>CM035148.1:98562787-99762787 GCA_020205605.1 Panax ginseng
CCTCCAAATGGAAGAGACCCTTCGTCTTTATCAAAGGAATTGGAACACAGGGAGTGTTTCATATCTTGACCTTTGCATTTTCCACAGTGTTCATTATCCGAGAAAAGTTTAAGACTCGACTTTGAAAAATATGATGGGTTAGGAGATCCTTACACACATTTGAAAGTGTTTATTGGAGAACTTGGATCTTATCTGAGAGGGGGCGAAAGCTCGAATGAATGCTGTGTTCGAGAAAAGTCATTTGGAGAAGCTTGGTTCATGGTATACAGTTAGACAATTCAAAGATCCATAGTTGGGAAGAGCTAGCACATGCCTTCCTCACTCAATCTGACTTCCGGTCTCGAATGGCTCTGATGGGTATCAAATTACCAAGATCAAGAAAGCAGTCTAACGAGTCTTTTCGGAGAGTATGCTCAAAGGTGGAGCCTTTGGTACCCAAGTTATTCCTTCCATGGCGAATCGAGAGATGGTCATGACTTTCATAGACATACTGAAGCTCCTTTCTATGAAAGAGTTTTAGCGAGGAATCGGTAAACCATTTTACGAAATGGTCAAACATGGGAGATGGTGAGATGGGATTGAAGTCGAAAAAATTCAAGACCTAGGCGCCCTTAAAAGTTGTTCTTGATCACATCGATCAAAAATATGGAAACAACCCGGAGGTCCATAAAAAGAAAGAGAAGATGTTTCCACGATACTACTGAGGTCAAAAAGGCAATCGAACATGCCTATTCAAAGGAGAAACTACACTCCCTTTCAAGCACGCGTCTTGAACCCTCATACCAAAGGTGGAGAAGTCAAATGCCCTCGAGTGTTCACACCCTTAGGGGACACACTCGAGAATATTCTCACTCTTCTTCGACAACACGAGAAAAAATTCACATCTTCTTCCACCGGCCCGACCCTAATGGGCGGGGTTTTCATCTTTGCTCGAAAATGTGCTTATCATGCGGGGCACACTGACACATGATACTCGAGAGATTGTTGGGCCTTGAAACACAAGATCCAAGACACGATGAACAACGGTGAGATCGTGGTCACCAAACCCGAGATCGACCTCACGTTCAAGACAACCCTCTTCCTCAACACAAAGAAGAAGAATCAACATGATCAATTGGAGCAATGGGCCGAGTTCAATTTCAAGCTGTGAATCCTCCCGAGACCCCCAAGGCGGTGTTGACAAGTGGGGATATGCCAAGTTCCGATTCACAATGGAGCGTAAGATGAAAACTCTATGCAAGCAAATTGAGCAATTGGCGAGCGGGTGACTTATCGACATCAAGTGACACGCGCCGATTAATCGACCGAGGAGCATGCTAGTCTCCTCCCTCTTGTCATGAATATTCCTCGTCACTTTGAAAAAATGAAATCTTTGGAAGACAAAGTGATAAAGAGAGCGAATGCCAAAAGCTTGGTCGAGATTTTGCCAACAAAGGAATTCACATATACAGGCCAACCTATGGAGAAATCCTTGAGATGCTAATCAATGAAGGAAGAATCACTTCCTTCTACCTCCAATCAATCCCGTTCGGGGCGGTACAATTACGATGGAGTATGTCGATATCACTCCCATTCTCGCGGTCACATGACAATGAGACGAAGAATCTTGGGCACTCATACACCTTATCGAAATCTCATTGGCGGTGGTGTCCTGCAACTAGCGAGATGATGATCTTGTGCTACGTGGGAGTGAGAATACATGTCCTACTAAGTGGAAGAGTTTGGTAGCGATCATATCCACTTTGAGGCGATGGGATTAACAAATCACTCATCACAATACCAACAATTCAACTCGGAGGAAACAACAATCCTTTGAAAGTGGCGCTCTCCAGAGCCATCAACTTACCATCACGAGAGCACAATATCCTATTGTTAGCTTGCATAAAGTTTCCATGGAATTATGGAGAAGGTGAAGGATCCACCTCACATACCAAGCTGCTACGATGTCGAAGGAAAATCCATTGTATCTTCCCCAGCGGGTGATGAAGTCTACCATCAAATCAAAGGGAAAATACCCATGGAGAAGATTGAAAAATTCCTCGCACTATGGGTCATAATGAAGCCAAGGTGGTTTTAAGCTTAAGAAAGCTCCACACACCAAATTTCAATTTTGGACTTGGTCTTAACTTAGAGGATCATAGGAAGATCTTGATAAAAGGTTTTGGAAGAAGCCTATCTACCAACATCGGTTGATCTGGAAAAATTTCAACACTTGGTTGATCACATTTTCAACAACAATGTGATATCCTTCACTTGATGATGACATCTGCTTGAAGGGACCGGTCATTATTCTGGCCGTTGCACATTGCGGTCTTGTCCTCCGGGATACATGCTAGGCTGAGTCTTGATAGATGGAGGCTCATCTCTAAATATCTGTCCATCGCTACCTTGGTGAAGATGAATATCAATCTCAATCGAATCCGGAGTAGCCATCTGATCATCAAAGCTTTTGATGGAGCCCGTTGAATTTGATCGGAGTAATTGAATTGCCAATCGAAATTGGTCCCCATACATTCTGCGTATCTTTCCATGTACTCAAGATAGATTAGGGATACAACTTTGCTCTTGGGAAGACCATGGATTCATATGGCGAGGCGGTCCCTCACCCCTTCATCAACAGTTGAAAATACATTATCAACAATAGCCTAGTCACGGTCGACGGCGAACGAGTGTCCTCAACACGGGGACATGCCATTCATCAATGCCAATCTGGATGTTGAGCAAATCGATTTTCATGCCTTGGAAGTAAGCAATACCCAATACCATGCTATTGGAGCGCCATTTCCGAACCCAAGATTTTACTGCCGAGGTATAATGTCGGCTACTCGAAAATGATGTCATTGGGTCATCGGTAGGGACAAGGGTTTGGGTAAAGATCGCCGGGTATCAAGTACCCAATTCAATTAACCAAGCAAACTGGAATAATTTGGACTAGGCTATTACTACGATTCTAGTCATAGGAATCCTCATAAAAGCATCATGATGATTCCTTGACTTCAAGCACCGTGGCGTTTATCTTATAATTCAAACTCAACGAGTCCGCACAACCTCACAGTAAAGGTGCCGCCCGATATCATGGCTATGTTATTTCCCAAGCCGATGCGGTGAAGGAGAAAGAAGTCTTTGTTCCAAATCCCGCGATGGAAGAGGAGGAACGAAGAATCAAGCAAGGCGTCATCCGGATGATGTCGAGGCATCGCATCATCGTTCATGATGAACATACAAATAGATATACCCAGGCGATGATTGCCCGGACGTAATGGCCATCATTAGGGAGAAGGAGGATGATGATGACAACCCCTCCATCACTGCGGTCCACGGACTTTGCCCTTGCCAATTGGAACGCACTCCTTGCATTGGTGGACAAGGGTAAAAGCAGGGCGAAAACTCTTTACGCCTGTAGATATCATAACTTGCTTACTTTTACATACGGTATTAGCGGTTTATTTTGTCGATATATGCTAACAACTTTGTGTATGATCAAAACGTTTCATATATATACTAAGTGAAAGCATATTTTGTTTGAGGACCACAATTTAGATGTGCATGTACTTAGCGTCTGGTGCCTCTTCTCCACAAGGATTGTACCTTTGATGTAGAGATGAATTGACTTGATGGAAATACATGAGGACATTGAGGTGCCTCGAGAAATTCAAGAATGGGTCAAAGACAAACCTAAACCCAACCTTGACCAAACCACTTCCTTGATCTGGAACCTTAGAAAGCCCTAAGTTAATCCAGTTGGTTCGGACCTTACCCCAAACCAAAGGAATGACATGGTTACGCTATTAACCCAATTCGGGATGTGTTTGCATGGTCTCATGAAGACATGGTGGGTTTGTCCACTTGACATTGTCCTTCATCGCCTTCCCATTAAAGAGGATTTAAGCCGGTCAAACAAAAAGCTCGGTGATTGAAACACGAGTGGAGTTTAAAGGTGAAAGAAGAAATTGTGAAACAATTTCAAGTTGGCATCATCATGGTGTCCACATATCACGAGTGGATATCAACATTGTTCCGTGCCTAAACTTGGGAGGAAAGTGCGAGTCTGCGTGGATTACGGGACTTGAACAAAGCTTGCTTAAAAGATAGCTTTCCGTGCCATTTATCCACATTCTCATTGACAATCTTTTCAATCTTGCATGTACTCCTTTCTTTGATTGCTTTGCGGGGTACCATCGGATCATGGTTCTTTGAGGAAGATCGTGAAAAACTGCTTTCATCACGCCTTGGGGAACCTTTTTTTGCTATAGGCGGTTGTCATTCGGCCTCATCAATCTTTGGAGCCACCTATCGGTGAGCTATGATGGCTCTCTTCCATGACTTAATGCACAAAGAGATCGAGATCTCGTGGATGACATCATTGTCAAATCCGGAAGGAGGATGACCACTTAGACCATCTCGAAAAATTATTCAACGGGTTGCGTAAATACAACTTGAAGTTGAATCCGATCCAAGTCGCCTTTGGCGTTAAATCGAACAAGTTGCTAGGATTTCTAGTCGACCACAAAGGGATTGAGTTGGATCTACCAAAATCCGAGCCATCACGAAATGCCCATTCCTCGAGACGAGAGAAGAAATCTGAGGATTTTTGGGAAGAATCAACTTCATTAGCGGGTTTATCTCTCGACTCACGACAACACAGAGCCAATCTTCAAGCTATTAAGGAAGAACTCCTCCATGAAATGGAATGATGAGTGCCAAAATGCCTTCCTCACATTAAAAAACAGACTAGTCAAAGCTCCCATTTTGGTACCACCGAGGGATGATGTTCCCCTGTTCATGTACACATCCATAAGTGACAATGCCATGGGCTTGCATCTTTGGACGAGAAAAGGCGATAGAGGCCAAAAATGAGCTATCTATTACCTCGACAAAAGATTGACGACGGTGAACACAAGTACACTCGATTGAGAAGACTTGTTGTGCTTTAGCATGGGCTTCCATGAGGTTACAACATTACCTCCATGGTCACACAACCCATCTCATATCCGCGTGGATCCTCTCAAATCGTGTTCAATAAACCCATATTAAATTGTCGGTTGTCCGGATGGCGATTGATCCTACAACAATTTGACATCGTATATGTGACTCAAAAAGTCCATCAAAGGTCAAGGAATTGCGGATCAATGGGCATTTTTGCCTTGAGGATTTCAAACCCTTGAAACATATTTCCCGATGAAGGAGTAATGATGAGTTCGACAACACCATCGATGCGATACCGCCGAACATGGAAGATGTATTTTGATGGAGTTATTAATATGGAAGGTTACGGAAGCTGGAGCGGATTCTAGTATCTATATGCGGGGGAAGCGGTATCCGTCGTAATCAAAAATGCGGTTTATCGGCACCAAAACACACAATGAGTATGAAGGTTTGTCTCATGGGGCTAAAACTTGCCCGTTCAATGGGCATCGGTGGTTAAGCTTCTTTGGAGATTGAGTTGGTAATCGGACAATCCACGAAATCTATCAAACCAAAAGAACTACATTTGTTGCCTTACCATCGACAAGTTTTACAGATGGTTTTGGAGTTGAAGAAATCTCCTTTCTACACATTCCTCGTAATAGGAATGACTTTGCGAGACATTATTAACAACTTTGGCCTCCTTGATTCATATATCGACAAAGGACACTTGCCAAGCGTCACAATTTCCCTGCACAAGGCCCCAGCCTATGGGAATTACGTTGGAGAAGTATCGGATGAGCTACCTCCCATCCAGCATCCTTGGTATCAACATATCAAGGAATACCTACGAGATGGATCTACACCCGGTGAGGCGAGCCCGACTGAGAAAAGGCGGATCCATCGACTTGCTATGAAATTCTACCTGAGTGGAGATGCGCTCTACAAAAGAGATGCAGGACTAGGTCTCCTCAGATGTTTAGACAAAGATCAAGCCCAAAGGCTTATGGATGAAATCCATGGTGGAGTCTGTGGCCCCCACATGAGTGGCCCCCTCCTTGTTAAGAAAGTCCTCGGGGCGGGGACATTATTGGCTATCTCTCAAAGTGATTTGCAATGACCACGTCGGGAGATGCTATCGATGCCAATTTCATGGGAATGCTATCCGCCCCCTCCACGGGAACTCCACAATATGAGTTCACCTTGGCCCTTCTCGATGTGGGGAATGGGCGTTATCGGGCCCATTGAGCCTAAAGCCCGTAATGGACATCGATTTATCTTCACCATGATCGACTACTTCACCAAGTGGGTAGAAGCGACCTCCTTCCCGGGGGTTACCAAAAGAAGTCATCATTGCTTTCATCGAAAAACAATGTCATTTGTCGATATGGACAACGGAGGTGATTGTGTCGAACAATGCTAAGAACCTCAACAACAAAATGATGGAGGAATTATGCGATAAATTCCACATCAAACATCTTAACTCTCATCATCTCTATCGTCCAAGAAGATGAATGGTGTTGTTGAAGCGGCTAACAAAAACATCAAGAAGATTATGCAAAAGATGTCCATGAACCACAAAGATTGGCACGACTTATTGCCTCTTACTCTGTTAGCCTCTGAAACATCAATGCGCACTTCCACTTGGGGCAACCCCTACGCGCATTAACCTATGGGATGGGCGGTGCTCCCCATAGAAGTTGAAATGGAATCCCTCGAGTGTTGATAGGCGCTTCGGTTTGGAGGAAGACCAATGGGTACAAGACATGTATCACCAATTGTCTCTAATAGGCGAAAAAGAGCGACCATGACTATCTTCCATGGTCGATTATATCAACAAAGGATCGCGGATCCTACAACAAAAAAAAATCGATTCTGGCGGTTTAAACAACATGACTTGGTTTTGAAGAAGATCATTGACAACCAAGATCAATCTAAGGAAAATTAAGCTCCTAGCTGGGAAGGCCCATTTGTTGTCAAGGAAGTATTGACGGGAGGCGCTCTCAGTTGCAAGAAATGGGCGGCGATGAATTTCCACAACTCATCAACTTCGGACGGCGTGAAAAGCGGTACTATATGCAGTTACCATCAAGCAAACATCACGGTGTTGGATCATCGGATCACCCGATCATTCCGGTTCTTTAACCCTTTACCACATACTGACTTTTCCACACTTTTTGCCCCTCGAGGAAACATACTTTTCAAGCCCGGCTGACTTTGGCTTCGCTGCGTTCCTACAACTTAGGTCATCCCACTACTGGATTGAACCTCTCGCGTTTGCGGTTTGGCTACCCATACATGGGATCAAACTTCTCATACCTGCGATTTATCCTCAACCTAGGATTAAACTTTCTCCTCCCCATGATCGACTGCACATGGGATCACGCTTTTCCACTCATACGAGGGGAAACTCGTCGACACGATCTCCTCTTCAATAGGAGTACGTAGGCAACCATTTCATATGGCCCGGTCATGATAAAACAAAAAAAAAAAAAAATTTTTCTACCCTTTTCTCCTTACAAAAACAAAAACAACAAAAAATTCCTACACCATTTTACGCCACATCTGACGTTGAACCTCTTACACGAGTTTGAACTACATGAGACTGATCTCCTCTTCAATAGGAGTGCGTGGGCGACCATTCATGGTGCGGTCTCACCCCCCTACCAAAACACAAAAACTTGTCAATTGATGCTGCGGGATCATCCTTCAATCCACTACATTTCATTGGCTTGGACCAAGGGATGGAATTACGAACTCCTCCCCAAATAGGAGATTGGCGACCATCTAAGGCTGCGGTTGTACCTTGAAGAGCAACACCAATCCATAAGAGATGGAATTAACTAGGCTTCTCTAAATAGAAATCTTGGCGACCATCGTGGTGCGGTCGATCTCGAGAGAGAAAGCCACACTCCTCTCCACATTTCCATACAAAAAACGGTCCCAAGACACCAAAGATGGTAGGGATACACACATCAATGATCCATTACGAAATGTCGAGAGACATCTCAATGTCCATCCATCGAGGAGGAATTGAGAATACATCAAGATCACAAAGCCACAAGCGGCGAGGCAAAAATATCAAGCAAGTAGCAAAGCATATCTAAAAGGGAAGTGATCAAAAATATATTTCCTGCCATATATATAATGTTGTTTGATATACACAATGTAAAGCTATACATGACAAAATGGCTAAGCTAGTGCATGCGGGAAAATATAAATCATCTCATCTACAAGTCGGGGATATATCTTGAGCTAACAAGCCCAACATGGCGTCCCTCTCGGAAGAAGGAGGAGGCGGCTGTGGTCTCTGTGCGAGAATATCCACACGACCCAACGGATCTGCGACCATCTGCATGGTGACCATATGCTCATCATCAATATAAGCGCTCATCTCTGCGATCATGCGGTGGTAAGGGGACCTCAACTGCGATCTATCTGTGGCGGCTACATCCGGGCGATATGGCACTATCCGCTCAACTATCACTTGCATCTCTGGTGATCTAGCCTCATCCCTCTCAACAACAATGGCATCTCTGCTGAGAGCTAATGCCTCGTCTCTCTCTAATAGAGTTGCGTCTCTCCCATCAAGGGCGGTCGACATCAAGGCTCTAGCTTTGTCTCTCTCTCGAAGGTCATCGGATGAAGACTACTGCTCTCAAAATCTTGTCTTGAATCTTTGAATCCTGCGATGCTTAATCTTTGGGAGAATCTAAAGGAAATCTTGGCAACCCATCAAGCTAGCTCCTCCTCGATGTAGGAATCAATGTCCTCCATGGGCTCTACATCATCTGAATCACTACTCGGTAATGTGGATACTACTGCGCAGATCGTGCAATCTCTGTCTCCATCCATCCGAAATACTCTGCGAAACAACCGGATGGCTCACGAAAAAAAAGCATCTATCTCACGTTGATCCCAACAAGCATACACAGGGATCGGTCCTCTGCTGAAAGATAACGAGAAGCTAAATGCTGACCTAACGCCCCCTCGAAAGGATGAAAATCCTGGAACTGGTCAAACTGTGACATCACGGCCCGGTGGGTGGTAGGTAGTCATGCCCCTCAAGCCGACCCGGAGGAGATAGTCCATGCGGAGCATGAGTAATAAAGGCATAAAGGTGAGCTAAGCCCCGAACACGACAATATGCTAAGCGGATCACGATATCCGCGAGAACATAGACCAAGACATAGCGTCAATACACTCCGATGGTGAAAAGGAGTATGACATGGCTATATCATGGGTGAAACAATACCCATCTTGATCTAAAGGTGCCAATCGGTCTCTCAAAGTGTGACATAAACCACCACGTATAGCATGGCCAAAATTGCCGTGAACACTCTGTCGGATAAGTGCAACGGTATGTAGTAGTGACCTCGAGTCTACTATAATCATCGGTATAATGGTATGACCCTCCACGAGAGCTCTCACTTGCCATGATGACTCAATGTCTATCTCATCCATGTCTTAGTGGCATATAGACATCTGACGATATACACAATATAGCGATACATCAACCACAGGCTGAGCGCCATGATGATCCTCGGTGCGGTGAAATCCCGAAATGTAGTGTATAACTATCCTCGAGCCAAATCATCAAACAAAAAATCTTTGGGATATAACGTGGCGGATGTAAGCTCATCACACACCACCCTACGCCTCAATCCGGTGAGGGTCATGAACCGTCGACTCATGTCCCCCAAAGCCATATATATCGCAAGGTGCATCCGGTGGCGACATCGTCGTCAATGCGTGCATACTCCTCGAGAGTGGGAGTCGACTCACAGGTCCCAAATCGGAAAAACCTGCCTCTCCGATACCCGTGCTGCTCTATGCCCATCCACAAATCTGTGGGAACACAGAAACATCAACGGGGTCATAGTATATCTTTGCAACAAATGATCTCGGTCACCACATCGATGGTGACATGCTATCATACCACGATCGCATACCGATGCCACCAATGATGGTGGGGTATGATCAATCTGACTAATTGTCGAAGAAGACATACATGCGGCGTGTCATAAGACCATCCGAAATCAATCTTTGAATATCTCTGGACATACATACATATGCATAACATGATACATGCATTGCGAGATAATAGATGGCAATATGATATAGGGAATGAAAAAAAAAAAGCGTGCATACATTCCTAAGTATATCAACATCTAATACATCATCTCTATACATTTACAAATACGAGGAAATGGGGCACAACGCCCTACTACTACTAATAGAGGCCTATCAAAAGATATAGGCGAGAATGGGGCACAACCACCCAAGCTAACGAGAGGCCTATCAAAAGATATAATGAGAATACACATCGAGAAGAAGACAATGGTGTCGATGTCTACATCATCAATCTGTGTCCACACGATGTAACTCCTCTGAGTCACTTTGGATCTCTATCAGCGGGGATGTCGGGGCCTATATAGAGGAGGATCTGCTGGCAAAAACCAAACCCAAAATGGGTCATCGAGGGGCGGCGCTTTGAGTGGAAGGATCAAGCGAATCTGCCTCTGCCGGATCTACTGCCCAAATCTTGGGATAAAGAAATGTGCTGGTCTAGTCGTGGGGTCAAACTATCAATCATGTCACATGAGTGGATCTCGGACACGAGCTATATCAATCCATCATCATCACGGATCACGGAACCATATCCCCCATGAAGGCCGAGTGGCGGCGGGGGGCACTGGGCTCCAATAGTGCGAGGGAACCACCAATGCTGGAATATCTCCTGAGTGCAAGGACCCTCTGATAATGCAAAGCCGTCAACCCCCAACAATGGGATATCAGTGATGGGTGGTGTGATCTGAGCCAATGGCGCTGGCGGGGAGGCAAGATCGGCATCTGAATCTCCCTGTGGTGCTCCTCCTAATAGCACGCTCTCTCTAAATAGAGCTCCCATCCTCCATCTGTAAAGAGAGAAACTCTCAGGGTGGAGATCACATACTCGGCGCCCGATCGGTACCCATCCTCAAAACCGATGGCCAAATGTTCCCCGAATAGGGAATCCATGTGATGATATCGGTATCAACAACTCCATTGCATGGTGGCGATGAGTGAAACCCTCATTCTGAGGGACCTCATTGATATGGAATGATGCCATCGTCGTCCTCGTGGATAGGTATCTAAACCTAACACACTCACGGGGCCTTGAGCATGGGAGCCTCTCGTGAGGCCCAAAACGCCCAACCTGATGGCAAAACATCTGCGCGTCGGATAAACACTCTTAACTTATAAATGGGAAATGACAAGAGAAATACTCACCGGCGAAAAATGGGTAGAATCTAGCCAAGCCTCGGTCAAACCACAGCAGAGCGCATCGCATGCCCCGGAGGAAATAGGCAAAGGTATATGAACCCCAATCATACTCTCTCAATACGGTCCACATGGCGTGTGGCGATCAAAGCGAATGACACCGTAGAAGAGTTATCTGCTATGAAGCGACCTCTAATGATCATCGGGAATAATCGTAGAAAGAATGCGATCCACGACTCTAACACATCATCGGGCATGGGCTCACTCAAAAAGCCGCTCATAGCATCTACGCTCAAAAGGACACCTGCAGACGATCCACGCCCTTGGCGCCTCCATGGAAACTCTAACAAGGATCGGCGGCGGTAGGGGTAATATTAAGCCATGCAAGAAACCTTTGGTGCCCCTCAAACTCCATACATGATAAACAGCCAATCCATCGGCATCATCATCACCTCACGAGTCCAACAAATGGAGTGGTGAGTGCGATGAAACCATCGCTCGAGATAATGCCACGAGATAACCCGGGGACAACGACGGGGAAGGATGGAGAAGAATGCCCCGAATCCCCAATCATGCACTATCGCTCTATAATCGGGATGAAGAGCCTGATACATGGAGTGTATGCTAAACCAATTCCCTCGAGGCTGTGTAAAGCCGGGAACCTGCATGAAATGCAGATCAACATCAGAATCCTTTACTCCTCGTCAATAGGAAAGAAGGAAGATCAAGATCTAACGTCATACCTCGTTAGCATGCAAGTACATCGAGGGATGTCTGCTCAAATCACCCAGAAGCTCTGGGTTTGCCACTGAATACTGAGGGAGCTCCCTACGGGGAACATGTGCGCGGCGGGGGGGGGGGGTCCTCAATCGAATATCCTCATCCTCGTCCTCGACGTCCGGCACATCAGCCCGGACTGGACGTATCACTGCCTACACCAATCGACGAGGCTGTCTAACAGAACGGGGTCGAGGCACTTCAGAAGCCCTCCTCCGTACACCAGAAGTGGTCCTACGGGAACTACTCGGCTGATCCGGATCCATAATATCTGGAAAGGGTGTGGTATTTCACGACTTGGAGCTTTTCAAAATGCATTTTATGACTACATGCATGCATGCATTACTTTAACATACATCTACGGAGGGGTTTAAAATGCATGACTAATTAAATGCCTACATTTTGAAAAATTTTTTGCCATAGTCCCCTTTGTAAATAGGGACTATCCACATGCACATAGGCATGACTAGGTGGCCATTCAGTAGCACACACCCCCAAAGTCATATACATAATATATGCATTAAAAATCAAAAACATCAATCTATAAGGTTAACCTCAATACCGAGAGTACTTTGCCTTTTACCTTTTGCTCATTTGTCCTCAAATAGGATAAAAAATAGCGAGAAAAAGGTGCCAATTTGGTATCTCAAAAGTCAAATTTTTTCACATCATTATATTCGACATGGTTTAATACTAACATTTACTATGTTGAATATTTTTTATCAAGTCATTTGAGCATACATAATCACTACTATGTGTTTAGATGCATTTCATGCGATAATTCATTTTCCAACGGATAAAAACTGGAAAAAAATACATGCATACGTTACGGGATAGTGCGAGAACACTTGTGCGGTGGCGAAATTTGCGAAAAAATCGCCCAGAACTTCGGAGATCTGAAGGAGAGCTCTCAGATTTTTCTTCGCGACACAAGTTGAAAGTGACTTGTGAGATCAACCTGCAGGATATTAATATCCACGGTTGGCCGCAGGTCCATCTGCGGCTGAAGCAGGTGTACCTGCGGCACCCCTATATGGGCCCCACCCCTCCGGCTCGGTCCAGTTCGAGTTGCAAAGGAGTTCTTGCGGACTAAAAAGGTCAAATCGGGAATAAAAACGCTACGCGATTGAGCAAAATAACACTGCAATCTGGTCTTCTCGGATGGAACTTTGAGTGCATACATCACTCATTGGTAGTCGCCCAAACACGAGGTATACCATGCCAATGATCTCATTTATTTACAAATCACATTCGGCAATACCTTGCACATATCCAATCATGCATGATTCGGTCATTACCCTAAAGATCAACGTGATCCCGGCCGGAGAATTCTGACGTGGATCCCGGCGGGGTTATCCGATGGGTTATAATGTGACCCGTTACAACGCATGTTCATCCATTGACACACACATCAATGAAGGTCAAGCGACCTTGACATCATTATAACGATTGGATGTAAATCAATGAGCATCGAAAGCCATCCGATGACCGGTACATTGCTATATACACATCGGCGAGGGTATAAATGCCCTTCCCGTGGGGGTTACAACGTATTCCCGGTGGGGGTCACCACCACATTGTCATCCATTGATGTACGTGTCGATGAAGGTCAAGCGACCTTGACGTTATTTCGATAGATGGCAAATAAACCCATCGATGCATCGAAAGCTATTCGATATTCGATGATTTAATCGTTGGTATTCATAGTCCCGATGTGGATCCCGGCGAAGTCACAATGCATGATGTTCCATTGATTCACATATCGGCGAAGGTCAAGCAACCTTGACAATCTACCCACAGAGTATCGATCGTTGATTCACACACGTCGGTGAAGGTCAAGCGACCTTGACGATCTACCCCATGGGGTTTTCATCCGTTGATTCACGTCGGTGAAGTACAAATCAATGAAGGTCGAGCAATCGACATCATCGCTTTGTTGGCGATAAATCAATAAAATCTTGACATATCTGGCGATACAAACCGGAAAGGTCAACATCATCAAGGAGGATCGATGATGGAATATGTTATACACATCCTCAAATAGAATGAAGCTTTATCCCCACGGATCTCTTACACATAAGAGGTACCTCTTGAAATTAAGTGCATATCAAGGCTTGGGACTTTGGTGATAACTCCAACATCAACATCCTAACAGATTCGGATCACACATCCGATCGGTCATATAGTTGCCAATCCTCGGTAAACATTACAGGATCCGACAATCATCCCCGACATGTTGGGCAACAACCCACACATGCATCATACATTTGCATCATGTTGCTACATATAGTATCATGTTTGTCTTATGGCATTTCAAGTGTCTAGGATTCTTTATCCTACCCATGCATTGCATTGCATGAGTATGATAAAGAGGGGCATCTGTGAACACTCAAAATTTTACTTTTGTCACACTAATATTGCGGGGAAGGCAGATTAAATCTTTCAGAGAGGAACCACGGAAGGCGATTCATATCCATTCGGATACTCTGGGAAGTTCGGCATCAACCCCGAACACACACACCTTGGGAGTAACAATTCCAACCTCGGAGATAACCCCAAAGGCGTGCGGATCAATACTGGAACACACAGGAGAAAGGCCGATTAATCTCGGAGATAACCCCAGGTATCGGTCTCGATCCCAATCATAGGAATAGCTACCAACCTTGGTGATCACCCCAGGAATGCGATTCGGCGATAACCCGAAAATGCTTGTTTCAAATGCAACCGACTTCAATCTCGGCGCTCACAACAGAGACACCAGTACCAACCGGAGATAACAGGGGGAGGGCACATACACACCTCGAGTTGACATTGAGGACCTTGACATTTACGGCGATCCAATCTCGTGAATAACCACGAGCAACGTCTCGCTTTATCGGCCCAAATTTGGCGATAACTCGGTGAGGGCAAAGGCATCATCTCGCCACTCTAAAGCCACATCACGTCGTCTCAACATTTCATACACACATTTCTACACAATGATGTCCCACAAGAATCAAGGAAAACCAATCCGGTGACTATTGTGCGGGAGTAGCGGATAGAATTTGAAGCCTGAAGACCGGAGGGCATCGTCCCATCTTCATGACTTCGTACAACCTCTAATCCCATGCCATTGTACAACTCTCGACAACGGTGGTCCGAAATAGGTCCTATATACCTCGATCGGATGCGGTTGCAATTACGAAAGTTTGGCGGACATTGCGGTGCCTACGTGCACGTGCTGAGACGACTTGAGAAACACGGGACAACAGAAAACGGGCACACACTGGGCGGCCTCAGTACACTGCGGCTCCCCCTCTATAAATAGAGGGCTTGGGGTGGCCATTTAAGAAGAGAAAAGAAGCGAGGAAGCCTGTCAAATTTGCTCCGTACTTGCAATATCTTGAGTGCTTTCCCATTTTAAACACTTGTGAGCTCACATATAGCTACTTTTGTCTGCGGGAGGCCGAGTTTCATCCACTTTAAAGATATAGAAGTCTTCTTTGGCGACCTTTGTAAGCCTTCTCACACACTTTAAAAGCCTTTCTCTTCATCTTTGCACACACCCTTCTTCACGTTGAGAGTCGTGTTGCGTGTGTTTGCCGGACTTGATCAAGTGGTTTTATTTCGTTTGTATATATATATATATATATATATATATATATATATATATATATATATATATATATATGACTAACATTATCGAGTTATGCCTCGATTGAGCCTGAACTTGATGCAGGCGTTTATTTACTTATATATATATATATATATATATATATATATATATATATATATATATATATATATATCGATGACTTTGTTGATGAGCTAGACTTGATTACAGCTTTTATTGATATATATATATATATATATATATATATATATATATATATATATATATATATATATTATGGACTACATTAGATGAGCTTGAGATTTTACATCAGATTTATTTATATATATATATATATATATATATATATATATATATATATATATATATATATATATATATATATATATATATATATATATATATATATATATATATATATATATATATATATATATATATATATATATATATATATATTGCGTTGTTAGAACTATATTATATGAGCTATATATTTATATATATATATATATATATATATATATATATATATATATATATATATTTTTAATCCCCACACTAGAGTTTACTTACGTGGTGGTTGATCGCTTTTACAACTTTCTTTACACGTTTAAATCACTTTTGGAGTTCACTTTGTGGTGGTTGTTGATAACTTTATTTACACTTTATTTATATTTACGTCACTTTTGGAGTTTCCTCCGTGGCGGTTTGATAGCTTTTATACTTTATTTACCTTTTACGATCCCCCATGGAGGTGCTTCGTGGTGGTGATCATGTACGTATATATATATATATATATTTTATATATATATATATACCTTCTTTTTTTCATTTCATACAAATTACGCGGTATCATGTGCTTTAGGAATCATGTGATCACAGATTGACCTATTGGATCTAGATTCG
Source organism: Panax ginseng (assembly GCA_020205605.1). Lineage (NCBI taxonomy): Eukaryota > Viridiplantae > Streptophyta > Magnoliopsida > Apiales > Araliaceae > Panax > Panax ginseng. The sequence continues at coordinate 98,579,253 of CM035148.1, forward strand.
GTTCCGTGATGGACATTTTTTTAATGTAAGTAACTTGTAAATTATTCTGCGGTGTCTGAATTTCCTCAGATGGTTTTCATACCCACGAGGAAATCGGCATTATTTTGTACATTATTTTCTTATAGATGCTTCGCATCTCGAAAATAAAATCAATCAAGTAGAACACACTTAATAAAATGGAAGTGTAAAAGGTCTCAATTACTATTGAGCATCGAGGTTTGAAAAACCTCTTTTATAAAACATCATTGCCATATCTTGCTAAAAAGCTGAATTTTACATAAATTCAAACCACATGTATATATAGTGCGAGCGAGGCCTCGCACTACTTCTTCCAAATAACACACATTGACCCACACACACACACACATTTTAGATAATAGTTTCTTGAAAAGAGGCGGTCACCGTGGTAACACGGATGTCGGGGTGCCTAACACCTTCCCTCCGCATAATCAAGTCCGGACCTAATGAATCTCGGTTTCATCGACCCGTTTAGCGATGTCACATCATTTTGGGTCAATGTGCAAACCTTTTTCTCGGTTGTGTTGGTACAACCATTTAAAAAACAATGGCGACTCTTAACAGTCCATCGTCGACATTATACATATGGGACCTTTTTCACTTGTTTTTTCAAACAAATCTCACCTAAAATGAGAACACCAAAGAACAAGTAGCGGAAAGGGACAATTAACATTTTTCTTGATCTATCTCTATAGATCCCGATACCTAAAATGTAAATGACATCGCCCAAATCTTTCATGGAGAAACATTTTCCTAACCATGTTTTTATAGCCTGTAAGGAAGGAATGTCATTCCCAATAATTAATATGTCATCAACATATAATACTAGGAATACAATGTGACTCCCACTAACCTTCTTATATACACAAGGTTCATCTTCATTTTTTATAAAGCCAAACTCTTTGACTGCTTCATCAAATTGAAGATTCCAACTCCGAGAGGCTTGCTTTAATCCATAAATGGATCACTGCAGTTTACATACCTTTCCAGCATCCTTTGGAGTGACAAAACCCCTAGGTTGTGTCATGTACACATCCTCAAGGAGATTTCTGTTAAGGAAAGTAGTTTTGACATCCATCTACTAGATTTCATAATCATAAATGGTTGCAATAACAAGTAATATCCTTATGGATTTAACCATTGCCACTGGAGAGAAGGTTTCATCATAGTCAACACCTTGAACCTGTTTAAAACCTTTTGCTACCAGTCGGCCTTTATAGGTTTGTACATTACCATCCATGTCGGTTTTCTTCTTGAAAATCCACTTGCACCCGATTGGTTTACCCTTTCGGGTGGATCAACCAGAGTCCATACTTGGTTAGTATACATGGAGTCCATCTCAGATTTCATGGCTTCAAGCCATTTCTCAAAATCTGGTCCATTTATAGCTTCTTGGTAGGAAGCAGGCTCATCTTGATCTATGAGCATCATATCGCCGTTTTGAGTGACAAGATATCCATAATATCTCTCGGGCTCTTGGCGTATCCTACCAGATCTACGAATGCCTTGTGTAATTTGAGCAGGTTCACTTTCCACAATATCTTGTGGTTCCTGCTCATGTTTCAACTCAGGTTCAATGATATTTTGTGGTTCTCGAATTTCTTCGAGTTCTACTTTCCTCCCACTGTTTCCTTTAGAGACAATGTGACACCCCCAAATTCGGGTACTTCGATTACACGGGATTTGGTGTTCACTGTACAAATATCATCTATCTATCTACCCACAATAAATGCAAACCATGCAATAGATAGAAATACAATCCTCCCCTTATGGGGTTATAACATCCGAATAATAAATAAATCCCAGGTTACTCTAACCTTAGATCATCTGTGCAGAAACATAAACAAATAAGTCTTAAGTAACATCATTTCTAATTATCATTACATAACCACATAAATAACCAATCTTCATTACTTGCTAAGCTTGCCCTTGCCTTTACTAGTGGAAGGTTTGTCTGCTCTTTCGTTCTTAACTTCAATGTTATTATTACGCAAGAGTTAGCACGATTGCCCACAAGTATAACAATATAAAAATTAATAATAACATGCGAGAGAAATAATAACTTCGAATATAAAAGCTCAACTTTTGAATCAAGAATGAATAACAAGAATCAAAAGATTTCTGAGGGTCATAAGACCTTGAACTATGTCCTAGGTTATCAAGGGTTATACTTGAAACCTTTAACAGTCAAAAGACTATGGACTTTTCTACTCGTACTTAGGGGGATCAACCCTTAGTACCATACTGTGCACAATATCTTAACGCTAATGCATAAATAAATCCCTTTGCAGGGTTGTTCATCTCAGTTTGACATTCGAGTCCGCACCAAAGGAAGTTTGGTTTGGATAATTCAATAAGAGTTCTGAAATTTAGAACGTTCATCAACTATGGACTAGTTGAATCAATAAGTTTCACTAGTCTAACAAGGTTCAACAATAATGATATTCAATTTGAATAATAATCTCAAGAAGTATACAATAGAAAAAATATTGTATAACAGATTCATACTTTGAAAAGATAATCAATCTTTAATATAACAATTCGAACTTGAATAATAGTAATGAGAGTTTACTCGAAGTAATAATAACTTGAACAATGACAATAAGTAGGGTTAGGAAACTTGTCTTGTGCGTAGATTACACTTTAATTAAACTCGTTCTTTAATTTAAATCCTACATATCATTTACATTCATAATACCAGTCAATTATAACATACTAGTCATCACAAGTTCATTCTCTTTGTCTAACTTTGATAATGACCACATTTAATCAAATTACTACACTCATTGTCTCATACTTTACAATTTATGAACAATAAGCTAATTATGTATTCAATAATTCAATCCACATGTAATTATGTTATTTACATGTTAAGCATCTATTTTAACATCTTATTATACTTCTAACATATTTTTATGTTCATTACATTAAGTTACTAACACATTGCTAGGCTTAACATTTAAAAATAATTCATTTCTGGACATTCTGCAGAGTGGCGCTTTTGTACTAAGTCTTCGTCTTTCATGGCTTGATATTTGGCAATCGCAATGGTGGGATTCTGCTTGCCATGAAAGCCTTATGGCGTTGGACTGGCATCGCGGCGAACCAGTTACAGAAATTGTAGTTCACGAAAAATCGCCGAACATGCCAATTTCTACCAATTTCTTATTTTCTACACGAATTTAGACAAACCCACATGATATAATTCATACATAATCATTACCCAATAATTATAGAATGATTTTAACCCATTAAAACACATAATCACGGAATTAAATTATGCAAATTGTACTGTTCTTAATGTTCTTGAAGTTTTTGAACAAAAACATGGAATTTAATACTACGGATTCGTTATAAGCCAATCCAACCATTCAAGTTTCATTTACTTCGTTTTAACATGCATAAATATATACAAGTATAAAATTTAGGGATAATGTGACACCCCCAAATCCGGGTACTTTGATTCCATGGGATTTGGTGTTCACTGTACAAATATCATCTATCTATCTACTCGTAATAAATGCAAACCATGCAATAGATAGAAATAAAATCTTCCCTTTATAGGGTTACAACATCTGAATCATAAATATAATCCCAGGTTAAACTAACCTTAAACATCTGTGCGGAATCATAAACAAATAAATCTTAAACAACATCATTAACTCAAGTCTTAAGCATAAATACATCATCTAATAAAAATAACAAGTCTTCATCACTTGCTAACTTTGCCCTTGCCTTTACTAGTGGAAGGTTCATCAGTTCTTTTGTTCTTAACTGCAATGTTATTATTAAGCAAGAGTGAGCACTATTGCCCACAAGTATAATAATGAAATAACAGTATAATAACATGCGAGTAAATCAAAGACATCTGAATAAAAGTTCAACTTTTGAATCAAGAATGAATAACAAGAATCAAAAGATTTCTGAGGGTCATAAGACCTTGAACTATGTCCTAGGTTATCAAGGGTTATACTTGAAACCTTTAACAGTCATAAAACTATGGACCTTTCTTTCTACTGCATTTTTAGGGATCGACCTTAGTACCATCATCGTGCACAATATCTTAACGCTAACGCATGAGTAAATCCCTTTGCAGGGTTGTTCATCTCAGTTTGACATTCGAGTCCGTACCAAAGGAAGTTTGGTTTGGATAATTCAATAAGGGTTCTGAAATTTAGAACGTCCATTAACTAAGGACTAGTTGAATCAATAAAGTTCACTAGTCTAATAAGGTTCAACAATAATGATATTCAAATTGAATAATAATCTTAAGGAGTATACAATAGAACGATTATTGTATAACAAAATCATACTTTAAAAAGATAATCAATCTTTAATATAACATTTGAACTTGAATAATAATAATGATAATTTACTCGAGGTAAATGATAAACTTGAACAAAATTGACAAGTAGGGTTAGGAAACTTGCCTCGTGCGTAGATTACACTTTAACTAAGCACGTTCTTTGAATTTAATCCTACATACCATTCACATTCACAATAACAGTTAATTATAACTTAACTAATCATCATAAACTCATTCTCTTTGTCTACTTCATGAATTATCAAGCTAATTATGAATTCAATAATTCAATCCACATGCAATTGTGTTACTTACATGTTAAACAACTATTTTAACATCTCATTATACTTCTAACATGTTTACATGTTCATTAAATTAATTTACTAACACATTATTTGACTTAAACATTTTAAAAATTACATTTCTGAACTTTTTGAGAGAGTAAATGATTGTATTTCACTTTTAATACTAAGGCTTCACACTGCTTGGCTACATGCCTTCATGACTTGAGACCTAATGCCAAGATGTGGGACATAAGGCTTGAGATCTGAGCCATGGCATGGAGAATTAGAACCTGCTCGCAATTCAAAAATTGCGTAACATAACCCAAAAACTCTAATTAAATTACTACTACACGAAATTAATCATATACACATGTTATAATTCATGCATAAACATAACCCAAAATTTATAGAATGGTTTTAACCCATTAAACACATAATCACAGAGTTAAAATCTATAATTTCTCTGACTTTGATGTTCTTGAAGGTTATGTAAATAAAACATGAAAATTGACACTACGGATTCGTTATAACACCGAATCCATTCGTTTAAAGTTTGGTTCCTTCGTATCAACTTGTATAATAATATACGAGTGTAAAATTTAGGGATAATATACGATCAATGCATTAAATACCACTTATAGGGCCATAAGGCCAAAACCCATACTCTGTAATTTTGAAATAACAAGTCATCGTATAATGACATTGTGACGCCCCCAAAACAGGAATACATCACCTATTCCGAGTCACCAAATACATGGTATAGAATACAAATACAATCTTAAATATACAACATGAGCTGTGAGTTTGAATACAAATATTGTTTACTAGAGAGTATACAAACTCAAAAGGAGTCCTCATTACTATTATTATCACACTATTTCACAGAATAGTGAGGACTACTAATGCAAACATCTAGGACCATCACTCTGTTCCCGACTAGTCCCAGCTTACGTTCTCATTTCACAAGAGAAACGGTGAAAGAAAGGGTGAGCTCAATTAGCCCAGTAGGAAATATTATGACTAAGATAATGCAGAATATATTATCGTTAGCCTTCAACAGAGTGTTAAACCGATACAATATAACAACCATCAAGTTTAACTACAATCTAACAAGAAATCCATTAAAAGAGTCAAGTAGAGAATAAAATCTACTATCTTTTATGATTTAAAAGGTTTTTCATCACTTTTATCGTTTGACTCACTTTTAATAAATAATCCACATCATCGAATCACCCCTGCACTTTACTGACCAATGATATTCTTTAGTATCACGACCACAATTATCCATGCACTACACGGGCCAAGAATATTTGTGTATTCAATAATGGTCATGATCATGCCAACAACCATCCATCAATGCACTACGGGCCAATGAGGACTTTTACCACATCAATTGTAACATTACTTGGCCATGATTACACCGAATAATCCCAGTCGGTCATAATCATACCAAGTCCATCTATACACTATAGGCCACAGATGACTTTCAACAAAATATAAACATGAGGATGATGACAATGATATAAGAATTCAATAAAACAAGTTCAAGAATTATTTTATCCAGGAACTAATAACGTCCAAATTGTTAACATGATATTGCTTTGTAGAGTAAAATTCAAGAATGCTCAGAAGAATATTTCCATGAAAAGATACTGGATGAATCGCAAATATCAAGGATATTCCATTAATTTTATGGAGTATAGAAGTCAAAACTTTAACCAACTGAGTATAATAAGGAATGGAATAACAAAAGAAATCACCAAGCATGCGATAGACCATCAGACAAAAGTTATTCCAACGAATAATAAATAACGGAATCAGTCCTGAAAAACGCATGCACAAGATATATTCCAATGTAATAATAAAGATTTTAATCGTGTCCCATAGAGAACGCATGAACGAGGATATTCCAATAGAATAATAAAGACGGAACCAGGTCCCGACGAAATGTAAAGCGTCTGAAGATATTCCAACGAGAATAATACAGAGGCGGAACTAGGTCCCAAGCGTGAACGCATGATACATGATGTTCCAATGAGAATGATAAAGAATGGAACAATGAAAGAATTTCACCAAATATAGGGTAGCCCACGTATACAAAAGTTATTCCAATGAATAATAAGTATGGAATAATGAAGTTCTCTTCATAGATAAGAAAGAAATAATACTCCTACGAGTCTGACAAATAATATTCCCTACCTTAAAAAAATTGGATACTGGAATAGTGAGGTAACAGACTTCTCTTCTTCTTTCTCTCTATAATTTCTCTCTATAATAATTGCTCTAAAGCTTTTGTGAATTGGTGAGAAATGAAGGAAGAATGAGCTTCTATTTATAGGAAAATATAGTTTCGATAATTGCACATTTTGGGGCTCGAAATATTACAAGATAATACCTTCCTCTTTTCTTCATTTTTAATTTAGTCCCCGCAAGTATTATCAAACTTGCACCAACTCTCCTAATACTAAATAATGTGAATCAATAGTAAATCATGTGACTCAATAGTTCTAATCATGTGATAAAACAATTACGAGATAAGACTTCCATCTATACCTCCATTTTTAACTTAGTCATGCAAGTATTATCAATTTTGCACCAACTCCCCTAATAGTACAAGAATGTGATTCAATAGTACACACATGTGAACAAATAGTTATATAAGCATGCGAATTAGTAGCAATTAATTGCTCATTTATCCGATAAATTACCCGATTTTTCAATATAACCCTTAGACATCAATTATCATCTGAATAGATGTCGATTTTCACTAACACAAACAATTCCAACATAATGAAACTATTTTTATCAACAATATAAATTTTGAAATTTTGAAGTTTGACTTTTCCCGAAAAAGTCAACTGTTGACTTTTTGACCAAATAGTGAATCCTAGAAAATTTTGTGCTTATAGACTATTTTTACTAATTTCATTGTTCCGGACTCAAATATCACGTTCGCGTCTCCAAATTCAACTCCGAATACAACTTCAATTTTAATAACATTCATCATTAATATTATAACTCACAATATTTAACAACCAGGTCGTTCCCAAGAAAGAGGGGGCTTTCTGATAAGAATTTCTCTTTATTGGCGCGCAATTAGGTGACCAAACCTCTCCTTGACATAACTTCTAGACATTGTCAATATTGCAAATAATAATATGAATAACTTTGCCATCTCAATCATTGATTTAATAATATATTATATTATGCAGATGATACTGTAACAATAATTGAATCAATAATCTGAAAGATATGATACAGCAATTACTGTAGCAATAATTGAGTATAACTGAGTGACCTCTCACGTAAGCATCAGTAATCAATACCGTGTGCTACTATGCAACCACGCCAGACATTCTTGTCTTTAACACCGGGTGTTTCAACAATTAATGTTAAAACTTACAGCTATTTTTCATAAAGTATTTTTGTTGTTTTCTCAATCCGAAATGATAATTCCATTGCGGGGTCCACCAATGATTGTACTTAGATCGTCGAATATTCGGATATTCCCCACCAATCGAATATTATATAACAACTTGTGTACTTTGCAAAATTGATAAATATAACCCACAACTATAACATTATATCAAATCCACACCATAATATTTAAAAATTAATTTGAGAAAATTAAATATTTATTCATAAAATCTGGGGTCTCACAATCTCCCTCCTTATGGAATTTTGCCCTCGAAATTTATGTACGCATTTTGGTATCTTTGAATGGTGAGGATACCTTGACTTCATTTCAAATTCTAACTCTTGAGGTATAACCTTTGAGTGTTGAATACGATTCTTCTTATCCAAGATTTTAACATGTATCTCCTCAAGCGTTAAATCACCGTTATCTCGTCCGGCTCTAAATTAATAATGTGGTTCGGTCGTCCACATATTTACGTAACGTTGATACGTAAAAAACGTTATGAACACGCCGACATACTTGGCGGTAAAACGAGTCTATAAGCTACAGTTCCTACTCGATCGAGGATTTCAAATGAGTCAATTAAATCGAGGGTTGAGATTTCCTCTCTTCATCGATTCTTGCTTCTAGAATAACGCCCTCTTGAACCTTCTTCATTTATCAGCTTTGAATATGTAGCTTGAGCGGCTTTAACTTTATCGATTAAAGTCAATTCTAATCGTATATTCGTTATCTTCACGTGGGTTCCTAGGGTCTTTAACTCTATCTTCATCATTTGTAAGTCGTACGAAATGGGTCTTTGTGTTAACAACATCGCACTCGTAAACGCATACGATCTTATACTCAACGCGTCAGCTACCACGTTCGCTTTCCCACGATGGTATTGAATGGTACGATCATAATCTTCAACAGCTCGAGCCAACGTCTTTGGCGCATATTACGTTCATTTTAGTTGAAGAAATATTTGAGGGTTTTAGAAATGGGTTTTGTACTGGGGTCAATACAAAATTCGATTTCACGCTCTAGGGGTAGGCTAAGAAGTCTTCAAGAATACGTAAGGAAATTTATTAACAATAAAAATATCATTCAAAACTGTGACTCTCATCCAAGACTTGGGTAACACGTTACATTGATACCTATCAACTTGCCATCGTCATTCACAGCGTCGCCTACAGAAAGTCTAGCTTCGGTGCACTCCACACAAGGAAGTCAACAACGAAAAGAAGGGCTCTTTACTTATGGCTTGATATGACCATGATTGACTTTAGTGATTTGGTTTCTTCAATTCGCATAATAGGTTGATTAAAATATGAAAGCTAACAACCTTACGAAAAAGCATGATGAGTAGTTAACCAATCGATTCCTAAAATCACATCAAAGGCAAGTATTTTCAAAGAGATACGATTGATAGTAACGTGAAAGTGTTGATTTGAACAAGATTTATAAATAGTGGAGGTAATGAAGGTTTCTCCCAATGAGTTTCAACAGATAAATCAAAATCTAACTTCTCCTGAGTTAAATTCAAACATTGAACATAATTAAAGCGAAAATAAAAGTGAGTGAGAGAACCAGGTATCTAACACGGTATAGACTTTGCAAGAGTTTATGACTAACATACCCATGATAATTTTATTTAGGTTCCTCGTTACGAAAAAAAATGCTCTCTTAAACTACCGGCTTTGGCTTGTCTGGGACATCTTTTCGCATCACTATCCCAGCTGGAATTGACTTCACCATACAACAAAATCGAGCTAGGTGACCTTCTCTTCCGCAATTAAAACACGCTTTGGATTGTCAAATCTGATTTGATAGACGGATGTGTCCCTCCTGTCCGCATTTGAAACATACGACCGGTGTTCATTCTTCTTCCTTTGAAACGGGTGCTGGTTCCGACGTCTTCACGTCATTGTTGAACCTTATCTTCTTAAAATGTCCATTCTTATTATTTTGGCCATGATTACCACCGAAATGGTTACCATTCATGGCATGATAATTTCCCCCACGATGGTTATCATTGTTCCGATGGCCGTTGCCACCGGTACAATTACTATCATTTTGTTGGTCGTTGCCTTTTGGTTGTGCTGATTCGTTATCGCGTTCCAATAATCGAGCCCTATTCACAACATCCTAATATAAACAAAGTTTGTGAGAAATGAGGAATTGACGTATATTGGGTTTCAAACCTCTTAAAAACATTCGTCATTCACTCCTCATTATCTACCAAATGGGATGCAAACCGAGACAACTCGGCAAACTTAGCTTTCGTCTTTGCGACACGGTCATATTGTTTTGCTCGACTTGATGAACTCCACCTCCTTCATGTGACGAATACTTTCGAGAAAGTACTTGTCGTTGAACAGCTCTTGGAACTTCCCCCAAGACATCTTGAGTGTGTCAGTTTGGGTGCGTTTTACAGATTCCCATAAATAATCTACCTCTTCACGCAACATAAAGGTGGCAAAGGGAACCTTTTTCTCCTCCGAGCATCCCAAGACATCAAATATCTTGGTGATCTGCTTTAACCATGTCTCCGCCTTAAGTGGTTCTGGCTTTCCCAAAAAGTCCGGTGGTCCCAGCTCCTTGAACTGCTTAGCGGTGACCAACCGTGGGTTGCCATTGTTTCCTCCTGCATTATGTACAAGAGTCTCTCTCGTCTGGTGTTGCATGAATTCTAAAATGGTCCTAAACGTACCGTCATTCATCATTTGGTCAATGTTGTTATTTACAGGAGGATTATCGCCATCCTGTTGCACATTGTCCTGATTATTGATATGTGGAGACTCAACGGTCTCCTGTGCTCCATTGTTATTCTCAACATTCTCAGATGTCATTTTCAAATACTACCACAAAACAAGGGTTAATGGACATCACATATTATCCCTATACTCTGACCGACCAATTAAATACCAAATAAACTTAGGTAGGTCATACTAGCGAAGGAATTCTCCGTCTCTCCCCTCCTAGTTCTAGTCTCACATCTTAGCCAGGGATCATATCCCTAAGCTCTGATACCAAATGTGACGCCCCCAAAACAGGAATACATCACCTATTCTGAGTCGCCAAATACATGGTACAGAATACAAATACAATCTTAAATATACAACATGACCTGTGAGTTTGAATACAAATATTGTTTACTAGAGAGTATACAAACTCAAAAGGAGTCCTCATTACTATTATTATCACACTATTTCACAGAATAGTGAGGACTACTAATGCAAATATGTAGGACCATCACTCTGTTCCCCAACTAGTCCCAGCTACGTTCTCATTTCCTGAAGAGAACAATGAAAGAAAGGGTGAGCTCAACTAGCCCGGTAGGAAATATTATGACTAAGATAATGCAGAATATATTATCTTTAGCCTTCAACAGTGTTAAACTGATACAATATAACAACCATCAAGTTTAACCTGCAGCGAACAAGTAATCCATTAAAAGAGTCAAGTAGAGAATAAAATCTACTATCTTTTATGATTTAAAAGTTTTTCATCACTTTTATCGTTGGGACTCACTTTAATAAATAATTTAACTTCATCAAATCACCCATTCACTACGGCCAAGGATATTCTTTAGTATCACGACCACAATTATCCATGCTACTACTACGGGCCAAGAATATTTGTGTATTCAATAATGGTCATGATCATGCCAACAACCGTCCATCAATGCTCTATGGGCCAATGAGGACTTTTACCACATCATTTGTAACATTACGGTCCATGATTACCACCGAATAATCCTCATCATAATCATACCAAGTCCATCTATGCACTTTATAGGCCACGGATGACTTTCAACAAAATATAAACATGATGATGATGACAATGATATAAGAATTCAATAAAACATGTTCAAGAATTATTTTATCCAGGAACTAATAACGTCCAAATAGTTAACATGATACTGCTTTGTAGAGTAAAATTCAAGAATGCTCAGAAGAATATTTCCATGAAAAGATACTGGATGAAGCGCAAATATCAAGGATATTCCACTAATTTCATGGAGTATAGAAGTCAAAACTTTAACCAACTGAGTATAATAAGGAATCGAATAACAAAAGAAATCACCAAGCATGCGATAGACCGCACAGGCAGGTTATTCCAACAGAATAATAAATAACGGAATCAGGTCCGGTGAAAAACGCATGCACAAGATATTCCAACGAGAATAATAAAGATTTTAATCGAGTCCGGCGTAGAAACGCATGATGTGATGGATATTCCAATAGAATAATAAAGACGGAACCAGTCCGGCGTAAAAAACGTCTGAGAGAAGATATTCCAATGAATAATACAGACGGAACTAGGTCCCATGTAGAAACGCATGAGCATGATGTTCCAAATGAATGATAAAGAATGGAACAATGAAAGAATTTTCACCAAGTATAGGGTAGCCCACGTTATCTGAGTTATTCCAATGAATAATAAGTATGGAATAATAGAAGTTCTCTTCATATATAAGAAAGAAATAATACTCCCTACGAGTACAACAAATAATATTCCCTACCTTAAAAAAAATTGGATACTGGAATAGTGAGGTAACAGACTTCTCTTCTTCTTTCTCTCTATAATTTCTCTCTATAATAATTGCTCTAAAGCTTTTGTGAATTGGTGAGAAATGAAGGAAGAATGAGCTTCTATTTATAGGAAAATATAGTTTCGATAATTGCACATTTTGGGGCTCGAAATATTACAGTATAATACCTTCCTCTTTTTCTTCATTTTTAATTTAGTCCTGCAAGTATTATCAAACTTGCACCAACTCTCCTAATACTAAATAATGTGAATCAATAGTAAATCATGTGACTCAATAGTTCTAATCATGTGATAAAAACAATTACAGTATAGTACCTCCATCTATACCTCCATTTTTAACTTAGTCATGCAAGTATTATCAATTTTGCACCAACTCCCCTAATAGTACAAGAATGTGATTCAATAGTACACACATGTGAACAAATAGTTATATAAGCATGCGAATTAGTAGCAATTAATTGCTCATTTATCCGATAAATTACCCGATTTTTCAATATAACCCTTAGACATCAATTATCATCGGAATAGATGTCGATTTTCACTAACACAAACAATTCCAACATAATGAAACTATTTTTATCAACAATATAAATTTTGAAATTTTGAAGTTTGACTTTTCCCGAAAAAGTCAACTGTTGACTTTTTGACCAAATAGTGAATCCTAGAAAATTTTGTGCTTATAGACTATTTTTACTAATTTCATTGTTCCGGACTCAAATATCACGTTCGCGTCTCCAAATTCAACTCCGAATACAACTTCAATTTTAATAACATTCATCATTAATATTATAACTCACAATATTTAACAACCAGGTCGTTCCCAAGAAAGAGGGGGCTTTCTGATAAGAATTTCTCTTTATTGGCGCGCAATTAGGTGACCAAACCTCTCCTTGACATAACTTCTAGACATTGTTAATATTGCAAATAATAATATGAATAACTTTGCCATCTCAATCATTGATTTAATAATATATTATATTATGCGATGATACTGTAACAATAATTGAATCAATAATCTGAAGATATGATCTGACAATTCTATCGTAGTAATAATTGAGTATAACCGAGTGACCTCTCACGTAAGCATCAATAATCAATACCGGTGTGCTACTACTACTAACCACGCCAGACATATTCTTTATTTCTTTTAACACCGGGTGTTTCAACAGTTAATGTTAAAACTTCTGCCGTTATTTTCATAAAGTATTTTTGTTGTTTTCTCAATCCGACAATAATTCCATTGCGGGGTCCACCAATGATTGTACCGTCGTACGGATATTCCCTGACCAATCGAATATTATATAACAACTTGTGTACTTTGCAAAATTGATAAATATAACCCACAACTATAACATTATATCAAATCCACACCATAATATTTAAAAAATTAATTTGAGAAAATTAAATATTTATTCATAAAATCTGGGGTCTCACAATCTCCCCTCCTTATGGAATTTTGCCCTCGAAATTTATGTACGTACTTGGTATGCTGAACAGGTGAGGATACCTTGACTTCATTTCAAATTCTAACTCTTGAGGTATAACCTTTGAGTGTTGAATACGATTCTTCTTATCCAAGATTTTAACATGTATCTCCTCAAACGTTAAATCAGCCGTTATCTCGTCCGGTTCTAAATTAATAATGTGGTTCGGGTCGTCCACATATTTACGTAACGTTGATACGTAAAAAAAACGTTATGAACACGCGACATACTTGGCGGTAAAACGAGTCTATAAGCTACAGTTCCTACTCGATCGAGGATTTCAAATGAGTCAATTAAATCGAGGGTTGAGATTTCCTCTCTTCATCGATTCTTGCTTCTAGAATAACGCCCTCTTGAACCTTCTTCATTTATCAGCTTTGAATATGTAGCTTGAGCGGCTTTAACTTTATCGATTAAAGTCAATTCTAATCGTATATTCGTTATCTTCACGTGGGTTCCTAGGGTCTTTAACTCTATCTTCATCATTTGTAAGTCGTACGAAATGGGTCTTTGTGTTAACAACATCGCACTCAGAACGATACGATCTTATACTCAACGCGTCACCACCACGTTCGCTTTCCCGATGGTATTGAATGGTACGATCATAATCTTCAACACTTCGAGCCAACGCGTCTTTGGCGCGTATTACGTTCATTTTAGTTGAAGAAATATTTGAGGGTTTTAGAAATGGGTTTTGTACTGGGGTCAATACAAAATTCGATTTCACGCTCTAGGGGTAGGCTAAGAAGTCTTCAAGAATACGTAAGGAAATTTATTAACAATAAAAATATCATTCAAAACTGTGACTCTCATCCAAGACTTGGGTAACACGTTACATTGATACCTATCAACTTGCCATCGTCATTCACAGCGTCGCCTACAGAAAGTCTAGCTTCGGTGCACTCCACACAAGGAAGTCAACAACGAAAGGACCGGGCCTCTTTACTTATGGCTTGATATGACCATGATTGACTTTAGTGATTTGGTTTCTTCAATTCGCATAATAGGTTGATTAAAAATATGAAAGCTAACAACCTTACGAAAAGCATGATGAGTAGTTAACCAATCGATTCCTAAAATCACATCAAAGGCAAGTATTTTCAAAGAGATACGATTGATAGGTAACGTGAAAGTGTTGATTTGAACAAGATTTATAAATAGTGGAGGTAATGAAGGTTTCTCCCAACTGAGTTTCAACAGATAAATCAAAATCTAACTTCTCCGGAGTTAAATTCAAACATTGAACATAATTAGGTGAAATAAAAGAGTGAGTAGAACCGGTATCTAACACGGTATAGACTTTGCAAGAGTTTATGACTAACATACCCATGATAATTTTATTTAGGTTCCTCGTTACGAAAAAAAATGCTCTCTTAAACTACCGGCTTTGGCTTGTCTGGGACATCTTTTCGCATCACTATCCCAGCTGGAATTGACTTCACCATACAACAAAATCGAGCTAGGTGACCTTCTCTTCCGCAATTAAAACACGCTTTGGATTGTCATGCATGCTTTTAGACGGATGTGTCCCTCCGTCCATTTTGAAACATACTGACCGGTGTTCATTCTTCTTCCTTTGAAGCGGGTCTTTGGTTCCGGCGTCTTCACGTCATTGTTGAACCTTATCTTCTTAAAATGTCCATTCTTATTATTTTGGCCATGATTACCACCGAAATGGTTACCATTCATGGCATGATAATTTCCCCCACGATGGTTATCATTGTTCCGATGGCCGTTGCCACCGGTACAATTACTATCATTTTGTTGGTCGTTGCCTTTTGGTTGTGCTGATTCGTTATCGCGTTCCAATAACTGAGCCCTATTCACAACATCTGAATATAAACAAAGTTTGTGAGAAATGAGGAATTGACGTATATTGGGTTTCAAACCTCTTAAAAACATTCGCGTCATTCACTCCTCATTATCTACCAAATGGGATGCAAACCGAGACAACTCGGCAAACTTAGCCTGGTACTGCGACACGGTCATATTGTTTTGCTCCAGCTTGATGAACTCCACCTCCTTCATGTGACGAATACTTTCGAGAAAGTACTTGTCGTTGAACAGCTCTTGGAACTTCCCCCAAGACATCTTGAGTGTGTCAGTTTGGGTGCGTTTTACAGATTCCCATAAATAATCTACCTCTTCACGCAACATAAAGGTGGCAAAGGGAACCTTTTTCTCCTCCGAGCATCCCAAGACATCAAATATCTTGGTGATCTGCTTTAACCATGTCTCCGCCTTAAGTGGTTCTGGCTTTCCCAAAAAGTCCGGTGGTCCCAGCTCCTTGAGCGCTTAATGTGACCAAACCGTGGGTTGCCATTGTTTCCTCCTGCATTATGTATAAGAGTCTCTCTCAAATGCGTGTTGCATGAATTCTAAAATGGTCCTAAACGCATCATCATTCATCATTTGGTCAATGTTGTTATTTACAGGAGGATTATCGCCATCCTGTTGCACATTGTCCTGATTATTGATATGTGGAGACTCAACGGTCTCCTGTGCTCCATTGTTATTCTCAACATTCTCAGATGTCATTTTCAAATACTACCACAAAACAAGGGTTAATGGACATCACATATTATCCCTATACTCGACCGACCAATTAAATACCAAATAAACTTAGGTAGGTCATACTAGCGAAGGAATTCTCCGCTCTCTCCCTCCTAGTTCTAGTCTCACATCTTAGCCGGGATCATATCCCTAAGCTCGATACCAAATGTGACGCCCCAAAACAGAATACATCACCTATTCTCGAGTCGCCAAATACATGGTACGTAATACAAATACAATCTTAAATATACAACATGACCGTGAGTTTGAATACAAATATTGTTTACTGAGAGTATACAAACTCAAAAGGAGTCCTCATTACTATTATTATCACACTATTTCACGTATATAGTGAGGACTACTAATGCAAATATGTAGGACCATCACTCTGTTCCCCAACTAGTCCCAGCTACGTTCTCATTTCCTGAAGAGAACAATGAAAGAAAGGGTGAGCTCAACTAGCCCGGTAGGAAATATTATGACTAAGATAATGCAGAATATATTATCGTTAGCCTTCAACAGTGTTAAACTGATACAATATAACAACCATCAAGTTTAACTGCAGCGGAACAAGTAATCCATTAAAAGAGTCAAGTAGAGAATAAAATCTACTATCTTTTATGATTTAAAAGGTTTTTCATCACTTTTATCGTTGGGACTCAGCTTAATAAATAATTCACATCATCGAATCACCCATTCACTACGGCCAAGGATATTCTTTAGTATCACGACCACAATTATCCATGCACTACGGGCCAAGAATATTTGTGTATTCAATAATGGTCATGATCATGCCAACAACTGTCCATCAATGCTCTATGGGCCAATGAGGACTTTTACCACATCATTTGTAACATTACGGTTATGATTGCAAGAATAATCCTCGGTCATAATCATACCAAGTCCATCTATGCACTATAGGCCATGTATGACTTTCAACAAAATATAAACATGATGATGATGACAATGATATAAGAATTCAATAAAACATGTTCAAGAATTATTTTATCCAGAACTAATAACGTCCCAAATAGTTAACATGATCTTTTGCTTTGTAGAGTAAAATTCAAGAATGCTCGTAAGAATATTTCCATGAAAAGATCTTTGGATGAAGCGCAAATATCAAGGATATTCCACTAATTTCATGGAGTATAGAAGTCAAAACTTTAACCAACTGAGTATAATAAGGAATCGAATAACAAAAGAAATCACCAAGCATGCGATAGACCACACAGTCAGGTTATTCCAATAGAATAATAAATAATGTAATTAGGTCCGGCTTAAAAACGCATGCATGTGATATATTGAATGTAATAATAAAAGGCGGAATCAGTCCGGCGAGAACGCATGCATGTGATATTCCAACGAGAATAATAAAGACGGAACCAGTCCCATGAAATGCACGTAGAAGATATTCCAACAGTAATAATAAAGACGGAACCAGTCCGGCGTAGAAACGCATGAGATAGGATGTTCCAAAGAATGATATAAAGAATGGAACAATGTAAGAATTTCACCAAGTATAGGGTAGCCAGCGTATACAAAAGTTATTCCAATGTAATAATAAGAATGGAATAATGTAAGTTCTCTTCATAGATAAGAAAGAAATAATACTCCCTACGAGTACAACAAATAATATTCCCTACCTTAAAAAAAAATGGATAATCTTTGGAATAATGAGGTAATGAGACTTCTCTTCTTCTTCTCTCTATAATTTCTCTCTATAATAATTGCTCTAAAGCTTTTGTGAATTGGTGAGAAATGAAGGAAGAATGAGCTTCTATTTATAGGAAAATATAGTTTCGATAATTGCACGCTTTTGGGGCTCAAAAATATTACAAAGATAATACCTTCCTCTTTTTCTTTATTTTTAATTTAGTCCTGCAAGTATTATCAAACTTGCACCAACTCTCCTAATAGTAAATAATGTGAATCAATAGTAAATCATGTGACTCAATAGTTCTAATCATGTGATAAAAATAATTACAGTATAGTACCTCCATCTATACCTTTATTTTTAACTTAGTCATGCAAGTATTATCAATTTTGCACCAACTCCCCTAATAGTACAAGAATGTGATTCAATAGTACACACATGTGAACAAATAGTTATATAAGCACGCGAATTAGTAGCAATTAATTGCTCATTTATTCGATAGTTATACATGTCGATTTTCACTAACACAAACAATTCCAACATAATGAAACTATTTTTATCAACAATATAAATTTTGAAATTTCGATGTTTTACTTTTCCCGAAAAAGTCAACTGTTGACTTTTTGACCAAATAGTGAATCCCAAAAATTTTTGTGTTTATATACTATTTTTACTAATTTCATCGTTCCGGACTCAAATATCACGTCCGCGTCTCCAAATTCAACTCCGAACACAACTTCAATTTTAATAACATTCATCATTAATATTATAACTCACAATATTTAACAACCAGGTCGTTCCCAAAAAAGAAGGGGCTTTCTGATAAGAATTTCTCTTTATTGGCGCGCAATTAGGTGATCAAACCTCTCCTTGACAGAACTTCTAGACATTGTCAATATTGCAAATAATAATATGAATAACTTTGCCGTCTCAATCATTGATTTAATAATATATCATATTATGCAGATGATACTGTAACAATAATTGAATCAATAATATGAAAGATATGATGCGTAATTATTGTAGCAATAATTGAGTATAACTGAGTGACTTCTCACGTAAGCATCAATAATCAATAATGTGCTGCTACTGCAACCACGCCAGACATATTCTTTTTTTTTTAACACCGTGTTTCAACAAATAACCAGAAAACTTCCATTATTATTTTCATAAAGTATTTTTATCGCTTTTCTCAATCCGATAATAATTCCGTTATGGGGTCCACTAATGATTGTACCGCCGTGCATTTGATATTCCCCGACAAAAAGAATATTCCCCACCAATCGAATATTATATAACAACTTCATGTACTTTGCAAAATTTATAAATATAACCCACAACTATAACATTATATCAAATCCACACCATAATATTTAAAAAAATTATTTTGAGAAAATTAAATATTTATTCATAAAATCTGGGGTCTCACAGACATGTTTTAAGATACTGATGATATGGTCTACATAGTAAACATGTTATACTACTCGAATTATTACACATATTCTTATAACAATCATCATTTCCCAAATCACAAAGACTTACAGAATATATGAAAGCCATTTTTATAAAAACTAAATGACGTAACTTTAAAATTTGGGAGGAAGGGATTACCCTTGAATACTCTGCTTAGATTACACAGGGTGACAAAAATTCTCAATTTCTCACACTTCTTCTCCTTTAATCACAGTATTCACAATCTCTCTAAACGTTCTCAAATTCTCTCTGTGATTTCCTTTGCTAGACTTAGAATAATGAAAGAAAATAAAAAGACATATGATATAATAAGAGAACTGACGCACTGAGTGGTCAGTTAACCCAATAATGGGTAACTGCTCCAACTCCCCATAGGGCCTTGTTTGGCTTGCAAAATAGATTTAAAAACCATTTAATTTAATAAAGCTTTGTCATATAGTTTAATTAATGTCACACTCCTTCATAAAATAAATCAATATCTTATTTAAAATTAAATATAATAATTTCTTATAAATTCACATAATAATATAATTAATTTTCTTATTAATAAATAATGTCAAATTATTAATTCTCTAATTAATAATTAAATTAATTAAAATAACATTAGGCTTAATAAATATTTCTTTTAATACAATAAGCTCACATAACGACATACTTCGATAATAAAAATTCTCCACATTAATTTAATAAATGTAACACATAATTAAATTAATCTACCACAACTGTATGAATTAATTATTTAATCTAATAATTAAATCATCGAAAATATTTATTTACTTCGATAAATATTAAAATTAATTTACAAAATCTCGTTCGTCACAGATAATATATGATCAACGTATTAAATACCACGTATAAGGCCATATGGCCATATAACATACTCTGTAATCATAAACTGTATAATTTTATGAAACTGATGATATGGAATCATGCAATATATATATATAAAACATGCTATACTTCTCGAATTATTATACATATCCTTATAACAACACCATTTCCCAATTCACAGAGACTTACAGAATGTATGAAAGCCATTTTTATAAAAACTAAATGATGTAACAATGAAAATTGGGTTGGAGAGAATTACCCAAAGCGTAGAGTGTAATGTAGGAGATGAATTGAAACCCTTCTCAAACTCTTCTTCAATCACACACTCAAAATTCTTAACTTTTCTCTCTGAATTCTCTATGAACTCTCAACTTAGCATACATGAAACAACATAATACGCTAGAGGCATATAAAAACTAACGTGATGATGGTCAGTTACCCAGTCATGGGTAGCTGTTATTAACTTCTCTTAGGGCCTTGTTTGGCTAGCATAATAGATTTCAAAACTCCTTTAATTTAATAAACCTTTATCATATAGTTTAATTAATGTCACACCCATTTCAAATATCTTATTTAATTTAACTTAAATAAAATATAATAATTTCTCATTAATTCACATAGTCGCATAATTAATTTTCTCATTAATAATAATATCAAATTATTAAATCTCTAATTAATAAATAAATTAATTAAAATAACATTAGGCTTATTAAGTATTTCTTTTAATACAATAAGCTCACATAATTACATATATCGAATAATAAAATTCTCCACATTAATTTAATAAATGTAACACATATAATTAAATTAATCTATCACGATTGCATCAATTAATTATTTAATCTAATAATTAATTCATCGAAAAATATTTATTCAATTCAATAAATATTAAATTAAATTACAAAAATCTCGTTCGTCACATCTCTCCCCCCTTAAAAGGATTCTGTCCCCAAAATCACGACTCAATAAATTCAACCTTACATTCTCCCCCCTTACAAAGATTCTGTCCCCAGAATCGCTTACACGTAAATTAAGTAAATAAATGAGGGTAATTCTTCATCATATTCTCTTCGAGTTCCCACGTAGCTTCTTCAGCGTTGTGGTTCCTCCAAATTACCTTAACAGAAGGTATTACTTTATTTCTGAGAACTTGTTCTTTTCTGTCGACAATTTGAATAGGGATTACTTCGTAAGATAAGTCTTTTTTAAAATGCAGGGGTTCGTATTCAATTACATGCTTGTAATTCAGTTTGTAGGGTCGTAAAACAGAAACATGAAAGACGTTATGGACATTCTCGAATGCTGGAGGTAAGGCTACCTCGTACGCGACTTCTCCAATTCTTTGAAGTACTTCGAATGGTCCAATGAATCTTGGGCTTAATTTTCCTTTCTTTCTGAACCTGATCTTTCCCTTCCATGGAGAGACCTTTAAGAACACATAACTTCCTGATTCAAACTCAATATTTTTACGACGTGGATCAGTGTATTTCTTCTGTCTATCTTGAGTTGCTACCAGTCGTGCTCGAATAACTTTGACTATTTCTGCTGTCTGCTGTACCAATTCTGGCCCTAGCAATTGTCTTTCACCAATTTCATCCCAGTAAAGCGGAGTTCTACACTTTCTGTCGTATAACGCTTCATAAGGTGGCATGCCAATACTAGCGTGGTAACTGTTGTTGTATCCGAACTCTACTAACGGTAGGTGATCATCCCAATTTCCTTTAAAGTCCATCACACATGCTCTTAGCATATCTTCTAATGTTTGAATCGTTCTCTCACTTTGTCCGTCTGTTTGAGGGTGATATGTGTTGTACTCATTCGCAATTGCGTACCCATGCATTCCTGTAGACATTTCCAGAAGTTCGATGTAAAGCGTGGATCTCTATCAGAAACAATTGACACCGGAACTCCGTGCCTCGAAACAATCTCTTTTACGTATAACCTCGCCAACTGATCTAAGTTGAATCTGATTTTGATCGGAAGGAAGTGTGCGGATTTCGTCAGTCAGTCAATGATAACCCATACTGCGTCGTAGCCTTTCTGAGTCGTCGGAAGGCAAACCACGAAGTCCATTGTAATATGTTCCCATTTCCATTCTGGGATCTCCTATGGTTGTAGAAATCCACTTGGTCTCTGATGTTCGGCTTTTATTTTCTGACAGGTCAGACATTTGGCAACACATTCTGCAACATCACGTTTCAAATTCGGCCACCAGAAGTGTTGTCGAAGATCTTCATACATCTTGGTACTACCAGGGTGAATCGAATATCGTGAACTATTAGCCTCGCTCAAAATGTCTTCCTTAATCTTTGTGACTGGTGGTACCCAAATTCTACTCTCGAATCTCAGTATTCCTTCATTATCCATCTTAAATCTCGGTTCAGTTCCTTCAGATATTTTCTTTGTCACCTTTTTGCATTCATCGTCTTAAAGTTGAGCCTCTTTAACTTTATCTAGTAGGGTTGTACCAGATTGCATCTGAAATAGCTTCTCATCAATTTCTATAGGATACTTCACTACCAACTCCATTTTCTCCATTTCTGCAATTAGCTCCTCCTGAGCAGTCAACATCGTCAATCTCTCATGACCCTTTCTACTTAAGGCGTCAACAACCATATTTGCTTTACCCAGATTGTATAAAATCTCACAGTCGTAATCCTTAATTAATTCCAACCATCTTCTTTGACGCATATTCAAATCCTTCTGTGTGAAAATATATTTCAGACTCTTATGGTCCATATATATTTCACACTTCTCCCCATAGAGGTAGTGCCTCCAAATTTTCAAAGCAAAAACAACTGCAGCTAACTCTAAGTCATGGGTCGGATATCCCTTCTCGTAATCCTTCAATTGTCGTGATGCATACGCAATGACCTTGTCGTTTTGCATCAGCACACAACCAAGTCCTTTATGCGACGCATCACTATAAACAACAAAATTTCCTGTATCATCCGGAAGAGATAACACAAGCGCCGTACTCAACCTCTTCTTTAATTCTTGAAAACTTTCCTCACATTTATCCGTCCAAACAAATTTCACAGCTTTTCGAGTTAAATTCGTTAATGGAGTTGCGATCTTGGAAAAGTCTTATATGAACCTTCTATAATATCCCGCCAATCCAAGAAAACTTCTTACTTCTGACGGCGTTCTCAGCTAATCCCAGTTAATCACGGCTTTGACTTTAGATGGATCTACCGAAATTCTGTTTTATCGATTACGTGACCAAGAAATTGTACTCGTTCAATCCAAAATTCGCATTTTAAAAACTTGGCATACAACTTTTCCCTTCTCAATACTTCCAATGTTAATCTCAAATGCTCTACATATTCTTCCTTGGTTTTCGAATAAACCAAAATGTCATCTATAAATACCACTACGAACTTGTCCAAAAACGGCTTGAACACACCATTCATTAGTCCCATAAATGCTGCAGGAGCATTCGTAAGACCAAACGACATTACAAAAAATTTGTAGTGACCATATCGTGTTCTGAACGCTGTCATCGGTACATCCTCTGGCCTAACCTTTCAGTTGATGATAACCGCTTCTCAAGTCTATCTTGTAAAAGTATCTTGCTCCTTTCAATTGATCAAACAGGTCGTCGATCCTCGGTAATGGATA
Source organism: Panax ginseng (assembly GCA_020205605.1). Lineage (NCBI taxonomy): Eukaryota > Viridiplantae > Streptophyta > Magnoliopsida > Apiales > Araliaceae > Panax > Panax ginseng. The sequence goes on from CM035148.1 coordinate 98,603,431, forward strand.
TTTTTTCTTAATCATGACCTTTTTCAGTTCTCTGTAGTCAATGCAGAGCCGCGTCGATCCGTCCTTCTTTTTCACAAATAACACCGGTGCTCCCCACGGCGATACGCTAGGTTGAATGTACTTCTTGTCCAATAATTCTTGTAGTTGTACCATTAGTTCTTTCATCTCTACTGGCGTTATTCGGTATGGTGCCTTCGTTATTGGAGCGGTTCTGGGCCCCAAATCGATCACGAAATCTACCTCTCTATCTGGTGGAAGTCCTGGCAAATCGTCTAGAAATACGTCAACGAATTCTCTCAGTTGATATTTCTTCTACCTTTGAATTCTCTTTTCGACTGTCGACTATGTAAGCTAAGTATCCTACACATCCTTGTCTTAATAACTTCCTGGCCTGCATCATCGTCAGACAACTCGTTTGTCTAGGTGACTTGCTACCATAAAACACAACCTTTGACGGAGTCATAAGGTTAATACGCTTCTTTTGGCAATCAATTACAGCCCCATAATTGAATAACCAGTCCATTCCCAAAATAACGTCAAATTCCCCAAGTCGAATAGGGATAAGATCTACGTTCATGATATTACCCTTAATATCCACTCTACAGTTCTTATACACGTACTTAATAGGGATTATCTCTCTATTTGCAATTTCTATGTTCATGGGATATTCCAACTCATCCTTAAGCAAATCTAAACTATTAGCAAAGTCATCGGATATAAAGGAACAAGTAGCACCCGAATCAAATAATACATACACATTAACTTTATTGATCGAAATGATACCTAACACCACATCACGAGACTGGACTGCATCTTGCACCGTCATGTTGAAAGTCTTGGCGGTCGATCGGTTTGTTGCGGTTGGTCCGGTGATAGTTAAGGCATTTCCACTGTTGTTTCCCGGCTTCCTCCTCGATCCTCGACCTCCTGATCCCTTCTTAGGATGCCTTTGCCATATGGTCCTTTGAACCACAAGTGAAACAAGCACCCTTCTTTGGGTTTGGACAGTTTGGTGCTATGTGGCCTTCCTGACCACAATTATAGCACACTCGCTTCCCTTTCATGCAAACTCCCAAATGAGATTTTCCGCAGTTTGAGCACGCTTCGATCTTCTTCTTCTGCCCTCCTTGTTGACTTCCAGCTGACGAGTTATCCGTCCACTTCCTCTTCTGATTATGACTACCCCCAGTGCTACTCCCACCAATCTTGTTATTACTTTCATTCATTCTCACTCTTCTTCTTCTTCTTCTTCTTCTTCTTCTTCTTCTTCTTCTTTTTCTTCTTCTTCTGTTCTTGATTATACTTGGTCACCGCATCGCTTCCACCTTCAGCGAGGATGGCCCTTTCCATTACTCCAGCAAAAGTGTTTATCTGAAACATTGATACCTTACTATATACCCAAGGCTTTAGTCCTTGTTCGAATCTTTTGGCTTTTCTCTCATCCGTGTGTACTTGATACGGGGTGAATCTCGCCAACTCATTGAATCTAGCCACATAATCAGGTACGCTCATATTTCCTTGCTTCAATTCCAGAAATTGAACCTCCATCTGGTTCTGTGAGCTGGTTGGGAAGTATATCTCGAAGAACATCTCTTTAAATCTTTCCCAAGTAATTACACCTTCACCTCCATGAATCTTGTTTGCTTGCCACCAATAGCTAGCTTCAGACTTCAGCATAAACATTGCAAAAGTGGTCTTCTGGTCTTCTCTAACCCTAGCAACGTCGAAAACCTTCTCCATCTCCATAACCCACGTTTGAGCCTCGATTGGGTTCATGGAACCTTTAAACTCTGGCGGTCCTACCGCCTTGAAATCCTTAAATGTTGTATTTGGTGGAGCTTGAGGTTGATTATTCATTGCTCCAGTCAGTAAGTTAACCAACTGCTGAACGGGATTAGCATTGGCATTATTGTTGTTATTTGTAGACTCTTCCTGAGCTGGTTGACGTTGTTGTCTTCTTCGTGGCGGCATTTTTCTGTTAAAAAGATATGTGCTTATTAAATCTCTATTAAATACTCTAAATAGTTAAGACTTAACTCAATAATTTAATATAATTATTTAACACATTATCTCAAACAACTTGATATATATATATTCATTCAAACCAAAAGTTTTAACATCAAACGATAGAATTACCGCTATTTACATCATCTATCCTGAGATAAAGAATCTACAGGATTTAAAATATTAAAATATTCCTTCGTTCATAAACACATCAGAATTTACATATAAAAACTAATTAAGTCTTTCACATAATTAACAAATTCTATCACTGTCTGTCAAGGTGCTGAATAGCCTTGCTACGCTCCTCTTCCATGATACGAGGCATCATCCTGCGATCCAGCATGTACGATGGAAGTCCTTCAAACTGGATGGGGTACCTCAAAACTCGATCTTGGGCCTCATCCATTGCATGATTAAGTGTAGAGTATGTCTCTATGAGCTTCGCCTTCTTTGCACGACCGTCCTCTTATGCAAGATCAGCATGACATGACTCTCTTACCCAAATTCTTCCTCTCATTATAATCACCTTTCTTCGAGTCATCCTTCGGTTCCTTCTTCACTTCTCTATCTCCTCGGTCTTATCTTTGGTTTGACCCTTCTCGTGGACCAAATCCCATTCTACATTTCCCAACAAGTGAGTAAAGAGTCGAAATCTCCTCTCCTTCGCTTCTAGAGTAATCATTTGAATAATAGCCCACTCACGATCCTCGACCTCATCTCAGAACTCCACGCTACGGTCAGATAATGTGTCGTACATCTCAAAGATCAATGGAGTCTCGTGGAAACTCCTCATCTTCCTCTTCCTCGTCAAATTCCTCCTCAGATCGGGCCTCGTGTTCATGCTCCCGACCAACAACGGTGATCAATGGAGATGACTCCTCAGTATCTAATCGCTCCCCTAACGACATGAATGTCTCTGGGGCTCCTCCTCCGTAGGTACTCTGGGGTTCCTCCTCCCCCTTTCGACTAGTTCCTCCGACATCCGACATCCGACATCCTCGACAAACAAAATTTCAAGTTTTAGTTACTAAGTCGTATTTAGTGAGCACATAATTTAACACATAAGCACATAAAGTCTTTTATTATCTTCAATGAATTACAAAAATTCATTTTCTAGAACTCGATAAGAGTTTTTCATCACTATATTCTTTCTATAAGGCTATTACCTAAGGTTGTTCCCCCACCCTAAGGTTCATAACCTATGACTTTGATACTAACTTAGACACCCCCAAATCCGTACTTCCGATTACACGGATTTGGTGTTCATCAGACAAATATCATCTATCTATCTACCCATAATAAATGCAAACCATGCAATAGATAGAAATACAATCCTCCCCTTATGGGGTTACAACATCCGAATAATAAATAAATCCCAGGTTACTCTAACCTTAAATCATCTGTGCGGAAACATAAACAAATAAGTCTTAAGTAACATCATTTCTAATTATCATTACATAACCACATAAATAACCAATCTTCATTACTTGCTAAGCTTGCCCTTACCTTTACTAGTGGAAAGTTCGTCTGCTCTTTCGTTCTTAACTGCAATGTTATTATTACGCAAGAGTGAGAACGATTGCCCACAAGTATAACAATATAAAAATGAATAATAACATGCGAGAGAAATAATAACTTCGAATATAAAAGCTCAACTTTTGAATGAAGAATGAATAACAAGAATCAAAAGATTTCTGAGGGTCATAAGACCTTGAACTATGTCGTAGGTTATCAAGGGTTATACATGAAACCTTTAACAGTCATAAGACTATGGACCTTTCTACTCATACTTAGGGGGATCAACCCTTAGTACCATACATCAACAATATCTTAACGCTTAACGATAAGTAAATCCCTTTGCAGGGTTGTTCATCTCAGTTTGACATTCGAGTCCGCACCAAAGGAAGTTTGGTTTGGATAATTCAATAAGAGTTCTGAAATTTAGAACGTTCATCAACTATGGACTAGTTGAATCAATAAGTTTCACTAGTCTAACAAAGTTCAACAATAATGATATTCAAATTGAATAATAATCTCAAGAAGTATACAATAGAACAAATATTGCATAACAGATTCATACTTTGAAAAGATAATCAATCTTTAATATAACAATTCGAACTTGAATAATAGTAATGAGAGTTTACTCGAAGTAATAATAACTTGAACAATGATAACAAGTAGGGTTAGGAAACTTGCCTTGTGCATAGATTACACTTTAATTAAACTCGTTCTTTGATTTAAATCCTACATATTATTTACATTCATAATACCAGTCAATTATAACATACTAGTCATAACAAGTTCATTCTCTTTGTCTAATTTTGATAATGACCACATTTAATAAAATTACTACACTCATTGTCTCATACTTTACAATTTATGAACAATAAGCTAATTATGTATTCATTAATTCAATCCACATATAATTATGTTATTTACATGTTAAGAATCTATTTTAACATCTTATTATACTTTTAACATATTTTTATGTTCATTACATTAAGTTACTAACACATTGCTAGGCTTAACATTTAAAAATAATTCATTTCTGGACATTCTGCAGAGTATAATATGCATGGCCACTTACTTTTGTACTAAGTCTTGGCGTATATGCTTGGACATTTAGTATTTGTCATGTGTATTTGGCTGTATGCGAGCCTTATATGTTGATCTGGTATATGATGCGGCGAACCGATTCATGAAATTGCAGTCATGAAAAATTGCAGAACATGCCAATTTCTACCAATTTCTTATTTTCTACACGGATTTAGACAAACCCACATGATATAATTCATACATAATCATTACCCAATAATTGTAGAATGATTTTAACCCATTAAAACACATAATCATGTAATTAAATTATGCAAATTGTACTGTTCTTGATGTTCTTGAACAAAAACATGGAATTTAATATTACGGATTCGTTATAAGGCCAAATCCAACCATTCAAGTTTCATTTACTTCGTTTTAACATGCATAAATATATACAAGTGTAAAATTTAGGGATAATATATGATCAACGCATTAAATACCACGTATAAGGCCATATGGCGATATAACATACTCTATAATCATAAACCGTATAATTTCATGAAACCGATGATATGGAATCATGAAATATATATATATATATATATATATATATATATATATATATATATATATATAAAAACATGCTATACTACTCAATTATTACACATATCCTTATAACAACACCATTTCCCAATTCACAGAGACTTACAGAATGTATGAAAGCCATTTTTATAAAAACTAAATGATGTAACAATGAAAATTGGGTTGGAGAGAATTACCCAAAGCCTAGAGTGTAATGTAGGAGATGAATTGAAACCCTTCTCAAACTCTTCTTCAATCACACACTCAAAATTCTTAACTTTTCTCTCTGAACTCTCAACTTAGCATACATGAAACAACATAATACGCTAGAGGCATATAAAAACTAACGTGATGATGGTCAGTTACCCAATCATGGGTAACTATTATTAACTTCTCTTAGGGCCTTGTTTGGCTAGCATAATAGATTTCAAAACTCCTTTAATTTAATAAACCTTTATCATATAGTTTAATTAATGTCACACCCATTTCAAATATCTTATTTAATTTAACTTAAATAAAATATAATAATTTCTTATTAATTCACATAGTCGCATAATTAATTTTCTCATTAATAATAATATCAAATTATTAAATCTCTAATTAATAAATAAATTAATTAAATAACATTAGGCTTATTAAGTATTTCTTTAAATACAATAAGCTCACATAATTACATATATCGAATAATAAAATTCTCCACATTAATTTAATAAATGTAACACATATAATTAAATTAATTATTTAATCTAATAATTAATTCATCGAAAAATATTTATTCAATTCAATAAATATTAAATTAAATTACAAAAATCTTGTTCGTCACAGACAAATTCTATTTCTAGAAAAATACTAGTTCGAGCAACAAACACTTTGTTCTCAGAAGGTTTGTAGAAATAATACCCTTTTGTTTCCTTTGGGTATCCCACAAAATTATATTTGTCAGATTTGGGTCCGAGCTTGTCAGAATCCAGACATTTTACAAACGCCTCGCAACCCCAAATCTTCATGAACGACATACTAGGACGTTTCCCAGCCCACATCTCATATGGTGTCTTCTAAACCGTCTTTGTAGGAACACGGATAAGTGTGAATGCAGCTGTCTCAAAGGCATAACCCCAGAAGCTTATTGGAAGATCTGCATGACTCATCATTGATCGTACCATGTCCAACAAGGTTCGATTCCTCCTCTCGAGATACACCATTCCATTGTGGTGTTCCAGTGGAGTGAGCTGTGATATAATACCACACTCCTTTAGAAGGTCATCAGAGTCTTGGCTTAAGTATTCACCTCCTCGATCGGATCGAAGGGCTTTTATGCTTTTGCCAAATTGATTTTGAACTTCATTCTTGAATTCCTTGAACTTTTCAAAGGATTCAGATTTATGTCTCATAAGATACACATATCCATATCTACTGAAGTCGTCAGTAAATGTAATGAAGTAATAAAACCTACCTCTTCCTAACGAACTCATGGGTCCACATACATCACTATGTATAAGTCTCAATACATCGCTAGCTCGTTCACTGTGTCCAGTGAAAGGGGCTTTAGTCATCTTGCCTAATAAACAAGACTCGCATTTCTCATATGATTCAAAATTAAATGAATCCAAAAACCCATCTTTATGGAGTTTGGATATGCGTTTCTCATTTATATGGCCTAAACGACAATGCCAGCGATATGTCAGATTTGATTCATTTGATTTAAATCATTTTGTATTTATGTTATAGATAGACATTTCTAAATCAAGAATATAAAGACCATTATACAATTGTGCAACACCATAACATATATCATTTAAGTAAAACAAACAACGATTGTTCTTTATTATAAATGAAAAACCTTTCTTGTCCAAACAAGAAATAGAAATAATGTTTTTGCTTATAGCAGGCACAAAATAACAATCTTCTAATTCTAAAACTAGCCCAGTGGGCAAAGATAAATGATAAGTTCCTACGGCCAGTGCAATAACTTTTGCTCCATTCCCAACTCGTAGGTCAACCTTTCATTTCACCAAAGTCCTACTCCTTCGGAGTTCCTGCACATTAACACAAATGTGAGAACCACATCTAGTATCCAATACCCATGATGTAGAAGTAGACAAGTTGACTTCTATAACATATATACCTGAATCAGAAGTCACATTTCCTTTCCTTTTCTTTACATCTTCCAAATAAGCATGACAGTTCTTCTTCCAATGTCCAGGTTTTCCACAGAAGTGACACTCACCTTCTTTAGCCACCCCACCTTTAGGTTTTAAAGCCTGTTTGGTTTTGGAATTAGGTTTGGCAAAATTTTAGATCCTATCTTCTTCTTGCCTTTCCAGTTTCCCTTAGCATTCCCCTTTTGCACCATCATTATGGGAGCGGATCCTGCCTTTTTCATGTTGTTCTCGGCAGTTCTTAACATGCTCAATAACTCAGTAAGGGGTTTCTCAATTTCATTCATAAGATAATTCATAACAAATTAAGAGTAGCTGCTGTTCAAGGATTGCAAAACAAGATCAGTTTGGGCTTCCGGAGTGATTGGAAAACCCAACCTATCAAGGTACTCAATATACCCAATCATTATCAGCACATGTGGACCAACTGGATCACGTTCACCCATCTTGCAGTGATACAACGCCTTGCTTGTATCATACCTCTCCTATCGAGCATGCCCTTCGAACAATTTCTTAAGATGCTCGATCATCTCATAAGCATCCATTAACTCATGTTGCTTCTGAAGCTCAGCGTTCATGGTTTCTAGGATGAGACAACTCACGTCCAGAGCATCATCTTGATGCTTCTTGTAAGCTTTATGCTCCGCACGTGGTGCAATGACAACTGGTGCTGCAGGAATGGGCCCATCAAGGACATATAGCTTGCACTCTTGTTTGAGGACAATCCTCAAGTTCCTATGCTAGTCAAGGAAATTAATTCCACTCAGCTTGTCCTTCTCAAGGACTGATCGTAGTGAAAGACTACTTGTGTTGTTGTTGTTTTCCATTGATATCTACAATTTATAAGTGCAAAAAATAATAAGTCAAATTGCAGAGTTGATATTATGTAATTGATAATAGCACATTCAAAATATACCTCCCACTATTTTATTCAAATTAATAGCCCTCCCCATTAATTCGGAAAGCATTTTCTATTGAATCTTTCTAGTGAGCCAAGATCCATATTTCATTATGCCTTAAGTTAGCTTTGACTAATCTCTTAAAACACAATTATTTAGGTAGACAACCCTTTGTCAATTATATCATATATAACTCTTGGATAGTTATGTAAACAACATTTGTTTATAGTCCATCTAATGGTACCCACCAAACTCCATTCCTCTAAGTCCACAATCCTATTGAGATAACTTAGTTAAGTCGGGCCCAATGATTTTAACAGTTTGGATATCACAATTATCCTATCGCATCTTACCTAGATAAATAGGGTACTTTGCTTTGGCAAACCTACATCCATTGATCAAGGTCTTGATGAGTGTTATTCATTGGAAGACATTTGATTTAGATTTAATAATTTATTGAGGGATTTTATATGACACCCCCAAATCCCGGTACTTCATTACCTCAAGATTTGGTGTTCACGTAATCAAAACATTCATATCTAACTACCCAATCATAATAAATTGAATAATAAAACCTGCCCATACATGATTACATAAATAAAAATATTATCTCCCAGGTTCTCTAACCTGTAATATAATCATTCAAGTGCGGAAATTAAATTATTACATCACGTTATTATTAAAAGTCTATCATCATAACGATAAAGCAAAATTACAAGTCTTCATCACTTGTACATTTTTCCCTTTCCTTTGCTAGTTGTAGGTTTATCTACCTTCTCAACCATAGCTGCAATAAATGTATAAATATGCAAGAGTAAGCAAACAAGGCTCACTTGAAATAAGAATAAATATCTTTACAACATTTGCCAAATAATAGACTCAATAGAACTGAATGATATGTTCTATTAACATTACAAAAATTGCCAATTCATAGGCTCAATATAACTGAATGATATGTTCTATTAACATTCTTAAATATACTACTGAGGGTCAAATGACCATGAACCATGTCCACAGTTATAAGTAATCTTTCAACTTTAACTTTAATAGTCATATGACTATAACGACTCCACGTACTTAGGGGGATCAATCCTTCGTATAATGTATTGTGCACAACCATTTCAATGCTAAGCGTAAACCCCTAAACATAGGGTTGTTCATCTCAGTAATTAGAGTACAAGTCTGCACCAAAGAAAGTTTGGTTTGGATAAGCTTTCAAGGGTAATTAAGGTTTAATGATCATCAACTAGGGAACTACTTGAATCAATAATGATTGATAATACAATAGTTGTTTAATAACAACATAGCTTAGAACATTTGAGAATCATAAATGAACTGATTCTTCATATCAAACTCATGCTTGAAATAGCTATAGAGCATAAGCATTCAATAAAATGAATAAAATGGTTAACCTTTGCTTGAACAGTAAAATAAGCTAAGGTTCGAGTCTTATAACATTAGAAATGATATTCCGGAATGTACATTTAACTGATAGCAAGCTGGAAACTAAAAACTTGCCCAACAATGTATTAACTCATGCAAAAAATTAAAGCAGTTCAATAATAGAGAAGAGAGTTCAAAATTACGTTCATTGTACAATAATAGAACTTAAGAAACTTGCTTAACTGCAAACAAGTTAGAATGAATGAATCAATAAAATTGATTTATTCAATAATAGTTAAGAGAAGAAGCATACTCAATCAAAAGCATGAAGTTATACAATATAATAATAGAACTAACTCAACGAAAGTGTAGAGTTAGAAAACTTGCACAATGTAATAAATGAACTAGCTCAACGAAAGTGTAGAGTTAGAAAACTTGCCTCGAGCGTAAGCTAAAATATTAAAACTCACGTTCACCTATACACAATATTAAAACCACAACATCTATTAGACATACTAATATTTATTTTCAATATAAAACGCATTACTAGCTAAACTTGTTATTTTAACACAAATCTTAAGCTACAATTTACATTTCAGAATTCCCAAGTGTTAATCATCACAACACATAACTAATGTTCATTGTATAAACTAGCTTATCACATAACGCGTTTTTGATTTACTAATCATTTTTGCAACTTTGAATTCATAATACCTATAACACAACTCTGTATTAGCCTTGTTGTTACATGTTGGACACATTACCATAACCTTTAGCTAAGCCACAAAGAACGACCAAAGTCTATGAAATTGGCGAGACTTCATTATGCGGAAATGGGCACTTTCATGCCCACGCGAAGTTTTGTATCGAGGTCACGCTTGCATAAATAAGGTCATTTACGATGCATTCTTAGGCCATAGCATACGATATAACTTCATTTTTGCGTAATGAGGCTTGACACTTTTCTTAAGCCAACTAACACGAATTTCACCCACCAAACAGTGATAATAACACGTAAAATAAATATACAACTATCATAGGCATGATTATTAACATATTCAACCAATTAGCACAATTTAACAATCACTAAAACTATTTTAATTTCTCAATTTTCATGTTTTCATGAAAAACTCAATTTTCTTGGCATTCATCCTAAAAATAATCACTGTGATTTCAAAACATGACCAAATCAACTCATTCAAATTATGTTATGTTCGTATCTCAACAAACTAGCATAAACAAAACTCAATTAACATCTTAGAATGCAATTTAACCGTCAAAATTGGTACTTACATAGCTACATATGAAAACATAAACACTGACATCATTTTCTTTTACTGTTATCCAAAAATTAACATGCGATTTCTTTATTTGACATAAACTCTAGCATTATAAATATATACAATTGCAATTACCAACTATATAAATCCACAATTCAACAATTGCTTATTACAGAACATGAGAAAATTCTTGCCGTCCAATACAAATACATATATATTATTACAGTTATGAACATACCTTTTGTTGTTTGACAGAATTTCTTGCTAAACACACTGGAATTGATGTGAAAATTTCCTAGACTCCTCTCCAATTCTCTCTCAAGAAATTCTCAATTTTCTCAGAGTTCTCAGTATCACAACACAGACCAACTTAAGCGTAAAAACCCAAACTGAATAATAAGCGTAAATATAAGAAACTGATACACGCATAAATATAATAACAGTTACAAAAATAAACGTATATATTATAATTATATTATACTTATTATTTTATATATTTTATTTATTTTAAAAATCTAGAAATTCCAAAAGCCATAAGACTTGTTTGGCAAAAACCCTTTAAATTTTAAAGAATTAATATATTAAGCCTTGTTTGGCAAAAACTAAATTAAACTACTTTAATTTATTTTAATAACTCCTTATAATATAGTTATTTGTCACACTATATTTAATCAAACTTTCATATTTATTTTAATTAATCTAATCACAATTAATTAAACAAATCCTTTAATAACTCAATACAAATAATTAACCATTAAATTGAAATATCAATATAATAATCATTTCCTTAATTCATCAATTATTTATTTAATAAATAATTAACTAAACAAAATTAAATCAATTGAACAAATATTTATTCAACGATAATCACATCCATTAAATATTTATATAAATCAATAAATATTTAATATTACATTGAAAATTCTGGAATGTTACATCATTCCCTCCTTAAAAGGATTCTGTCCTCAGAATCATAATTCAAACAATCAAATCGTCACATTCTTCCCTACTTACAAAGATTTTGTCCCCATAATCGAAGACATAGATTAAACAAATAACTCAGGGTAATTTTTCATCATTTCAACTTCGAGTTCCCACGTTGCCTCTTCGACATTATGGTTTCTCCATGTCACCTTCACAAAAGGTATCACTTTATTTTTAAGCACTTGTTCTCTCCTGTCGACTATCTGGATAGGAGTCTCTTCATAAGACAAATCTTTATCGAATTGTAATGGTTCGTACTCGATCACGTGCTTGTAATCGGGTTTATACGATCGTAACACCGAAATGTGAAAAACATTATAAATGTTTTCCAACCCTGGAGGTAGAGTTACCTCATAAGCCACTTCCCCCCTCTTCGTGGTATCTCAAAAGGTCCAATAAATCTTGAGCTGAGCTTTCCTTTCTTGCCAAAATGAATTTTTCCCTTCCAAGGAGAAACTTTTAGGAAAATGAAATTTCCTACTTCAAATTTGAGATTCTGCCTATGTTGATCGGCATACTTTTTCTGTCTGTCTTGGGCTGCTACCAATCTTGTCCTGATGAGTTTGACAACTTCAGCAGTTTGTTGTACCGATTACGGTCCCTAACAATTTGGCTTCACCGACTTCATCCCAGCACAGTGGAGTTCTGCACTTTCTGCCGTACAATTCCTCGTAAGGTAGCATGCCGATGCTCACGTGGTAACTGTTGTTATAGGAAAATTCAACTAACGGTAAATGTTCGTCCCATCTTCCTTTGAAATCCATGATGCATGCTCTCAGCATATCTTCCAACATTTGGATTGTTCATTCGCTTTGCCCGTTGATGAGTGAGTTTTATACCCATGAATTGGATACATTCGGGCTTAATTTATTGTTGTTCTTAAGTCTTTTAGGATGTTTTTATGTGTTTGTGTCTATTCATGCATGTTTTATGTTATTTTATAGGAATTGGGACAAAAGTTACATGGATAGATGTTTGGGGTGGCTAGATTCGCATTTTCTAAACTTGCCATTTACATTAATAGCCACTTCGAGCCAATTTGACTATAGCTCCTGACATTATTTCGACAAACTTCAAGAATTAAAGTTGTAGATCTACTTCTCCCTTTCTGGAACATCTTGAATCATCAAAATCGGAGTTCGGACGAAGAAGTTATGGCCATTTTCCCAAAGGACGTCGAGCGAAAAATGTCGATTTTGGGCTAGCACCGGGCGCGATTTTTAGTGTATTTTACAAATGGTAGCAAGGCGCTAGAAGCGAACTCGACCGATTGCCCAATCTTTGAGGTAAGGCTGGGGAAAGGGTTTGAAAGCGGCTGGACGCGCTTTTTTGGCGAATTTTGACACCTTTTGACTCCAAATAGCATAGGGTTGTTCCAAAACTAAAAATTAGACTTGTAATCTATAAATACATGATGTAAGGCATAAAATAAAGGGAGATTACATATAGCTTAGCCTAGATTAAACACTCCTTTAGATTAGAAAATAACCCTAGTTCTTATTAGTTTTGGATATTGAAGCAACTTGGAGACCATTGAAGATCAAGAGCAAGAGCAAGAGTGGAGCATCAGATTTTTGACAACAATGATTCTATTCTCTTCTCTCATCTTACTTTTGTCTTTTGATGTCTATTCAGTTGTGGATTCTTGGTTTTAATTCATTAATTATGAACTAACTATTTTTGAGATTTCAATTGAACTTTTTATGGCTATGAATTAGTTATTCATTATATTCTAATTATTTATGTTAAAGTGAGTTGTTTATCTTGTCTTGTGCTTATTGCTTAATTATTTGATCGAGAATTACCTTGTTACTCTAGAAGGAATTGGAAGAGGAATTCTAGGGTTAGAATCGGGCATGATATCATGTGACTTAGTTATTTGCATGGTGAAAAATTAGGTTTGTGAATAGAATGGAAATATCTTTTCACTTAGCATGTAACACATAAGGAATTGGGATTATAACGAGTTTAATTCAATTGTTTTGCATAGGAATATAGCAAAATTAATCAATTAAATAGAAGGCAATTGATCACTTGGAAAAGGGCTTTTGGCATTTGAGAATTCTCATTAACAATTCATGAGATATAATAATTGGAATAGTTGAATAATTGATTTATAATTCATAATTGGGGATATTGGAGTCTTAATCTTTATTTATTTGAATTCATTCGTTAAAAATCTTAGTTTTAATTAGTTAATTTAGTTTTCTTAATTAGAAAAAACACGATTTGAGATTGTTTAAATAAAATTAGTTTGGTTAAGAATTAGTACTTGGTGATTTTTATTAAATAATTCCTCGTGGAACGATACTCTACTTTCACTTTATTACTTGTTGACCGTGTATACTTGCACGTATTCATTGATTAACGAAATCGATCAACAAGTTTTTGGCGCTTTAGTTAAGGAAATTAATTTAATAATTATTTACCAATATTAATTTCAATCAAATTAGTCTTAATTTAAACATTTTATTTTATTTTTTTAATTCTCTTTCTATATTTCTCTCTTTTCAGGTACCATGGATGACTTTGTGTATCAATGGCCATACACGAACATGACTCAACCAAGGGGAGTGGAGATTGAAAGACTCGAGAAACTTTCTGCATTGTCAGCACAGATTGAGACACTTTCGAGGATGTTTGAAGCTTTTGAAGCTCGGTAATCGTCAAAGTATGGTGGTTACTTGTGATTATTGTGCTGGAAATCATATGAGTCATCAATGCACCATCAGTTTCGAGCCGGTACAGTATAGTGGTGATTACCCCAATAATTATGTCTATCCCAACAACTATCATCAGGATTGGGGGTATCACCCGGATTTTTCATGGAGTAACAATCAAGATCAATTTTATGCTCCAAGTCCAACATACCCACAGGATTTCTTGTGTCCACCTCCACTACAACAGAAGAACATTCAAATTGGGAGGAAGCCTTGGAAAAATTTATTAAAGCTTACGAAAAAAGGAATGAGGAACAAGACAAGAAAATGAATCAAGTAGAGTTTGAATTTGCAAAGCCAAGGGCGTTGATCAAGAATTTGGAAAATCAAGTGGAACAGAGAAGACATGCGTTGAACAACCGTCCTCAATACACACGCCCCTATGACATGGATTCCGAGCAGATGGTGAGCAGAGCCAAATCTACAACCGGATGAGCCACGAGATGAAAAAGAGGAGACAAGTGGGGATAATGACAACAAGGTCGGTGAAGAACTAATTGTGAGAACCAATGATGATGAGCCAATGTTATTTATGCCTCAAGTGGCTTCTCCTCCACAGTTTAAGAGTCCCAAGTTAGATTTGCAAAACCTTGTCCGATTGGTAGTCATGTAAATCGCACAATACTCTACTGTGATGTAAGAGCAAGTACACCTTGAAACCATGGTGCGATGAGTTTGAGAAGATAAAAGAAGAAAGCTGTTGTGTTTGACAAGCTTCAATACCAGAATATATTCGCAGACACAATGGAGAAACCACCTAGACGCTGGACGTTCTTGAATGTGATCTTATCTAAAGAAAGCATGCTAGGCGACTTTAATACAATGGCTATCGTAAATGGGAACCTACCAAAAGCTATATTATTTCCGATGGATGGAGGGTTCCTCAACTTTCGTAGGGGAATTGGATAGAGAATTGAAGAAGTCATGCTGAGACTATAAAACAAGCGCTTATTGGGAGGCAACCCAAGTTTAATTTTTATTTTTAGTTTTTATTAAGTTTTATATTAGTAGTTTTGAATTTGCATTTATTTAGGATTTAATAAAATTGCTTCTATCATGGTTTTGCTGAGTTATTCAAGTCAAATTCAAGTGTGGTGCCCAATTTGTTCCATGTGCTTGCTTTATTCTCCAAACTTAGCGGGCAAGGAGGAAGATTGCTATATTTTCAGGGAAGTCCTCTGCTTTAATTTTTTCTATTTCAGTCATTGAGGACAATGTCTAGTTTAAGTTTGGGGGCATTTTAGTGTCGTATTGCATATAGTTAGTTATTTACATTGTAGTTCGTTATGTTTTCGGGTTATTTACATTTAGTTGTTGTATTCGTTTTTTTTTTGTTTAAAAAAAAATAATTTAAAAATCGCAAAAATAGTAGTTAGTTTACTATGTTTGTTGCAGTTAGTTTATATTTGCATGATTCCAACTGTTAGATAGTAAAAGTCTATTTTGGCCAATGATGAGACTGGAGTTAAGTAGATAAGTATAGTATTGAATATTCAGGCTTTGATGTGATTTCTTGTTATGAATTGAATCTTTTCCTGTTTGAAACCGGGTATAATCAAGGTTAAGCACGTTAATATGACTATATGTTAATCGATTAAGTTTAAATTGATACATAATGGATTTCTTAAGTATAATACTAGTGTGAAGGAATAAAAAGACATGAATAAGCGAGATGGCTAAATTTTGATAAAACTTAAGTTTGGGGAGAAATTTTGGGGTATATAAGCTTTTAAAAAAAACATGTTGAGTCTTGTGGTGGGTTGAGGAGAAACACTCCCCATAAACACAAGCGTGAGATGGAGCGTAAAACGACTCACTAACCATCTATATCTAAAAAAAAAAAAAAAAATTACTGTAGCTAGTTTTGTTTGGGGCCTTTGTTACTTGAGTAGAAATGCCTTGAGGGTATCTTAAAAGCTAGCCCCTAAGGTCTTATATGGTATGGGAGTCGTTGGTCAAAAGCTCGCTAAGGGGTGACATCATGTTAGCCTAATGGAATGAGACATTGCACGATTATGGTTAAAAAAAATCAATAAAAGCGGGAAAAGAGCAAAAAGCCCCGTAATGAAAAGTAAAGCATAAGTATCCCAGTTGGACTCTTGAACTTGGTGGATGTTTGACTTTAGTTGGATATAGCTTGTTAAGTGAATTTTGTGAATTTGCACTTTGTATGATGCCTTCAAAGATATCTATTATGTCTTAAATTTGATTTTATATCGCTTAACATTGTTGTGGAGCACACACGCTATATCGGTGATAACAGGTCTAAGATTTGATGATTGATTGGGAAATTCTTGATTTGTTTTAATATGATGTATTATCATGTTTACTTGATTTCTCTAAGGCCGGTTGAATAGACTTGTTTACTGTCATTCTTGTTGGATTCAGTGGCATATAGATTAGTTTCATTACATTGCATTGCATAACATTTTGTGTGTTTTTTGCTTGAGGATAAGCAAAGATTTAAGTTTGGGGGTATTTGATGAGTGAGTTTTATACCCATGAATTGGATACATTCGGGCTTAATTTATTGTTGTTCTTAAGTCTTTTAGGATGTTTTTATGTGTTTGTGTCTATTCATGCATGTTTTATGTTATTTTATAGGAATTGGGACAAAAGTTACATGGATAGATGTTTGGGGTGGCTAGATTCGCGTTTTCGGCTTGCCATTTACACAAAGAGCCACTTCGAGCCAATTTGACTATAGCTCCTGACATTATTTCGACAAACTTCAAGAATTAAAGTTGTAGATCTACTTCTGTTCTTTCTGTAACATCTTGAATCATCAAAATCGGAGTTCGGACGAAGAAGTTATGGCCATTTTCCCAAAGGACGTCTTGCGAAAATGTCAGATTTTGGGCCGGCAACAAGGCGCGATTTTAGTGTATTTTACAACACGGGCGCTTAGGGGCGAAGACTCGACACTGAGCCCAATATTACTGGGCTGGGGAAGGGTTTGGTGCGGCCTGGACGCGTTTTGGGCGAATTTTGACACCTTTTTGACTCCAAATAGCATAGGGGTTGTTCCAAAACTAAAAATTAGACTTGTAATCTATAAATACATGATGTAAGGCATAAAATAAATGGAGATTACATATAGCTTAGCCTAGATTAAACACTCCTTTAAATTAGAAAATAACCCTAGTTCTTATTAGTTTTGGAGATTGAAGCAACTTGGAGACCATTGAAGATCAAGAGCAAGAGCAAGAGAGGGAGCATCGATTTCTTGACAATGATTCTATTCTCTTCTCTCATCTTACTTTTATCTTTTGATGTCTATTCAACAGTGGATTCTTGGTTTTAATTCATTAATTATGAACTAACTATTTTTGAGATTTCAATTGAACTTTTTATGGCTATGAATTAGTTATTCATTATATTCTAATTATTTATGTTAAAGTGAGTTGTTTATCTTGTCTTGTGCTTATTGCTTAATTATTTGATCAAGAATTACCTTGTTACTCTAGAAGGAATTGGAAGAGGAATTCTAGGGTTAGAATCGGGGCATGATATCATGTGACTTAGTTATTTGCATGGTGAAAAATTAGGTTTGTGAATAGAATGGAAATATCTTTTCATGCATGTAACACATAAGGAATTGGGATTATAACGAGTTTAATTCAATTGTTTTGCATAGGAATATAGCAAAATTAATCAATTAAATAGAAGGCAATTGATCACTTGGAAAAGGGCTTTTGGCATTTGAGAATTCTCATTAACAATTCATGAGACATAATAATTGGAATAGTTGAATAATTGATTTATAATTCATAATTGGGGATATTGGAGTCTTAATCTTTATTTATTTGAATTCATTCGTTAAAATCTTAGTTTTAATTAGTTAATTTAGTTTTCTTAATTAGAAAAAATTTATTTGAGATTGTTTAAATAAAATTAGTTTGGTTAAGAATTAGTACTTGGTGATTTTTATTAAATAATTCCTCGTGGGAACGATACTCTACTTTCACTTTATTACTTGTTGACCGTGTATACTTGCACGTATTCATTGATTGCGAAATCGATCAACAAGTTTTTTGGCGCTCAGATTCTTGGGAATTAATTTAATAATTATTTACCAATATTAATTTCAATCAAATTAGTTTTAATTTAAACATTTTTATTTTATTTTAATTCTCTTTCTATATTTCTCTCTTTTCAGGTACCATGGATGACTTTGTGTATCAATGGCCATACACGAACATGACTCAACCAAGGGGAGTGGAGATTGAAAGACTCGAGAAACTTTCTGCATTGTCAGCACAGATTGAGACACTTTCGAGGATGTTTGAAGCTTTTGAAGCTCAAATATAGTCAAAGTATGGTGGTTACTTGTGATTATTGTAATCTTTGGAAATCATATGAGTCATCAATGCACCATCGGTTTTGATAGATAAGATATAGATAGTGGTGATTACCCCAATAATTATGTCTATCCCAACAACTATCATCGAGATTGGGGTATCACCCGTATTTTTCATGGAGTAACAATCAAGATCAATTTTATGCTCCAAGTCCAACATACCCACAGGATTTCTTGTGTCCACCTCCACTACAACAGAAGAACATTCAAATTGGGAGGAAGCCTTGGAAAAATTTATTAAAGCTTCAAAAAAAGGAATGAGGAACAAGACAAGAAAATGAATCAAGTAGAAATTTGAATTTGCAAAGCCAAGGGCGCTTGATCAAGAATTTGGAAAATCAAGTGGAACAGAGATAGCACATGCGTTGAACAACCGTCCTCAATACACACTGCCCTATGACATGGATTCCGAGGCCGATGGTGAGCCCGAGCCAAATCTACAACTGGATGAGCCACGAGATGAAAAAGAGGAGACAAGTGGGGATAATGACAACAAGGTCGGTGAAGAACTAATTTTGAGAACCAATGATGATGAGCCAATGTTATTTATGCCTCAAGTGGCTTCTCCTCCACAGTTTAAGAGTCCGGTTAGATTTGCAAAACCTTGTCCGATTGGTAGTCATGTCGTCGGCAATACTCTTTGTGATGTAAGAGCAAGTACACCTTCGAAA
This sequence comes from Panax ginseng, assembly GCA_020205605.1. Taxonomy (NCBI): domain Eukaryota; kingdom Viridiplantae; phylum Streptophyta; class Magnoliopsida; order Apiales; family Araliaceae; genus Panax; species Panax ginseng. The sequence continues at coordinate 98,623,008 of CM035148.1, forward strand.
CCATGGTGCGATGAGCTGGAGAAGATAAAAGAAGAAACTGTTGTGTTTGACAAGCTTCAATACCAGAATATATTCGCAGACACAATGGAGAAACCACCTAGACGCTGGACGTTCTTGAATGTGATCTTATCTAAAGAAAGCATGCTAGGTGACTTTAATACAATGGCTATCGTAAATGGGAACCTACCAAAAGCTATATTATTTCCGATGGATGGAGGGTTCCTCAACTTTCGTAGGGGAATTGGATAGAAAATTGAAGAAGTCAGGCTGAGACTATAAAACAAGCGCTTATTGGGAGGCAACCCAAGTTTAATTTTTATTTTTAGTTTTTATTAAGTTTTATATTAGTAGTTTTGAATTTGCATTTATTTAGGATTTAATAAAATTGCTTCTATCATGGTTTTACAGGTTATTCAAGTCAAATTCAAGTGTGGTGCCCAATTTGTTCCATGTGCTTAGCCTATTCTCCAAACTTAGCGGGCAATGAGGAAGATTGCTATATTTTCGTGGAAGTCCTCCGCTTTAATTTTTCTATTTCAAATCATTGAGGACAATGTCTAGTTTAAGTTTGGGGGCATTTTAGTATCGTATTGCATATAGTTAGTTATTTACATTGTAGTTCGTTATGTTTTCTAGTTATTTACATTTAGTTGTTGTATTCATTTTTTTTTTTTAAAAAAATAATTTAAAAATCGCAAAAATAGTAGTTAGTTTACTATGTTTGTTGCAGTTTAGTTTATATTTGCATGATTCCAACTCATTAGATAGTAAAAGTCTATTTTGGCCAATGATGAGACCGGAGTTAAGTAGATAAGTATAATATTGAATATTCGGGCTTTGATGTGATTTCTTGTTATGAATTGAATCTTTTCCTGTTTGAAACCGGTATAATCAAGGTTAAGACGTTAATAACAAATGACTATGTTAATGATTAAGTTTAAATTGATACATAATGGATTTCTTAAGTATAATACTAGTGTGAAGGAATAAAAGACATGAATAGGCAGAGATGGCTAAATTTTCATAAAAACTTAAGTTTGGGGAGAAATTTTGGGGTATATAAGCTTTTAAAAAAAAACATGTTGAGTCTTGTGGTGGGTTGAGGAGAAACACTCCCCATAAACACAAGCGTGAGATGGAGCGTAAAACGCACTCACTAACCAACCATCTATAAAAAAAAAAAAAAAAAAATACCGCGTGGCTAGTTTTGTTTGGGGCCTTTGTTACTTGAGTAAAAATGCGCTGAAGGGGTATCTTAAAAGCTAAGCGCCCTAAGGTCTTATATGGTATGGGAGTCGTTGGTCGAAAGCTCGCTAAGGGGTGACACTGTTAGCCTAATGGAATGAGACATTGCACAGTTATGGTTAAAAAAAAAAACAATAAAACGGGAAAAGAGCAAAAAGCCCCCGTAATGAAAAGTAAAGCATAAGTATCCCAGATTGGACTCTTGAACTTGGTGGATGTTTGACTTTAGTTGGATATAGCTTGTTCGTGAATTTTGTGAATTTGCAATCGTGTATGATGCCTTCAAAGATATCTATTATGTCTTAAATTTGATTTTATATCAGTTAACATTGTTGTGGAGCACACACGCACTATATCAGTGATAACAGTCTAAGATTTGATGATTGATTGGGAAATTACTGATTTGTTTTAATATGATGTATTATCATGTTTACTTGATTTCTCTAAGGCTAGTTGAATAGACTTGTTTCTGTCATTACTGTTGGATTCGTAGGCATATAGATTAGTTTCATTACATTGCATTGCATAACATTTTTGTGTTTTTGCTTGAGGACAAGCAAAGATTTAAGTTTGGGGGTATTTGATGAGTGAGTTTTATACCCATGAATTGGATACATTCGGGCTTAATTTATTGTTGTTCTTAAGTCTTTTAGGATGTTTTTATGTGTTTGTGTCTATTCATGCATGTTTTATGTTATTTTATAGGAATTGGGACAAAAGTTACATGGATCGATGTTTGGGGTGGCTAGATTCGCGTTTTCGGCTTGCCATTTACACAGCAGCCACTTCGGAGCCAATTTGACTATAGCTCCTGACATTATTTCGACAAACTTCAAGAATTAAAGTTGTAGATCTACTTCTCCTCTTTTCGGAACATCTTGAATCATCAAAATCGGAGTTCGGACGAAGAAGTTATGGCCATTTTCCCAAAGGATGTCGGAGCAGAAAATGTTAGATTTTGGGCTAGCGCCGGGGCGCGATTTTTAGTGTATTTTACAGTTGGCAATGGCGCTTAGGGGGCAGACTCAATAGTTTTGCCCAGTATTGAAATGACTGGGGAAGGGTTTGGTGCGGCCTGGACGCGTTTTGGGCGAATTTTGATACATTTTTTACTCCAAATAGCATAGGGGTTGTTCCAAAACTAAAAATTAGACTTGTAATCTATAAATACATGATGTAAGGCATAAAATAAAGGGAGATTACATATAGCTTAGCCTAGATTAAACACTCCTTTAGATTAGAAAATAACCCTTGTTCTTATTAGTTTTGGAGATTGAAGCAACTTGGAGACCATTGAAGATCAAGAGCAAGAGCAAGAGGGGAGCATCAGATTTGCTGACAACAGATTCTATTCTCTTCTCTCATCTTACTTTTATCTTTTGATGTCTATTCAGTTGTGGATTCTTGGTTTTAATTCATTAATTATGAACTAACTATTTTTGAGATTTCAATTGAACTTTTTATGGCTATGAATTAGTTATTCATTATATTCTAATTATTTATGTTAAAGTGAGTTGTTTATCTTGTCTTGTGCTTATTGCTTAATTATTTGATCAGTAATTACCTTGTTACTCTAGAAGGAATTGGAAGAGGAATTCTAGGGTTAGAACTGGGCATGATATCATGTGACTTAGTTATTTGCATGGTGAAAAATTAGGTTTGTGAATAGAATGGAAATATCTTTTCATGCATGTAACACATAAGGAATTGATTATAACGAGTTTAATTCAATTGTTTTGCATAGGAATATAGCAAAATTAATCAATTAAATAGAAGGCAATTGATCACTTGGAAAAGGGCTTTTGGCATTTGAGAATTCCTGTTAACAATTCAGTAGACATAATAATTGGAATAGTTGAATAATTGATTTATAATTCATAATTGGGGATATTGGAGTCTTAATCTTTATTTATTTGAATTCATTCGTTAAAATCTTAGTTTTAATTAGTTAATTTAGTTTTCTTAATTAGAAAAAACACGATTTGAGATTGTTTAAATAAAATTAGTTTGGTTAAGAATTAGTACTTGGTGATTTTTATTAAATAATTCCTCGTGGGAACGATACTCTACTTTCACTTTATTACTTGTTGACCGTGTATACTTGCACGTATTCATTGATTGCGAAATCGATCAACACCCATCGATTTGCGGATGGTATGTTGTACTCATTTGCAACTGTGTTCCCATACATTCTTGTAGTCTCTTCTAGAAGTTTGATGTGAATCTTGGATCTCTGTCTGATACAATTGACACTGGAACTCCATGTCCTGACACGATCTCTTTAACATATAGTTTCGCTAGTTGATCAAGATTAAATCTAATCTTTATTGGCAAAAAGTGTGCAGATTTTGTTAGTTTATCCACTATCACCCATATCACATCGTATCCTTTCTGAGTCGTTGGAAGACCTACCACAAAATCCATTGTGATATGCTCCCATTTCCATTCCGGTATTTCCAACGGTTGAAGTAACCCGCTTGGTCGTTGATGTTAAACTTTCACCTTCTGACACGTCAAGCATTTTGCAACGTCTCTTTTCATATTCGGCCACCAAAAATGTTGCAGCAAATCTTGATACATCTTTGTACTTCCTGGATGAATCGAATATCTTGTGTTATGTGCTTCAATCAAGATTTCGTCTTTAAGCTCCGGCACTGCTGGAACCCCAATTCTTTCCTCGAACCGTAGTAGTCCTTCGGTATCGATCCTGTATTTTACATCACTACCGTCAACCACTTTCTCTTTGATCGGTTCACATTCTTTATCTTGTAGTTGAGCACTTTTCACTTTGTCCATCAAAGTTGGACCGACATCTATCTGAAATAGAAGGTCATCGGATTCCTTTGGAAATTTGATTTCCAACTCTAGCTTTGTCATTGCTGAAATAAGCTCCTCCTGAGTAGTTATCAGCATCAACTTCTCCCGACCTTTCCTGCTTAAAGCATCTGCAACCACATTCGCTTTGCCCGGGTGATAAAAGAACTCACAATCGTAATCCTTTATCAATTCCATCCATCTTCTTTGTCGCATATTCAGGTCCTTCTGTGTGAAAATGTACTTCAAACTTTTATGGTCTGTATATATCTCATATTTCTCTCCATAAAGATAGTGTCTCCATATCTTGAGAGCAAATACTACTGCAGCCAATTCCAAATCATGAGTCGGATAACATTTCTCATAATCTTTCAGTTGTCTTGATGCATACGCAATAACTTTGCCGTTTTGCATAAGAACACAACCCAATCCCTTATGTGAGGCATCACTATACACCACAAAGTTACCTATACTATCTGGTAATTACAACACAAGTGCCATGCTTAATTTCTTCTTCAAATCCTGCAAACTTTCTTCACATTTCTTCGTCCAAACAAATTTCACAATTTTCCTGGTCAAATTTGTTAATGGAGTGGCTATCTTAGAAAAATCGTGAATAAATTGTCTGTAATAACCGGCCAGTCCCAAGAAACTCCTCACTTCCGACGGTGTTCTTGGTTGTTCCCAATTGATTACAGCTTCCACTTTTGATGGATCCACGGAAATCCCATCTTTGTCAATCACGTGCCCAAGAAATTGCACACGGTCTAGCCAAAATTCGCACTTAGAGAATTTCGCGTACAACTTTTCCTTTCTTAGTGTTTCCAATGTCAAACGTAAGTGTTCCACGTGTTTTTCTTGAGTTTTGGAATACACCAGAATGTCGTCGATGAATACCACTACAAACTTGTCTAAGAATGGTTTAAACACCCTATTCATCAAATCCATGAATGCAAAGAAAAGCATTGGTTAAACCAAAAGACATCACCGTAAACTCGTAATGTCCATACCGAGTTCAATGCCGCTTAAATGGTATATCCTCCTTCCTTACTTTCAATCGGGTGATACCCACTTCTCAAATCTATTTTTGAGAAGTATTTAGCACCTTCAACCGATCAAACAAGTCATCTATTCTTGGCAATGGATATTTGTTTTTAATAATGACTTTGTTTAATTCTCTATAATCAATGGAAAGACGACGACCCATCCTTCTTCTTCACGAATAACACCGGCGCTCCCCACGGTGATACGCTTGGTTGAATATATTTCTTGTCTAACAATTCTTGCAAATCGTATTCATCGGTTCCTTCATTTCTCTCGAGCCATTCTATATGGGGCCTTCGATATCGGTGTTTGTTCCCAAAGACTAAGTCGATTACATGAACTCAATTTCTCTCATCAAAGGAAGTCTTGGCAAATCCTCTGGAAACACATCCTTAAATTCCCTCACCACTGGTATCTCTTCCAGTTTCACATTCTTTTTATGAGTATCGACTATGTAAGATAAATAGCCCACACAACCTTGACTCAACAATTTCTTAGCCTGCATAATCGTCAGACATTTCATTTGTCTAGGCGACTTGCTACCATAAAATACTACCTTTGATGGGGTCATAAGGTTTACACATTTATTTTGGCAATCAATTACCGCTCCATATTTGAACAGCCAATCCATTCCCAAAATAACGTCAAGCTCTCCAAGTCTAATCGGAATCAAATCTACCATTAAGATATTCTCCTTAATGTTCACCCTACAGTTCTTGTGTACGAATCTAACAGGGATTACCTCCTTATTCGTAATTTCTATGTTAAAATAGGAAATTCAGTTCTTCTCTAGGCAATTCTAACCCCTTAGCAAATTCATCAGAGACAAACGAGCAAGTAGCACCCGAATCAAATAATACATAAGCATCAATATCATTGATTGGGATAATACCTGACACGACATCTTTTGATTGCACAACATCTTGTATAGTCATGTTGAAAGTTCTAGCTGTGGGTTTATTTGATGTTGTATCTCCACTGTTACCTCCATTGCTTCTGGTTGTCACTCCATCCTTTTTCTTAAGGCATTCACGAGCAAAGTGATCCTTGGATCCGTATGTGAAGAACATGTTCTTCTTAGGTTGAGTGCAATTTGGGGCAATGTGACCCTCCTGGCCACAATTGAAGCATACTCGCTTCCCCATCAAGCACACACCCTTGTGAAACTTACCGCATGTAGCACATGCTTCAAACTTCTTGTTTTGCTGACTACCCTGCTGGTTTCTAGCACCCACGTTTCCATTCCACTTCCTCTTCAAGTTGTTGTTGTTGTTTCCACCACTACCACATCCATTCTTAATCTCCACCTCATTCTTCTTCTTTTTACATTCCTCGATTGAACTTTGTCACTTTGCTCGCCTCCACCTTCAATGAGTATTGTTTTCTCCATCACCACTGTGCGAAAGTCTTCAATTGAAATAGGGAAACCCTCATCAGATAACCAGGCTTCAATCCTGCTTCAAATCTCTTTGCCTTTGTTCGTCCGTCTTTGACTTGATAAGGCGCAAACCTCGCCAACTCCTTGAATTTAGTGGCATACTCGGATATCATCATCGTTCCCTACTTTAGTTTCAAAAATTGCACTTCCAGCTGACCCTTCGAACTCTCGAGAAAATAGGTCTCGAAGAATATCTCCTTAAACCTATCCCAGGTCATCATCCCTGGTCCTTCTCGAGTTTTCTTGGCTTGCCACCAATAACTAGCTTCTGCTTTCAACATGAATGTTGCGAAGGCAGTCTTCTAGTCATCCCCTACCCTAGCAACATCGAACACCTTTTTTATCTTCATAATCCAAGTCTGTGCCTCGACTGGATTCACTAACCCATGAAATTCAGGTGGTCCAACCGCCTTGAACTCCTTAAACGTTGTTCCTTGGTTCTGTGGTTGATTCTCGCAATGCCTCCACCAAGAATCGCTACTAATTGTTGAACGGGTTAAGCATCAACATTGTCGTTATTGTTGGTTCCTTCTTATGGTTCTCTCGTCATCATATGGTTGACGTCGGGAGGCATTTTCTGTTAAAAATACACTCATTAGGCTATTATTCAACTCTTTTAAGTAATTTCTACTTAACTTGCCTCCACAAAAGAAATAACCACATAATCACATAACACCTTGAATAAAATAACAACTTTTATTTATTCATAACCTCTTTGAAAATATAAAACAATAGCATCACTGCTATTTACATTACTTTCCTGAACTACAAAAGTTTCAGGACAACATCATCGTCATATCCCATAGGTTACATAACACTTGGGATTTACAATTTATTTAATATTTATAACTCTCATAACAACTACGATGTTCTACTAAGATACTGCTTAGCTTTACTACGCTCTTCCTCCATAATCCGGAACATTGTTCTACAATCTAATACGTACGGTGGCAGCGTCTCGAACTGAATAGGATACCCCATGACCCGATCTTGAGCTCGATTAACCACGGTGTTGAATACTCTATTCATCTCTTCCATCTTCATTCTCTTTGCATATGCGTCTTTCACTACTATCCCGGCTCGTTGAAACATTTCCTCATATGCATCTTCGGCTCTTGCCCTCTTCATAGCTTCTTTCCTCAGCTTATTTTTAGTTCAGTGACTTCCTCGATCAGTTGTTCTTTCTCTCCTTCAGTCTATTCTAGCTTATCCTCGATAGTAGTCAGTCGTTCCTCACGATCCTAGATCTCATCATCTTTCTATGTCTTGCAATTCCTCGACTGTATCCTGAAGTTCCACGTTACGGTCGTAGACTTCATCATACATATCTGACGAGCAACTATCGAGGTTAGTGGAGTCTCCTCCTCCTCGTCCTCGTCATCCTCATCCTCCTGTGGCAACTCAATGGGATCCTCCTCATCCATCTCCACATCTTCATCCTCATCTTCAACCACTGTGATCAACGGGGCTGACTCTCGTGGCAGTAGTTGTTCCCAAATAACCTAATGTCACCGAGGCTCCTCCTCTATAGCCATCTGAGGTCTATCCTCCCTAGCCTGACTAGATTCTCCGACATTAGTCATCTTGACAACAAAATTTTAAGTTTTAATCATTAATCATTCCTACTCGACACTCACGAGCACATAAGTTATAAACACATAAGCACATAAGTGTTTTATTACTCCTTCCTTAAAACTCGATAAGAGTTAAGCACCACTATCTTGTCAAAGGTTACTTCCTAAGGCTTTTCCCCACCTAAGGTTCATAACCTAAAGCTTTGATACCAACTTGTGACATCCCCAAATCCCGGTACTTCATTACCTCAAGATTTGGTGTTCATGTAATCAAAACATTCATATCTAACTACCCAATCATAATAAATTGAATAATAAAACCTGCCCATACAGGATTACATAAATAAAAACATTATCTCCCAAGTTCTCTAACCTTTAATACAATCATTCAAGTCCGGAAATTAAATTATTACATCACGTCATTATTAAAAGTCTATCATCATAACGATAAAGCAAAATTACAAGTCTTCATCACTTGTACATTTTTTCCTTTCCTTTGCTAGTTGTAGGTTTATCTACCTTCTCAACCATAGCTGCAAAAAGTGTATAAATATGCAAGAGTGAGCAAACAAAGCTCACTTGAAATAAGAATAAATATCTTTACAACATTTTCCAAATAATAGGCTCAATAGAACTGAATGATATGTTCTATTAACATTACAACATTTGTCAATTCATAGGCTCAATAGAACTGAATGATATGTTCTATTAACATTCTTAAATATACTAATCGATTAACATTCAAATGACCATGAACAATGTCCATGAACCATGTCCACAGCTTATAAGTAATCTTTCAACTTTAACTTTAATAAATATATGACTATAAGGACTCCACGTACTTAGGGGGATCAATCCTTCGTATAAATGTATTGTGCACAACCATTTCAACGCTAAGCGTAAACCCCTAAACATAGGGTTGTTCATCTTAGTATTTAGAGTACAAGTCTGCACCAAAGAAAGTTTGGTTTGGATAAGCTTTCAAGGGTAATTGAAGTTTAATGATCATCAACTAGGGAACTAGTTGAATCAACAATGATTAATAATACAATAGTTGTTTAATAACAACATAGCTTAGAACATTTGAGAATCATAAATGAACTGATTCTTCATGTCAAACTCATGCTTGAAATAGCTATAGAGCATAAGCATTCAATAAAATGAATAAAATGGTTAACCTTTGCTTGAACAATAAAATAAGCTAAGGTTCGAGTCTTATAACATTAGAAATGATATTCCTGAACGTACATTTAATTGATAGCAAGCTGGAAACTAAAAACTTGCCCAATAATGTATTAACTCATGCAAAGAATTAAAACAGTTCAATAATAGAGACGAGAGTTCAAAATTACGTTCATTGTACAATAATAGAACTTAAGAAACTTGTTTAACTGTAAACAAGTTAGAATGGATCAATCAATAAAATTGATTTATTCAATAACAGTTAAGATAAGAAGCATACTCAATCAAAAGCATGAAGTTATACAATATAATAATAGAACTAACTCAACGAAAGTGTAGAGTTAGAAAACTTGCACAATTTAATAAATGAACTAGCTCAACGAAAGTGTAGAGTTAGAAAACTTGCCTCGAGCGTAAGCTAATATATTAAAACTCACGTTCACCTATACACAGTATTAAAACCACAACATCTATAAGATATACTAATATTCATTTTCAATATAAAACGCATTACTAGCTAAATTTGTTATTTTAGCACAAGTCTTAAGCTACCATTTACATTTCAGAATTCCCAAGTTTTAATCATCACAACACATAACTAACGCTCATTGTATAAACTAGGTTATCACATACGCGCGTTTTTGATTTACTAATCATTTTTGCAACTTTGAATTCATAATACATATAACACAACTCAGATTAGCCTTGTTGTTACATGTTGGACACATTACCATAACCTTTAGCTAAGCCACAAAAGAACGACCAAAGTCTCATAAATTAGCGACTTCAAAGTGTCTCTGAAATGGGCACTCATCATGGCTGCCGAAGTTTTGTATCGAGCCGTAGGCCAAACTGCTTGCTAAAATTATAACATGCAACGCATGAACGTAACTCAGCTTTAGTAATGTAGCTTCGACACTTTTCTTAAGCCAACTAACACTTAATTTCACCCACCAAATAAAGATAATAACACGTAAAATAAATATACAACTATCATAGACATGATTGCTAACATATTCAACCACTTAGCACAATTTAACAATCACTAAAACTATTTTAATTTTTTAATTTTCATGTTTTCATGAAAAACTCAATTTTCTTGACATTCATCCTAAAAATTATCACTGTGATTTCTAAACATGACCAAATCAACTCATTCAAATTACGTTATGTTCGTATCTCAACAAACTAGCATAAACAAAACTCAATTAACATCTTAGCATGCAATTTAACCATCAAAATTGGTACTTACATTGCTACATATGAAAACATAAACACTGACATCATTTTCTTTTACTGTTATTCGAAAATTAATATGCGATTTCCTTATTTGACATAAACTCTAGCATTATAAACATATACAATTGCAATTACCAACTATATAAATCCACAATTCAATAATTGTTTATTACAGAACATGAGAAAATTCTTGCCGTCCAACACAAATACATATATATTATCACAGTTATGAACATACCTTTTGTTGCTTGACAAAATTTCTTGCTAAACACACTGGAATTGACGTGAAAATTTCCTAGACTCCTCTCCAATTCTCTCTCTAAAAATGCTCAATTTTCTCAGAGTTCTCAGTATCACAACACATACCAACTTAAGCGTAAAAACCCAAAACTAATAGTAAGCGTAAACAAAAAAGAAACCGATACACCTTAATACGTATAAATATAATAATAAGCTATAAAAATAAACGATATTATATTATAATTATATTATATTTATTATTTTATATATTTTATTTATTTTAAAAATCTAGAAATTCCAAAAGTCATAAGGCTTGTTTGGCAAAAACCCTTTAAATTTTAAAGAAATAATATATTAAGCCTTGTTTGGCAAAAACAAAATTAAACTACTTTAATTTATTTTAATAACTCCTTATAATATAGTTATTTGTCACACTATATTTAATCAAGCTTTCATATTTATTTTAATTAATTCAAATCACAATTAATTAAATAAATCCTTTAATCACATAACTCAATACAAATAATTAACCATTAAATTGAAATATCAATATAATAATCATTTCCTTAATTCATCAATTATTTATTTAATAAATAATTAACTAAACAAAATTAAATCAATTGAACAAATATTTATTCAACGATAATCACATCCATTAAATATTTATATAAATCAATAAATATTTAATATTACATTTAAAATTAATTTAGATCTCACCAATTTTAATGTTATTTCCCTCTGAATCTATGAAACAGTTTGAGAATCATATATTTTAATCCACCAAAACACCCATAATAACTATACACCCAAAGACATATCATATATGTCCAGTTTAATTAATCATATTAAACCAATCTTCATGTTTCTAATCCAATTAGAACAGAAGTTGTATACAGTTATTACGCCATTTAAGATACAATTAACAGAACATAATATACATGTATATCTATTACTGATATTCATAATACCAGAATATGCCTACATACAGAATATTACATACTCAATTTTAGATCGGGAAAATTGTATAATCATATATAATACATATCAAAAATAATATAATCAATTTCAGATCGGTAAAATTGTATCATCACATATCATATATATCGAAAACAATAAAATACGTAATCTAAATTAATCGTTTCGCAAGTAGCTCTGGTACCACTGTTGGGCTTCGGCACATAAAACGCAGCAGAAATAAACCAATTTAAAGGCAATTCTGAAACCCTAAAACAGGATCCATGCGAAAAAAATTTAATTCAGAGGTTTAGAATTTATACCGATTAAAGAATACTCTGAAACCGTTTCGAATCTCCAACGCAATCCAATGGAACAACGTCTCTATGGTATCCACACGAACGCTCGCGAATCGTCGTACGATTCTTCAATTGAAGGGAGCTGCGGTACTAGCCACTAAAGGAATGGATTTTTGAAATTTCTCTCTAGTCTCTCTCTAAGAGCGGCTAGGGTTTTTTAGGTTATGATTCGTTTTCTAAAATGGCTGCTATATATCATATATATAGTAGTTAATAGAAATTAATCAAAAACCCTAATCTAATAAAATCCGAATTTATATGTATATATCTTAATTAAGTCTTACTTAATTAATATACCTATATATAAATTATCCTATTAATTTAAATTCGTAATTTAAATTCTATCAATCATATTGACATATTTAAATCTTTACAATTTAAATTATTTCCATTTTAATTACGTTCTTTGTGTGTGACCCTATAGGTTATTATTACGTTAGCAATAATTTTAAAATCATATTATAAAATTATAAACAGTGAGTGACATCTAGTAATGCATCACTGCTACCCAAGTAATAATAAGATCGATGATTCGATGCAACCTTTTCGTGACCAATGTTTCAATGCAATTTAATCCTTTTAACCTTAATATCTTAGATTAAACTCAAGTCATGGAATGTGTTATACTCTTCATAATTTAATCTGAGTTTTTCTTGATCAATGAGTAGACTATATGAAACAAATCACTATTTGAGCATGACCATGCATTTCATAGTCCTACTCAATCAAGAGGCCTATGGATATCACCCATAATAAATAGGAGGGTTAAATTCCATCTAGATCACTCATATTCCTCACACGATTCATTATGTACCCAATAATCACCTTTATAGTCCACCCTATTAAAGGTGACCTTTGATGATATCAAAGTACATAAATTCTCGTGTAGTAATATAGTGATTTTAGGTTAGAGGATCATTACATCATTGTCACTATGAGAATCGCTAATGACACTTCGCATAATGCTCCACATAGAATTCTCATGGTGGGTCTGTCCAGTACATCGTTCTCTAACACGTACATATGCATTGACTTAATATCTCATATATTTATGACCAATGAGATTTGGTCATCAGTCAATCCACATACTAGTCTCAATGCATCATTTTTTCCCCATCAACAATGATACTAGACTAGGGACATTTAAGAGCAATGATATTAATTGTAATTATATAATCTCATGTTCAAGTCACATAATTGAAACTATATAGTTTGTATCACTATTCTAAGAAATTTTATCATGTTAACATTTATATAACGCAGTAAATAGAACCATAATAAAATCATTCATTTATTCAATCAAATATAATATCAAAATATTAAGCAATTATATCAAATAATTGGTCTCTAGGGCATAAATTCTAACATTAGGATATACTTACAAGTACTCTCTCACTCCGAGAATGAAAGTGATGATTGATTTTATGCGAATTTTAAAAAAATGTCAAATGATAAAATTATTCATATTTAAATTCTCATCTAATTGCATATTTTTCTATACATGACTAGTGATATTATATAAATATTTCTAAATAATAAAAACATGACATTTAATACTAAGGATATTACGCACTAATTATTGTAAAAAAATAGATTATTTAATATAAGTAAATATTTAGCATGAGATTACATAAAATAATAAGAACTTTTATTCTTAGACGGAGGGAGTAACTTAAATCATGAACATATTTTTAAGTCCAAAAATAAAACAAAAAAAGAAGAATAGTAATGGTATACCCCTAGCTATTCATAGTTCTCGTTTTACCTTTTTTCCAAATATATTATAAAATTAAATTATAATACTATCAGTTCTAAGAGAAAACATAAAAAATGAAGAAAAATTTATTATATTTTATGAACTAAAACAGAAGAAAGTTATTTAAAAATGACTTATAAGTCATTCTAAATAAGTTAGTTTGATCCATATTGTCGACGTCGGGATTTTTAGCTGTCCCTTTCCGTTACTTGTTCTTTGGTGTTCTCATTTTAGTGGAGATTTATTTGAAAAAACAAGTGAAAAAGGTCCGACATGTATAATGTCGACGATGGACTGTTAAGAGTCGCCAGTTAGTTTTATAAATGGCTGTACCAACACAACCGAGAAAAAGTTTGCACATTGACCCAGTGATGTGACACTGTTAAACGGGTCGGTGAAACCGAGATTCATTAGGGTCCGAGGACTTGATTATGCGGAGGGAAGGTGTTAGGCACCCCCCGACATCCGTGTTACCACGGTGACCGCCACTTTTCAAGAAACAATTATCTAAATGTATGTGTGGGTTAATGTGCTAATTATTTGGAAGTAGTGCGAGGCCTTGTTCACACCTATATACACAGGGTTTGAATTTATGTAAAAATTCAATTTTTAGCAGGATATGGCAGTGATGTTTTATAAAGGAGGTTTTTCAAACCCTTGTGCTCAATAGTAATTGAGACCTTTTACACTTCCATTTTATTAAGTGTTCGACTTGATTAATTTTATTTCCGAGATACGAAACATCTATAAGAAAATAATGTACAAAATAATGCCGATTTCCTCATGGGTATGAAAACCATCTGAGGAAATTTAGACACTGCAGATAAATTTACAAGCTGCTTATAACTGAGAATGTCCATCACGGGAACCGAATCTAGATCCAATAGGCTGAATCTATGATCACATGATTCCTAGACGCACATGATACTGCAATTTGTATGAAAGCAATAAGCATGTATATATATAAAAGCTATATATATATATATATATATACAGATATGATCAGCCACCACGAAGCACCTCTATGAGGGATCAGAAAATGTAAATAAAGCTATAAAAGCTATCAACCACCACAGAGGAAACTCCAGGCGGGACGAAACATAAATAAAGTTGTACAAAGCAATCAACTGCCACGAGGCGAACTCCAGGCAGGACGAAATGTAAAGAAAGCTGTAAAAGAGATCAACCACCACGAAGTAAACTCCAAGTGGGACGAAAATGTGTGTGTGTATATATATATATATATATATATATATATATATAAAATAGAGAGTAAACGCACCGGATGTAAAATCCAGGCTCATCGAACAGAGTTTGACACACAGTTAATATATATATATATATATTAAAGCAGTAAACTCTCTAGACCGAAGTCTAGGCTCATCGAACAAAGTCCGACACATAGTTCATATATATACAAGTATATATATATATAAAAGCAAATAAACGCTCCAGACCGAAGTCTAGACTCAATCGAGGCATAACTCGATAATGTTAGTCCATATATATATATATAAATATATATATATATATATATGTATATACAAACTAAAAATAAAACCACGGACCGAAATTCGGGAAAACACAAGCAACACGACTCTCAACGTGAAGAAGGGTGTGTGCAAAGATGAAGAAAAAGGCTTTAAAGTGTGTAAGAAGGCTTACAGTGGACTTCAAAAGAAGACTTCTATATTTTTAAAGTAGATGAAACTCGGCTCCCGCCGGTACAAAAGTAGCTATATGTGAGCTCACAAGTGTATAAAATGAGAAAGCACTCAGTATATTGTAAGTACGGAGCAATGTCCGCAGTACGTGCAGGTAGGCACTGCAATGTCCGCTCAAACTTTTAGAATTGCAATCCGGGCATCCGACTGAGGTATGTAGGACCTATTTCGGACCGTCGTTGTTGAGAGTTGTACAATGGCATGTGATTAGAGGTTGTACGAAGTCATGAAGATGGGACGGTGCCCTCCGATCTTCAAGCTTCAAATTCTATCCGTCGCCCTGCATAATAGTCACTCGGGATTGGTTTTCCTTGATTTTTGTGGGACATCGCTGTGTAGAAATGTATGTATGAGATGTTGAGATGACGTGATGTGGCCTTGAATTGGTGAGATGACAACTTTGCCCCTCACCGGAGTTATCGCCGGTTTGGGCTGGTAAAGCAGACGTTGCTCAGGGTTATCTCTAAGATTGGACTATTGCAAGTGTTGAAGGTCCTTAGTATCATCTCTGAGGGGTGCCTGTCCTCCCGGTATTAACTCCGGGTCTGGTCTTGAGTGCCTTGGTGTGAGTGCCAAGGTTAAAGCTGATTGCATGCATTTGAAACAAGAATTTCCGGGGTTATCGCCGGAATTACATTCCTTGGGGTTATCACCAAGGTTGGTAGCTGCTATTCCCAATGTTGGGACTGAGACTGGATACCTCGGGGTTATCTCTTAGATTAATCGGTCTTCTCCGGTGGAGTTTTCGGTATTGGAACTACAGGCCTCGGCGTTATCTCTGAGGTTGGAACTGTTACTCATGGTGTGTGTTCCAGGTTTGAGACTGAGCGTCCGGTAGTATCCGAACTTGGCGTGAGCTGTCTTTCAGGGTTATCTCTGAAAGATGAATCTGCATTCTTGAAATGTCAGTGACAGTTGTGTAGAAAATTTTGAGTGTCTACAGATGCCCCTCTTTATCATATTCATGCAATGCAATGCATGGGTAGGATAAAGAATCCTAGACACTTGAAATGCAATGTGATGTATGATGCATGCGTGTGGGGTTGTTGCCCAACATGCTGGGGATGATTGCCGGATCCTTGTAACGTTTATCGAGGATTGGCCACTATGACCTGACTGGATGTGTGATCTAACTCTGTCAGGATGTTGATGTTGGGGATATCACCAAAGTCCTTAATCTTTGATACAGACTTGATTCCGGAGAGGTGCCTCTTATGTGTAAGAGATTTATGAGGATAAAGCTTCGTCTAGTTGAGGATGTGTATAACATATTCCATCATCGATCCTCTTTGATGATGCTGACTTTTTCCTGGTTTGTATCGCCGGGATGTGTCAATGTTCTGTTGGATTTACTGTCGACATCATATGTTGTCAGGGTTGCCTGACCTTTGTTGACATGTACTTCACCGACGTGTGAATCAATGAATGAAAAACCATGTGGGGTAGACTGTCAAGGCTGCTTGACCTTCGCTGACGTATGAATTAACGGCTGATACCTTGTTGGGCAGATTGTCAAGGCTGCATGACCTTCGCTGATGTGTGTATCAACGGAGCATTGCGTTGTGACCCCCACCGAGGATCTGATGGGGAATATGAATATCAGAGTACGCAATCATCGAATAACTTTCGATGCCTCGATGGGTTTACTTTCCATCGGCTGAAATAACGTCAAGGCTGCTTGACCTTCATTGACCCATACATCAATTGATGACAATGCATGGTGACCCCCGCCGGGGAATTTCTTTGAGTCTGCGTTGTGACCCCCGCCGGGGAATGTTAGAGAATTAGGGTGTTGACCTTGAATTGGCGGCATTGGACCTGTGCAAGGTATTGCCGAGCGTGGTTGGTAATATTTGAGATCATCGGTATAGTGTACCCTATGTTTGGGCAAATACCAATGAGTGATGGGCATACCCAAGGTTCAATCTGAGAAGACCAGGATTTGTAAGCTATTCTGCTCCACCGCGTAGCCTTTTTATCCCTGATTTGACCTTTTCAGTCTGTAAGAACTCCTTTGTAACTCGAATTAGACCCAGCCGAAGGGGTGCCATAGGTACACCTACTCTAGCCACAGATGGACCTATGGCCCATCGTGGATACTAATATCCTACAGGTTGATCTCACAAGTCATTTTCAACTTATGTCGCGAAGAAATCTGAGAGCTCTCCTTCAGATATGCTGAGTTCGGGCGATTTTCTACAAATTCTGTCACCGTACAAGTGTTTTACACTATCCTAGTAATGTATTCATGTATTTTTTCTAGTTTTTATCCGTTAGAAACTTACTTATCATATGAAATGCATCTAAACACATAGTAGTGATTATGTATGCTCAAATGATTTAATAAAAAATATTCAACGCAGTAAATGTTAGTACTAAACCATGCTGAACATAATGATGTGAAAAGATTTGACTTCTGAGACAGTCAAATTGGCACATTTTTCTGCTATTTCTTATCCTTTTTGAGGACAAATGAGCAAAAGGTAAAAGGCAAAGTACTCCTGGTACTGAGGTTAACCTTATAGATTGATGATTTTGATTTTTAATGCATATATTATGTATATGACTTTGGGGCAGGTGTGCTACTGAATGGCCACCTAGTCATGCCTATGTGCATGTGGATAGTCCGATTTACAAAGGGGACTATGGCAAAAATTTTCAAAATATAGGAATTTAATTATTCATGCATTTTTAACTCTACTGTAAATGTATGTTAAAGTAATACATGCATGCATGTAGTCATAAAATGTATTTTGAAAAGCTCCAAGTCAGGAAATACCACACCCTTTCTGAGGTGATTTGGAGACTTGTTGTCCAGATATTATGGATCTGGATCAGCCGAGTAGTTCCCGTAGGACCACTTCTAGTGTACGGAGGAGGGCTTCTGAAGTGCCTCGACCCCGTTCTGTTAGACAGCCTCGTCGATTGGTAGAGGCGGTGATACGTCCAGTCCGGACTGACGTGTCGGACGTTGAGGACGAGGAAAAGGATGTCCCAGTTGCGGACCCCGCTCCTGTTGCACCTGTTCCCCGTAGGGACCTCCCGAGTATTCAGGCGGCAAACTCAGAGTTTCTGGGTGATTTGAGTTGACATCCCTCGATGTATTTGCATGCTAACGAGGTATGACGTTAGATCTTGATTTTCCTTCTTTCCTATTGATGAGGAGCAAAGGATTTTGATGTTGATCTGCATTTCATGCAGGTTCCTAGCTTCACACAGCCTCGAGGAAATTAGTTTAGCATACACTCCATGTACCAGGCTCTTCATCCTGACTACAGAGCGATTGTGCATGACTGGGATTTTGGAGCACTCTTTTCCATCCTTCCCCATCGTTGTCCCTGGGGTTATCTCAGGGCACTATCTGAGCGATGGTTTCATCAGACTCAGTCACTCCATCTGTTGGACTGTGAGGTGATGATGACGCCGATGGATTGGCGGTTCATCACAGGTATGGAGTTTGAAGGGATGTCAGTGCCTTGCATGACGAATTTTACCCCTACTACCATCAGATCCTTGCTAGGAGTTCCGGCAGAGGCGCTCAGGGGCAGGACCGTTCACATGGGTCCTTTGAGCGTAGATGTTATGAGTGGGCTATTGAGCGAGCCCATGCCTGATGATGTCTGAGTCAGGGATCGCATTCTTCGGCGATTATTCCTGATGATCATTAGAGGTTACTTCATAGCAGATAACTCTTCTATGGTGTCATTCGCTTTGGTCAGCGCCACGCGTCATGTGGACTGTATTGAAGAGTATGATTGGGGTTCCTACACCTTTGCCTATTTCCTCCGGGGCATGCGTATGCGCTCATAGGGTTTGACTGAGGCTTGGCTAGGATTCTATCCATTTCTGCTGGTGAGTATTTCTTTTGTCATTTCCCCTCTATATGTTAAGAGTGTTTACTGACCGCGGATGTTTTGCCATTGTGTTGGCAGTTTTTGGCCTACGAGAGGCTCCCATGCTTGCATCCTGTGAGTGTGTTAGGTTTAGATACCTATCCACGAGGACGACGATGACATCATTCCATATTGGCGGAGGTCCCTGTAGCTGAGGGTTTCATTCACTGCCGCTTGCAGCTGGAGTTGTTGACAGCTGATATTATCACATTGATTCCCTATTCCGGGGAACATTTGGCCATCGGATTTGAGGATGGGTACCCTACTGGCGTCGAGTATGTGATTTCCACCCGAAGAGTTCCTCTCTTTATAGATGGAGGATGGGAGCTCTATTTAGGAGAGCGTGCTATTAGGAGCACCACAGGGGAGATTCGCATGCCGATCTTGCCTCCGGCCAGGCGTCATTGGCCCGTATCGCAGTCACCCATCACTGATATCCCTTTGTTGGGGGTTGATGGCTTTGCATTATTAGAGGGTCCTTGCACTCAGGAGATATTCCAGCGTTGGTGGTTCCCTCGTACTATTGGAGCCCAGACCAGCACCACTCAGTTTATGGGGGATATAGTTCCAGGATCCGTGATGATGACGGATTGGCTAGCCTGTGTCCGAGATCCGACTCATGTGATATAGATTGACAGTTTGACCCAGCGGTTGGACCGGGCATATTTCTTTATCCAGCATTTGGGTAGAGATCCGGCAGAGGCAGATTCATTTGATCCTTCCAGCTCAGGCGCTGGCCCCTCAGATGACCCATTTGGCTTTGCCGGTGCAGATCCTCCTTTGTATAGGACTGACATCCCTGTTGATAGAGATCAAGTGACTCAGGAGCAGGTGGACAGAATTGATGATGTAGATATTGACACCATCGTCTTCTTCTGATGTGTATTCTCGTTATATCTTTTGATAGGCCTTTGTTAGCTATTGGGTGGCTGTGCCCCATTCTCGCTATATCTTTTGATAGGCCTCTGTTAGTAGTGTGACGCCCCCAAATCTGTGTAACATCGATTACAGGACTTGATGCTCACGATAAAACATACAACATCATCTATCTAAGTAAACTTTAACAATAATAATAATATTAAATTACCCATTACATAAATAGTCGAAATAACATCCCAAGTCTTTACAACCTTAAAACATACTAGAACTTAGTCTTAGCATTTATCGCTACATTACACATATGCGGAAATAATTAACTTATTACATAACCATTAGCATCACTTCATCTTGGACTTTCCTTGTCCTTATCCTCAACCCTCACCTTTCTCACCCTTAATCGAAAGATTTAAGCAAGAATGAGCACGAATTGCCCAAAGAAGTATATACGAAATTTGAAAACATACATCGAGGAGTAAAAGCAAATTGAATAGCTAAACCTCAACAAATAAATGATTGTCAAGTGTTAAATAGGAACATCAAGAATGGAAATTTAAGAATTTTCAATATCATACTAAGGGTGTAAAATACCATAAACATATTTTCTTTCATCAAAAATCATCGAACGGTTTAACAATCCAATAGATCGTAAACTATCTCAAAGTCGCCAGTGATTAGCCTATTGTACCCTACGTTGTGCACAAGTATTAAGTTTTAAGCTGCATAAGCGAAATGGGTCTATTTTCCCGACATCTATTTGCCCGTTTATTCGGGTTGTTCATCTTAGTAATCATGTGAGACCGCACCAAAGCAATTTGGATTGGTAAACATTTAATAGCTTCGAAAGATTTGTTTTAAATCACTTTTTCCATCAATAATAACTAGCCGAAAACAAAGGCCAGGAACATACTTAGAAAAGTTCGATAATGAAATGAAATTTAAACATATGGCAGTTAAAATAATAACTGAATAATCATCGATAAGCTTGCAAGATAATTGAAGTTTGTATGACCTTTCGTGAAGAAAAACTTGCATCAATAAATAACTAACACAAGTCCAATACTTACCTCATCGCAATAATTTTAGTAAGGATTTAATAAATACCCAAAAGAAATTAGGGTTAGGAAACTTGCCTGATAAGCCCACTACAATTAACGCTAGCAATTAACCTTCACATAACCTAATCACATGTGTCTCGTTAATCACCATTCATACACAATCTAGTTTGAAGTATAAGGGTCTCCTATTATTTTAATAAGATTTATTAAGTTAACTTGTATTCAAAACAATTCAATTACATATCATGTTGCATCACATAGGTCAAGCTTATTCAATCACATAACACATAGCCTCACATAGTTGAAGTGGTTCTTAAACTTCAAAACGAAAGAAAACAATTTTCTTTTTAATATTAATATGTTTATAAACTAATAGTTAATTAAATACACTTTAAATTACACAAGCAGGTTGCATCTTAAAGGTCTAGGGGTTCAGTATGAAAATCTGGACAAAATAAAGTTTCTGAAATTTTTTCGACGGGCAAACCACGGAAAATCGCTTTTCTTCACCTGAAGAAATTTTTTCAAGCTGAGCTCGAAATTTACTTTGCAATTTTATTCCTATCAATCTGTACATGATATGACTCTAAAATTTTGACACAATATACTCCATATAGCGTAGTATTTTACAAAAATATCACATCCCAGAAAACAACAAGTTAACACCACGAATAGGCTGCCTTGAAAAGCGTGCCCGAATAGATTTCATACTTAGAAAAATTCTGGAATTCCAGATTTCTGCAGATTTTTGTTGTGAACATGCTTGCTTACGATTTTCATATCTCACTCAATATAGCTTCGATCCGAATGAAATTTGTACAGATTATACTTCATAGAGCGTAGTATTTTATAAAAATATCACATCCCAGAAAATAGCAAGTTAAGACCACGAACAGGCTACCTTGAAAAGCATGCCCGAACAGATTTCATACTTAGAAAAATTCTGGAAATTCCAGATTTTTGCAGATTTTTGTTGTGAACATGCTTGCTTACGATTTTCATATCTCACTCAATATAGCTTCGATCCGAATGAAATTTGGACAGTTTATACTTCATGCTACATACTATTTTACAAATTTACTATATGCACCAAACGGATTACCGAAGACATGATTTCAAGCGACCAAAAATTCTGAAAACTCATGCAAACTAATTTAACCCAACTTTTGAGAAAATCATGATTTTGATTCTAGCATGCATGAATTTGATTCCTACTGTCCAGACCACATTTGCAAACATATATACACATGTTATAACAATCAAACCCTCTAACTTTTCATGTTTTGATCAAATTAGCAACTAAGAGGCATTTTATCAAATAGTTAGCATGCATACATGAATTCTATGATTCTTTATGTAATAGTAACATGTTATATACCAGAATTTTCATTCTTATCATCCACATAGCAGTAATACACGAAATCATGGCATCACCAAGCCAAAACAAAACATTTATCATAGCTATATATTCATTTTTTAATATTTTCCCTCAAGAACATACAAGTGGGTCTCATAGCTTACCTTGGTTACGAATTCTTCTTGATTGGAGCTTGATAACCACCTTCCTTGCTTGCAAGATTCTCCAGAATTCGTAGCCCACCTTGAACCACTCTAAAACCCTCAATATTTTCTTCTCTTTTCTTTATTTTTGCTCTCTAGTTAGAAAGTTGTTGTGAAAGGAAGAAGAGGCTTAGATGGAATGTATATACCTCATATATAATGTAATGAAACTAAAATCTCCAGCCCATTACAACTCCCCCATGATCAGATATCATTACACTCACAATTCATTAGGCTAATTATGGGTAGGAGTTAAGAAAATGAAAGGTTTTTGTTTAATAACACAAGAGTAACCCCCTCTCCCTCAATAATCCTTATAGTACATATACTCCCTCCCTTGTCCCATATAGATTGTCACAAGGACTCCCAGCAACTGAACTTTATGTAAATCAAAACATTATTTTAATCATTTAATCAATTAATAATCATTTTGACCATTTTGCCCCTCGTAGCAAAACGTGTTCAATACTTATATCGATTCCTACTAAAGTCGACGTATCGGATGTCATGGAACTATTCGTTTCGTCAAACTCAACTTCAAAATTTGTAGTTGACTTTTTCCCCGAAAAAGTCAACCGATTGACTTTGACCGAAAAGTCAACTGTGACGCATTTTCGTGGTTACAGTCTATCCTGACTAATTTCGACGTTCCGGACTTAAATACGCTGTCCGCATCACTAAATTCCACTCCGAACTCAAAGTCATGTTTTAAAGTCATCCTACGAAATTAATTAGAATTAATTTCATACTTATCCAAATTGAATAGTTGACTCAACTGTACCAACCATTCCAATACATCTTATCACATAACATTTAATGAAATTAAATAATTCATTTATGAATAATTGTCACATAAGAATTTCACATAAGTTTGTTTATTGAAATTGTTAGATTACATAGAAATCTCGGATATTACAAGTAGTAGGGCGTCTGTGCCCCATTTCCCTGTATTTATAGCTCTATAGAGATGATGTATTAGATGTTGATATATTTAGGAATATATGCACAATTTTTCATTCCCTATATCATATTGCCATCTATTATCTACAGTGCATGTATTATGTTTTGCATATGTATGTATTTCCAGAGATATTCAGCATTGACCCCTGGATGGTCTTATGACACGGCCCGTACAGATGTCTTCTTTGATAGTTAACAATATTGATCATACCCCACCTTTATTGGTGGTATCTGGTATGTGATCGTGGTATGATAGCATGTCACCATCAGACAGGGTGACCGTAGATCATTTGTTGCAGCACACTATGACCCTGTTGATGTTTCAGGTTCCCACAGGATTTGGGGATGGCATGCTAGAGCACTGGGTATCAGAGAGACAGGCTTTCCGATTTGGGACCCAGGAGTTGACTCCCACTCTGGAGGAGTATGCACGGTTGACGATGCTGCCGCTGGACAAACCTTGCGTGCATATGTCTTTGGGGAATAGGGTGGTACATGACGAGCTTACCTCTGGCCACGTTATATCCCAGCATTTTCTGTTTGATAGATTTGGCTCTGAGGATAGTTAGACACGACATTCCAGGGATTTCACCGTATCAGAGGATCATTGGCGTCTAGCCAGGGTGGATGTATTGCTGTTGTGCGTACTATCGTATGTCTATATGCCACGGGCCCACGGTACATGGATGAGATAGACATTAGAGTTATCATGGTAGTGAGAGCTCTTAGGGAGGGTCGTACCATCATACCGATGATTATAGCAGAAACTCTGAGGTCGGCTACATACTGCTGCACTTATCCGACAGGAGTGTTCATAGGAAGCTCGGTCATGCTGTACGTGTGGTTTATGTCACACTTGAGACCAATCGACACCTTTAGACGGCATGGGTCTTGTTTCACCCATGATATAGCCCTGTCATACTCCTTTCAACCATCAGAGTGTACGGACTCTATGTCTTGGTCTATGTTCTTGGCGGATATTAGGGATCCGTTTAGCATATTGCCGTGTTCGGGGCTGAGCTCACCTTACAGCTTTATTACTCATGCTCCGGGCATGGATTATCTTCCTTTGGCTGGTTTGAGGGGTATGACTACCTACCACCCACTGGCCGTGATGTCATAGTTTGACCAGTTTCAGGATTTTCATCCTTTCGAGGGGGCGCTAGGTCAGCGTTTAGCTTCTCGCTATCTTTCAGCAGAGGATCGATCCCGTGTATATGCTTGTTGGGATCAGCGCGAGATAGCTGTTTTCTTTATGAGCCATCCGAGTTGTTCGTCAGAGTATTCTACATGGATGGAGACAAATATTCTATCGGCTGTGGCAGTATCCACAATACCGGATATTGAGACAAGTGATGGAGAGCCCATGGAGGACATTGATTTCGACCTTGAGGAGGAGCTACTTGCTGGGTTGCCATCATTTCATTTAGATTCTCCCAATACCAGCACTGTCTTGATACAGCATTCGACACAGTACTTTGAGCAAAGTCTTCATCTGATGACCTTCGAGAGAGACCAGGCTAGAGCCTTGATGGGAGAGACGCAACTCTGTTAGAGTGAGATGGCGTATTAGCTCAAAGAGATGCTGCTATCGTCGAGCGGGATGAGGCTAGATCAGCCAGAGATGCAGTGATAGATGAGCGGGATAGTGCCATATCTACCCAGGATGTAGCCATCACAGATAGTACTGCAGTGAGGTCCCTTACCACTGGCATAATAGTAGAGATAAGCACTTACATTGATGAGCATATGGTCATCATGCAGATAGCTGTAGATCTGTTGGGTCGTGTGGACACCCTTGTACAGGAGACCACAGCTTCGCCTCCTTCTTCTGAGAGGGATGCCATGTTGGGCTTGTTAGCTCGCATATATCCTGAGTTGTAGCTAGGCTTTGATATTTTCCTGCACAGACTAGCATAGCTCTTTTGTCCTGTACAGTTTACATTGTGTATATCAAACAAAATTATATATAGCAGAGAAATATATTTTTGATCACTTCCCTTTTAGATATGCTCTGATACTTGCTTGATATTTTGCCTACTTCTTCAGGACTTGTGATCTTGATGTATTCTGAATTCCTCCTTGAGGGATGGACATTGAGTTGTCACTGGATATTTCAGAATGGATCATTGATCTGTGTGTATCCCTACCATCTTTGGTGTCTTGGGACTGGTTTCTATATGGATATATGGAGAGGAGTGTGGCTATCCTCTCTAAGATTGACCGCCCCACAGATGGTCGCTAGTACTTCTATTCAGGAGAAGCCTAGTTAATTCCATCTCTTATGGATTGGTGTTGCTCTTTGAGGCATTGATGAGTAGGTTTTATACCTATGAATCCGATATTATTAAACTTAATTATTGCTATCTTTAATTGTTTTTTAGTATCTTTTTATCTGTTTTGTGTTTATTTCTTGTAGGTTGGAGCTGGAGGGACAAATTGGTCATTTCGGAGAAGAAAAAGGTCAAAAAATCATTAAAATTAGAGCTGAGTGGCATTTTTATAATTATGTGGTCCCGTCAAGTGCTAGGCGCTTGAAATGGCTTTCATGTTGAGCGCTAGCCGCCATGTCTGCAAAAAAGGAGGATTTTCTCTTGCCAAGTGGGTTTTGAAGCCAAAAGGAATCAATGAGGTGGGAGACTAATAAAATAGGAGGAGACTTTAGAAAAGACGTATCACGAATTTTTCAAGAGATTTGCAGAGAGGACAACGAAGAAAAACACGAAGGAAAATTGCAAGTGCTGAAGATCAAAGAGAGAGTATTGGAGAAAATTCAAAGTTTCTTCTTCTCTTCTCTAGTTTTATCTTTTGTAATTATCTGGGATGTTTGGATTATTAATCTGGATGATGTTTTTCTTTATTATTAGCATGAACTAAATTTTCATTAAGATTGCAACGGAACTTGGTATGTAGTTTAAATTGAACCTTCCCATTGAATGAAAGTTGGTTTTATTGAATTGTTTATTATATCTTTTGCTTATTGATTAATTGTTTGGCCAACAATTATTGTGATAATCTATATAAAATTGGAAGATGGAGTATAGATTGAGATCTGGATATGATAACATCTGTTCATATAATCTGAATAGGGTTAATATGATTAACATGTAGGATATGAATATACCTATGTGTCTTTTGTATCCTTTGAAAGAATTTATGTGTAAACCCTAATTAACTTGATTCACATAGAAATATAGTGAATTAATTGAGTAGGGTGTTCCTTGTAATTTTGTGTCTTAAGGATTAGAGTTAGGAGGATTTGTTCAAGTGTTTTGGAAAAAGTGTGTGAATTTTATAAATCATTCTTGGATAATGATTCATATTAATTAATTGCTTTAAATGGGAAGTGAATTGATTTAAATGAAATACCAAGGGAAGTTGTAATCTTAACTCATTAAATCTAGATTATTCTTGTGAAATTTTAATTTTTAATCATTAGTTTTGTTAAGTTTAAATTTCAAATCACCAACAAAATTTCATAGTTTAAAATAGGATTAATTGCATTAGAATTAGTAATTGATAAATATTAGTCTATTTTCTCGTGGGAACGATATCCTTGCTTGCTGAATATTACAATTGAACGCGTATACTTGCGTGGTAAAGTGCTATTAAAAATTAGGCAACAGGCATAACCGCAGCTTAGATGGTCATCGAATCTCCTATTTAGGAGGAGTTCAGGTAATTCCATCCCTTTGGTCTGAAGCCAATAAAATGTGGTGTATTAAAGGATGATCCCAATACTAGTTGACAATGATATGTGTTTTGGTAGGGGGTTAGATTGAACCATGAATGGCTGCCTACGTACTCCTATTGAAGAGGAGATCAGGCCTGCGTAGTTTGAACCTGGTGTAAAAGGATCAACACTGTATGTGGAAGGAATGGTGTAGGAGGGTTTTTTTGTTGTTTTTGTTTTTGTAAAGGGAAGGGGGTAGAAATGTTTTTGTTGTTTTTGTTTTATTGCGATAGGGCCATGTAACATGGTTGCCTACGTACTCCTATTGAAGAGGAGATCAGGTCGGCATAGTTCACCCCTTAGGGCGAGTTGAAAAGTGTGATCCCATGTGCAGGTCAGACTGCGGGGAGGAGAAAGTTTGATCCTAGGTTGAGGATAAACTGCAGGTACGAAAAGTTTGATCACATATGGGTAGCCAAACTGTAAACGTGAGAGGTTCAATCCGTAGTGGGATGACCTAAGTGGTATGAGCGTAATGAAACCAGGATGCTGGCTTGCAAAGTATGTTTCCCTGAGGGGCAAAGAGTGGAAGAGAATTGTATGTGGTAAAGGGTTAAAGAATCAGAATGACTGGTGATCTGATTATCCAACACCAGGATGTTTGCTTGATTGTAACCTCAGACATAGTACCATTTCACGACGTCCGAGTTGATGAGTTGTGGAAATTCATCGCCGTCCATTTCCTGCAATCTGAGAGCGCCTCTTGTCAATACTTTCTTGACAAAAAATGTCCCTTCCCAGTTAGGAGCGAATTTTCCCTTAGATTGATCTTGGTTGTCAATGATCTTCTTCAAAACCAAGTCATGTTGTTTAAACTGCCATAGCCGGACTTTTCTGTTATAGGATCTGGCGATCCTTTGTTGATATAACTGACCATGAAAGATAGCTGCGGTTCGCCTTTCGTCTATTAGAGACAATTGGTGATACCTTTCTTATACCCATTGGTCTTCATCCAGCTGAGCGTCTATTAACACTTTGAGGTATTCCATTTCTACTTCTATGGGGAACACTGCTTCCATCCCATAAGTTAATGCGTAGGGGGTTGCCCCAGTGGAAGTGCGCATTGATGTTCTGTAGGCTAACAGAGTAAGAGGCAATAAGTTAGGCCATTCTTTGTGATTGGAGGACATCTTTTGCATAATTTTCTTGATGTTTTTGTTAGCCGCTTCAACAGCACCATTCATCTTTGGACAGTAGATGACGGAGTTAAGATGTTTGATGTGGAATTTACTCCATAACTCCTCCATCATCTTATTGTTGAGGTTCTTAGCATTGTCTGATACGATCACCTCTGGTTGTCCATATCGACAAATGACATTGTTTCTAATGAAAGCAATGATGACTTCTTTGGTAACCCTGGGGAAGGTGGCTGCTTCTACCCACTTGGTGAAGTAGTCAATCATGGTAAAGATAAATCGATGTCCATTACTGGCTTTAGGCTCAATGGGCCCAATAACGTCCATTCCACACATTGAGAAGGGCCAAGGTGAACTCATAGTGTGGAGTTCCCGTGGAGGAGCGTGTATAGTATTCCCATGAATCTATCACTGATAACATCTCCTGACGTGGTCATTGTAGTCAGCTTTGAGAAATAGCCAGTAATGTCTTGTCCTGAGGACCTTCTTAACAAGGAAGGGGCCACTCATGTGTGGGCCACAGACTTTGCCATGGATCTCATCCATAAGCCTTTGAGCTTGGTCTTTGTCTAAACATCTGAGGAGACCTAGTCCTGCATCTCTTTTGTGGAGCGCATCTCCACTCAGGTAGAATTTCATAGCAAGTCGATGGATCCGCCTTTTCTCAGTCGGGCTCGCCTCAGCGGGTGTAGATCCATCTCGTAGGTATCCCTTGAGATGTTGATACCAAGGATGTTGTATGGGAGGTAGCTCATCCGATACTTGTCCAACATAGTTCCCATAGGTTGGGGCCTTGTGCGGAGAAATTGTGACGCTTGGCAAGTGTCTCTTATCAGATATATGAATCAAGGAGGCCAAAGTTACTAATGCATCTGCAAAGTCATTCCTATTTCGAGGAACGTGTAGAAAAGAGATTTCTTCGAACTCCAAAGTCATCTGTAAAACTTGCCGATGGTAAGGCAACAAATGTAGCTCTTTGGTTTGATAGATTCCCGTGGATTGTCTAATTACCAACTCTGAATCCCCAAAGACAGTTAACCGCCTGATGCCCATTGAACAGGCAAGTTTTAGCCCCATGAGACGACTTTTCATACTCAAATTGTGTTGTTGGTGTTTGACAATGTAACAACCTCGATATTTTCTATATAATTAAAATGTAAATTTTAAGTATAATTTTTTTTTTTTTTTTTTAAGGATGAGGATTTGTACAAGATAAGGAGTATATGTATTTATGTGATAAATAAAATATATTTATTACATGAATGTTTACAAATAATTTTATTTTAGAATTATTGATTATTATAAATTATATTCTTATAATAATTAATAATAGAAATGTTTTTATTAATTATTTTCCATGAAAATATAATTATATATTATTTAAATAATATATGAAATGATTATAAGTATTATTTATTTTTATGATTTTTAGCGCGGATTATTAAGTTAAGTATTTTAACTTAATTAATAAAGCTGTTTACGCAAGGTCAATCAGATATGGAATCCAAACCCTAATTATGGTTTTGGAATAAGGAATGATAATAATAATATAAAATTAATTATATTTTTAATTTTTAGTGCTATAAATATGTACTGTATGTATACGGACTGACAATGGTTGGTCAATTATGGTGTATCATGACAAACCCTAGTAACCCTAATTTTAAACTCAAACCAGAGTTTATGATTGGTAAGAAATTGTGTTATTTGATTAATGTTGAGTATTATAGAATTTAAGATTAATTAGGAAAAACCTTAATTATTATTTAGGAAACCTAATTATTTGAAACCCTAATTTATAAATTAGAGACCCTAATTATTAAATTAGGAACCCTAATTTGCTAAATAGGGAACCCCAGTAATATTAAGAAACCCTAATTATTATTTAGGAACCCTAATTATTTTAAAACCCTAATTTTCTATTAAAACCTCTAATTTTAATTAGTGTGGTCTAATTAAAATTTTATTAAACTTTAAACTTTTTTTCAAACCCTAAAATTATTTGGGAAACCTTTTTAAAATTTATTTAAAACCTAGATTTAAGTGCATGCAAGATTACCCTTAAAATATTTTGTTACCTAAAATACCTTTTTTTGGATTTATTTTAATAGTTTTCTTGCAAATGTTTCCATATCTTGTCATCATTACTCTTTATCACTGCATCCAAGCTTATCTCTTTTGACACCTTGCAAGTTAGATTCATTGCATCTAAGAATTATAAATAGGTTAGGAGAGAGAAAAGTGCACATATTTGCTCATTTGTGCTCATACACTTCACCAAGACCATCTCTCTCTAAAAAACACAAAATATAGTAGTGGACCAGTCCCCCCAAATCAAGCCCCACGAATTCCATAACCAAATTAGTGGCCAAGAATCAAAGATTGCTCATAGAAGGTATAAACCCTAAAATGAAATCTGACTTTTGATCCTATGTTAGATGTTAGTTTTTTTGTGTTAAATATGTTGTATGTAGTGTATAATGATGATCTGGGTTGATAGATGTTAGATCCATAACATCTATAGGCTCGGATTTGGTGTTTTTAAAAATCTGGGAAAAGTTTTTATGTTGACTGAAAACCGAATGTCAGGCCATGTAGATCTCTGGATGTTTATGATTTTTGTGTTTTCAATGTTTGAACATGTAGTGTGTTATGATATTTTTGATCTAGAACTTGTGGCGTGTCACCATCATGCATATAGAATATCGCGATTAATCATGGTCAAACACCGTGGACCGACATCGACCATGCCAAATCTGGGTAACCCAGAACTTGCCCGAAATCTCCGACAAGATGTTCTGGGCCCGATCTTTCATGTTTTTGATAATTTAGTTATGATGTTGTAATCAATGTTGTTGTTTGTTACCGGGCTACATGTTTAAGCTTATATAACATCTAAATGATTAACAAGATTCATTTGGGGAAAGGTCAAACCATGTAAGAGCGATCACGATTTCCGTTTTTCTCGGGTAACCCAAAAAAACAATGATCGTGATATCGACATGGGTTGGCCGAACCATAATATCTTGATTTAGTTGTTGTTATGGTAATGTTTGTAATAGAGTTATCTCTTCCTTGACATGTGGTCTGGCTACACAATCGAATGTATTAGATCACAAAACATCAAAAGGATTTCAAGTTGTGGAAGTCCAAAAGTGAATAATCAAACCGTTCTTCATTTCTCGGGCAACCAATAAATGAAGAACAACTTTCGATAAATTACTTCATCACCCTAGATCTCTCATTTTTTATGTTATGATGGCCATGTTTGTTGTTGGATCGTGTATGTCTCGCAATAGTACTACAACCTCTAATCATTTATTTACCCCAAAACACATAATTGAGAGAAGCAATTATCACTGGTCAAAGTAGTGTACTTGACTTGTTAATCAGCTATGGATGTTCTTGAGGGCTCAAGAACACCTAAAATGACACATTTTTTGTCGCTAAAGGCTATAACGACAGCTTTTATTAATTTTAATTAAATTAATTTCTAAAAATCATTTAAAATATAAATTAATTATTAAAAATTCCAAAATTAGTTTTAAAAATTATTTTAATTTATAAAAATTAACTTTTAATAATTTGACAATA
This sequence comes from Panax ginseng, assembly GCA_020205605.1. Lineage (NCBI taxonomy): Eukaryota > Viridiplantae > Streptophyta > Magnoliopsida > Apiales > Araliaceae > Panax > Panax ginseng. Next base: position 98,655,387 of record CM035148.1, read on the forward strand.
TTTTTCATAAATATTAATAATTATTTAAATATTATTAGTATTTTATTTATTTAATAAATGCATTAAATAAATTAATTAAAAATGATTTTATTATATTAAAAATCATTTTAAATGATAAAAATTATTTAAAATATTTTAAGTTATAAAATTTAACTTTTAATATTTTAAAGACAAATTTCATTAATTATTTAATATTAATTCTATTAGATTTAATTAATAATTATATTAAATTAATTAATTAAAAATGATTTTATAATTATAAAAATAATTTTAAATGAAAATAAATAAAAAATTTATAAAATATTTTAAAAGTTATAAAATTATATTACTGATATTAATATTTAATAATTATAATTTTATTAATAATTTAATATTATAATAATTATTTTAATTCAAATATTAATATATTTTAAATTTATTTAATAATTATATTATAATTTCATTAATAATTTAATTTAAAAATGGTTTTATTAATTTAAAAATTTATTTAAAAATTATATAAATGAATTAAAAAATGGTTTTATTAATTTAAAAATCTTTTAAAAAGGATATAAATGAATTTTAATCTTTTTATAAATAATGACTTTAATATTTTAATAAATATTAATTAATATTTAAATATTTTTGATAATTATTTAAAAATTATTTTAAATGTTTTAAAAATCATTTAAGGATAATATTAATACTTTAAAAATATTTTAAGTTATTATATATAACTTTAACATTTTGGAAATGATTTCATAAATGGTTTAATATTAATTAAATATTAATGATAATAGAATTATTTAATATTTAAATTATTTAATAATGATTCCGATATTTGAAAATACATGATAAATTATAATAAATGTTTAAAAATTATTATAAGTCATTTAAAAATGATATGACTGATATATAAGTTATTTAAATGGATATTGAACTACTATATATAGTCTTAGACTCGATAAATACCCGATAAAGTTGTCAGTACAGTGACATATTTCAGAAATTGATCTGGACTTAGATAGGTTGACTTGATAAATGTTTATTTGTGATTCAATGGTGGTTAAACTTATATGACAATGTAATTAGGTTATGTGATGACTGCAAATAGCAGTACAATATGATATCATATGTTATTCTAATCAAACGAATGATCTATTTAATGATAGGGCTTGATATAAAAGATAAATCTAAGTTGTGTAAGCAGCAGACAAGGCAAGTATCTAACCCTTTGCATTTATTTTATGCAATGGACATACGTAAGATAATATTTGAACTATTCTTTTCAATTGTTCAAATATTTCAACCTTTGTATGTACTTATGCAATGATTTTGTATAAGTAAGTTATTAAATTATAATCTGTTGTACAAGTTCCTTTATACTGTTATTTTAGATCAAGAAATATATTATGTTCGTTAATTTCTAAACTTGGTTATACAAGTGTCCTCACTTGGATAATCATTATATTTTATCACATGTTCATACATACTTATCGTTGTCCAGTATGTACAAGTTGAATTAAAAGTCGTCTAAGCTATTTGATCTGGCTAGACACAAACTTAAAATGGTTGTTGAAAAAGATAAGAACTTTATTGTTATCCAACTGAATTGTTTTGGTTCGGATTCTAGACTAGTATGAACATCCCAAATATGGGAAACTTTATGCGCCTAAGGCGAAAATGCTGGACGAAAATATCGTCCTTTAATGTAGTATTGATCAATACATGGTATAACGGGCTGATCACCCCCGTGCCCGTAAGTTATGACGGTTTACATATGAAGTTCTGTTTAACCTTTTCGAAAATAGAAAACAATGTTCATAGTCTGTCAACTGATCCTCATTTATAGTCGATACATAGTTTCAAAAATTTGAAATCGAAATGATATGTTGTTTATTATTGGATCAACTTACTTCACAACTGTTGATTCGTTGTAGAAGTATCGTTCAAAGAAAACATTTAATTCATTCAACTAAATGTTATTGATGCTATTACTTGCTGAGCACTCAAATGCTCATCCTTACTTAATTTAAATGTTTTCAGCTAAGTATGAACAACCTGAAGGCTCTGCCAAGAACAAAGGCAAAGGGAAGGTCGCTGAATGAATGATAATGTTATCTTTTGTAATAACTAAACTTTATTAGGATAATGATGATATATATTAATTATCATGTAATGTAACGAATGTTTAAAAGTTTTGTACTTGGGATTGAAAACACTGATAATATGTAAATTCAATTTGATAATCTATATTATTGTTATTATTATTAGTATTATTCCGCTCATAGAAATGGTATCGTGAAGCACTGAGTTCGGGTTTCAAGTACCTGAATTTGGGGGCATTACAGCATGGTATCAGAGCTATAGGGTTAGAAACCTTTGGTGGGATAGACCTTAGGCTATAACCTTAGAAATGAGAGGGAAAAACGTTAAAAATATAAATAACTCATATAGAGTTTAAAAAGAGATGAATCGGATAAATTCATTGTCAAACAAATAAAAATAACCTATATAAAATTATTGTTTATTATGTGTATATATTATATACTAATCGTGATAATTTATGTGTGTAGATGTCGGTGAAAAGGATTAAGATACCCTCGGATCGTAAAGAAGGAAAGCCAATAAATTTGAAATAAAGGTTAAAAGTGAAAGCAACCTCGATGAGGTGGTTATTGTGGAAAACGTAATACTAGATCCTAAAATGGTGGAATTGACAGATAGTGATTCGGACACTGAAGTTGGAGTTGATCAAGCATCAACCAAGTACGTAATCTAGGGGACCGTGTTTCTCTTTGGAAAAGCTATGGGAAATAGAAAAACTACTAAATAGCCAACTGCAGAAAGCATTAATAGAAACAATGGAAGAACAAGATAAGCTTAAAATACAAATTGACCAAATTGGAGCTAAAAGCAACAAAGCATGCGTAACTCCGAGCAAGAAGGAGAAAAGAAAGATGAAAGACCGTGATATAGGAAATCCTGATAACAACCAAGGAAAAATTAATTGAATAGAAAGGTGTGCAAATTGTGACAAGAAACATGAAGGTGTATGCAAGAAAGGGGAATATGTTTGCTACAATTGCGGACAGAAGGGACATTTCTCTCTTCATTGTCCCAATCCAACGTAATGTGTCTGTTTTAATTGTGGAATAGGTGGTCATCAGGCAAAAAGTGGTCCAAGGTCAAGAAAAAGGCGTACTGAATATGTAGTATAGGTTCTGTGGTGTAGGTGTGTTTAATGTAATATTTGTGATAAATATGTATGTGTAATGAAATATTCTCAACTTTTGTATAAGTTAAGGCTGTAAATCCTGACTTTTGTGGTCACAAAGGGATATCAATATGGGTTATGTTATGTAAATTACTAAGACTTAATGAAAATGAACTTATGTTTGAGTAATGAAACAAGTTTAATATATTAAACTTATTTGATAAGGTTTAGAATGTAAGTTCAATTTATGATTTTATTTAATCAGATAATGCCGCCAGACGTCAAACTAGAAATCGAAGAGCAGAAGAATCTGTCAACAACACTGGGGGACCAACAACCAGATCCAATGCAGCACTTTGGAAACATGGTAGCTCAAGCTGTGAAACAAGGAATACCAGTCGCAGGGAACCAGCCAGACAACTGCTTGGAAAACTTCAAGGACTTCAAGGTTGTAGGATCACCTGAATTTAGAGGTACAATTGACCCTATAGAAGCCCAAACTTGGGTTAAGGGAATCGAAAAGGCGTTCGTTATAGCTAGGGTAGCTAAGGGCAAAAGACCGCTTTTGCCACTTACATGATGAAGGGTGAGGCAAATTTTTGGTGGGAAGCGAATCAGACGAGGGCAGGAGAGGGTGTAGTTACTTGGGAAAGGTTTAATACTCTATTTTTCAAAAATTATTTTTCATCTAGTATGCAGGCTAGGATGGACGTAAAATTTCTGGAATTAAAATAGGAGAATATGACGGTCATCGAGAATACGCCGCTAGGTTTAATGAGTTGGCTAGGTTTGCTCAAAGATCAAGTTGATTTGGAGGCTAGGAAAGCTAGAAGGTTTGAGCTGGGATTAAAACCCTGGCTCTACAATAGAGTGGCAGTGTTGCAAATCCCTACATTTGCAGCACTCATGGAGAAAGCGATTATTCTTTGAGGAGGGAGTGAGGCCATGAGTCTCTCTACAACAAGGAAAGAATGAACACGGGTAAGGTTGAGGGAGTTGGGAAGGTGGAAACAAACAGGGGGGAATATGAGTGAAAAGAGGAAGGGAAACAACTTTGAGGGTATGCAGGTGAAGCAGGAGGGTACAAAGAAGAAGCAAGTGGTGCAATGTGGAAACTGTGAGAAGAACCATTTGGGGGAATGTCTGAAAGGAAAATTTGCATTTTTTAAGTGTGGGCAGGAGGGCCATATCTCTCCCAACTGCCCCAATCCTAGAACTATTAATTGGTATTTTCTGTGCGGACCAAAGGATCATAAGGTGAAGGACTGTCCGAAAAGGAGGACGGAGGCAGAAAGCGTGAATATGGGGAAAAGCGGTGGAACTTTGGCGATCACAGGACCAACATCATCTAACAAGCCGACAAAATCTACTGCAAGGGTCTTCAACATGACAATCCAGGATTCGGTGGCAGCTGGCAATAGAACTCCAGGTATTATTCGTATAACTTTTATTCTCTTAGACATGATTTTCCTATAAATAATAAATTATTTTATAAAGAAATTTTGAAGGAGGAATTTGAGTTCTTTTAAGAAATCAAATTTCCCTTTAATCAGAAAGACAAACTTTATGTGAAAAGTTAAAGATCAATTCGATCAATTATGATTGAGATCTACTAGAAATGACTGGGTATGCTATGTACCCTTATATGTGTAAGTTTTAAAACGGTGATTCCGGGGACAGAATCTTTGTAAGGGAGGGTGAATGTAACAACCTGATATTTTCTATATAATTAAAACAGAAATTTTGCGTATAATTTTTTTTTTATTATTTGAAGGATGAGGATTTGTACAAGATAATGAGTATATGTATTTATGTGATAAATAAAAATATATTTATTACATGAATGTTTACAAATAATTTTATTTTAGAATTATTGATTATTATAAATTATATTCTTATAATAATTAAATTTATAATAGAAATGTTTTTATTAATTATTTTCCATGAAAATATAATTATATATTATTTAAATAATATATGAAATGATTATAAGAATTATTATAATTATTATTTTAGCTTTCGGATTATTAAGTTAAGTATTTTAACTTAATTAATAAAGTCGCTTATGCAAGGTAAATCGATATGGAATCCAAACCATAATTCTTGTTTTGGAATACAGAATGATAATAATACTAATATAATATTAATTATACTTTTAATTTTTAGTGCTATAAATATGCACTGTATGTATACGGACTGACAATGGTTGGTCAATTATGGTGTATCATGACAAACCCTAATAACCCTAATTTTAAACTCAAACCGGAGTTTATGATTGGTAAGAAATTGTGTTATTTGATTAATGTTGAGTATTATAGAATTTAAGGTTAATTAGTGAAAACCCTAATTATTATTTAGGAACCCTAATTATTTGAAACCCTAATTTATAAATTAGAGACCCTAATTATTAAATTAGGAACCCTAATTTTCTAAATAGGGAACCCTAGTAATATTAAGAAACCCTAATTATTATTTAGGAACCCTAATTATTTTAAAACCCTAATTTTCTATTAAAACCTCTAATTTTAATTAGTGTGGTCTAATTAAAATTTTATTAAACTTTAAACTTAATTTTTCAAACCCTAGAAATTATTTGGGAAACCTTAAGGTTTAAAATCTATTGATTAAAACCTAGATTTAAGTGCCATGGACAAGAATACCCTTAAAATGTTTTGTTAGTTTACTAAAATACCCTTTTTGTATTTATTTAATAAGTTTCTTGAAATCTTTTCAATCTTGTCACCACATTACTCTAGATTTATAGCACATGCTCTATATATCATCCAATCTTATCTCTTTTGACACATTGCAAGTTAGATTCATTGAATCTAAGAATTATAAATAGGTTAGGAGAGAAAAGTGCACATATTTGCTCATTTGTGCTCATACACTTCACCAAGACCATCTCTCTCTAAACCCACAAAATCCAGTAGTGGACCAAATCCCCAAATCAAGCCCCATGAATTCCATAACCAAATAAGTGGCGCAAGAATCAAAGATTTCCCATAGAAAGGTATAAACCCTAAAATGAAATCGACTTTTGATCCTATATGTTAGATGTTAGTTTTTTTGTGTTAAATATGTTGTATATAGTGTATAATGATGATCTGGGGTTGATAGATGTTAGATCCATAACATCAATAGGCTCTCGGATTGATGATTTTAAAAATCTGGGAAAAAATTTTATGTTGATGACAACCGAATGTCGTGCCCCTCAGAGATCTTTGGATATTTATGATTTTTGTGTTTTTAAGCTTTGAACATGTAGTGTGTTATGATATCTTTGATCTAGAACTTAATTAGTGTCCACGATCATGCATAGAATGTCGATTAATCGTGGTCAAACATCGCCGACCGACATCGACTGACCATATGAAATCTGGGTAACCCGTAACTTGCCCAAAAATCTCGACAAGATGTTCTTGGGCCCAATATGTCGTGTTTTTTGATAATTTATTCATGATGTTGTAATCAATTTATAGTTTGTTTACCCGGCTACATGTTTATGCTTATATATCATCTAAAAGATTAACATAATTCATTTAGGGAAAGGTCAAACCAAGCGTAAAGACGATCACGATTTCCGTTTTTCGGGTAACCCAAAAATGTATGATCGTGATTTCGACATGGTTTGACGAACCATATATTCTAGATTTGTTGTTGTTATGGTGCATGTTATATGATCTCATATCTCTTCCTCGACATGTTGGCTACACACCCGAACCCTTAGATCACAAAAACATCAAAAGTATTTCAAGTTGTGGAAGCCCAAAATGAGCAGTCGAATCGTTCTTCATTTCGGGTAACCCAAAAATGAAGAAACGACTCGATGATTGTTCATCACCTAGATCTCTCAGTTTTATGTTTATTGGCCATGAACTTTGTTGTTGGAATCGTAGTAATCGATAATAGTACTACAAGATCCTAATCATTTATTTACCCGTAAACATTAAGATTTGATCGAATTATCCTGTGGTCAAAGTAGTGCTCACTTGTTAATCGCTATGAATGTTCTTGGGGGCTCAAGAACACCATAAGACTACATTATTTTTTCTCGCTAAAGGCTATAAATGACAGCTTTATTTATTTTAATTAATTTAATTTCTAAAAATCATTTAAAAATAGAAATTTAATTATTAAAATTACAAAATTAGTTTTAAAAATTATTTTAAGTTATAAAAATTTAACTTTTAATAATTTGAAATATTTTTTCATAAATATTAATAATTATTTAAATATTATTCATAATTTTATTTATTTAATAAATGCTTTAAATAAATTAATTAAAAATGATTTTATTATATTAAAAATTATTTTAAATGATAAAAAGTTATTTAATAATATTTTAAGTTATAAAATATAACTTTTAATATTTTAAAGACAAATTTCATTAATTATTTAATATTAATGATATTAGATTTATTTAATAATTATATTAAATAAATTAATTAAAAATGATTTTAATATTATAAAAATCATTTTAAATGAAAATAAATAATTTAAAAATATTTTATAACTTTTAATATTTAAAGTTATAAAATATAACTTTATTTAATATTTAAAGTTTAAAAATGATAATTTATAATTAATAAAATTTTTAATATTAATGATTATTAATTTTATTATTAATATTAATGAATTAATTTATTATTAATAATAATTTATTATTAATAATAATATAAATTTATTTAATAATTATATTAAATAACTAGTTTAAAATGGTTTTATTAATTTAAAATTATTTAAAAGGATATAAATGAATTAAAATATTATTAAGTTATAATTAATGACGTTTAATATTTTGATAAATAATATATTAATATTTTAATATTAAAGATAATTATTTAAAAATAATTTTAAATATTTTAAAAATTATTTAAGGATAATATTAATACTTTAAAAATATTTTGAGTTATTATAAATAACTTTAACATTTTAGAATGATTTCATTAATGGTTTAATATTAATTAAATATTAATGATAATAGAATTAACTTAATATTTAAATAATTTAATAATGATTCCAGATGTTTGAAAATTATGATGAATTATAATAATTATTTAAAAATTATTATAAGTCATTTAAAAATAATATGACCGATATATAAGTTATTTAAATGGATATTGAACTACTTATATAGAGTCTTAGACTCGATAAATACAATTAAAAAGTTGTCAATACACCGATATATTTCAGAAATTGATCTGGACTTAGATAGGTTGACTTGATAAATGTTTATTTGTGATTCAATGGTGGTTAAACTTATATGACAATGTAATTAGGTTATGTGCTGACTGCAAATAGAAGTACAATATGATATCATATGTTATTCTAATTGAATGAATTATCTATTTAATGATAGGGCTTGATATAAAAGATAAATCTAAGTTGTGTAAGCAGCAGACAAGGCACGTATCTAACCCTTTGTATTTATTTTATGCAATGGACATACGTAAGATAATATCTGAACTATTCTTTTCAATTGTTCAAATATTTCAACCTTTGTATGTACTTATGCAATGATTTTGTATAAGTAAGTTATTAAATTATAATCTGTTGTACAAGTTCCTTAATTCTGTTACTTTAGATCAAGAAATATATTCTATTCGTTAATTTCTAAACTTGGTTATACAAGTGTCCTCACTTGGATAATTATTATATTTTATCACATATTGATACATACTTATCGATGTCCAAAGATGTACAATTTGAATTAAAAGTCGCCTAAGCTATTTGATCCGCTGAGACACAAACTTAAAATGGTTGTCGAACAAGATAAGAACTTTATTGTTATCCAACTAAATTGTTTTGGTTCGATTCTACACTAGTATGAACATCCCAAATATGGGAAACTTTATGCGCTTAAAAAAGAAAATGCCGACTTAAAAAATATCGTCCTTTAATGTAGTATTGATCAATACATGGTATAACGGTTGATCACCCCCTGTGCCCATAAGTCATAACGATTTACAAATGAAGTTCTGTTTAACCTTTTCGAAAATAGAAAACAATATTCATAGTCTATCAAATGATCCTCATTTATAGTAAATACGTAGTTTCAAAATTTTGAAATCGAAATGATATGTTGTTTATTATTGGTTTAGCTTACTTCACAACTGTTGATTCGTTGTAGAAGTATCGTTCAAAGAAAACATTTAATTCATTCAACTAAATGTTATTATTGCTATTACTTCTGAGTACTCAAATGCTCATCCTTGCTTAATTTAAATGTTTTCGACTAAGTATGAACAACCAAGGATTCTCGCCAAGAACAAAGGGAAAGGGAAGGTCATTTGAATGAATGATAATGCTATCTTTTGTAATAACTAGACTTTTTATTAGGATAATGATGATATATATTAATTATCATGAAATGTAACGAATGTTTAAAGGTTTCAGATTTGGGATTGAAAACTACGATAAGATATAAATTAAATTTGATAATCTATGTTATTTTTTTATTATTATTAATTTGTATTATTCCGCTCATAGAAATGGTCATCGTGAAGCACCGAGAAGTTGTCTCCAAGGGTTTCCCTCAATCCGCAATTCTTGACCTTTAATGGACTTTTGAGTCACGTAGATGATGTCAAATTATTCGACAACCTAAGCAATTTAATATGGGTTTGTTGAACACGTTTGCTTGAGAGGATCCACGCGATATGTCTGAGATAGATTATGTGACCATGGAGGTAAAGTTGTAACCTCATGGACGCCCATGATAAAGCCGCAATAAGTCTTCTCAATCGAGTGTACTTGTGTCTTCACCGTGTTCTTCTTCTTGAATCTTTTGTTGAGGTAATAGATAGCTCGTTCGGCCTCTATCGTCTTTCTCTCGTCTCAAAGATAACCCATGGCGTTGTCACTTATGGATATGTACATGAATAGGGGAACATCATCCCTGGGTTGTACCAAAATGGGAGCTTTGACTAGCTGTTCTTTAATTGTGAGTAAGGCATTTTGGCACTCATCATTCCATTTCATGGAGGAGTTCTTCCTTAATAGCTTGAAGATTGGCTCATAGGTGGCTGTGAGTTGAGAGATAAACCTGCTAATGAAGTTGATTCTTCCCAAAAATCCCCGTATTTCTTTCATTGTCTAAGGAATGGTCATTTTCGTAATGGCCTAGATTTTGGTAGGATCCAACTCAATCCATTTATGGATGACTAGGAATCCTAGCAACTTGCTTGATTTAACGCCAAAGGCGCACTGGGCTGGATTCAACTTCAAGTTGTACTTACGCAACCTGTTGAATAGTTTCCTGAGATGGTCTAAGTGGTCTTCCTCCCTCCGGGATTTGACAATGATGTCATCCATGTAGATCTCTATCTCTTTGTGCATTAAGTCGTGGAAGAGAGCCATCATAACTCTCTGATAGGTGGCTTCGGCATTGATGAGGCCGAATGACAACCGTCTATAGCAAAAAGTTCCCCAAGGCGTGATGAAAGTAGTTTTCTCACGATCTTCCTCAGCAACCATGATTTGATGGTACCCCGTAAAGCAATCAGCAAAGGAATACATGCAGTATTGAGTAGTATTGTCAATGAGAATGTGGATAAAGGGTACGGGAAAGCTATCTTTAAGGCAAGCTTTGTTCAAGTCTCGATAATCCACGCAGACTCGCACCTTTCCTCCAGGTTTAGGCACGGGAACAATGTTGGATATCCACTCAGGATATGTGGACACCATGATGATACCAGCTTGAAATTGTTTCACAATTTCTTCTTTTACCTTTAAACTCCACTCAGGTTTAAATCGCCTGAGCTTTTGCTTGACTGGCTTGAATCCCTCTTTAATGGGAAGGCGATGAAGTACAATGTCTGTGGACAAACCCACCATGTCTTCATGAGACCATGCAAACACATCCTGGAATTAGGTTAGTAGCATTAACTTAGGGCTTTCTAAGGTTCCGAGATTGAATGAAGTGGTTTGATCAAGGTTGGGTTTAGGTTTGTCTCTGACCCATTCTTGAATTTCTGGAGGTACCTCAATGTCCTCATGTATTTCCATTAAGGCTGAATTCATCTCTACATCAAAGTTACAGTCTTTGTGGAGAAGAGGCACCATATCAGCAAGTACAAGCACATCTAAATTCAGGGTCCTAAAAAAAATATGCTTTCACTTAGTATATATGAAAAGGTTAGATCATACACAGTGTAAGCATGTACTGGCAAAACGACAGCTAATACTGTACAGAAAAGTAAGCAGTTATGATATTTACAGGGCAGAAATAGTTTTTGCCCGTTTTATCCTTGTCGACCAATGCAAGGAGTGCTACTCCAATTGGCAAGGGCAAAGTTCGGGTGGACTGCAGTGATGGATGGAGTGTCATCATCCTCCCTTTCCCGAATGATGGCCATTATGTCTGAGCAATCATCGTCTGGGGTGTATTTGTTTGTATGCTCGTCATGAACAATGATGTGCATGCCCGACATCATTCGCATGACGTCTTGTTTAATTCTTTATTTCTCTTCCTCCATGGCGGGATCTGGAACAAAGACTTCTTTCACCTTCACCGGTACCGGCTTGGGAAATAACAGAGCCATCACGTTGGCTGGCACCTTTACAAGAGGTTGTGCGGACTCAGCAGTGGTAAGTGTAGATAAATGAAATTTAAATAGGTACACTTAGAAGGGGGTTGAATAAGTGTAGGCACAAACTATGTCCAACTTTTGTTACTTATAAAAATTCCTTTGATATTTAATGCAAAGAAGTCGATTATATATTTTTTACGATGAAAAATCTATCTTGAAGATATTATTTAATTTTGAGTCAACCAATTTATCTTTGAATATAAGTGGATATGGAATGCAGTTCATTTGGATAGATATCGTAGCCTAATAGTAAAGCACAAAAATGTAATCACATAAACACTGTAATTTTTACGGGTTCAACTACTACCCTCTAGAATAGTAGCTTAATCCACGCCCAATACCAACTAGTATTGAGACTCACTTTTATTAAATTCTTCCAATTACAATACAAGTTCTAGCAATTTGAACACCTTTGTTCCCTATGCACCTATGCACTCTTAAGCACCTATGCTTTTTCCTCAAACTTGATCGTAATGAATTATCAACCCAAATGTAATTACACAATAAAATATTGATTGAGATAAGGAAAATTAAGATACACACTAGAGGTCTAATGATCAAGCAATATATCACTTAACAACTTAAGGCTCTAGTATGAAATGATATGCAAGAAGGATATTACCAGAGTATGTTCTATACAATCTTCTTAAATGAAGCTCTTTTCTTAAAGCAATCAATATCGATCAAGGAGAAAAACAACTTTGTGACCTGTATGCTTTGAAGATACTGTATATGTTTTTCATGTCCTTCTTTCGTTAAAGGGATCAGTCCATTTCTAGGTTTTTCAAAAGCATTACCGTTGCTTATTGTCTATGCGTGATATAATCGTTAGAGATAGTATGCACAAGTCACGTAATACATAGAATGTCATCCGGAGATTGTATGCCAAGGATCAAGACACCTTATATATGTATATTAGTATAGAACACGCCATGATTTAGTATACAATATAGGAGAATCTTAGTGATGACTCGAGAAAATCTTGCTTAATAGAGATATCATCACGTGATAGTCTATATCTTTTATGATTTCTAGCATTTAATAACCATCTTGTCATATAGCAACTTTTTTTTCGGCAAATTATCAGATATAATCAATTATCATCACGTAGTAATGTATTTTTTTTTTAATATAACAATCTAATGATGTTCCTTAATCTTAAGCTTTTATATAAAACATGATTAGCTAGCTAGTACCTTAATTGTTTGCTTGTAATTAATGTCCTTGATTTATGATTTACGATTTATGATGCATGATTTATGGTATGACATATTTTGTGCTTATCGCGAATCAAGTTGATGACAATGAATAATTTATGGTATTTTATTAAATCAACCATATACTCCAGATTACCATATATATTGGTTAACATACTTTGGTTCCTTAAGTTATGATAAGCAGTTTCGGCCATGCATATTATGTCTAGTGAATCAGTAGGTGGCATCAAGTATGAGAATGCAAGTGTATATGCAATGCACATGTCCTAGAGCCTTATTTTGGAAAGTAATAGATGCTAAGATCTTACATATATTCCTAGGACTCAAATTTGCTTTTCTTTCTTCAAGGATGTCTTGGCTTTGTAATTTCTTCCTTGATGTTCCTGAAATGTCATATCTTTCCCTGAAATGTGATATAGCATGATTAGTGGAATAATAAGGTCATCATCAAAATATGGAGTGTGACATAAGTCAACATTCTCCCCCATTTTTGATGATGACAACAAAATAATTATGAATCCCCCTAAAACCATGTATATCAAAAGAATTAAGACTCCCCCTCAATTCATGCATATCCCTACTGTTTAGAATTAACTATTATCGCAAATATGCAAGTGTTTGATTAACCCCGCATTGTCTGGTTAGTCCACAACATGTTAAACAAAGGAATATAATAGACTATTAAACCATCATCTAGAAACTTTTAAGCAAAAAAAATATAACAACCATTTAAACCATAGTTTTTAAACCAGAAGTCATTATGCATGAAAAGTAAAAAAAATTGTAAAGATTGTCTTGAAAGCTCTTGAAATCAAGCATGCAAGTATAATTCATCTCCCCCTTTGGCATCAATTAAAAAAGAGGTGTCCAGAAGGCCAAAAGGGGCAGGGTGTCTAATCATCTTCTGTATTAATATTAACGTGGTTGGCTCCGCGGGCAGTGAAATATGGCCGGTGGACCCTGCGGTGTTCAATCTCTTCCAGGGACATGGTGTTAGCGAATCTGGGAGGACGAGGAATGAAGGTAGGACATGGTCTAGAAAGTTGCCTTGATATTCAGCCATCCAATTGGATTGTGGCCATTCAGGTATGCGAGATTGAACTTGGTCTGCTTGCAGCTCTTCACTGAGATCATTCATGCGGCACTTGGTAAAGTGTCCAAGAGTCCCAATCTGATTGCTGATGAATTTGAGTTCAATGCTCAATTGACAGGCATTACGGTTTATCTTCCTTTGTAGGGCTTCTACTATAACTCGAGTGTGCAACTCGAATCCAGCTTGGAGGTCAACGAACTCATCCTCGACATTGTGAAAAAATGAATGAAGATCATTGCGACTAATAGGGACTTTGCCTTTTTCAAGTACGGAGAGACGAAGTTGGATATCTATAACATCAGCAGTGATGGTGGCTTGATTATTTGCGATGGTATGGAGAAGATTGAGAATCTCAGGGGAGGGAGGTAGTGAAGTAGGAGGTGTGGGATTTGGAGCATTTGGAATTTTGGGTACAACTCACGATGAACTTTCCTTTAAGCAAGAGTGTGATATGAGCACCCTTGAGATAGTTAGAGTCGATGGAATCAATTATTTGATGGAGCCCTCATTGTCGAGTGGAACTTGAAAGTGAGTAAATAATTTGGTGAAGAAGCAGCTGTAAGGTAAGCACTTTTTGGAATGTTTTATACAGTTAACCATGTGTTTGAGCATTATGAGGGAAAAGTTGAATGGTTGGCCTGTCATTATTAAGGCCACTGGTAAATGAAGTCAACTCCACCACCGAGACGAGGGAGAAGATTATACCGTAGCAATTTGTGAAGGACTATTTCAATAGGAGATACTTCGGTGGTTTTAGGAAGGGTGACAGTGGACACAGTTGGGTCATCCATGATAATGCGAAGTTGGAAAAGAGGAGACAAAGGTAGAAATGGGTCCCTTAAGTGTAAAGGGACAGTCGTCGGTATATGGAATTGACAATATGTTCCCTAAATCCATAGCAGTAAAGAACAGAGATTTACCTTTAACAAACGAGGTGTAACAATCGCCATTATTTTCAAGGTTTGTATAAAATTGCTGGACAAATTTTAGGTAAGCTACCGAGGGAGGAGCACTTAAAGAAGATAAACCACATGACTCAAGGAGATGTTGAAGAGGCGAGTTTTGGTAGTAAAACAAGTCAACTGATTTTTCATAAACGAAAGAATTTTAGCTGATAGAAGACTTAAATCGAAGTTTGAAATTATGGCCTCTAAAGAAATCTTCAGGAACATCATGCAAGGAAACAGATAGAGGAGTTACCATTATCGGAGGTGAGCCAGGTGAAGAGTCTTTGGTCTTTCACCATTTAGTACCAGTCGATGTCCCGATTGGTGGAGGAGAAGGTAAGCTCGCTTCAGATTTGGCAGGAGATGACTCACCGGAGATGATAGTAACAGAGGATTGCTTTCATTTCAGTTTTCGAGTGGCAGGAGGCTGAGACGGTGGAGAAGGGGGTGAGACCTCGTCCCTCGATTCATCACGGATTTGCTTGTACGCCGTAGTTCTCATCATCACAGCAGAGTAGGGAGAGAGTCGATTGAAATATGCAGAGACTGGAGAGTCATAGATGGAGCAAGAGAGTAAAGTAGTGTCTGTATTTATTTTGGGAACACGTTATCGAGATATGGGAAGTTGTGAAGCCGTGTTTGGGAATGGAGATTCTTGAGCGATATAATTTGCGTAATTATGGTAATTAGATATGTCGTGTCTGTCTAATTTCTTTAAAGCAGCATGCAAACCATATTTATATCGGACTCATCCCGAGTTCTCTTCTTAGAGTACGTAAAACTCTCTTCCCTAAAGGTTTTGTAAATATATCTCGCTAATTGGTGCTCAAAGGGGAATGAATATTAATTTAATTAGTCCTTTGACACATTGTCTCTAAGAAAATGGTGTCGAACTTCAATGTGTTTTTGTGCGAGAGAGTGTAGAATCTGATTTTAGAGATGTTGATCGTGCTTGTATTATCACAATATATAGGCACATTGTTACACATAATATCAAAATCACATAAAGTGTTTGACGATCCACAAAATTTGGGAGCAAAGAAACTTCCTCGCCGCTAAATATTCTCCTCAAGAAGGGATGGATAGGCAACCAAGTTTGTTTCTTACTATGCCATGAGACAAGACTTTGTCCCAAAATGTACAAGCACCGCTTGTGCTTTTTCTATCTATTTGACAACCTCGCATAGTCAAGATCCGAATAACCCATTAGATCAAAATTGTCACATTTTGGGTAAAATAATCCTAAATTTAGTAGTAGTACCACTCAAGTATTTAAATATTCGCTTAATGTACTTTGTAAATGGGATTCTTTGGGTTTGGCCTTCAAAATCGAGCACATATACACACATATATACATTATATCGTGTCTAGAAGCGCTTAAATATAGTAGGATCCAATCATACCTCTATATTTTGTTACTTCTACATCCATACCTTTTTCATCCGCACGTGAGTTTTATTGATGTACTCATTGGTGTGGTCTTTGAATTTGAATTGTCAAAGTCAATCTCTTGAGTAGCTCTTTTGTATACTTGGTTTGATGAATGAATATACCTTCATGATTTTGTTTAATTTGAAGGCCCGTAAAGTAGTTGAGTTCACCCATCAAGCTCATGTCAAACTCCTTGTGCATGCATTTGAAAAACCACTCACAAAGAAAATTATTAGTAGCACCAAATATTATATCGTCTACATATATTTGTACAATAATAATATATTTATTTTGACGTTTAATAAATAACGTAGAATCTATTTTACCCTTTATGAACCCATTTGATAGGAGGTACTTACTTAATCTCTCATACCAAGCCCTTGGGGCTTGTTTGAGTCCATAGAGTGCCTTCTTGAGTTTGTATACGTAATAAGGGAACTTGTCATGCTCGAATCCAGGTGGCTGTTTTATGTAGACTTCTTCATTTATGTAACCGTTGAGAAAGGCGCTTTTGATGTCCATTTGGTGTAGCTTGAACTTTCTGAAATAGACAAATTCTAGTAATATACGAATGGATTCCAAACGAGCTACTGGGGCAAATGTTTCTTCATAATCTATTCCTTCTTGCTGGTTGTACCCTTGAGCTACTAGTCTAGCTTTGTTTCTTGTAATTGTTCCGTACTCGTCAAGCTTGTTTTTGAATACCCATTTAGTCCCAATAATGGATACATCTTTTGGAGGAGGTATCAACTCCCACACTTGACATCTTTCAAATTGTTGTAGCTCTTCCTGCATTGCTAGAAGCCAATTTTCATCAAGTATGGCTTCTTTGGCGTTCTTTGGTTCAATTTGGGATAGAAATGCTGAGAAAGCACACATATTTTGTGCTTTTCTTCTTGTAATAACTTTGTCATTTATGTTTCCAATGATGTTCTCAGGAGGATGGTTTTTGATGTATCTTGCTGATTTTGGAAGTTGAATATCATGTATAACTTCTTCAGTAGTTTCTGAATTGTGGTCTTGTTGTTCGTCCATTTCAGCTTGCTGGATATGTTCCTGATTTTTGTATTCAGCTTGTTGGATATAGTCTTGGTCCTGCTGCTCTTCTAATCCATCTTGATGCATTGGTTCCATGATCTTGCTATTTTGATTTATCTGGTAGGCTGGATTTGCAGCAGCCTCTCTCAAATTTCCCGTGATCTTCTTCTCTTTTTTTTGAATATCATGGTTAGATTCGTTAAATTTGACATGTATAGATTCTTCGATACACATCTTTTGCACATTATAAATGCGATATGCTCTACTATTTTGTGAGTAGCCAATGAATATTCCTTCATATGATCTAGCATCAAACTTGCCCAGATTTCCATTAGTGTTAAGAATAAAACATTTAGATCCAAATACTTTAAAATAGCTTATGTTAGGAAGACGATTATTTAATAATTCATATGGTGTTTTCAAAATGATTGGACGAATCAACACTCTATTTAGCACATAACATGTTGTGTTTACAACTTCGGCCCAAAATTTCTTAGGGAGTTTACTTTCTTGAATTAGAGTTCTAGCTGTTTCTTGTAATGTTCAATTTTTCCTTTCTACCACTCCATTTTGTTGTGGAGTTCTAGGTGCTGAAAATTCATGAGTGATTCCTTTTTGATTACAAAATATAATAAAATCCTTTTGAAATTCAGTACTATGGTCACTTCTGATTTTTATAAGATTAAGACTATATTTAGTTTCCAAATTTTTAATCAGTTTTTCAAATTCTTTAAATGCCTCATCTTTTGTTCTAAGAAAGGGTACCCATGTATATCTAGAGAAGTCATCGACTATCACAAAAGCATAGAATTTACCATTTAAACTAGCATGCCTTTCGTGTCCAAATAAATCGAGATGGAGCAATTGTAAGTGAGAAGAAGTTGATACCATGTTTTTGGTCAGAATGATGTTCTTACTTGTTTTCCAAGTCGACAAGGCTCGCATATACCTTTCTTCTCTCAAATTCATTTTGGGTAATCCTCTTACTAAGTTCTTTGATGACAACTTTTTGATGAGGTCCATATGAACATGTCCCATCCTTCTATGCCATAGATTTTCTTCATCTTTAATGGTTGCGAGACATAATTCTTCCTCCTGTTGCTCAAAATCAAGAGTATATATATTCCCTTCTCATTGGGCAACTAAAGCAGCATTGTTAGTACTATGTGAAATTGTACATTTATCTTTTTCAAAATTTACTTGATGTCCATTATCCATTAATTGACTAACACTGATAAGATTGAACTCTAGACCGTTAACAAGATGAACATTATTAATGTTAACCTTACCATTACCGATTTTACCTTTCCCGATTATTTCGCATGACCGATTATCACCGAACGTGATAGCCCATGTTTCTTTTTTGACATTTAGTTCCACGAACTTAGATTTGTCACCCGTCATGTGACGTGAACATCCGCTGTCAAGAATCCACTTTTGAGAGGATACTTTGGCTTTGAAACATACCTGTATAAGAGAGATACAATTTATCTTTTTGGTACCCATATCTTTTTGGGTCCACTTGTGTTAGTTGAAATCAAATCACTTTTCTTTACCCATACGGCTTTACTTTGATTGTTATTTTTCTTTCTTGAGCAGTTTATCTCTAGATGTCCTTTAATGCCATAATTTTTGCAAGTAGTAAAAGGTGTGCAATAATTTAGTTTAAATGATGATTTAGATTTGAGCATTTCAGCTTCCTTTCTATATGTTGGGTTATAACCTATGCCTTGTTTATCATAACTGGGTCTTTGTTTTCCTAGCATAACATTTAGATTTTCTTCCCCATGAACAAATTTAGCTAGAGAGGTTTTTAATGACTCTATTTCCTTTTGCAGCTTCATTAGTTGATGGTGTTTTATTAATCGATTCATCACCAAATGCATCAATGCACACATCTCTCATTTTTATCTCATTTGTTAATTTTTCAACTTCATCATTTAACGCTTTTACTTGTTGAACAATATTTTATTGTAATTATCTAAATAATCATTTTCGCATTATAATGCTTTTTCCTCATTTGTGTGTGTTACTTTTTTCTAATTCTTTCTTTTCATCTATCGCTGCTTCCTTCTTCACCCATTAGAGTGTTTACTAGATCTTTTAAGTACATATTTTTTTTTTTTTAATTTTTCATTTTCCTCATGTTTCAAAGTAATAACATCGTAAAGAGGTACCTCACTTGGATTCACCTTCAAGTCCCATGAAGCATATTTGAGCCAGCTTCATCGTTTGCATCTATTTCCACTTCGATTCTTCATCATCACTCCATGTTAGAAATGCTTTATGCTTTTTGAACTCCTTATTGCCTTGCTTTCCTTTGTTTTTGAGTTGAAGCAATCCTTTTTAAAGTGACTCGTCGTCCACACTCAAAAACAGTTTCTTCTTGGCTTGCTTGACTTTGTGTTTGTTTGAGTTGAATGTATTTTTCTTTTGATTCTTTCTTTGAAGTAGTCCCTTAAGTCTTCTTGATATCATGGCTATTTCATCATCCGAGTTATTTTCAAGTTCTTCTTCAATTCCTGCATTTAGAGCTAGCACTTTCTTTCGAGGAACTTCTTCCTCGTCATCATATCATTTCAATTGATGTTCATATTCTTCTAGTTCACCAAAGAGAGTTAATGTATCCATAGAAGAAATATTGACGGAATCTTGAAGAGTAGTAATTTTAGATGCAAACCTCTTAGGCATAGCCCGAAGTAGCTTTCGATTGATTTCGCTTTGTGGAATTGACTTGTCGAGCAACTTCAAGGAATTTATAAGTACCAAAAATCGTGCTTGAGCCATCTTTTATTGTTTCGTCTCTTTCTAGTTTGAACATTTCGTAGTCATGCATGAGCATACTTAGATTAACTTCTCGTATTTTGAAGTTCCTTCGTGACTTACCACTAGGGTATCCCATATCTCCTTTGATGTGTTGCATGAGGAGACTTTATCTATTTTTTGATTGCACCATGCCACCGAGAAGAGTGTTTCATTGCTTTTGAATCGATGACACCATGTATGTTTCTTATTGAGTCCATCTCGAGTAGAGTTTTTTGAGTGCCATCATCTTTCCTTGGGATTACTTGGTCCATTCTCTACCACCCACCATTCCCATGGGTCTCGCTTAAGATATATCCTCATCCAAAATTTCCGTAAATTATAGTTCTCTGCTCCAAGGAGTAGTGGAGGCTCGGTTTGTTGATTGGCCTTCGTGATGAGCGCTTCCAAGTTGTGCCATGTCGGAATCTTTCCCTATAAGTCACCTTTAAGACTAAGATAAGTAGAGCCAAGCTCTGATACCAAATGAAATTTAAAGAGGTATACTTAGAAGGGGGGGGGGGGTTGAATAAGTGTAGTAGCACAAACTATGTCCAACTTTTGTTACTTATAAAAATTCCTTTGATATTTAATGCAAAGAAGTGGATTATATATTTTTCACGTATAAAAACAAGATATTATTTAATTTTGAGTCAACCAATTTACTAATATAAGTGGATATGGAATGCAGTGCATCGGATAGATATTAGAATAAAAAACAAAAAATGTAATCACATAAACACTGTAATTTTTACGTGGTTCAACTACTACCCTCTAGAATAGTAGCCTAATCCACGCCCAATACCAACTAGTATTGAGACTCACTTTTATTAAACTCTTCCAATTACAATACAAGTTCTAGCAATTTGAACACCTTTGTTCCCCGTGCACCTATGCACTCTTAAGCACCTATGCTTTCCTCAAACTTGATCAGAATGAATTATCAACCCAAATGTAATTACACAAATAAAATATTGATTGAGATAAGGAAAATTAAGATACACACTAGAGGTCTAATGATCAAGCAATATATCACTTACCAACTCAAGGCTCTAGTATGAAATGATATGCAAGAAGAATATTACCAGTAGTATGTTCTATACAATCTTCTTAATCAAGCTCTTTTCTTAATGCAATCAATATCGATCAAGAAGAAAAACAACTTTGTGGCTAAATGCTTTTAAGATACATTTATTTTTCGTTTTTCCTGCTAAATTACTCAATTCATTTATAGGCTTTTCAAAAGCATTACCGTTGCTTATTGTCTATGCGTGATATAATCGTTAAAGATAGTATGCACAAGTCACGTAATACATAGAATGTCATCCAGAGACTACGCCAAAAGTCAAGACATCTTTTATATGTATATTAGTATAAAGCACGTCATGATTTAGTATACAATATAGGCGTTTCTTAGAGATGACTGAGAAAATCTTGCTTAATAGATATTCCTTCTTTATCTTTTAGGATTTCTTGTCATATGGCAGCTTTCTTTTTGGCAATTACCAGATATAATCAATTATCATCACGAAGTAGATTTTCTTTAATATAACAATCTAATGATGTTCCTTAATCTTTGCTTTTATATAAAACTAGTTACCTAGCTAGCTAATTTGTATTGTTTGCTCGATTAATGTCCTTGATTTATGATGCATGATTTATGATATGACATATTTTGTTCTTACCGTGATCAAGTTGATGACAATGAATAATTTATGGTATTTTATTAAATCAACCATATACTCCAGATACCATATATATTGGTTAATATGCTTTGATTCCTTAAGTTATGATAAGCGTTTTACCATGCATATATATGGCTAGTGAATCAATGGGTGGCATCAAGTATGAGAATGCAAGTATATATGCAATGCACATGTCCTAGAGCCTTATTTTGGAAAGTAATAGATGCTAAGATCTTACATATATTCCTAGGACTCAAATTTGCTTTTCTTTCTTCAAGGATGTCTTGGCTTTGTAATTTCTTCCTCGATGTTCCCGAAATGTCATATCTTTCCTAAAATGTGATATAGCATGATTAGAGGAATAATAAGGTCATCATCAAAATATGAGAGTGTGACATAAGTCAAGTTTGACAATGTTATCAGCCTCAGTAGATAGAACTGCCACTAATCCCTTCCACTTAGTAAGACATGTATTCTCACTCCACTAAGCACAATATCATCGTCTGCTAGTTGCAGGACACCGCTGTCAATGAGATTCTGGATAAGGTGGCGGAGTGCCCAACATTCTTCTGTGGTGTGACCACGAGAATGGGAGTGATATTGACATACTCCATCAGAATTGTACCATCCTGAACGGGGATTGATTGTAGGTAGAAGGGAAGTGATCCTTCCTTCATTGATTAGCAAATGAAGTATTTCTTCCATAGGTTGGCCCAGGTATGTAAATTCCCTTCTATTGGCAAAATCTCGACGGGCTTTGGCATCAACTCTCTTTGTCACTTTATCTTCCAGCATTTCATTTTCTGAAAGTGATGAGGGAATATTCATGAAAAGAGGAAGGATACTAGCATGCTCCTGGCTGACTAATTAGCGTGCCACTTGATGATGATAAGTCACCAATTCTGTCAATTGCTCAATCTACTTGCATAGAGTTTTCATCTTACGTTCCATTGCAAACTGGAATTTGGCATAATCCCACTTGTCAATATCGTCTTTGGGGGTCTGGGAGGACTCACAGTTAAAATTGGAACTCTGTCCATTGCTCCAATTAATCATATAGTCCTCTTCTTCTTTATGTTGAGGAAGAGGATTGTCTTGTACGTGAGGTTGATCCGGTTTGGTGACCACGTTCTCACTGTTGTCTATTAGGTCTTGGATTTTGTGTTTCAAGGCCCAACAATCTTGAGTATCATGTCCAGGTTCCCCGGCATGATAAGCACATTTCCGAGAAGCATTAAAACCTCGTCCATTAGGGCTGGCTGGTGGAAGAAGATGCGTGATTTTCTTCTGTGTTTTCAGAAGAGTGAGAATATTCTCGAGTGTGTGTCCTAAGGGTGTGAAAACTCGAGGGCGTTTATGTGAGGGCCCCGAATCTGAGGTCCCGAATCACCGCGGATCTGGTTCGATCATTCTATCACTATTATTATATTTGCGAAAGTTATAAACATAAATTATTTATACAATACATTACACATTATTCCCCAAGGTCGAGTAACCTTAACTTATACACAATTCATAACTATCTAACACATAACATCATTATCAAACTATACTATTACAAAACTAATCGCTCACATTAACTTTAAGCTGGAACTATCTTTAACCTTTCCTTATATCCAACGCGTTCGTCTTAATCTGCAATGTTTATCATGATATAGCAAGGGTGAGCATGAAAGTTGCCCAGCAAGTTTAAGTTCAATAATATAACGATATATCATGATTGAAAGAATCTGAATAATAAGCTGGCTATAATTCAACAATATAATTGTGAACTAGTAGGAACAAACTTTTGACTGAACAAGTATTGAACATGAACAAATATATCTGAACCAAACGGTAATGAAGGTGATCAGCCTTTCATACCTGACTTATACATGCAATATGTACAGAGTACAATTCATGGAAACCAGCAATGATTAACCATAAGCTTATTCGAATAAAACAACTCTTAGTAGAGTTCAAGAAAACAAACTTATGCAGAAACTTTGATTACTGCTACTACACAATTTATAACGCTTTATCCGAAGACCTAATATTAGTAATATAGATCTCCAATATTAGAATAATATCATCACAATATAATACTAATATATATATATATATATATATATATATATATATATATACAGAATAACCTAAACACATAGCACATAACTATATCCGTCTATTCAGCACATAAAACTTAGCATCAAGTCAGACTATTTAAGTCCGAGTTGAATCCAATAAAATTCTAACATCCCGACGGTCTAGTCGGACAAATTTCGAGTTTAAGTTCAATTAAACTCTGGCTAAACGCTTAACTATTATTTAAGATAATTTATTAACAGTCGAAATATTTTTCGTAAGCTCGTAATAATTTTTAAATAATTATTACTATTTATCTTGATTTTCAATCATTAAACTCGTATTTAAATGAATTAAATATCACTTATTTCTTTTATCATTAATATTTATTTATTATCAAATATTAATGAAATACATGACATGATATTATAATATATTTATAATATCACAAAGTATTTTTAATACTTTAAAATCACCTTTATATGATTTTTAAACAATTAAATTCATTATCCGATAATTTTTTTAATATTAAAATATTAATATTTTCATGACAAAATATCAAAAGTTATATTTTATAACTTAAAATATTTTTATAATCCTTAAATCATTTTTATATGATTTATAAATCATTAATTCTATTTTTCCATAATTTATTTAATATAGTTATTAAATAAACTAATTATCATTAATATTAATTAATTAATGAAATTCATCACAAAATATTAAAAGCCACCGATAATACCTTCAAATATTTTATTATACATTAATATTATTTTCATGATTTTCATGAATTAAAATTATTTTAAAATAATTTATTTAATATTATAACTAAATAAATTAAATACCATTTATATTCCAAAAATATTAAATATTTATGAAATATACTCAAAATAATTAAAAACTATTTTTTAGATTTTAAAATAATTTTTTCGTAATTTATTTAGTATTTTTAATAATTAAAAACTATTTTTTTCTATTTATTAATTAAGATAAATAATTTTCAGAATTTAATATTTATTAAAATGGCCCTATAGCGACAGAACCGTCACTATAGGTGTTCTTGGTGTTCATCAACCTAAACCTAGATTTCTTGTCAATGAGCAAGGGGGGTGGTTTGACCACAAATAGATTAGTGTTCGTGTTGCTTTTTGGGCAGAAATTTGTTTTCAGGTTGTAGTACGTATGTAATACTACAATAATATACCACGTTCATGACCATTATACATAATAATAGAGAGATCCAAGTCTCCAAAAATCTGTCAGACGCTGTTCTTCAATTTCTGGGTTTTCCAGAAATTGAAGAACAGTCGAGATACCTACTTTGGATCCATATAGTTTGCATTCTATGACTTGTTTGTGTGATATAAAAATTCACAATTGTAGTCATGATGTCAGAGTACAACCTCATAACATCATAACAACATAAAAACATCAGCTACACAAGATCTGGGCCGGTCAAACTACCTGACAGGAATTGTTCTTCAACGAATTCTGGGTTTTCCAGAATTTGTCCAAGGCAGTTGGTCAACGCATATTTGACTGCGATTATCCTGCATTTTAGTGATGATCTAAGTGATCTAGTGAATTTAATATATAGTATACATTTCCAGCTACAATAACAAAACAACAACATGGACAAAAGATCAAACGACTGCAAGATCAGAGGCTTGCAAAAGCTTGTCAAGCCACTTGGAAAATTCTGGGTTGCCCAGATTCAACTTTTCGTGGCCGATCAACGACCTTTGACTGCTTATAACTTCTGATATACACATGATCTGGACTTGATTCAAGTTCAAGAACATAGTCCACATGGCAAAGAACAGATGTCTAACATAAAAACACACCTAACCATTAACACAGAGAGATCTATGAGCCCTGACATTCGGTTGTCAGACCAAAATTTAGGGTTCATAGATCAGTTCTAAAAACATTAATTTTGAGCATCAAAATGATATGGATCTAAGTTTTAGCAACCCAGATCATCAAGTGACACCGTTGTAGACACTCAAAATTTTCTGTACCGCTATCACTAACATTACCGGAGGACAGATTCGTCTTTTAAGAGGGAAACCTGAAAGACAATCCATATCTATACCGGATACTACCGGAAGTTCAGCATCAACCCCAGATAACTCTGGGAGTTACAATTCCAACCTCAGAGATAACCCCGAGGCCTGCAGATACAATACAGGAACATACCCCGGAGAAGACCGATTAATCTCGGAGATAACACCGAGATATCCAGTCTCAGTCCCAACCATGGGAATAGCCCCCAACCTTGGTGATAATCCGAAGGAATGCAGTTTCGGCGATAACCCCGGAAATGCTTGTTTCAAATGCGACCAGCTTCAATCTCGACGCTCACAACGAGATACACTGTACCAACCCGGTGATAACATCGGGAAGACATGCACACCACAAAGATGACAGTGAGGACCTTCAACAAATTGCAGCAGTCCAATCTCAGCGAAGCCTGAGCAACGTCTGCTTTAGCAGCCCAATCCGGCGATAACACCGGTGAGGGGCAACATCGTCATCTCGCCAACACGATGCCACACCACGTCGTCTCAACATCTCTACGCAACAATGTCCCACAAGACTAATTAATCCCGAGTGACTATTGTGCGGGGTAACGGATGAAAGTTGAAGCTTGAAGACCGGAGGGCATCGTCCCATCTTCAATGACTTCGTACAAACTCTAATCCCATGCCATCGTACAACTCTCGACAACGACGGTCCGAAATAGGTCCTGAACACCTCAAACGGATGACCGTATTGCACTTCTTAAAGTTCGAGTGGACATTACAAGGTGCGAGAGCACGCGTCTTGAGAGACGACCCGACCAAAAACTCCTGCCCACCCGGTTGCCTCTGGTACACACTGGCTCACCAAGCAGTACACTGCCGCTAAATTGCCTATAAATAGAGGGCTTGGGCTGCCCATTTTGAAAAAAAAGGTGAGGAAGCCCTGCCCAATTTGCTCTGCACTCACCCCATGTAGTGTAATTTCCCCTTTTAAACACATGTGAGCTCATATATAGCCTCTTTTGTACTCTACAAAAGCCAATTTACCCACTCTAAAGATATAGAAGTCTTCTTTGGCGGTCGGTGTAAGCCTTCTCACATAGTTTAGAGTCTTTCTCTTCATCTCTCACACACACCCTTCTTCACGCCGAGAGTCGTGTTACACAGATTTGCTTGGGACTTTGGTCCGTGGTTTTGTTTCAAACTTCTATATATATATATATATATATTATATATATTGACTAACATTATCGAGTTATGCCTCATTGAGCCTGAACTTGATGCAGGAGCGTTTATTTGCTTTAATATATATATATATATATATATATATATATATATATATACACACATTTATATAAATTAATTGTGTGTCTAACTTTGTTCGATGAGCCTGAACTTTAGTCCAGTGCGTTTAATACTTTAATATATATATATATATATATATATATATATATATATATATATATATATATATATATATATATATATATTAACTGTGTGCTCTGACTGCTTCGATGAGCCCGGATTTTATATCCTTGTGTTTATTCGCTTTTGTATATATATATACTTATATATATGAATGTGGTCGAACTCGCTCGATGAGCCCGGATTTTATATCCTAAGACGTTTATTCGCTATATATATATATATATATATGAATTGTGGTCGAACTCGCTCGATGAGCCCGATTTTATATCCCATGCGTTTATTCGCTTTTATATATATATATATATATATATATATATATATATATATATATGAATCGTGGTCGAACTCGCTCGATGTGCCTTGATTTTATATCTCGTGCATTTATTCGCTTATATATATATATATATATATATCGTCCCACCTGGAGTTTACTTCATGGTGGTTAATCGCTTTTACAGCTTTCTTTATGTTTCGACCTGCATGGAGTTTACTTCGTGGCAGTTGACCGCTTTGTACAACTTTATTTACATTTTGACCCGCCTAGAGTATCCTTCGTGGTGGTTGACCATATTTACAGCTTTATTTACGTTTCGTCACGCCTGGAGTTTCCTCCGTGGTGGTTGATAGCTTTTAACAGCTTTATTTACATTTCTGATCCCCCATGGAGGTGCTTCGTGGTTGGTGATCATGTTTGTATATATATATATATATATATATATATATATATTTACAGCTTTTATATATATACCTGCTTACTGCTTTCATACAAATTGCAGTATTCTGTGCGCCTAGGAATCATGTGATCACAGATTCATCCCATTGAATCTAAATTTGGTTCCCCTGATGTACATTTTCAGCTGTAAGCAGCTTGTATATTATTCTGCGTTGTCTAAAGAAATTTCCTCAGATGGTTTCCATACCCACGAGGAAGTCGACATTATTTTCGTACGGATGCCTCGCATCTGTCAAATAAAATCAATCAAGCCGAGCACTTAATAAAATGGGAGTGTAAAAGGTCTCAATTACCATTGAGCATCAGGGTTTGAAAAACCTCTTTTATAAAACATCACTGCCATATCTTGCATAAAATTGAATTTTTACATAAATTTAAACCCTATGTATATAGGTGCGAACGAGGCCTCACACTATTTCCAAATAATAGCACATTGACCCACACACACACATTCAGATAACAGTTTCTTTAAAAGAGGCGGTCACCGTGGTAACACGGATGTCGGGAAGTGCTTTCCCCATAACCAAGTCCCTGCACTAATGAATCTCGGTTTCACCGAATTCGCTTAGCGATGTGTCACATCACCGGGTCAATGTGCAAACCTTTTCTTGGTTGTGTTGGTACAATCATTTAAAAAACCAATGGCGACTCTTAATACCCATCGTCGACATTATACATGCTCTGGACCTTTTCACTTATTTTTTTTAAACAAATCTCACCTAAAATGAGAACACCAAAGAACAAGTAACGAAAAGGGACATCCAAAAATCCCGACGTCGATATGTGGCGACTCTGCTGGGGACTCCAGTAAGAGGACTTAAGCCGCTATTACAATCTTTTTAAAACTGTTATCTGCTTATGTGTCGATGTTGCATTTATATTTGATGAATGTGTACGAATGCATTTCCTTATTACACTTAGTGCTTCGCACTATATCTGCTTGTGATATTAGTGTTTCGCACCATATCTGCTTGTGATATTAGTGCTTCGCACATGTCATCATTTTCATATGGTGAGACGCGATGTATGTGAATGTATGTTGTGTGGTCCCTCCACCAGGAGGCTATCCCGTCGGTGTTTGATTACTGGACTCATGAGAAGACTAATTCTCCGAGGCTTAGGAAAGGCACCACCCAAATTCACTCCAGTTGAAAGACCAGATTAACTTCCCGTCAAGTAGATTGCGATGATTTGGGAACCTTCATGCCAAAAAGCCGCGAGAGTAACCTAAGATAGGTCAGCCTCTGATAAACCCAAAACGGAGAAAAGTCTCTTCATGCTCTCTCATTTCGAATTACTTGTAAACATAATTACTTGTAATTTCATTCCATATCTATCTCCATGTAATGAGAAATATGAAGAAATGTGTACACATACATATTTTAATTAACATGCTACAAACAACTGACATCCGTTTTGCAGGATAAAATTCCTAAAATGGACACATCACATAGCATGTTATTATCCACATTCCCTAAAGACTAAACTATGCAAGTCTTTCGCAGGGAATCAATCAGACCTACTACCCGGTCAAAGTCCAAGAGGGCAACGGGCCTACAGTCAATCATGTCGTCATCCGACCAGACTAAACTTAATCCAGTTTCTCGCAAAGAATTCGACGGATAAAGTAAACAAATTAAAGATTAGGTTGTTCTACTAAAAGAATTACACCAGTTTAATCAGGGTCCAAAAATACC
This sequence comes from Panax ginseng, assembly GCA_020205605.1. Lineage (NCBI taxonomy): Eukaryota > Viridiplantae > Streptophyta > Magnoliopsida > Apiales > Araliaceae > Panax > Panax ginseng. The sequence continues at coordinate 98,685,336 of CM035148.1, forward strand.
CGTACATGCTGAATCCTCCACACAAGGAGGAATCCCGGTCATTACCATACCTGAACTACAGTTGGATATGACCAACAAAACTCATGATGCTGCCCATCCCACTGGAGACCCAGACACTGGTGACATAAAAAAGAAAGTCCTCCAAATGGAAGAGACCCTTTGTGCTATCAAGGGAATTAGAACACACGGGAGTATTTTATATGTTGATCTTTGCATTTTTCCTGGTGTTCATTATCCAGAGAAATTTAAAACTCCTGACTTTGAAAAATATGACGGGTTAGGAGATCCTTATACACATTTAAAGGTGTTTATTGGGGAACTTGGATCTTCTGCAAAGGATGAAAAACTCATAATGCAATTATTCCAAAAGAGTCTAACTGGAGAAGCACGTTCGTGGTACACAAGATTAGACAACTCTAAGATCCATAGCTGGGAAAAGCTAGCACATGATTTCCTCACACAATACAGCTTTCAGTCTCAGATGTCTCCTGATCGGTATCAAATTACCAAGATCAAGAGATAGTCTAACGAGTCTTTTAGAGAGTATGCTCAAAGGTGGAGACGCCTAGCTACCCAAGTTATTCCTTCCATGACAGAATAAGGGATGGTCATGACTTTCATAGACATACAAGAAGCTCCCTTCTATGAGAGAGTTTTAGTCGACATCGGCAAACCATTTTCTTAAATGGTCAAACATGGGGAGATGGTTGAAATGGGATTGAAGTCCGGAAAGATTCAAGACCTAGCTGCACTCAAAGCTGTTGCTGATCACATCCAATTTGGAAATTATGGGAACAACCCCCGGAGGGTCCACAAAAAGAAAGAGGAAGATGTTTCCCTAATACTACAGGGGAAAAAAGGCAATCAGAACATGCCTATTCAAAGGAGAAACTATACTCCCTTTCCAGCACAGTCTGTAAACCCTCCAATACCAAAAGGTGGAGAAGTCAAATGCCCTCGAGTGTTTACACCCTTAGGGGATACCCTCGAGAACATTTTAAATCTTCTGACAACACAGAAGAAAATTAAGCATCTTCTTCCACCAGCAAGCCCTAATAGACGGGGTTTCAATGCTGCTCAAAAATGTGGTTATCATGTCGGGGCACCTGGACATGATACTCAGGATTGTTGGGCCTTGAAACACAAGATCCAGGACCTGATAGACAATGGGGAGATCGTGGTCACCAAACCAGATCCGCCTCACGTTTAAGATAACCCTCTTCCTCAACACAAAGAAGAAGAGGTCAACATGATCAATTGGAGCAATGGACAGAGTTCCAATTTCAGCTGTGAATCTTCCCAGACCCTCAAAGACGGTGATGATAGATGGGATTATACCAAGTTCCAGTTCATAATGGAATGAAAGATGAAAGCTCTCTGCAAGCAAATTGAGCAATTGGCCGAACTGGTGACTTATCAGCATCAAGTGACAGGTCAGTTAATCAGCCAGGAGCATGCCATCCTCTTACCTCTTATCATGAATATTCCCTCATCACTTTCAAAAAATGAAATGTTGGAAGACAAAGTGATGAAGAGAGCAAATGCCAAAGCCCGTCGGAATTTTTCCAACAAAATGGAATTCACCTATTTGGGCCAACCTATGGAGGAAATCCTTCATATGTTAATCAATGAAGGAAGGATCAGTTCCCTTCTACCTCTAATCAACCCCCGTTTAGGACGGTACAACTCTGATAGAGTATGTCAATATCATTCCAGATCCTCAAGCGGTCACAAGACGTAAGAATCTTTGGGCACTCATACCTTATTCAAAATCTAATCGATTGTGGTGTCCTGCGCCTGGCTTTACGGCGATCTTGTGTTACGTGCAAGTGAGAATTCAGGTCCGACTAAGTGGATGAGTGTGGTAGCAGTCATATCCACTGAAACTAATGGGATTAACACATTACTCACAATGCCAACAATTCAACTCAAGGGAGGCAACTATCCTTTGAAAGTGGCCGCTCCCGAGCTAATCAACTTGCCGTGCAGAGTACAATATCCTATTGTTAGCTTGCGCATAGTTCTGTGGAATTATGGAGAAGGCGAAGGATCCACCTCACATACAACTGCTATAGTGTCGAAGAAAAATCCATTGTATCTTCCCCACCGGGTGATGAAGCCCACCACCAAATCAAAGGGGAAAATACCCATGGAGAAGGTTGAAAAATTCCTCCGCGCTATGGGTTATAATGAAGCTACGGTGGTTTTAAGCTTGAAAGAAGCTCCACAACAAATATCAATTTTGGACTTGGTCCTAACTTCCGAGAATCACCAGAAGGTCTTGCTGAAGGTTTTAGAAGAAGCCTATCTACCAACATCAGTCGATACGGAAAAGTTTTAACATCTAGTTGATCACATTTTCAACAACAATGTGATATCCTTCACTGATGATGACATACCGCCCGAAGGGACCAGTCATTGCAAGCCGTTGCACATTGCGGTGTTGTCCTCCGGATATATGGTTGCTGGAGTCTTAATAGATGGAGGTTCATCTTTGAATATCTGTCCATACGCTACCTTGGTGAATATAAATATCAATCTCAACTGAATTCACAGTAGCCACACTATCATCAAAGCTTTTGATGGAGCCCGGCGAAATTCGGTCGGAGTAATTGAGCTGCCAATCAAAATTGGTCCTCACATATTCTGTGTATCTTTCCATGTACTCAAGATAGATTCGAGATACAACCTGCTCTTGGGACGACCGTGGAATCACATGGCTAGGGCAGTCCCCTCCACCCTTCATCAATAATTGAAGTACATTATCAACAATATCCTGGTCACGGTCAACGCTAAACCAGAGTGTCCTTGACACGAGGACATGCCGTTCATCAATGCCAATGCAGATGTTGAACCAGTCAGTTTTCATGCTTTGGAAGTAAGCAATACCCAATACCATGCTATTGGAACGCCATTGGCCGGACCCAAGATTTCTGCCGAAGTAATGTCGGCTACTCAAGAAATGATATCATTGGGTCATAAGCCGGGACAAGGGTTGGGTAAAGATTGTCAGGGTATCAAATACCCAATTCGATCAACCAAGCAAACTAGAACAGCTAGACTAGGCTATTCTACCAGTTCTAGTCATAGGAATCCTCATAAGCATCAGCAGATTCCTTCAGCTTCAACCGTGTGTCGTTTATCTTCGCCTTCAAATTCTGAGTCCGCACAACCTCCCGTAAAGGTGCTAGCTAATGTAATGGCTATGTTATTTCCCAAGCCGGTACCGGTGAAGGAGAGAGAAATCTTTGTTCCAAATCCTGCAGTGGAAGAAGAGGAACAAAGAATCGAGTAAGACGTCATCCGAATGATGTCAAGCATATGCATCATCATTCATGTCGAACATACCAACAGATACACCCCAAACGATGATTGCCCAGACGTAATGGCCATCATTCGGGACAGGGAGGATGATGACAATCCCTCCATCATCATGTCCATTCGGACTTTTCCTCGCTAATTGAACAACATTCCTTGCATTGGTCGTCAGGGTAAAAGCGGTAGTAAACTCTTTCTTTTCAGAGATATAATAACTTCGCTACTTTTATGTACAAAGATAGCGATTTATTTTGCCAAGATATGCTAACACTGTATGATCAATACATTTCATATATACTAAGTGAAAGCATATATTTTGTTTCGTGACTCAATTTAGATGTGCTCAGATTTGCCGACACGATGCCTCTTCTCCACAAGGATTGTACCTTTGATGTAGAGATGAATTCAGCCTTGATGGATATACAAGATGACATTGAGGTGCCTATAGAAATTCAAGAATGGGTCAAAGACAAACCTAAACCCAACCTTGATCAAACCACTTCTTTCAATCTCAGAACCTTAGAAAGCCCTAAGTTAATCCAGTTTAGTTCGGACCTTACCCCCAAACCAACGGAATGACATGGTTACGCTTATTAACCCAATTCCGGATGTGTTTGCATGGTCTCATGAAGACATGGTGGGTTTGTCCACTGACATTGTCCTTCATCGCCTTCCCATTAAAGAGGGATTTAAGCCAGTCAAGCAAAAGCTCAAGCGATTAAAACCTGAGTGGAGTTTAAAGGTAAAAGAAGAAATTGTGAAATAATTTCAAGCTGGCATCATCATGGTGTCTACATATTCTGAGTGGGTATCCAATATTGTTCCCGTACCTAAACCCAGAGGGAAGGTGCGAGTTTGCGTGGATTATCGAGATTTGAACAAAGCTTGCTTAAAAGACAGCTTTCCCGTGCTATTTATCCACATTCTCATTGACAATATGGCGCAATACGACATGTACTCCTTTGCTGATTGCTTCGCGGGGTATCATCAGATCATGGTTGCTGAGGAGGATCGTGAGAAAACTGCTTTCATCACCCCTTGGGAAACCTTTTGCTATAGACGGTTGTCATTCGGCCTCATCAATGCCGGAGCCACCTATCAACGAGCTATGATGGCTCTTTTCCATGACTTAATGCACAAAGAGATCGAGATCTACGTGGATGACATCATTGTCAAGTCCCTGAAGGAGGATGACCATATAGACCATCTCAGAAAGTTGTTCAACAGGTTGCGTAAGTACAACTTGAAGTTGAATCCAGCTAAATGCGCCTTTGGTGTTAAATCAGGCAAGTTGCTAGGATTTCTAGTCAGCCACAAAGGGATTGAGCTAGATCCTGCCAAAATCCAAGTCATCACGAAAATACCCATTCCTCAGATAGAAACGGAAATACAGGGATTTTTGGGAAGAATCAACTTCATTAGCAGGTTTATCTCCCAACTCACAGCAACCTGTAAGCCAATCTTCAAGCTATTAAGTAAGAACTCCTCCATGAAATGGAATGATGAGTGTCAAAATGCCTTCCTCACAATCAAGAAACATTGTAGTCAAAGCTCCCGCCTTTGGTACCACCTGTGGATGATGTTCCCCATTTATGTACACCGTCTCATAAGTGACAATGCCATGGGTCGATGCATTTGAGACGAGAAAAGATGATAGAGGTCAAGAATGAGCTATCTATTACCTCAACCAAAGGTTCAGCAGCAGTGAACACAAGTACACTCTGATCAAAAAGACGTGTTGTGCTTTAGCATGGGCTTCCATGAGATTACAACATTACCTCCATGGTCACACAACCCATCTTATATCCCACGTGGATCCTCTCAAATACATGTTCAATAAACCGATGTTAAATTGCCGACTGTCCAGATGGCAGTTGATCCTACAATAATTTGACATCGTATATGTGACTCAAAAATGCATTAAAGGTCAAGGAATTGCGCATCAACTGGCCGCCGCACCTTCAGGGGATTTCAAACCCTTGGAAACATATTTCCCCGATGAAGGAGTAATGACAGTACAACAACACCATCAGTACGATACTCGCCAGTCATGGAAGATGTATTTTGATGGAGCTATTAATATGGAAGGTTCTGGAGCTGGAGCGGTTCTAGTATACGATATGGCGGAAGAAAGATCCGTCGTCGCTTAAATTGCGCTTTATCGGCACCAATAATACGGCTGAGTATGAAGGCTGTCTCATGGGGCTAAAACTTGCCCGTTCATTGGGTATCAGGTGGTTAACTATCTTTGAAGATTTAGAGTTGGTAATCAGACAATCCACCAAAATCTATCAAACCAAGGAACTACATTTGATGCCTTACCATCGGCAGGTTTTGAAGATGGCTTTGGAGTTCGAAGAAATCTCCTTTCTACACATTCCTCGTAATAGGAATGACTTTGCGGATGCATTAGCAACTTTGGCCTCCTTAATTCGTTATCAGATAAGGAACACTTGCCAAGCGTCACGATTTCCCTGCACAAGGCCCCAGCCTATGGGAATTACGTTGGAGAAGTATCGGATGAGCTACCTCCCATCCAACATCCTTGGTATCAGCTTATCATGGAATATCTGCGAGATGGATCTACACCCGCTGAGGCAAGCCCGACTGAGAAAAGGCGGATCCATCGACTTGCTATGAAATTCTACCTGAGTGGAGATACGCTCTACAAAAGAGATGCGGGACTAGGTCTCCTCAGATGTTTAGACAAAGCTCAAGGCCAAAGGCTTATGAATGAAATCCATGGCGGAGTCTGTGGCCCCCACATGAGTGGCCCCCTCCTTGTTAAGAAAGTCCTCAGGACAGGACATTATTGGCTATCTCTCAAAGCTGATTGCAATGACCACGTTAGGAGATGCTATCAGTGCCAGATTCATGGGAATGCTATACACGCCCCTCCACGGGAACTCCACAATATGAGTTCACCTTGGCCCTTCTCAATGTGGGGAATGGACGTTATCGGACCCATCGAGCCTAAAGCCAGTAATGGTCACCGATTTATCTTCACCATGATCGACTACTTCACCCAGTGGGTAGAAGTAGCCTCCTTCCCCAGGGTTACTAAAGCAGTCATCATTGCTTTCATCAGAAACAATGTCGTTTGTCGATATGGACAACCCGAGGTGATTGTGTCAGACAATGCCAAGAACCTCAACAACAAAATGATGGAGGAATTATGCAGTAAATTCCACATCAAACATCTGAAGATGAACGGTGTGGTTGAAGCGGCTAACAAAAACATCAAGAAGATTATGCAAAAGATGTCCGCCAACCACAAAGATTGGCCTGACCTATTTCCTCTTACTCTGTTAGCCTACAGAACCTCAATGCACACTTCCACTAGGGTAACCCCTCACGCTTTAACCCATGGGATGGAAGCGATTCCCATAGAAGTTGAAATGGAATCCCTCGAGTCGATAGACGCCACCGTGGATGAAGACCAATGGGTACAAGACAGGTATCACCAATTGTCTCTAATAGACGAAAGGCGAACCACGACTATCTTCCATGGTCAGTTATATCAGCAAAGGATTGCCCGATCCTACAACAAAAAGGTCCGGCTACGGCAATTCAAACAACAGGACTTGGTTTTGAAGAAAATCCTGGACAACCATGATCAGGCTAAAGGAAAATTTGCTCCTAACTGGGAAGGCCCGTTTATTGTCAAGGAAGTATTGACAGAAGGCGCTCTCAGATTGCAAGAAATGGACAATGATGAATTTCCACAACTCATCAACTCGGACGCCGTGAAACGGTACTATGTCTGAAGTAATTCGTAAACACCCTGGTGTCAGACCATCATATCATCAGTCATTCTGGTTCTTTAACCCTTTACCACATACAACTTTTCTACACTTTGCCCCTCAGGGAAACATACATTTCAAAGCCAGCAGCCTGACTTTCTCCTTTGCGTTCCTATAACTTAGGTCATCCCACCGCGGATCGGACCTTTTGAATTTGTAGTTTAGCTACCCATACCTGGGATCAAACTTCTCGTACCTACAGTTTATCCTCAACCTAGGATTAAACTTTCTCCTCCCCGCACTCTGACCTGCACATGGGATCACGCTTTCCTTCTCGCCCTGAGAGGCGAACTACGTCGACCTGATCTCCTCTTCAATAGGAGTACGTAGGCAACCATTTCATATGGCCCGATCGCAATAAAACAAAAACCACAAAAACATTTCTACCCTCTTCTCCTCACAAAAAAAAAAAAAACATTCCTACACCATTTCAGCCATATACAACGTTGAACCTCTTACACCAGGTTCGAACTACGCAGACCTGATCTCCTCTTCAATAGGAGTACGTAGGCAGCCATTTATGGTGCGGTCTCACCCCCTACCAAAACACAAACCATTGTCAACTGGTACTGGGATCATCCTTCAATCCATTACATTTCATTTAGCTTCAGACCAAAGGGATGGAATTACCTGAACTCCTCCCAAATAGGAGATTCGGCGACCATCTAAGCTGCGGTCATACCTTGAAGAGCAACACCAATCCATAAGAGGTAGAATTAATTAGGCTTCTCCTAAATAGAAGTACTGGCGACCATCTGTGGTGCGGTCAATCTTAGAGAGGAAAGCCACACTCCTCTCCATATTTCCATCCAAAAACCAGTCCCAAGACACCAAAGATGGTAGGGATACATATAGATCGATGATCCATTCTAAACTATCCAGAGACAAATCAATGTCCATCCACCCAGGAGGAATTCAGAATGCATCAAGACCACAAGCCCTGAAGCAGCAGGCAAAATATGAAGCAAATAGCAAGGCATATCTAAAAGGGAAGTGATCCAAAAATATATTTCCCTGTCATATATATAATGTTGTTTGATGTATATAATGTAAACTGTACATGACAAAATGGCTATGCTAGTCTGTGCAGGTAAATACAAGCTCATCTATGAGTCAGGGTATATGCGAGCTAACAAGCCCAACATGGCGTCCCTCTCAGATGAAGGAGGCGGGGCTGTGGTCTCTCAGATGAGAATATCCACACGACCCAACAGATCTGGCAGCCATATCGCATGGTGACCATATGATCATCAATATATACGCCATCTCTCACGATCATGCCAAAGGGGTAAGGGACCTCACGGTAGTACTATCTCGATGGTTACATCCCGGCCGAGATATAGCACTATCCCGCTCAACTATCATCGCATCTCTCGGCCGATCCGGCCTCATCCCTCTAACAATGACGGATCTCTGCGAGCTAATGCCTAGTCTCTCTCTAATAGAGTCAGTCTCTCCCATCAAGAGCGGTCCAACATCATAGATCGAGCCCGATCTCTCTCAAAGGTCATCGGATGAAGGTTACGCTCAAAAGTATCGTGGTTGACCATCAATCACAACAAGATCGATACTAGGAGAATCGGAAGAAATGTCGACAACCCAAAGAATGGACTCCTCCTCGATGTAGGAATCGATGTCCTCCATGGGCTCTACATCATCGACTCGATATCCCAGATCAGATACTATCGCAAATTGATAAAATCTCCTGTCTCCATCCATGCGGAATACTCTGCAGAACAACCGGGATGATCGATGTAAAAGCAAATATCTCACGTTGATCCCAACAAGCATACACACGGATCGGTTCTTTCTTTGAGAGATATTGAGAAGTCGAATCTTCGACTATATCGCCTTCGAAAGGATGAAAATCTCAGAACCGGTCGAATCTGCGACATCACGGCGGGGGTGATAAGTAGTCACGCCCCTCAAGCTAGCCAAAGGAGAAGTCCATGCCCGGCGTGAATAATGAAGTTATATGGTGAAAGAAAGCCCCAAACATGACAATATCTTTGAATGGATCTCGATATCTCGCTTAAAATGCGGACCAGGACAGAGCATCTATACACTCTGACGGCTGAAAGGAGTATGACATGGCTACATCATGGGTGAACCAATACCCATGTCGTCTAAAAGTGCCAATCGGTCTCAAGTGTGACATAAACCACACATACAGCATGACCGAACTACCCGTAAAAACTCATGTCGGGTAAGTACAACAGTAGGATGCTGACCGCAGGGTCTCTGCTACAATCATAGGTACAATGGTACGACCCTCCCTGAGAGCTCTCACGGCCATGATGACACCAATGTCTATCTCATCCATGTAACGCGACATATAGACATATGACAATACACATAACATCAGTACATCAACCCTGGCCAAACGCTAATGGTCCTCTGGTGCGGTGAAATCCCCGAAATGCCGTGAATAGCTATCCTCCGAGCCAAATCTGTCATACAGAAAATGCTGGGATATCACATGGCTAGATGTCCGCTCGTCCTGTACTCCTCTGTGCCGTAGTCCTGTGAGAGTCATGAACCGTCTACTTATGTCTCCCAAAGCCAGATGCATGCAAGGTCTGTCTAAAGGCAGCTTCGTCAACCGTGCATACTCCTCCAAAGTAGGGGTCAACTCATGGGTACCGAATCAGAATACCTGCCTATCCGGTAGCCAATGCTCTAGTATCCCGTCCACAAACCCTACGGGAACCTGAAAAGGTAATAAAGTCATGGTATGCTTTGCAATAATCGATCTCTGATCACCCTGTTTAGTGGTGACATGCTATTATACTACGATCGATACCCAATACCACCACCGACGGTGGGTATGATCTATACTACTAATCGTCAAGAAGACATCTGTCTGCGGCCATGTCATAAGACCATCCAGGTCAATGCCGAATATCTCTGGACATACATACATATGCATAACATGATACATGCATAACAAATAATGGATGGCAATATGATATAGGGAATGGAAAAAATAGTGCATACATTCCTAAGTATATCATCGTCTAATACATCATCTCTGTACAGCTACAAATACAGGGAAATGGGTCACATACACCTAAAAACTACCTGTGGTACCCCTATATGGGTCCCACCCCTCCGGCTCGGTCCAGTTCGAGTTGTAAAGGTGTTCTTACGGATAAGAAAGGTCAAATCAAGAATAAAAATGCCACGGATTGAGCAAAACAACATATAATCCTGGTCCTCTCAGATGAAACTTTGAGTCTTTACATCACTCATTGGTAGTCACCCAAACACGAGGTATACTCTGCCAATGATCTCATTTGTTGCAAACCACATCCGGCCATACCTTGTACAGGTCCGATGCCGCCAACTCCGGGTCATCACCCTAAAAGAATAATGTGAATTCCCGACGGGGGTTTAAACGTAGGTCCTCGACGGTGGTTACAACGTGAAGCCCTGATAGGGGATTACAAAGTACATTCAAGCCGTTGACACACAAAACAGCGAAGGTCAAGCAGCCTTGACGTTATTTCAGACCTATCAGAACTCTAGAGCTATCTGAGGTTTTCACACCCGACTTCTCGTATTCCCCAGCATATCCCCGGCGGGGGTCACAACGCAATGTTCCATTGATATACACGATAGCGGATGTCAAGTAGCCTTGATAATCGACTCACAGAGTCTCAGCCGTTGATTCACACGTCAGCGAAGGTCAAGCAACTTTGACAGTATATCCCACAGGATTTTTTTCCAGCCGTTGATTCACATATCGGTGAAGTACACATCAACAAAAGTCAGGCATCCCTGACAATATTTGCTGTTTGCAGTGAATCCAACATAATTGTGATATATTCTGGCGATAATAACTAGGAGAGGTAAACGTTATCAAAGAGGATAGATGATGGAATATGTTATACACATCCTCAAATAGATCCAGCTTTATCCCCACAGATCTCTTGCACATAAGAGTTACCTCTTTGGGATCAAGTCGTTATCACGAACACAGGAATTTGGTGATAACACCAACATCAACATAATAACAGATTCATCTTATACATCAAATATAGTCAGCATTACCAATCCCCAATTGAAGCAACAGGGAGCCAGCAGTCATCCCCAGCATGTTGGGCTACAACCCCATACACATGTATCATACATTGGCATCATGTTGCTATATACAGTACAATGTTTGTCTTGTTGCGTCTCAGGTGTCTAGGATTCTTTATCCTACCCATGCATCGCCATGCATGAGTATGATAAAGAGGGGCATCTGTAGACACTCGAAATTTTCTGTACCGCTATCACTAACATTACCGGAGGATAGATTCGTCTTTTAAGAGGGAACCCTGAAAGACAATCCATATCCATACCGGATACTACCGGAAGTTCAGCATCAACCCCAGATCACTCTGGGAGTAACAATTCCAGAGATAACCCCGAGGCCTGCAGATACAATACCGGAACACACCCCGGAGAAGACCGATTAATCTCGTAGATAACCCCGAGATATCCAGTCTCAGTCTCAACCATGGGAATAGCCCCCAACCTTGGTGATAACCCCAAGGAATGTAGTTTCGGCGATAACCCCAAAAATGCTTATTTCAAATGCGACCAGCTTCAATCTCGACACTCACAACGAGATACACTGTACCAACCCGGCGATAACATCGGGAAGACAAGCACACCTCAAAGATGACAGTGAAGACCTTCAATAAATTGCAGCAGTCCAATCTCAGCGAAGCCTGAGCAACGTCTGCTTTATCAGCCTAATCCAGCGATAACACCGGTGAGGGGCAACATCGTCATCTCGCCAACACGATGCCACGCCACGTCGTCTCAACATCTCTACACAACAATGTCCCATAAGACTAATCAATCCCGAGTGACTATTGTGCGGGGTAACGGATGAAAGTTGAAGCTTGAAGACCGGGGGGCATCGTCCCATCTTCAATGACTTCGTACAAACTTTAATCCCATGCCATCATACAACTCTCGACAACGGCGGTCCGAAATAGGTCCTGAATATCTCAAACGGATGCCCGGATTTCACTTCTTAAAGTTCGAGTGGACATTACAGTGCTCGAGTGCACGTACTTCGAGACGACCCAACCCAAAAAACCCGGGCCCACCCGGGTTGCCTCTGGTACACCTACGGCTCAGCCACAGGTACACCTACGGCTAAATTTCCTATAAATAGAGGGCTTGGGCTGCCCATTTTGAAAAAAAAAAAGCGAGAAAGCCCCTTGATTAATCTGCTTCTCACCACCCCACGCAGATGTACTTTCCCTTTTAAACACATGTGAGCTCATATATAGCCTCTTTTGTACCTACAAAGCCGGTGTTTACTACACTCTAAAGATATAGAAGTCTTATTTGGCGGTCCACCGTAAGCCTTCTCACACACTTTAGAGTCTTTCTTTCATCTCTACACACACCCTTCTTCACGTTGAGAGTCATGTTACAAGATTTGATTTGCTTTGGACTTTGGTCCCCGGTTTTGTTTCACTTGTGTATATATATATATATATATATATATTGACTAACATTATCGAGTTATGCCTCGATTAAGCCTGAACTTGATGCTGGGCGTTTATTTTCTTATATATATATATATATATATATATATATATATATATATATATATATCAAGAGCACTCTCCTTAAATAGCACTCATTGTAAATAGCACTCTTTTATCAAAAGCAGCGTAGTTTTGGAGGAATGGCAGTGGCATTTTGTAAATACAATGCCACCGCGTATTTACAAAAATGCCACCGCGTCCCTCCAAAACTACGCTGTTTTGATAAAAGAGTGCTATTTAAGCGAGTGCTATTTAAGAGAGTGCTTAATCCGCTTCCGTATATATATATATATACATTTATATATTAATTGTGTGTTGAACTTTGTTCGATGAGCTGAACTTGATTCAGTGCGTTTAGTGCTTTAATATATATATATATATACATTTATATATATTAAATGTATCGGACTGCTCGATTAGCCTGATTTTATATCCTATGCGTTTATTAAACTTTATATATATATATATATATATATATATATATATATATATACTATATAAATGAACTGTGGTCGAACTCGCTTACGATGAGCCTCGATTTTATATCCAGTCGTATATTCGCTATATATATATATATGAACTGTAGTCGAACTCATTCGATGAGCCTGATTTTATATCCTAAACGCGTTTATTCATATATATATATATATATATATATATATATATATATATATATACTTATATATAACTGTAATGGTCGAACTGCATGCGATGAGCCTCGGATTTTATATCCAGATGCGTTTATTCACTTTATATATATATATATATATATATATATATATATATATATATATATATATATATATATATATAAGCTGTGGTTTAAACTATGTTCGATGAGCCTTGATTTTTATATCCTAATGCGTTTATTCACTTTATATATATATATATATATATATATATATATATATATATATATATATATATATATATATATATAAAGCTAATGGTTAAACTATGTTCGATGAGCACTGATTTTACATCCTATATGCTTATTACTTATATATATATATATATATATATATATATATATATATATATATATATATATATATATTTTACCCACACGGAGTTTACTTCGTGGTGGTTGATCACTTTTACGACTTTCTTTACGTTTAAGTCATGCCCGAGTTTACTTAAGTGGCGGTGATCGCTTTGTATGTCTTTTATTTACATTTTGTCCCTTTGGAGTATCCTTCATGGCGGTGGACCGATTTATGACTTTATTTACCTTTCGTCACTTTGGAGTTTCCTCCGTGGTGGTTGATAGCTTTAACAGCTTTTATTTACATTTTGATCCCCATGGAGGTGCTTCGTGGTTGGTGATCATGTCTCAGATATATATATTTACTGACTTTTATATACCGCTTCATCGCTTTCATACAAATTGCGATGATTACGTGCGCCTAGGAATCATGTGATCACAGATTCATCCCATTGAATCTAGATTCGGTTCCGTCTTGGACATTTTCGGTTATGGCGACTTGTATATTATTACATGTTGTGCGAATTTCCTCGGATGGATTCCATACCCACGAGGAAGTCGGCATTATTTTGTACATTATTTTCGTCACGGATGCCTCGCATCATCACAAATAAAATCAATCAAGCCGAGCACTTAATAAAATGGGAGTGTAAAGGTCTCAATTACTATTGAGCATCGGGGTTTTGAAAAACCTCTTTATAAAACATCATCGCCATATCTTACATAAAATTGAATTTTTACATAAATTCAAACCATATGTATATAGGTGCTAACGAGGCCTCACACTACTTCCAAATAACACACACATTCGGATATGAGCTTTCTTGAAAAGGCGGTCACCGTGGTAACACGGATGTCGAGAAGTGCCTAACACCTTCCCCCCACATAACCAAGTCCCCGGACCCTAATGAATCTCGGTTTCACCGACCCGTTTAGCAGTGTCACATCACTGGGTCAATGTGCAAACCTTTTCTCGGTTCTGTTGGTACAACCTGTTAGTTCCCAGAGGGCACAATAGATCTAGAAGGGGGGGGGGGGTTGAATAGATCCTTTTTATTTCAAATAATTTTCTGGTTTATTATATTGTTAATAATTAACATATAACAAACATGAGAATCTTTTCAAGTACAGTAAAATAAGTAAAAGATCCCCTTCATTGATATATTCATAATCATACATACATTGTTAGTAGAGTAAGTTTAGTTGTAATTAGTTAAAACATACATAGCAGTTATAGCAGTTATAGTACATAATGTAAATGATATAATGTAAGAGACACAAGGGGTTTTAAGTGGTTCAGAGATTCAAGCTCCTAATCCACTCGTCTGCTTTCAACTAGCAGGATTTCCACTAAGGAAGGGCAGCACCCTGAATTACTAAGATTCCTACAAGGCCAGCAGCATTGGGACTTTAGTTCACTTAAGAACTCTTCAAGGCCAGCAGCCTTAGAACTTCGGTTAGTCCCTCCGGATAAGGACCCTTCTGGCTCTGCTTCATTTACTCCCTCTAGACAAGGACCCCTTAGGCCCTGGCTCTGTTGAGTTATTTGTTTGTTGTTGTTGGAGTCGGTGTTGAGCTGCTAAGATGTCTTTATGCTCTGAACATCTTCTATACTTAGCAGCTTGGCTTGATCATCCTTGAAGTGCAGCTGAGTGTTGCATGATACTCAGCTACTTTGGTTACTCAACCACTTCGGATGACCCCTTGTTGAACTGCCTTGAAAATCATTCTCCTTGGTACTTGATGTCTGCACATGAGAGGCTTCCAAGCTGACAGTAGGCTCTTCTATTAGGTACTTAGAAGCTTTCATGCTTGACACCAAGATGGCTTTTGTGATCTCCCTTCTGCTACTTGATGCCTTCTCATGATGGACTTGCTAAGATGACTGTAGGCTCTTCTCTATTGTACTTAGAGTCTTCCCATGATGGACACTAAGATGACATAACGCTCTTCTTTCTCTCGACAGTTCTGAACACTCTTTATGTAGTAGAACTCTCACTTCTACATAGTAGAACTCACACTTCTACTTCTTTCTTCATCTGACTTCTGAGTGTTCTTGGTGGATCGTAGAGTGAGCCTTCTGACTCACTATTTCACATGTTTTAGATCAGTCCACCTTCTCTCCAAACTTGGCAACTCCAGCAACCTTTGATATTTGAAGCTCTTCCTTATTTATACTCCTTCCCAATCCTTCCGTTGGAAAGTAGCCGTTGAAGGCTATTCAAATCTCTTCACAGATCTCAAGTTGCTTGAGGTAGACTGCTTGATGTGACTTGTCATACTTTTTCTGATGCTGCAGTCTACTGTTTCACCTACCCTGTCAGATGTATCACTTTAATGTCTTGGGCAGGTTGAAGACTTTATTACCTCTTTCTGATTTCTCGATCATTGGTTGTCATATTGCATCGATGCTCTAAATAAGCACTTCTCCAAATATTACCCTTCAGATTGAACCTTTGTCAATGCTTCAATCTTCAGTTATTCGGACTCTACGATTCTGATGCATGTCTTCAAGGACTCGATCGTAGTGTCTTATTGAGTGTTGCTCATTCACTGGTAGAGTTAACACTACGATCTTGAAGAGTGTTGATTAGATATTCAATGTAGAACACCTCTTCCTTGTATTGTGCAGTGCTTCAATACTTCTGTTTGCGTCAACTACTCTACGATTCTGATGCGCGTCCAGCTTGTTTTCTCTTTGTGATCTCCTATTCACTTATCATCAATGAGCTAACCCTGCACTTAATCACTTTAGCCTTGCTCTTTAGATGCTGGCCAGTATCTCGGTTCACCTTCCATCAGTTCCTTCTTTGTTTGGCAAACACGTTGATCTTGGTTGCTTCCAAGATTTTTGTCTTCTGTTCACTTGATAGCTACTGCATAAGCTGACTTTCCTTGGTCAGCTTCTGAAGTCTTCTTTGGATCTCCTTGTGGAAGACTTCATCACGAATGGCCTTACAACTCAATCTTGATGCTTATTGGGTTGGTGCTTAGATCTTCTATTAGCCTGCATGCCATTCGTTGAGTGCTCTCTGGATTCCTTGGATGTAGCTTGCAGCTTGAACAAGAGGCTTCGTTCCTTTGGATATTCTGGGAGTGCTCATATGTTGAGAACCGTATATGTTCTACGATTCTTCCTTGGCACTGTGAGCACTTCTGGTGAAGTCGTAGTTCTGCACTCTACGATTCAGCTTCGGCTGGTGCAGACACTATGATCCCGAGATCAGATCTTGACACTCTACGATTTCTGCCTTGTGCTTGTTGCCTTCATATGATCTTGCTTGACTACGATCTCTGTATGTAATCAATAGACTCTATGAACTCAGAGTGTGATCTACGATCCTTGACTTGGCTTTGGCATCAGTAGACTCTACGACTCTGAGTGTAGTGTACGTTTTTGTCTTGGCTTCAGCAGATGACCGTGGCTCGTGGCGAAATTCATCTCTCACGATTCTGAACATGACTTCCTCAACACACTACGATCTCGAGGAAGCTCTACTCGATACACTACGATCCTTCTTCGTTTCCCTTAGCAGTCTACGAACTCCGAGATCTACTATCTTGCATACTCCTATTCTACCTCGATAGCTCTCGAGTTAACCTTCGACTCACCTGGCGGACTACGACTTACAGTGCGAAGGTTCGATTGATCGAGACTAGCCTATCTATTACATCATTAGATCAACCTAACAGGCTTGATCTCTCTTTATTTATAGTCCTTGTACATCATTTCTTTTTAAGGACTTTACAAAGCTGTTTTGCTTATATAGGATCAACCTACCATATTTGATCAATTCATTCTAAGTCCTTGTACATATATTTCTATTGTCTATCAAAGGACTTTACAACTTTTCTTAATGCAAGCATACTTTCATATTATTCATTCATATATGTATATATCATAATCAAATCATATATAAATAGGAATAGCATTCACATGCTTATTCCTGACAATCTCCCCCTATTTGTCTTTCTCATGTTTTTGTCTTGGCTTGGCGGATGGCCAATTCGGCTCGTGAGAGCAAGTCGTCTCTACGATTCTGAACATGACTTCCTCAGCACACTACGATCCCGAGGAAGCTCTACTCGATACACTACGATCCTTCTTCATTTCCCCTGGCAGTCTATGAACTCCGAGATCTACTATATTGCATACTCCTATTCTGCCTCGATAGCTCTTGAGTTAACCTTGACTCACCTGGAAGACTACGACTTCTGGTGCAGTGCTCGACGATCAGATTAGCCTATCTATTACATCATTAGATCAACCTAGCAGGCTTGATCTCTCTATATTTATAGTCCTTGTACATCATTTCTTTTTAAGGACTTTACAAAGTTGTTTTTCTTATGTAGGATCAACCTACCATATTTGATCAATTCATTCTAAGTTCTTGTATATATATTTCTATTGTCTATCAAAGGACTTTACAGCTTTTCTTAATGCAAGCATACTTACATATTATTCATTCATATATGTATATATCATAATCAAATCATATATAAATAGGAATAGCATTCACATGCTTATTCCTGACACAACCATTTAAAAAACTAACTGGCGACTCTTAACAGTCCATCATCGACATTATACATGTCGAACCTTTTTTACTTGTTTTTTCAAAAAAATCTCACCTAAAATGAGAACACCAAAGAACAAGTAACGGAAAGAGACATCCAAAAATCCCGACGTCGACAACCGTCTAACACATATTTAAACAACAAACAACAACATTAACACAAGATCACATGATTTTCGAAATTTAGGGTTTATACCTCTTTAACCTTTGATCTTTGATTCTGATCCTTGGATCTGATATTGGTGAACTAAGAGGCTAACATTGCTTTGTATCTCACTATCTCTCACTCCCCATTCCCGAATTTTAGAGAGAGAGAGAGTCTTGGGAGAAATGATAATCAAAGTAGCTCTTTCTCTCTCTTTAATCTTTATATAACATGATTGAAATGAAGTTTGGCTGAGATATAAGGCTGATTTGTGTTATTCTCAGTCACATGGCTGGTCTATATTAGGTTACCAACTCCAAATATGGGAAGATATACAAGCAACCTTCAATAATGCATTAAGGGCATTTTAGTCATTAGAGTGTTAAATTTAATGGCAATTATGGAAATGGTCCAAACCCTTAGGGTTTGGGGTTTGGGTTTGGGTTTGGGTTTAGGGTTTGAACCCTTTAGGGTTTAGGGTTTGAAACCCTTAGGGTTTAGCAAAATAATTTCCAAGATTTTCGAATTTCAATTTTCAAAATAGAAAATTAATATTTCTTAATTATAATTAGAATTTTTTAATTATATTAAAATTTCTTAATCATAATTTAAATCTTGCTAATTAGAATTAGTATTTCCTAACTAAAATTGCTAATTAAGCAATTAGGGTCAAAATGGTCATTAGGGTTTATAACCCACGAATTAGGGTTTTAATTAGAAAACTAATATTTCTAATTTCGAAATTAGATTTCCTAATTAGATTAGGGTTTTCTAATTACTATAACTTGAAAATTAGGATTAATATTTCCTAATTAACATTAAAGTTACCTAATTACAAATTAGGATTTCAAATTTACAATTTAGGGTTCCTAATAATTAGGGTTTCTAATTATTTGAATTTCTAATTAATCAATTAGGGTTATCCCTAATTAAGTTTGTGATTAATACAAAAACCATATACGTTATACTTAAATACCCAATTTAGGGTTTCAATATACCAAATTAGGGTTTTAAAATTCCCAAAACTGGACTTAGGGTTTTAAGAATCGGTTTCTAGGGTTTCTTATAATTCGTTAGGGTTTTCTAACCGAACGTTGACGTTCTTAATATATACTTAGGGTTTGTTACAGATATCGTTTATCTGGTCAACCCTTGACCCTTAACCGTATACTGTACACACATATAGCCATATACACAGAACATATTCACGTATATCCTTAATCCTGAATAATTCACCTAAATCCTTCACAGAATTTTGAAATCCTCCAAATTCCTTCTCAAAAATATCAAACGCATACACTTATTTTCTGTCTAGGTTTTAATATTGAACCTTAAATCAATTAATTAAAATTTTAAAAATTTTCTGAATTCTCGGGTTGTCACATTCACCCCTTCTTCTAAAAACTTCGTCCCCGAAATTTACCTTACACCTTACACTATACACCATACACCATACATACACAGCATCACATGCTACCCAATACACCACTCACAAGAGTAAAAATTTTCAAATTTTGCTGAGGGGTCATATAGACCATGAACACATAGTTTTAACGGTATTCATACCGCAAAACAATACATTACTTGGTATGTTTACAATCACGAAGAAGGTAAACTATCGTTGTTAGTACTTTAGGTGATTAGGCTATCGTACTCTTACGTCATGCATAACGTATTAATCATGTCTAGCGAATATTTACGCTACTTGATTGGATTATTTATCCAAACAACATAGTCCACCTCAGTCTTATCATAGGATTCCGCACCAAAACAATTTAGGTTGGGAAATTTTTTTCAATGAACACTTAGAGTTTTCATAAACATTAGTCTAGCTGAATCGAATAGCATAGACTCATATCAATATTTCAATTCAATCGAATTATTTAGGTGTAGCCAAACCACGTTGGAAAATTAAAATGTTGAAAATATTTTTCGAGAATGACGTCATGATGCCGTATTGTATTAACAATCCGTTTGAGGATGCCGTCATTATATGACTTTGTCATAACACATCATACAATAGTGGAACAATGATTTTCAGATCGAATTCACACTAAGTATTCATGTATTTACAACTCCATCAACTTTTTATCATCTCTGCACCAGGTTACATGGTACATGAGTGATAAATAAAATAAATTTTGACATTTCAAATCATTTGCGTCTAGCTGAAATAAGTAGCATAGACTATACTTTAAACCGTTTCAAAAATGATTACGAGTCTACGTATATATATATATACGGTAAGGATCAAGAGCATTCTCCTTAAATACAATGCCACCGCGTATTTACAAAAATGTCACCGCGTCCCTCCAAAACGACGTAGTTTTAATAAAAAAATGCTATTTAAGGCGGAATGCTATTTAAGGAGAATGCTCTTGATCCTGACCGTATATATATATATTATAAAAGCACATAGTGTTTATTTAGCTTGATGTCAAAATTTCGAAGTCTAGCATAGTTAGGAGTTTTGTAAAACTTATGTCTCCACTAATAATCATTTGCTTAACAATCTATATGTTCTTATTATCCTCAATATTCTGTTTACACACAACTATACCCTGTTCGTCAAACCACACTTATGAGTTCATTTAGTTGCCACAATCATATGAGTTTAAGAACTTGTCTTAGTTAGACCTTTGGCGTCCATTCGCTGAGAGGTTCATAAATATTTCATATAACTATGAGTCAAGAATGTCACATAAGTATGAGTTTTAAGAATTCGTACTTAACCTTATATCCTCTACCTATGACCTATCTATCTGTTATATACATGAGAAATGAATCACCCTCTTAACATGCATATAGCAAATAGCGCGACACAAACATTTCAATGATTATCATTGTCAGAACTAAGTAGTTGTTACACCAAGTACAATTCTCTGCCCACACAAGGAATCATACAACTCAACCGCCGACATGAATCCTCAATTGAATCCCCACCTAACACTAACTCCCTTCTTAATACGAATTTCATTTAATCCGTATTCATAATCCTTTCCTGAATATGTACCAATTCATAGTACAACTGACTCCCAGCAATCTTGATGTTAACTTTGCAATCATTCGCTTGATTCTTCTTCATACTATAACATTATCCGATCACAGAGTGATCTCATCGTATATATTACGATTCATTTCTATGTCTTGATCGTTTTGTTTTTCGATCTTCTATAACTGTACTTTTAGTCTTTTAGACTATCTATTCATCACTACTGTTCAACTTTATTATCAGAGTTAGGGAACTCTGTATCTTTTATAACCCGCCGAGATTCGTCTTTGAATCTTACCGACCCACTAACTCTATATGAGTTAGATCTTATCCTAATCACTGCAGTTATTAGTCTCATGTATTCCTACCTAAGGTTCATAACCTACAGCTTTGATACCAACTATGAGGGCCCTGAATCCGAGGTCCCGAATCACCGCGGATCTGGTTCGATCATTCTATCACTATTACTATATTTGCGGAAGATATAAACATAAATTGTTTATACAATACATTACACATTATTCCCCAAGGTCGAGTAACCTTAACTTATACACAATTCATAACTATCTAACACATAACATCATTATCAAACTATACTATTACAAAACTAATCGCGTACATTAACTTTAAGCTGGAACTTTCTTTAACCTTTCCTTGTATCCGACACGTTCGTCTTAATCTGCAATGTTTATCATGATATAGGAAGGGTGAGCATGAAAGTTGCCCATCAAGTTTAAGTTCAATAATATAACGATATATCATGATTGAAAGAATTTGAATAATAAGCTGGCTATAATTCAATAATATAATTGTGAACTAGCAGGAACAAACTTTTGACTGAACAAGTATTGAACACGAACAAATATATCTGAACCAAACGGTAATGAAGGTGATAAGCCTTTCATACCTAACGTATACATGCAATATGTACAGAGTATAATTCATGGAAACCAGCAATGATTAACCATAAGCTTATCCGAATAAAACAACTCTTAGTAGAGTTAAGTAAAAACAAACTTGCCTGAACCGTTGATTACCGCTACGCAATTTATAACGATTTATCCGAAGACCTAATATTAGTAATATAGATCTCCAATATTAGAATAATATCATCATAATATAATACTATAATATATATATATACAGAATAACCTAAACACATAGCATATAAACCTATACGTCTATTCAACACATAAAACTTAGCATCAAGTCAGACTATTTAAGTCCGAGTTGAATCCGACAAAATTATAACATCCCGACGGTCTAGTCGGACAAATTTTGAGTTTAAGTTCAATTAAACTTTGGCTAAACGCTTAACTATTATTTGAGATAATTTATTAACAGTCAAAATATTTTTCGTAAGCTCGTAATAATTTTTGAATAATTATTACTATTTATCTTGATTTTTCAATCATTAAACTCGTATTTAAATGAATTAAATATCACTTAATTCTTTTATCATTAATATTTATTTATTATCAAATATTAATGAAATACAAGACATAATATTATAATATATTAATAATATCACAAAGTATTTTTAATACTTTAAAACCACCTTTTATATGATTTTTAAACAATTAAATTCATTATCAGATAATTTCTTTTAATATTAAAATATTAATATTTTCATGACAAAATATCAAAAGTTATATTTTATAACTTAAAATATTTTTTTAATCCTTAAATCATTTTATATGATTTATAAATCATTAATTCTATTTTTCCATAATTTATTTAATATTATTATTAAATAAACTAATTATCATTAATATTAATTAATTAATGAAATTCATCACAAAATATTAAAAGTCACCTAAAATAATCGAAAATATTTTATTATACATTAATATTATTTTTCATGAATTAAAATTATTTTTAAATAATTTATTTAATATTATAACTAAATAAATTAAATACCATTTATATTCCAAAAATATTAAATATTTATGAAATATACTCAAAATAATTAAAAACTATTTTTCAGACTTTAAAATAATTTTTTAGAATTTATTTAGTATTTTTAATAATTAAAAACCATTTTTTATATTTATTAATTAAGATAAATAATTTTCAGAAATTAATATTTACTAAAATGGCCCTATAGCGACAGAATCGTCGCTATAGGTGTTCTTGGTGTTCATCAGCCTAAACCTAGATTTCTTGTCAGTGAGCAAGGGGGGGTGGTTTGACCACAAATAGATTAGTGTCCGTGTTGCTTTCTGGGCTGAAATTTGTTTTCAGGTTGTAGTACGTATGTAATACTACCATAATATACCACGTTCATGACCATTCTACATAATAACAGAGAGATCCAAGTCTCCAAAAAACACATTAGACGTATTGTTCTTCAATTTCGGGTTTTCCGTAAATTGAAGAATGCATTTAGATACCTAATTTGGATCCATATAGTTTGCATTCTATGACTTGTTTGTGTGATATAAAAATTCACAATTGTAGTCATGATGTCAGAGTACAACCTCATGACATCATAACAACATATAAACATCAGCTACACAAGATCTGGGCCGGTCAAACTACCTGACAGGAACTGTTCTTCAACGAATTATGGGTTTTTCAGAATTTGTCCAAGGCAGTTGGTCAACGCATATTTGACCGCGATTATCCTTCATTTCAGTGATGATCTAAGTGATCTAGTGAATTTAATATATAGTATATGTGAGACCCCAGAGTTTTATGAATAAATATTTAATTTTCTCGAAATAATTTTTTTGAATATTATGGTGTGGATTTGATATAATGTTATAGTTGTGAGTAGTATTTATAAATTTTGCAAAGTATGCAAGTTGTAATATTATATTCGATTGGTCGGGGAATATTTGTTTTATCAGGGAATATCCGTGCAACGACACAATCATTGGTGGACCCCACAACAGAATTATTGTCGAATTGAGAAAACGACAAAAATATTTTATCAAAATAACTACGAAAGTTTTACCGTTATCTTGTTGAACTACTTTCGGTAGTAAAGTAAAATGTCTGGCGCTGTGGTTGCATAGTAGCACACTTATTGATTATTGATGCTTACGTGATAAGTCACTCGCTTTTGTTTTATTGGTATTATTAATGTAATAAAATGTAATACTTTTATAAAGTTATTCTATAAATAGAATATATTATATTCTATTATGCATAATGTCTTGATAGTGTTTTGCATAGTAAAATCTTTTTATATAAAATAGAATACTTTTATAAAGTTATTCTATAAATAGAATATATTATATTTTATTATGCATAGTGTTGCATAGTGCCTGCATAGTGCATGCATAGTGTTTTGCATAGTAAAATCTTTTTATATAAAAATGTAATACTTTTATAAAGTTATCTCATTTTATTAGACAATAATTAGAATATATTATATTTTATTATGCATAGTGTTTGCATAGTGTTTGCATAGTGCCTGCATAGTATTTGCATAGTAAAATCTTTTATAAAGTTATTCGCTTTTATTTGATTATAAATAGAATATATTATATTTTATTTAAAAGATTTTGCTTTAAATATGGACCGTCGATTAAAGTAAATCAATCTGACCGCTCATGAGTTAGTTACTATGCAGTCCATTTTTCTATAAATAGAAGCTCATTCCTTCATTATTTTCTTACGAATTCAATTTGAAACTCTAGAGATAAACTATAAAGAGAAAGAAGAAAGTATTCTCGCTACTTCACTACTTATATATCCAAAGACTCTTCTTCTTCTTAAGGTAGGAATATTATTTGTTATACTTTATACGGGTATTCTTTCTTTCTTATTCATGAAGAGAACTTCTGTTATTCCATTCTTTATTATTCTGTTGGAATAACCTTTATACGCGGGATACCCTATACTTGGTGAAATTCTTCTGTTATTCCATTCTTTATTATTCTATTGGAATAACCTGTATACGAGGGCTACCCTATACTTGGCGACTTTCTTCTATTATTCCGTCTTTATTATTCTGTTGGAATATCCTGTCTGTGCATTTGATGTCGGACCTAATTCCGTCTTTATTATTCTGTTGGAATATTTGTCTGTGCGTTTTACGTCGAACCTGGTTCCGTCTTTGTTATTATTTTGTTGGAATATCCTGTCTGTTCGTTTTACGCCGGACCTGATTATGTCCTTATTAGTATTCTGTTGGAATAACCTCTCTATGCGAAGTACCGCATGCATGGTTTTTTCTGTTGTTATTCTATTCTTTATTATTACATTGGAACATCCTCGCTTATCAAATTTCACTTTGATCCGTTCCGTTATTATTATTCTGTTGGAATAACTCAGTATATGCAGTACCGCATGCATGGCGATTTCTTTTGTTATTCCATTCTTTATTATACTCGGTTGGTTAAAGTTTTGACTTCTATACTACATGAAATTAGTGGAATATCCTTGATATTTAGCTTTATCCAAATCTTTTTCATGGAAATATTCTTACGACCATTCTTGAATTTTAATCTACAAAGCAGTATCATGTTGACAATTTGGAAATTATTAGTTCCTGGATAAATTAATTCTTGAACTTGTTTTATTGAATTATTATATCATTGTCATCATCCTCATGTTTATATTATGTTGAAAGTCATATGTGGCCTGTAGTGCATAGATGGACTTGGTATGATTATGACCAGGGATTATGCGATGTAATCATGACCGTAATGTTACAAATGATGTGGAAAAAGTCTTCATTGGCCCGTAGTACATTGATGGACAGTTTTTGGTATGATTATGGCTATGGATTCTCTTCGGCCAAGGGTGCAAAGATGAATTGTTTTATGGCATGATCAGGACCGTTGATGAATAGACAAATATTCTTGGCCCGTAGTGCATGGATAATTATGGTCGTGATACTAAAGAATATCCTTGTCCGTAGTGCAGGGGTAATTCGATGATGTGGATTATTTATTAAGCTGAGTCCCAGCGATAAAAGTGATGAAAAATCTTTTAAATCATAAAAGATAGTAGATTTTATTCTCTACTTGACTCTTTTAATGGATTGCTTGTTCCGCTATAGTTAAACTTGATGTTTATTATATTGTATCAGTTTAACACTTTTTAAGGATAATGATAATTTATTTTGCATTATCTTAGTCATAATAATTCTTACTGGGCTAATTGAGTTCACCCTTTCTTTCACTGTTCTCTTCAGGAAATGAGAATATAGCTGGGACGAGTCGGGGAACGGAGTGATGGTCCTAGATGGTGCATTAGTAGTCCTCACTATTCTGTGAAATAGTGTGATAATAATTGTAATAAGGACTCCTTTTGAGTTTTTATACTCTCTAGTAGACAATATTTGTATTCAAACTCACAGTTTATGTTTTGTCATATTGTACACGATAGTTGTATTATCAAGTTGTATTTGAATTATGTACCATGTATCTGGCGACTCAAGATGGGTGATGTATACCTAATTTTGGGGGCGTCACAGTTTGTATCAAAGCTTAGGGATATGATCCCTGGTTGAGATGTGAGACATGAACTAGGAGGGGAGAGACAAGGAATTCCTTCGCTAGTATGACCTACCTAAGTTTATTTCGTATTTAATTGGTCGGTCAGAGTATATAGATAATATGTGATATGTTAATTAACCCTTGTTTTGTGGCAGTATTTGAAAATGGCATCTGAAAATGTTGAGATAAGCAATGGAGACCAGGAGACTGTTGATTCTCCACAGATCAATAATCAGGACAATGTGCAATAGGATGGCGATAATCCTCCTGTAAACAACAACACTGATCAATTGATGAATGACGGTACTTTTAAGAGCTTTTTAGAATTCATGCAACATCAGGCGAAGGCGACTCCTGTTCATAATGTAGGAGGAAACAATGGTAACCCATGGTTGGTCACCGCTAAGCAATTCAAGGAGCTGGGACCACCGGAGTTTTTGGGAAAGCCAGAACCACTTAAGGCGGAGACGTGGTTAAAGCAGATCACCAAGATATTTGATGTCTTGGGATGCTCCGAGGAGCAAAAGGTTCCTTTTGCCACCTTTATTTTGCGTAAAGAGGCAAATCACTGGTGGAAATCTGTAAAATGTACCCAGCCTGACGCACTCAAAATATCTTGGGAGAAGTTCCAAGAACTGTTCAATGACAAGTACTTTCCCGAAAGCATTCGTCACATGAAGGAGGTGGAATTTATCAAGTTGGAGCAAAACAACATGACCGTGTCGCAGTAGGAAGCTAAGTTTGCCGAGTTGTCCCGATTTGCGTCCCATTTGGTTGATAATGAGGAGAGAATGACGTGAATGTTTCTAAGAGGTTTGAAACCTAAGATACGTCAATATCTTATCTCTCATAAACTGTGTTTGTATTCAGATGTTGTTAATAGGGCTCAGTTATTGGAGCGCGATAATGAGTCAACCAAACCAAAAGATAAAGAACCGTAAAATGATAATACTGGGTGATACTTGATCATCAAAGCGGTGACAATAAGCATGGAGGAATCAACATGCGAAAATTGTAACCACTTGTTGTTAATCATGGCCAAAACAATAAGAATGGACATTTCAAGAAGAAAGGTTCAACAATGACGTAAAGACGCTTAAGACACAAAGACCTATTTCAAAGGAAGAGAAGAACGACCATCGATCAGATGTTTCAAATGCGACGGAGGGGACACATCTGTCCAAACTGTACGCAACAATCCAAAACGTGTTTTAATTGCGGAAGAGAAGGTCACCTAGCTCGATTTTGTCGTATGGTGAAGTCAATTCCAGCTGGGATAATGATGCCAAAAGATGTCTCAGACAAGCCAAAGCTGGTAGTTTAAGAGAGAGCGTTTTTTTTTCATGAAGAGGAACCTGAATAAAATTATCACGGGTATGTTAGTCATAAACTCTTGCGAAGTCTATACCGTGTTAGATACCGGTTCTACTTACTCTTTTATTTCACCTAGTTATGTTCAATGTTTGAAGTTAACTCTAGAGAAGTTAGACTTTGATATATCTATTGGGAGAAACCTTCATTACCTCCACTATTTATAAATCTTGTTCAAATCAACATTTTCACATTACCTGTCGATCGTATCTCTTTGAAAATACTTGCATTTGATGTGATTTTAGGAATCGATTGGTTAACTACTCATTATGCTTTTTGTAAGGTTGTTAGCTTTCATACTCCTAACCAACCTGTTATGCGAATTCAAGCAACCAAACCACTAAAGTCAATCATTGTCATATCAATCTATAAGTAAAGAGCCCCGATCCTTTCGTTGTTGACTTCCTTGTATGGAATGCACCTTTCTGTAGGGGACGTTGTGAATAACGGTGACAAGTTAATAGGTATCAATGTGACGTGTTATCCAAGTCTTGGATGAGAGTCACAGTTTTGAATGATATTTCTGTTGTTAATAAATTTTCTGACGTATTCTTGAAGACTTCTTAGCCTACCCCTAGAGCGTGAAATTGAATTTTGTATTGACCCCAGTACAAAACCCATTTCTAAAATCGTTAAATATTTCTTCAACTAAAGCGAACGTAACATGCGCCAAAGACGTTGGCTCGAGCTGTTGAAGATTACGATCGTACCATTCAATAACATCGTGGGAAAATTGAACGTGGTAGCTGATGTGTTGAGTAGAAGATCGTATGCATTTAAGAGTGTGATGTTGTTAACACAAAGACCCATTTCGTATAACTTACAAATAATGGAGATAGAGTTAAAGACTCTAGGGACCCACGTGAAGATAATAAATATACGATTAGAATAGACTTGAATCGATAAAGTTAAAGTTGCTCAAGCTACATACTCAGAGCTGATGAATGTGAAGAAGAAGGTTCAAGAGGGCGCTATTCTAGAAGCAAGAATCGACGAAGAGAGAAAATCTCAACCCTCGATTTAATTGGCCCATTTGAAATCCTCGATGAAGTAGGAACTGTGGCCTATAGACTCGTTTTACCGCCAAGTATGTCGCGTGTTCATAACGTTTTTAACGTATCGATGTTACGTAAATATGTGGACGACCCAAACCACATTATTAATTAAGAACTGGACGAGATAGCGGATGATTTAACGTTTGAGGAGATACGTGTTAAAATCTTGGATAAAAAGAATCGTATTCAACACTCAAAGGTTATACCTCAAGAGTTAGAATTTGAAATGAAGTTGAGGTATCCTCACCTCTTTGGCATTCCAGGTACGTACGTAAATTTCGAGGGCGAAATTCCATAAGGAGGGGAGATTGTGAGACCCCAGATTTTTATGAATAAATATTTAATTTTCTCGAAATAATTTTTTTGAATATTATGGTGTGGATTTGATATAATGTTATAGTTGTGGGTAGTATTTATAAATTTTGCAAAGTATGCAAGTTGTCATATTATATTCGATTGGTCGGGGAATATTTGTTTTATCAAGGAATATTCGTGCAACGACATAATCATTGGTGGACCCCACAACAGAATTATTGTCGGATTGAGAAAACGACAAAAATATTTTACGAAAATAACGGCGAAAGTTTTACTGAATTATCTTTGTTGAACTACTTTAGTAAAAATACAAGAATGTCTGGCGTGGTTGCAAAGTAGCACACGGTATTGATTATTGATGCTTACGTGATAAGTCACTCAGTTTTGTTTTATTGGTATTATTAATGTAATAAAACAGAATACTTTTATAAAGTTATTCTATAAATAGAATATATTATATTCTATTATGCATAGTGTCTGTATAGTGTTTTGCATAGTAAAAGCTTTTTATATAAAATAGAATAATTTTATAAAGTTATTTTATAAATAGAATATATTATATTTTATTATGCATAGTGTTGCATAGTGCCTGCATAGTTCCTGCATAGTATTTTGTATAGTAAAATCTTTTTATATAAAACAGAATACTTTTATAAAGTTCTGTTTTATTAGACAATAATTAGAATATATTATATTTTATTATGCATAGTGTTTGCATAATGCTTGCATAGTATTTGCATAGTAAAATCTTTTATAAAGTTATTCATTTTATTAGATTATAAATAGAATATATTATATTTTATTTAAAAATTTTGCTTTAAATATGGACCATCAAATTAAAGTAAATCTATCAGGACCATTCATGAGTTAGTTACTATGCAATCCATTTTTCTTTAAATAAAAGCTCATTCCTTCATTATTTCTTACGAATTCACTGAAACTCTAGAGAGATAAACTATAGAGAGAAAGAAGAAAGTATTATGCTACTTCACTACTTATATATCCAGTACTCTTCTTCTTATGGTAGGGAATATTATTTGTTATACTCATAAGGGGTATTCTTTCTTTCTTATTTATGAAGAGAACTTACATTATTCCATTCTTTATTATTACATTGGAATAACTTTTATCACGCTGAAACCCTATACTTGGTAAAATTCTTACATTATTCCATTCTTTATTATTACATTGGAATAACTTTTGTATACTGTGAGCTACCCTATACTTGGTGACATTCTTCTATTATTCCGTCTTTATTATTTTGTTGGAATATATCACATGCGTATTTTCTGTGGGACCGATTAAATCTTTATTATTACATTGGAATATCACGTCTGGTGCGTTTCTGTGGGACCTAGTTCCGTCTTTGTTATTATTCTGTTGGAATATCCTATCTGTGCGTTTTACGCCAGACCTGATTCCGACCTTATTAGTATTCTGTTGGAATAACATGTCTACCGAAGTATCTCATGCATGGTGATTTCTGTTGTTATTCTATTCTTTATTATTACATTGGAACATCACATGGTGTGAATTTACTTTGACTTTGGTTCCGTTATTATTATTCTGTTGGAATAACATCTCTATGCGAAGTACCGCATGCATGGTGATTTCTTTTGTTATTCCATTCTTTATTATACTAAGTTGGTTAAAGTTTTAACTTCTATACTACATGAAATTAGTGGAATATCCTTGATATTTGCGCTTCATCCAGTATCTTTTCATGGAAATATTCTTCTGAGCATTCTTGAATTTACTCTATAAAGTAGTATCATGTTGACAATTTGGACATTATTAGTTCCTGGATAAATTAATTCTCGAACTTTTTTTTTATTGAATTCTTATATCATTGTCATCATCCTCATGTTTATATTATGTTGAAAGTCATCTGTGGCCTGTAGTGCATAGATGGACTTGGTATGATTATGACCAGGGATTATGCGGTGTAATCATGACCGTAATATTACAAATGATGCGGAAAAAGTCCTCATTGGCCCGTAGTGCATTGATGGACAATTTTTGGTATGATTATGGCTATGGATTCTCTTCGGACAAGGGTGCAAAGATGAATTATTTTATGGCATGATCAGGACCGTTGATGAATACACAAATATTCTTGGCCCGTAGTGCACGAATAATTGTGGTCGTGATACTAAAGAATATCCTTGGCCGTAGTGCAGGGGTGATTCGATGATGTGGATTATTTATTAAGCTGAGTCCCAGCGATAAAAGTGATGAAAAATCTTTTAAATCATAAAAGATAGTAGATTTTATTCTCTACTTGACTCGTTTAATGGATTGCTTGTTCCGCTGCAGTTAAACTTGATGTTTGTTATATTGTATCAGTTTAACACTTTTTGAGGCTAATGATAATTTATTCTGCATTATCTTAGTCATAATAATTCTTAATAGGCTAGTTGAGTTCCCCCTTTCTTTCACTGTTCTCTTCAGGAAATGAGAATATAGCTGGGACGAGTCGGGGAACAGAGTGATGGTCCTAGATGGTGCATTAGTAGTCCTCACTATTCTGTGAAATAGTGTGATAATAATTGTAATAAGGACTCCTTTTGAGTTTGTATACTCTCTAGTAGACAATATTTGTATTCAAACTCACAGTTTATGTTTTGTCGTATTGTACACGATAGTTGTATTATCAAGTTGTATTTGAATTCTGTACCATGTATCTGGCGACTCAAGATGGGTGATGTATACCTAATTTTGGGGGCGTCACAGTTGGTATCAAAGCTTAGGGATATGATCCCTGGCTGAGATGTGAGACAAGAACTAGGAGGGGAGAGATGAGGAATTCCTTCGCTAGTATGACCTACCTAAGTTTATTTCGTATTTCAAAGGTCGGTTAGAGTATAGAGATAATATGTGATATGTTAATTAACCCTTGTTTTGTGGCAGTATTTGAAAATGGCATCTGAAAATGTTGAGATAAGTAATGGAGCACAGGAGACTGTTGATTCTCCACAGATCAATAATTAGGACAATGTGCAATAGGATGGCGATAATCCTCCTGTAAACAACAACACTGATCAATTGATGAACGGTGGTACGTTTAAGAGCTTTTTAGAATTCATGCAACATCAGGAAAAGGCGGCTCCTATTCATAATGTAGGAGGAAACAATGGCAACCCACGGTTGGTCACCGCTAAGCAATTCAAGGAGCTGGGACCACCGGAGTTTCTGGGAAAGCCAGAACCACTTAAGGCAGAGACGTGGTTAAAGCAGATCACCAAGATATTTGATGTCTTGGGATGCTCCGAGGAGCAAAAGGTTCCTTTTGCCACCTTTATGTTGCGTGTAGAGGCAGATCAATGGTGGGAATCTGTAAAACGTACCCAGCCTGACGCACTCAAGATGTCTTGGGAGAAGTTCCAAGAGCTGTTCAATGACAAGTACTTTCCCGAAAGCATTCGTCACATGAAGGAGGTGGAATTTATCAAGTTGGAGCAAAACAACATGACCGTGTCGCAGTACGAAGCTAAGTTTGCCAAGTTGTCCTGATTTGCGTCCCATTTGGTTGATAATGAGGAGAGCATGACGCGAATGTTTCTAAGAGGTTTGAAACCTGAGATATGTCAATATCTTATATCTCATAAACTGTGTTTGTATTCAGATGTTGTTAATAGGGCTCAGTTATTGGAGCGCGATAATGAGTCAACCAAACCAAGAGAGAGCAGCCGACAAAATGATAATATCGGTGATAACAGTCATCAAAGCGGTGACAATAAGCATGGAGGGAATCAACATGCCAGAAATGGTAACCACTTCGGTGGTAATCATGGCCAAAACAATAAGAATGGACATTTCAAGAAGAGAAGGTTCAACAATGATGTAAAGACGTCAACACCAACACCCATTTCAAAGGAAGAAGAACGACCATCGATCAGATGTTTCAAATCTTGACGGGGGACACATCCTTCCAAACTGTACGCAACAATCCAAAACGTGTTTTAATTACGGAAGAGAAGGTCACCTAGCTCGATTTTGTCGTATGGTGAAGTCAATTCCAGCTAGGATAGTGATGCCAAAAGAAAAGATGTCCCAGACAAGCCAAAGCCGGTAGTTTAAGAGAGCATTTTTTTTTCATGACGAGGAACCTGAATAAAATTATCACGGGTATGTTAGTCATAAACTCTTGCGAAGTCTATCTGAGTGTTGAATCTGGGTTCTACTTTACTCTTTTATTTCACCTAGTTATGTTCAATGTTTGAAGTTAACTCTGGAGAAGTTAGACTTTGATATATCTGTTGGGAGAAACCTTCATTACCTCCACTATTTATAAATCTTTTTCAAATAAACATTTTCACGTTACTTGTCGATCGTATCTCTTTAAAAATACTTGCATTTGATGTGATTTTAGGGATCGATTGGTTAACTACTCATCATGCTTTTTGTAAGGTTGTTAGCTTTCATACTCCTAACCAACCTGGTATCCGAATTCAAGCAACCAAACCACTAAAGTCAATCATTGTCATATCAAGCCATAAGTAAAGGGCACCGATCCTTTCGTTGTTGACTTCCTTGTGTGGAATGCACCTTTCTATAGGGGACGTTGTGAATAACGGGGACAAGTTAATAGGTATCAATGTGACGTGTTATCCAAGTCTTGGACGAAAGTCACAGTTTTGAATGATATTTCTGTTGTTAATAAATTTTCTGACGTATTCTTGAAGACTTCTTAGCCTACCCCTAGAGCGTGAAATCGAATTTTGTATTGACCCCAGTACAAAACCCATTTCTAAAACCGTTAAATATTTATTCAACTAAAGCGAACGTAACATGCGCCAAAGACGTTGGCTCGAGCTGTTGAAGTTTACGATCGTACCATTCAATAACATCGTGGGAAATTTGAATGTGGTAGCTGACGCGTTGAGTAGAAGATCGTATGTGTTTACGAGTGTGATGTTGTTAACACAAAGACCCATTTCGTATAACTTACAAATGATGGAGATAGAGTTAAAGACTCTAGGGACCCACGTGAAGATAACGAATATACGATTAGAATAGACTTGAATCGATAAAGTTAAAGTTGCTCAAGCTACATACTCAGAGCTGATGAATGTGAAGAAGAAGGTTCAAGAGGGCGCTATTCTAGAAGCAAGAATCGACGAAGAGAGGAAATCTCAACCCTCGATTTAATTGGCCCATTTAAAATCCTCGATGAAGTAGGAACTGTGGCCTATAGACTCGTTTTACCGCCAAGTATGTCGCGTGTTCATACTGTTTTTAACGTATCGATGTTACGTAAATATGTGGACGACCCAAACCACATTATTAATTTAGAACCGGAAGAGATAGCGGATGATTTAACGTTTAAGGAGATACGTGTTAAAATCTTGGATAAGAAGAATCGTATTCAACACTCAAAGGTTATACCTCAAGAGTTAGAATTTGAAATAAAGTTGAGGTATCCTCACCTCTTCGGCATACCAGGTACGTACGTAAATTTCGAGGGCGAAATTCCATAAGGAGGGGAGATTGTGAGACCCCATATTTTTATGAATAAATATTTAATTTTCTCGAAATAATTTTTTTGAATATTATGGTGTGGATTTGATATAATGTTATAGTTGTGGGTAGTATTTATAAATTTTGCAAAGTATGCAAGTTGTCATATTATATTCGATTGGTCGGGGAATATTTGTTTTATCAAGGAATATTCGTGCAATGGCATAATCATTGGTGGACCCCACAATAAAATTATTGTCGGATTGAGAAAAAGACAACAATATTTTATGAAAATAACGGCGAAAGTTTTACCGTAAGACTGTTGAACTACTCGGTAGTAAAGAAAAGTACGATGTCTACGCGTGGTTGCATAGTAAGCACACGCGATATTGATTATTGATGCTTACGTGATAAGTCACCGGTTTTGTTTTATTGGTATTATTAATGTAATAAAATAGAATACTTTTATAAAGTTATTCTATAAACAGAATATATTATATTCTATTATGCATAGTGTCTGCATAATGTTTTGCATAGTAAAAGCTTTTTATATAAAATAGAATACTTTTATAAAGTTATTCTATAAATAGAATATATTATATTTTATTATGCATAGTGTTGCATAGTGTCTGCATAGTTCCTGCATAGTATTTTGTATAGTAAAATCTTTTTATAAAAAACAGAATACTTTTATAAAGTTATCTGTTTTATTAGACAATAATTAGAATATATTATATTTTATTATGCATAGTGCCTGCATAGTATTTGTATAGTAAAATCTTTTATAAAGTTATTCGTTTTATTAGATTATAAATAGAATATATTATATTTTATTTAAAAATTTTGCTTTAAATATGGACCATCGATTAAAGTAAATCAATGCGGACTGCTTCATGAGTTAGTTACTATGCGTCCATTTTTCTATAAATAGAAGCTCATTCCTTCATTATTTCTTACGAATTCACCAAACTCTAGAGAGATAAACTATATAGAGAAAGAAGAAAGTATTCTGCTACTTCACTACTTATATATCCAGTACTCTTCTTCTTATAGTAGGGAATATTATTTGTTATACTCATAAGGGGTATTCTTTCTTTCTTATTCATGAAGAGAACTTCTGTTATTCCATTCTTTATTATTACATTGGAATAATCAGATCACGCTGGATACCCTATACTTGGTGAAATCCTTCATTATTCCATTCTTTATTATTCATTTGGAATAACTCATGTATACGCTACCCTATATTTGGTGACATTCTTTATTATTCCGTCTTTATTATTACATTTAGAATATCACATACATGCGTTTTACGCGGACTGATTCCATCTTTATTATTACTCGTTA
This sequence comes from Panax ginseng, assembly GCA_020205605.1. Taxonomy (NCBI): domain Eukaryota; kingdom Viridiplantae; phylum Streptophyta; class Magnoliopsida; order Apiales; family Araliaceae; genus Panax; species Panax ginseng. The sequence goes on from CM035148.1 coordinate 98,721,712, forward strand.
GAATATCCCTGCTCATACGTGCGTTTACTTGGGACTGGTTCCGCCTTTGTTATTATTACATTTGGAATATCCTCACTCAGACGCGTTTCACTTTAATTCGATGCCAGCCCTTATTAGTATTCTGTTAGAATAACATGTCTAGAGAAGTACCACATGCATGGTGATTTCTGTTGTTATTCTATTCTTTATTATTCTGTTGGAACATCCTGCTCGGTGTAATTTCACTTTGACTCCGCTTCCGTTATTATTATTACATTGAATAACATGTCTATCTTGCGTACACCGCATGCATGGTGATTTCTTTTGTTATTCCATTCTTTATTATACTAAGTTGGTTAAAGTTTTAACTTCTATACTACATGAAATTAGTGGAATATCCTTGATATTTGCGCTTCATCCAGTATATTTTCATGGAAATATTCTTCTGAGCATTCTTGAATTTTACTCTACAAAGCATTATCATGTTGACAATTTGGACATTATTAGTTCCTGGATAAATTAATTCTTGAACTTTTTTTTATTGAATTCTTATATCATTGTCATCATCCTCATGTTTATATTATGTTGAAAGTCATTTGTGGCCTATAGTGCATAGATGGACTTGGTATGATTATGACCAGGGATTATGCGGTGTAATCATGACCGTAATGTTACAAATGATGTGGAAAAAGTCCTCATTGGCCCGTAGTGCATTGATAGACAATTTTTGGTATGATTATGGCTATGGATTCTCTTCGGACAAGGGTGCAAAGATGAATTGTTTTATGGCATGATCAGGACCATTGATGAATACACAAATATTCTTGGCCCGTAGTGCATGGATAATTGTGGTTGTGATACTAAAGAATATCCTTGGTCGTAGTACAGGGGTGATTCGATGATGTGGATTATTTATTTAGCTGAGTCCCAGCGATAAAAATGATGAAAAATCTTTTAAATCATAAAAGATAGTAGATTTTATTCTCTACTTGACTCTTTTAATGGATTGCTTGTTCCGCTGCAGTTAAACTTGATGTTTGTTATATTGTATCAGTTTAACACTATTTAAGGCTAATGATAATTTATTCTGCATTATCTTAGTCATAATATTTCTTACTGGGCTAGTTGAGTTCACCCTTTGTTTCACCGTTATTCTCTTGTGAAATGAGAATATAGCTGGGACGAGTCGGGGAACGGAGTGATGGTCCTAGATGGTGCATTAGTAGTCCTCACTATTTTGTGAAATAGTGTGATAATAATTGTAATAAGGACTCCTTTTGAGTTTTTATACTCTATAGTACACAATATTTGTATTCAAACTCACAGTTTATGTTTTGTTGTATTGTACACCGCAGTTGTATTAATACTGTACCATGTATCTGGCGACTCAAGATGGGTGATGTATACCTAATTTTGGGGGCGTCACAGTATACATGTCCGGATATAATAACAAAACAACAACATGGCCAAAAGATCAAAAGTCTGCAAGATCAGAGGCTTGCAAAAGCATGCCAGGCCACCTGGAAAATTCTGGGTTGCCCAGATTCAACTTTTCGTGGCCGATCAACGACCTTTGACTGCTTATAACTTCTGATATACACATGATCTAGACTTAATTCAAGTTCCAGATCATAATCCACATGGCAAAGAACAGATGTCTAACATAAAACATACCTAACCATTAACACAGAGAGATCTATGAGCCCTGACATTCGGTTGTCAGACCAAAATTTAGGGTTCATAGATCAGTTCTAAAAACATTAATTTCGAGCATCAAAATGATATGGACCTAAGCAACCCAGATCATCAACTGACACCGTCTAGCATATATCTAAACAACAAACAACAACATTAACACAAGATCACATGATTTTCGAATTTTAGGGTTTATACCTCTTTAACCTTTGATCTTTGATTCTGATCCTTGGATATGATACTGGTGAACTAAGAGGCTAACATGGCTTTATCTCACTATCTCTCACTCCCCATTCCCGAATTTTAGAGAGAGAGGGTCTTGGGAGAAATGATAATTAAAGTGGCTCTTTCTCTTTCTTTAATCCTTATATTACATGAATGAAATGAAGTTTGGCTGAGATATAAGGCTGATTTGTGTTATTCTCAGTCACATGGTTGGTCTATATTAGGTTACCAACTCCAAATATGGGAAGATATAAAAGCAACCTTCAATAATGCATTAAGGGCATTTTAGTCATTAGACTATTAAATTTAATGGCAATTATGGAAATTGTGACGCCCCCAAAATTAGGTATACATCACCCATCTTGAGTCGCCAAATACATGGTACAAAATTCAAATACGACTTAATAATACAACTATCGTGTACAATACGACAAAACATAAACTGTGAGTTTGAATACAAATATTGTCTACTATAGAGTATAAAAACTCAAAAGGAGTCCTCATTACAATTATTATCACACTATTTCACAGAATAGTGAGGACTACTAATGCAAACATCTAGGATCATCACTGTTCCCCGATTAGTCCCAGCTTCGTTCTCATTTTCTCGAAGAGAACAAAGTGAAAGAAAAAGTGAGCTCAACTAGCCCATGAAAAATATTATGACTAAGATAATGCGAAATAATTTATCGTTAGCCTTCAACAAAGTTGTTAAACCGATAAAATATAATAACTATCAAGTTTAACTGCTTGATGGAAAGCAAATCCATTAGAAGAGTCAAGTAGGGAATAAAATCTACTATCTTCTATGATTTAAAAGGTTTTTCATCACTTTTATCGCTGTGACTCAACTTAATAAATAATCCACATCATCGAATCACCCCTGCACTACGGCCAAGGATATTCTTTAGTATCATGACCACGAATTATCCATGCACTACGGCTTAAGATAATCATGTTTTCATCAATGGTCCTGATCATGCCATAAAATAATTCATCTTTGCACTACGGCCAAAGAGAATCCATAGCCTTAATCATACCAAAAACTATCCATCAATGCACTACGGGCCAATGAGGACTTTTTCCACATCATTTGTAACATTATGGTTATGATTATAGCGAATAATCCCTGGTCATAATCATACCAAGTCCATCTATGCACTACAGGTCATAGATGATTTTCAACATAATATAAACATGAGGATAATGACAATGATATAAGAATTCAATAAAACAAGTTCAAGAATTAATTTATCCAGGAACTGATAACGTCCACATTGTCAACATGATACTGCTTTGTAGAGTAAAATTCAAGAATGCTCAGAAGAATATTTCCATGAAAAGATACTGGATGAAGAGCAAATATCAAGGATATTCCACTAATTTCATGGAGTATAGAAGTCAAAGTTTTAACCAATTGAGTATAATAAAGAATGGAATAACAAAAGAAATCACCATGCATGCGATAGACCACACGTGCAAAAGTTATTCCAATGAGAATAATAAATAACGGAACCAAGTCCGTAAAAAAAAGGCGATGCGTGGATATTCCAACAGTAATAATAATAAAGAATGGAACCCGGTCGTAACGCATGATACGATAATCCGGCGAATAATAAATAATGGAACCAAGTCCGGCGTAAACGCACAGACAGGATATTCCGACAGAATAATAAATAATGAAATAACAGAAGAATTTCACCAAGTAGAGGGTAGCCCGCGCATACAGGTTATTCCAATAGAATAATAAATAATGGAATAACAGAAGTTCTCTTCATGAATACAAAAGAAATAATACCCCTTACCGTAAAAGAAACTGAATATATAAGAGTAGGAAAGTAGCAAAATACTTCTCTATAGTTTCTCTATAATTTCTCTCTCTAGAGTTTCAGTGAATTCGTAAGAAATAATGATGGAATGAGCTTCTATTTATAGGAAAATGGACTGAATAGTAACTAATTCATGAACGGTCTAGATTGATTTACTTTTAAACGGACGGTCCATATTGATTTACTATTAAAACTTAAAGCAACGGTCCATACTGATTTACTATTAAAACTTTAAACCAGCGATCCATATTGATTCACTATTATAACTTTCCACCAAATGGTCCATATTGATTTACTATTATAACTTCAACCAACGGATGCGAAAAATTAGCACATCTCCTCATGGAATAATATTATGCAAAAAAATGATTTGGACCGAAAAGAAATATATTTTACGGGTGATCAATAGTACCCCGTGAATAGTAACTCATGAATAGTAACTCGTGAATAGTACTTCGACACAAAAAGTGCCCCGAATACCCAATTGAACAATATAACCTCCAGACATCAATTATACTAACACAAATAAGTCCAACACAATGGACCTATAAAATTCATCTTTAATCAACACGAACTTATTTATCATTAATTTTATAATTCACAATATTTAACAACCGTGTCGCTCCTGTGAAAGAGGGGCTTTTCGATAAGGATTTCTCCTTATTGGCGCGCAATTAGGTGACCAAACCTCTCCTTGACAAAACTTCTAGACATTGTCAATATTGCAAATAATAATATGAATAACTTTGCCATCTCAATCATTGATTTAATAATATATCATATTATGCAGATGATACTATAACAATAATTGAGTCAATAATATGAGAAAATATGATGCGACAATTCTCGTGAGCAATAATTGAGTATAAATCGAGTGACTTCTCACGTAAGCATCAATAATCAATAATGTGTGCTCTTGTGCAACTACGCCAGACATTATACTTTTAACATCGGTGTTTCAACAGATTAACGGTAAAACTTCCGCCGTTATTTTCATAAAAAGTATTTTTATCGTTTTCTCAATTCGATAATAATTTCGTTTATGGGTCCACCAATGATTGTACTTGTCATTATGGATATTCCCAAAAAAAAATATTCTCCGACCAATCGAATATTATACAACCACTTGCTTACTTTGCAAAATTTATACATATTACCCATAACTATAACATTACATCAAATCAACACCATAATATTAAAAAAAATTATTTCGAGAAAATTAAATATTTATTCATAAAATCTGGGGTCTCACAGAAATGGTCCAAATCCTTAGGGTTTAAGGTTTGGGTTAGGGTTTAGGGTTTGAACCCTTTAGGGTTTAGGGTTTAAAACCCTTAGGGTTTAGCAAAATAATTTCCAAGATTTTCGAATTTCGATATTCAAAATAAAAAATTAATATTTCTAAATTATAATTAGAATTTTTTAATTATATTAAAATTTCTTAATCATAATTTAAATCTTGCTAATTAAGATTAGTATTTCCTAATTAAAATTGCTAATTAAGCAATTAGGGTCAAAATGGTCATAAGGGTTTATAACCCACGAATTAGGGTTTTAATTAGAAAACTAATATTTCTAATTTTGAAATTAGATTTCCTAATTAGATTAGGGTTTTCTATTTAATATAATTTGAAAATTAGGATTAATGTTTCCTAATTAACATTAAAGTTACCTAATTACAAATTAGGGTTTCAAATTTACAATTTAGGGTTCCTAATAATTAGGGTTTTTAATTATTTGAATTTTCTAATTAATCAATTAGGGTTATCCCTAATTAAGTTTGTGATTAATACAAAAACCATATATGTTGTACTTAAATCCCCAATTTAGGGTTTCAATATACCAAATTAGGGTTTAAAATTCCCGGAACTGAACTTAGGGTTTCAAGAACCGGTTTCTAGGGTTTCTTATAATTCGTTTGGGTTTTCTAACCGAACGTTGACGTTCTTAATATATACTTAGGGTTTGTTACAGATATCGTTTATCTGGTCAACCCTTGACCCTTAACCACATACTGTACACACATATAGCCATATACACAGAACATATTCACGTATATCCTTAATCTTGAATAATTCACCTAAATAATTCACAGAATTTTGAAATCCTCAAAATTCCATCTCAAAAATATCAAACACATACACTTATTTTCTGTCTAGGTTCTAATATTGAACCTTAAATCAATTAATTAAAATTTTAAAAATTTTCTGAATTCTCAGGTTGTCACAGTTTAACTTATCCACCTTTTGGTATTGGAGGGTTCGAAGACTGTGCTTGAAAGGGAGTGTAGTTTCTCCTCTGGATAAGCATGTTACGATTGCCTTTTGATGTAATATCCCGAAAAAAATAATAAAATAATATTAAATTTATATTCTTAAAACATATTGTTTGGAACTTGTCATTTATTTGGGTCAAACTAGTTATTTAAATTATGTGGGCTAATAAATATTAATAAGTGATAGATAATATTATGTGGTTAAAATTTGGGCCTTAATATTAATTTAACCCAAATAGAAGTTTATTAGGGCAAACCTAATTAATAAATAGCTAAACCTAATATTACTTCATTATACAAACTGAATAAGAAGAGGTGGCTACTTTGGAGATAAAGGGAACAGCTACAAAGGGGGCTCAGGTGAAGAAAGACTAGAATTTTGATCACTTTAGTGGGAAAATTTCATCGATAATAAGTAAGTATATTATACATTATATAAAGTGGGGATAAATCACGTGGTTCCATATTAAATTATTAAATTTAGTATGTTGTTTTTTTTCATCATGAGCAAGTACTTTTGTAATTCAAGAACTAAGAGCGATCTTTAAAGATGGGAGAGTTTATTTATTAATGTAATACTTATCTGGATGTACTTATTATTATTATCACTTTATTCAATCAGTTGAGCGGAGGGAGTAGTCTATGATTGATTTTGGAGATCTAAAATAATAAATTGATGATTTTTTTAAATAAAAATATATATATAGCGATAGTAGTAATTAAAGTTTGAAAACTTGCATAATTTGCAAGAGATGTTATACAAATAAATATGTAAGATTATATGGAATGAATTAAATCTTAATATTATAAGTAATTATATTTTATAGTCGTACCAAATAGAAGTGTTCATATTTTTATAAATGTACTTACATTTAGTATTATTAATTTATGTAATTAGTTGGACGGAAGGAACTTAAAGAGTTATATTTGGAATATAAATTTTGGAGTATTAATAATTGATATAAGGCGATGATTAAAGGCATATTAAATAGATTATGAATTATTTTGGAATTATTGAATTGGATTATATTTAATTTGAGGTGAATATGTTTAGGTGATGAATAACGTTTAGTATTTGATATCGTTGGCATTTGAGGTAAGATTTTGTGGAGTGTCTTATAAATGGTTTGGAAGTATCAGTCACAGTTAAAACTCTTCTTTTGATACCTTTGTTAAATTTGATTTGTTCGTTTGTTTCCTTATTTGAATTCTATTATGATTTCACATAATTGTTTCTTGTGAAATAAATATATTAGTTTCATTTTAGAGTTGATCATTATGACTTCGTATTTGTACTCTTTGAATTAGGTTATCATGTTTAGTATTATTTATTTTGATAATTGTAGAAGCGGTACATGTTGCTTACCTTCCTTTTGAAACCTTGTGACTATAATTTGATTCGGTTCAACATATACATATAGAACCCTTTTGTTGGTATTATATACATGTGTTGTGACATGATATTTTTGTTAGAATATCTGTAGTAAGTATACGAGTTATAACCACATGAGGTACCACGAACGCGTCGTCTTAGCACGAGAGGCGTGACACTTTCCGTGTGGCGGTGTGATTAGTCCACAGGCGTCTCCATTTTGGGCTCCGGAGGAAGTGGGCCATTTGGTGTTTTGTTGTGGGGCGTATGGGTTAACCCTAGTTTTTTATTACTGCGGATTTGTGATGTTGTGCCAAACACACCTATCAGGTTGCATACATTTGGATTAGCGGTCCATGTGTGATTTGCACAATATGGCATTATTTTGGTTACTGTGTGGCATTATTTTGACTTACACATGTGGCGATGTGTATTTTGAGCTCATTAGGGTATAAAATAACTCCGACCATTTGTTTGACCTATTATTTTATTGGATTAGTTTTGTTGGTTTACATTGATTCAAGTCATTGAGTTAGTTACTTGATTCGTTATTTCTTTATTCTTTTATTGGTTTAAATCGATTCGTTGATTGAGATATATTCATTCGTTGATTCAAATATATTCCATTCAAATCTTTGGATATTATATTTTTCGTTAAGTATTTGCACTTGAGGTTTTGTTCGATATTTTGTCTCGATTATTTTAAATTATATCGATTGTATATCTTTTGTATATACTGTATCCGTCTTTGGCAATTGGCTCATCTTGTGTTTTTTCTTCGGCGAGTTTTGCGAGGGTGATTCGAGGGCTAGTGTGATGAGAGATTTTTGCCTTTGACCATTTAGGTTGATTCAATTTTAAGTTTTGATTATTTTGACTCGGTTTGGAGAATTGTACTTATTACTTTATTAATGAATCACCACTATTAATATTTTGAGGTTGTTAGTGCTCTGTTTATTTATTTTGAGGTTTGTTGTGCTTTGCGTGACCTCCCTTTCCTTTTCGGGAAGGGGTATTCTGAGAGATAGTATCGAGCTTAGGTTCTTTCTTGTAGAAAACCTATTTAGGTTTGACACATGAGTTATGGGTAAATCACTTGGTAGACATAGGAGTTTGAATTGATTTTGTTCTCTGTTTGGTTGGTCTTATTACGACCAAGTGTTTTTTAGTTCTTTGAGTTATAGTTGATTTGAGAAAGGCGAGATAATTTGTTAAGATTATTATTGTTGTCGTTGGAACAATAATATTAGTTAAGGATTGTGATTGGATTATTAAGGAGAATAATATCATATTTTGTTCGATTAAGAAATGATTATCTGATTATGATATGAGCATTTGTATCGACAAGTTTTGATATGGGAGAATTATTTGTTAAGAGTTATTTGAGTAATTACAAATTATTATGATTTTGGAATTGAGGATTTTATTTGGGTTAGATTACGATTTTTGTTAAGTTGTGAATAATTTGAGGTATGTGAATCGGTGGGATAATATGATAAAGTGAAAACTATTAAGTCTGAAAGGATCTCTTGTAATTTTGAGTTGTTGTAAAGATTAGAGGTAATTAGATTAATTTTTTGGAGTAAATGAATTTTGCGATTATTTCTAGTAGAATATTGGAGTTATCTTATATGAAATTTTGAGTGATAGTATGAGGAGATTTTTTGGAATTTGTTGGGTTAAGGTTTGCCTTTAAGAGAATGATTGATTTATTAAATGATTAGATATTAAGTGATGAATCTTTAAGAGATTTTGAAAGCTATCATTTGTTTATTAGGATAGTAGGATATATGATTTGGAGTTTGGTATGGTGATGGAGAGATCTTAGTAGTAGTATATTTTTGGTGTAATAATATTTGAGAACTAATTTGATTGGAGGTTATGATATTTTGAAACTCTTAAGGACTTAGGAAAGTTGGTGATAAAGAGATATTAGTAGTATATTCTTTGGTGTAATATTATTTGGTGAATAGTTCAAATTAAGGATGAGATATTTTGAAGCTCTTGAGGACTTGGGAGAGTTGGTAATATGGTTTGCATAGTTGTTTTGGTTATCTGATGTCTTTAGAGTTTTGCGTGAATTTATGTAAAATTAAATAAAAATAATTTGTTAGATCTTTGTCATGTGTGGAATATAAACATTTTAACGAGTTAAAAATAATTTTAAATATTTTGGTTATTTGAATAAATATTTAGATGAAGAAAAATGTTTGTGATTTGAATTATGTTAGAAAATGCGTCGCTTGCAAGAATGAAACTCAAAGATATTAGCAGGGGGCACACCAATGATGGATCATGTGATTTAACGAAGAACCTTACCAAGACTTGACACGGTGGTGACGAATCTTTTACAAGTACATTGATAATTCGTGGATAGATGACTTATCCACGTTGATGCGTTACTGAAATGGCGGCTTCGTCGTTAACTAACTAAATTTATTTATTTTTTACGTAGCTTATTTGAATTAGAGGGCGGAATTATTTTTAAGGGTGAAAAATGTAATAACCTATTTTTTATATAATTAAATATTAATTAATTTTATCTTATACAATTGTGTTTAAATGGGAAAAGGTAAATGATTTTGTTTCCTTCTTTTCTTCCTTGTTTTGTTTGGAAAATTAAATTCTTTTAGTAGATAATTAAATAAGCGATTAAATTAAAATTTGAGGAAGATAATTCCTTTTGTTAAAGTCTTGTGGTAAAATTATTGAATGGGGAAGCTACTTGGGAGATAGAGGAGTCTATTAGGCGAGATGTCTGCATCTTTTTGATAATTAGGTATTTTTTCATTCTTTTGATTAGGGAATGAATCCTTTTTAAGGGAGGTAATGTAATATCCCGAAAAAAAATAATAAAATAATATTAAATTTATATTCTTAAAACATATTGTTTGGAACTTGTCATTTATTTGGGTCAAACTAGTTATTTAAATTATGTGGGCTAATAAATATTAATAAGTGATAGATAATATTATGTGGTTAAAATTTGGGCCTTAATATTAATTTAACCCAAATAGAAGTTTATTAGGGCAAACCTAATTAATAAATAGCTAAACCTAATATTACTTCATTATCTGGCCCGATAAGAAGAGGTGGCTACTTTGGAGATAAAGGAACACTACTGAAGGGGGCTCGGTGAAGAAAAAAGACTAGAGATTTTGATCACTAGTGGGGAAATTTCATCGATAATAAGTAAGTATATTATACATTATATAAAGTGGGGATAAATCACGTGGTTCCATATTAAATTATTAAATTTAGTATGTTGTTTTTTTCATCATGAGCAAGTACTTTTTGTAATTCAAGAACTAAGAAGCGATCTTTAAAGATGGGAGAGTTTATTTATTAATGTAATACTTATACGGATGTACTTATTATTATTATCACTTTATTCAATCAGTTGAGCGGAGGGAGTAGTCTATGATTGATTTTGGAGATCTAAAATAATAAATTGATGATTTTTTAAATAAAAATATATATATATAGCGATAGTAATTAAAGTTTACGAAAACTTGCATAATTTGCAAGAGATGTTATACAAATAAATATGTAAGATTATATGGAATGAATTAAATCTTAATATTATAAGTAATTATATTTTATAGTCGTACCAAATAGAAGTGTTCATATTTTTATAAATGTACTTACATTTAGTATTATTAATTTATGTAATTAGTTGAGACGGAAGGAACTTAAAGAGTTATATTTGGAATATAAATTTTGGAGTATTAATAATTGATATAAGGCGATGATTAAAGGCATATTAAATAGATTATGAATTATTTTGGAATTATTGAATTGGATTATATTTAATTTGAGGTGAATATGTTTAGGTGATGAATAACGTTTACATATTTGATATCGTTGGCATTTGAGGTAAGATTTTGTGGAGTGTCTTTATAAATGGTTTGGAAGTATCAGTCTGGATTAGTACTCTTTCAGCGATACCTTTGTTAAATTTGATTTGTTCGTTTTGTTCCTTATTTGAATTCTATTATGATTTCACATAATTGTTTCTTGTGAAATAAATATATTAGTTTCATTTTAGAGTTGATCATTATGACTTCGTATTTGTACTCTTTGAATTAGGTTATCATGTTTAGTATTATTTATTTTGATAATTGTAGAAGCGGTACATGTTCTTTACCTTCCTTTTGAAACCTTGTGACTATAATTTGATTGATTCAACATATACATATAGAACCCTTTTGTTGGTATTATATCGCGTGTGTTGTGACATGATATTTTTGTTAGAATATCTTAGTAGAGTATACGAGTTATAACCACACAATGGGGGTACCACGAACACGTCGTCTTAACACGAGAGGCGACACTTTCCGTGGCGGTGTGATTAGTCCACAGCGTCTCCATTTTGGGCTCCGGGAGGAAGTGGGCCATTTGGTGTTTTGTTGTGGGGCGTATGGGTTAACCCTAGTTTTTACATTACTGCGGTTTGTGATGTTGTGCCAAACACACTATCAGATTTGCATACATTTGGATTAGCGGTCGATGTGTGATTTGCACATGTGGCATTATTTTGGTTGCTGTGTGGCATTATTTTGACTTGCTGTGTGGCGATGTGTATTTTGAGCTCATTAGGTATAAAATAACTCCGACCATTTGTTTGACCTATTATTTTATTGGATTAGTTTTGTTGGTTTTTTGTTGATTCAAGTCATTGAGTTAGTTACTTGATTCGTTATTTCTTTATTCTTTTATTGGTTTAAATCAATTCGTTGATTGAGATATATTCATTCGTTGATTGAAATATATTCCATTCAAATCTTTGGATATTATATTTTCGTTCGTATTTGCACTTGAGGTTTTGTTCGATATTTTGTCTTATTTTAGATTATTTTATTATATCGGTTGTATATCTTTTATATATCATGTCCGTCTTGGGCGATTGGCTCATCTTGTGTTTTTTTCCGGCGAGTTTAGAGGGGTGATTCGAGGAGCTAGTGTGATGAGATTTTTTTGCCCTTTGACCATTTAGGTTGATTAAATTTTAAGTTTTGATTATTTTGACTTTCGGTTGGAGAATTGTACTTATTACTTTATTAATGAATCACCACTATTAATATTTTGAGGTTGTTAGTGCTCTGTTTATTTATTTTGAGGTTTGTTGTGCTTTGCGTGACCTCCCTTTCCTTTTCGGGAAGTCGCCACCGTCGACGCCGGGATTTTAGTTGTCCCTTCCGTTACTTATTCTTTGGTGTTCTCATTTGAGGTGAGATTTGTTTGAAAAAACAAGTGAAATAGGTCCGATATGTATAATGTCGACGATGGACTGTTAAGAGTCGCCAGTTGGTTTTTTAAATGGTTGTACCAACACAACCGAGAAAAGGTTTGCACATTGACCTAGTGATGTGACACTGTTAAACGGGTTGGTGAAACTGAGATTCATTAGGGTCCGAGGACTTGATTATGCGGAGGGAAGGTGTGAGGCACCCCCCGACATCCGTGCTATCACGGTGACCATCACTTTTCAAGAAACGATTATCTAAATGTGTGTGTGTGGGTCAATGTGCTGATTATTTGGAAGTAGTGCGAGGCCTCGTTCGTACCTATATACACAGGGTTTGAATTTATGTAAAAATTTAATTTTTAGCAGGATATGGCAGTGATGTTTTATAAAGGAAGTTTTTTCAAACCCTTGTGGTCAATAGTAATTGAGAACTTTTACACTTCCATTTTATTAAGTGTTCGGCTTGATTGATTTTATTTTCGAGATGCGAAGCATCTATAAGAAAATAATGTCCAAAATAATGCCGATTTCCTCGTGGGTATGAAAACCATCTGAGGAAATTCAGACACTGCAGATAAATTAATGTCCATCATGGAAACCGAATCTAGATCCAATAGGCTGAATCTGTGATCACATGATTCCTAGGCGCACATGATACCACAATTTGTATGAAAGCAGTAAGCATGTATATATATAAAAGATATATATATATATATATATATATATATATATATATACAGATATGATCAGCCACCACGAAGCACTTTCATGGGCGATCAGAAAATGTAAATAAAGTTGTAAAAGCTATCAATCACCACGGAGGAAACTCCAGGCGGGACGAAACGTAAATAAAGTCAGAAAGCGATCAACCACCACGCAAGTAAACTCCGGTGGGACGACAATGTATATATATATATATATATATATATATATATATATATATATATATATATATATATATATAAGCGAGTAAACGCACCAAATGTAAAATTGTGCTCATCGAATGAGTTCGATACACAGCTAATATATATATATATATAAAGCAAAAAGAACGCTCTGCATCAAGTTCAGGGCTCATCGAACAAAGTCCGACACACGGTTGATATATATATATATATATATATATATATATATATATAAATAAACGCCTCGCATCAAGTTCAGGCTCAATCGAGGCATAACTCGATAATGTTAGTCCATATATATAAATATATATTGTCAGGAATAAACATGTGAATGATATTCCTATTTAATATATGATTTGATTATGATATATATGAATGAATATGCAAGTATGCTTGCATTAAGAAAAGCTGTAAAGTCCTTTGATAGATAATAGAAATATATGTACAAGGACTTAGAATGAATTGATCAAATATGTTAGGTTGATCCTAAATAAGTAAAACAGCTTTGTAAAGTCCTTAAAAAGAAATGATGTACAATGACTATAAATATAGAAAGATCAAGCTTGTTAGGTTGATCTTATGATGTAATAAATAGGCTTGTCTGATCGTCGAGCACTGCACCAGAAGTCGTAGTCTGCCAGGAGAGTCAAGGTTAACTCGAGAGCTATCGAGGCAGAATAAGAGTATGCAAGATAGTAGATCTCGGAGTTCATAGACTTCTAGGGGAAACGAAGAAGGATCGTAGTGCGTCGAGTAAGAGCTTCCTTAGGATCGTAGTGTGCTGAGGATGTCATGTTCATAATCGTAGAGACAGCCTGCCTACGAGCCGACCGGTCATCTGCCGAAGCCAAGTCAGAAACGTAGACTATACTCGGAGTTCGTAGAGTCCATTGATTACATGCAGAGATCGTAGTCGAGCAAGATCAGATGAAGACAACAAGCACAAGGTAGAAATCGTAGAGTGTCAAGATCTGATCTCGGGATCGTAGTGTCTGCACAGCTGAAGCTGAATCGTAGAGTGCAGAACTACGACCTCAACAAAAGTGCTCACAATTCCAAGGCAGAATCGTAGAGCATATACGGTTCTCAACAAATGAGCACTCCCAGAATATCCAAAGGAATGAAGCCTCTGGTTGGCACTGCAAAGATGCATTCCATCTTAAGGGAACCAGAGAGCATTCAATGAATGGCAAGCAGACTAGCAGAAGATCTAAGCACCAACCAAATCAACATCAAGATTGAGTTGTAATATCCCGAGTGTTGATGATAACGATCCTTAGAAAAGGAAATGAATGGGTTAAAAGATATATAATACTCAGAATATAATTGAGTTCATATGAAGGTTATGAAATGAAACCTAGAATTTGTTAAAGTAATGAATGTAGTAGGAAATATAAAACCTATATTTAGATAAAATGATGAAAGATTACTCTAGTTATTTGTTTAATTTGTGTCTTCGATTCTAGGGATAAAAACTTTGTAAGTAGGGAAGATTGTAACGAATGAGTGGTTTGAGTTGTGATTCTGAGGACAAAATCCTTGTAAGGAGGGAATGATGTAACAATCCAGATTTTTAATTAAATATTTAAATATTTATTGAATTATATAAATATTTAATGGATGCGTTTATCGTTGAATAAATATTTGTTTAATTGATTCGATTTGATTTGGCTAATTATTTGTTTAATAAATAATTAATGAGTTAAGAAAAGTAATTATTTTGAAATAGTAATCTAATTTAATTTAATAATTAAGTTAGAAAGGTTATAATGATTAAATAAATTATTATATTATGCAATGAATTGTTATTAGAATTAATTAATTAATTATGAAAACATAATTAAATAAAAGTGTGACAAATAACTATATTATAAGTGGTTTTTAAAATAAATTAAAGTAGTTTTAATTTATTTTGCCAAACAAGACTTAAATATATTAAGTCTTTAATTTTAAATAATTTTGCCAAACAAAGCCCTATGGCTTTTGGATTTTTAAATTTGATTTATTAGTAATATAAATTAAATTAAACAAAATATAAATAAAATATATATTAAATTGATAACCGTTGTTTTAATAAGGCCATTAGTGGCATCGGTTTTAAAATGTTTGAAAAAGACGTTAGTTAGTTTTATTTTATGTTATGTATATTGTATATGGCTTAAGCCTAAGAAAGAAAAAACAGAATTTTCGTAAACGGTTTTTGAGAAAGGAAAGAAAGTTACAGAGTATTTGTGAGAGGATTGAGAGAGAATTCTTGCAGTTTCAAACGAATTACAGTGGAGTTAGCATAGATTATCTTAGTAATTGAAGGTATGTGCTTCAAACTTAGAATTATATAGATATATGTATATGTATGAGTTTTACGGCATAAAATTTCTATGTTCTAAATTAGGAAATACAACTGAATTATGGTAATTATAGGTGGTTGTATTGTTATAACTAGCATGAACACGAACATGAACATGAACGAATTGGTTTTACAGTAAAGATAAGCATGAACATTGCTTGGTAATAAATGAGTAATTGACTGTTAGCTAACCGTGGAATTTAACGTTGAGTATATTGATTTGTTATGAAATTCAGAGAATCGTAGTCTCAAGGAATTAAAATTGGTTTATAAATTGTGATTACCATGTTCACAGTGTCTAGAAGAATAAAAATGGACTTTTTGGGTTTAAAATATGGTTTTCAAGGAATTAAGTTTTCTATGATTATTGTTTAGTGGTTTAAACTAGTATATACATGTTGGGTGGTGTGTATATGTGTAATTTATATAAGTTAGCATGTTAATTTAGATGTTAGCAGTGTTAAATAGATAGAAATTAGTTGTTCTGTTCTCCGATGGTTGGGTTCTGCAAGTTTCGCCCTAAGCCTAAATTTACTATAGTCTAAAGCTGTAAATTGCCATTCCAAGATTGAAATTGCTACTAACACAAAATTTTTGTTTCATACCAATCGACTAGCTTACTCGTTAGGCGCCCAAATAGCTGGAATTGTAGTCTGAGTTGGACAGTTTTGACCTCCTGTAATAAAACGGCCCTAACGTTCTTATAAGAACTCTGATTGAGGTGATTCAAGATGATCCGGAACGAGGACAAGTATCCCTACAACTTTTGTTCTTTAAGTGTTTCAATTTGAGGTATGTAACAGTAGTCAAAATGGTCATCTTTAGGACTATTGTGTTTTCGGGGGTAATCGGAGGGCGTCGGGCATGCACATATGCATGTGTAGTGCTCCTGACGATAAAAGATGTTATTCTAAGTTATAAAACTTGAATATTATTAAATATAATGATGCTTAACATTAATAAATGATGTTTTAGATAAGTTATAGAAGCATAGTAAGCATACACAAGAGAGGCTAATCGAGCGTGTGATGAATGAACGTCGAAACGCCATGCCAAGTGTTAATGAACTTAAAAAAAGTGTTTCAATTCAATTGAAATGAATATTATAGGATATGGAATGGGTTTAATATAAATCCAATAAGTAGTCCTAGCAAGACTTAAGCACTTGAATGAAGTTCGAGTTTAACTAAGAAGAAATATAGTGAGTCATAATTCGAAAAGGTAACACAATCTAATTGAACATTGTGTGCTAATTACTAGGAAAGATTATGAGATGTGGAGTAGAGTTTACATTACAATTACTATGTGTTGTTATGTGACTAATAGTTGATGTGTATGATTATATAATTGTGTAGGGCACGTGAAGTACAGATAACTGTAAGCTGTTAAACTGTTATTGGTAAACAATGATCAAGGCAAGTCTTTCGGTTCCTATTTGTTACGTGGACTTGATGAACTATTTTAGATTGCATGATATGTTATACATGTTGAAATCATGAAATGTTAAAGTCAATATATGACTGCATTGTTTTAGCTAAGTAATGACGATTGAGTAAGGAACTCAATCATTATATTTGCTATATGAATTAAAAGCATATATGCCATGTTACTTTAATGAGATGTATATCGAGCATGTTATTATGTGCTATGTGATGCATGAAAACTGTTAGACTTTGTTGGTCAGTTTGAGCTCACTCTTGCAAATAACCACTTTTGCAGGTCAAGATTTTAAGGTAAAGATATGTGCTAAGTGAGTTATAGAGATCTATATTCACGAAGATTACTTATGTTTTATGAGAAATCTATGTCATATTTTGAACGTAACATGTTGCTGAATTGTAAGTTGAGCTATCAAATGTATATGGATATTTAGTTATGATGTAAGACTTTGTATAGTCATTTTGTTGTAACGATTCATGATATAAGATTTAATCAAAGAGATGTAATGTAAAGGTTGTGATTCAGGGCAAGAAAGAAGGAAATGTATAAAAGTTTTAAACATTCCGCAATTTTAGTGATTTTAATATCAAATAATGATGTAAAATTAGAGGTTGAATGTATGGTTAACGACCGAAGTCAAGATTTAAATTGTATGGATTTTTGGGGTCGTTACAGTTGGTATCAAAGCTGTAGGTTATAAACCTTAGGTAGGAGTACCGTAGGCTATAACCTTAAAGAAGGAAGGTGAAGATAATGAAAGAATAAGCTCAAATAGAGTTTGAACAATAAGAAGTAATTTAAGAAATTTATTAAGAAAGGGATTAAAACATGCGTGAGAGGATTCAAAGAAGAATCTCGTAGAGTAATAATGAATTTGAATGTGGGGTTACCCAACTCCAATGATAAGAATGTAAGGTGATAATAAATAGACAATGTCTATAAAAAGAGAATGATAAAGAAGTTAAGAATAGAGAGTATGGTGCAATTTTACTCTTTAGTAGTTGATATATGGTATCTGGGCTAAACGATTCCTTCATAGAGCGGAGGTATATACGAACTAGTAACTCAGAACCTAGTTTGTTAGTTGTTTGTTGGAGACCACTCAGCGTACCATATTGAAAATGTTAGAGACTCGATGTGTACCAAGTGTAGAAATGGATACGTTCATCCACGTAGATCTCAATCTCTTTATGCATTAAGTCATGGAAAAAGAGCCATCATAGCTCGTTGATAGGTAGCTCCGGCATTGATGAGGCTGAATGACAACCGTCTATAGCAAAAAGTTCCCCAAGGAGTGATGAAAGCAGTCTTCTCACGATCTTCCTCGGCAACCATGATCTGATGGTACCCCGCAAAGCAATCAGCAAAGGAGTACATGTTGTACTGTGCAGTATTGTCAATGAAAATGTGGATAAATGGCATGGGAAAGCTATCTTTTAAGCAAGCTTTATTCAAGTCCTGATAATCCACGCAAACTCGCACCTTCCCTCCGGGTTTAGGCACGGGTACAATGTTGGATATCCATTCAGGATATGTAGACACCATGATGATGCCAGCCTGAAATTGTTTCACAATTTCTTCTTTCACCTTTAAACTCCACTCAGGTATCAATCGCCTGAGTTTCTGCTTGACTGGCTTAAATCTCTCTTTAATGGGAAGGTGATGAAGGACAACGTCAGTGGACAAACCCACCATGTCTTCATGAGACCATGTAAACACATCCTGGAACTGGGTTAGTAACGTAACCATATCATTCCGTTGGTTTGGGGTAAGGTCCGAACCAATGCGGATTAACTTAGGGCTTTCTAAGGTTAGAGATTGAAAGAAGTGGTTTGATCAAGGTTGGGTTTGGGTTTGTCTTTGACCCATTCTCGAATTTACTGGAGGCACCTCAATGTCATCCTGGATATCCATCAAAAATTCAATTCATCTCTACATCAAAGGTACAATCCTTGTGTAGGAGAGGCATTGCATCGCAAGTACAGAGCACATCTAAATTGAGTCCTCAAACAAAATATGCTTTCACTTAGTATATATGAAATGTGTTGATTATACACAATTATGTTAGCATATCTTGGGCAAAATAAATTGTTATCTTGTACATAAAAAAGTAAGCAGTTATTGTATCTACAGGGCAGAAAGAGTTTATGCCCGCTTTACCCTCGTCGACCAAAGCAAGGAATGTTGTCCCAATTGGTAAGGGTAAAGTTCGGGTGGACCGCAGTGATGGAGGGATTGTCATCATCCACTCTATCCCGAATGATGGCCATTATGTCAGGGCAATCATCGTCTGGGGTGTATCTGTTGGTATGTTCATTATGGACGATGATGCGCATGCCCGACATTATTCGGACAACATTTTCCTTGATTCTCCGCTCCTCTTCTTCGATTGCGGGATCTAGAATAACGATTTTCTTTTCCTCCACCGGTTTCGTCTTAGGAAATAACATGGCCATGACATTGGCTGGCACCTTTACTGGAGGTTGTGCGGACTCGGAGTTTGAAGGCGAAGCCAAATGCCACATGGTTGAAGCTGAAGGAATCTGCTGATGCTTATGAGGATTCCTGTGACTAGAGCTGGCAGAATAGCCTAGTCTAGCCGTTCGAAATTGCTTGGTTAATTGAATGGGGTACTAGATACCCTGGCCGTCTTTACCCAACCCTTGTCCTGGCTTATGACCCAAAGACATCATTTCTTGAGTGGCTGACATCACCTAAGCAAAAATGTGGGGTTCGGGCAATGGTGCTCCAATAGCGTGGTATTGGGTGCTGCTTATTTCCAAAGCATGAAAACTGACTGGTTCTACATCTGCATTGGCATTGATGAACGGAATGTCCCCGTGCTGAGGAATCTCTGGTTCAGCGTTGACCATGACCAGGCTATTGCTGATAATGTACTTCAATTATTGGTGAAGGGTGGAGGGACGCTTACACCATGTGGATCCATGGTCGTCCCAAGAGCAGGTTGTATCCCGAATCTATCTTGAGCACATGGAAGGATACGCAGAATGTATGAGGGCCAATTTCGATTGGTAGCTCAATTACTCCAACTGAGTTACGGTGGGCTCCATCAAAAGCTTTGATGATAGTATGGCTACTCCGAATTCGGTTGAGATTGATATTCATCTTCACCAAGGTGGCATATGGGCAGATATTCAGAGAGGAACCTCCATCTATTAAGACTCCAGCCACCATATATCCAGAGGATAAGACCGTAATGTGTAACGGTTTGCAATGACCGGTCCCTTCGGATGGTATGTCATCGTCAGTGAAGGATATCACATTGTTGTTGAAAATGTGATCAACCATGTGTTAAAACTTTTCCGTATCCACTGATGTCGGGAGATAGGCTTCTTCTAGACCTTTTAACAAGACCTTCCGGTGATTCTCAGAGGTTAGGACCAAGTCCAAAATTGATATTTATGGTGGAGCCTCCTTCAAGCTTAAAACCACCGAGGCATCATTATGACCCACAGCGCGGAGGAATTTTTCAATCTTCTCCATGGGTATTTTCCCCTTTGATTTGGTGGTGGGGTTCATCACCCGATGGGAAATATACAGTGGATTTTCCTTTGACACTGCAGCAGTGGTATGTGAGGTGGATCCTTCACCTTCTCCATAATTCCACGGAACCTTGCGCAAGCTAATAATAGGATATTGTGCTCTTCATGGCAAGTTGATTGGCTCGGGAGCGGCCACTTTCAAAGGATTGTTTCCTCCTTTGAGCTGAATTATCGGTGTTGTGAGCAAAGTATTAATCCCTTCAACTTCAGTGGATATAACTGCTACCACGCTTTTCCATTTAGTAGGGCTTGCATTCTCACTTGCACGTAACATAGTGTCGTTATCTGCCAAGCGCAGTACACCACTATCGATTAGATTTTGAATAAGGTGGCAGAGTGCCTAGCATTCTTCTGTGTTGTGACCGTGAGACTGGGAGTGGTATTGACATACTCCATCAGAGTTGTACCGTCCCGAACGGGGGTTGATTGGAGGTAGAAGGAAACTGATCCTTCCTTCATTGATTAACGTGTGATGGATTTCCTCCATGGGCTGGCCCAAATAGGTGAATTCCCGTTTGTTGGTGAAATCTCGACGGGCTTTGGCATGTTCTCTCTTCGTCACTTTGTCTTCCAGCATTTCATTTTTTGAAAGTGATGAGGGAATATTCATGACAATAGGTAGGAGACTGGCATGCTCCTGACTGATTAACTGGCAAGTTACTTGATGCTGATAAGTCACCAGTTCTGCCAATTGCTCAATTTGTTTGCCAAGAGCTTTGATCTTTCATTCCATTGTGAATTGGAACTTGGCATAATCCCATCTGTCATCACCGTCTTTGAGGGTCTGGGAGGAATCACAACTGAAGTGGGAATTACATCCCACCGCTTTCAATTAATCATGTTGACCTCTTCTTCTTTGTGTTGAGGAAGAGGGTTGTCTTGTACATGAGGCTGATCGGGTTTGGTGACTACGATCTCCCCATTGTCTATCAGGTCCTGGATCTTGTGTTTCAATGCCCAACAATCCTGAGTATCATATCCAGGTGCCCCGGCATGATAAGCACATTTCCTAACAGCATTGAAACCCCGTCCATTAGGGCTGGCTGGTGGAAGAAGATGCGTAATTTTCTTCTGTGTTGTCAGAAGATTAAGAATGTTCTTGAGGGTATCCCCTAAGGGTGTAAACACTTGATTGCATTTGACTTCTCCACCTTTTGGTACTGGAGGGTTTGCAGACTGTGCTGGAAAGGGAGTGTAGTTTCTCCTTTGAATAGGCATATTTTGATTGCCTTTTTGCCCTGTAGTATCAGGAAAACATCTTCCTCTTTCTTTTTATGGACCCTCCAGGGGTTGTTCCCATAACTTCCAGATTGGATGTGATCAGCAACAGCTTTGAGTGTGGCTAGGTCTTGAATCTTTCCTGATTTCAACCCCATTTCAGCCATCTCCCCATGTTTAACCATTTCAGAGAACGGTTTGCCGATGCCAGCTAAAACTCTCTCATAGAAAGGAGCTTCTTATATGTCTATGAATGTCATGACCATTTCTGATTCTGACATGGCAGGACTAACTTGGGAAGCCAGGCGTTTCCACCTTTGAGCATACTCTCTGAAAGATTCGTTGGACTATTTTTTGATCTTGGTAATTTGATACCGATCGGGAGCCATTTGAGTTTGAAAACTGTATTGAGTGAGGAAGGCATGTGCTAGCTCTTCCCAGCTGTGGATTTTGGAGTTGTCTAATCTTGTGTACCACGAACGGGATTCTCCAGTTAGACTCTTTTGGAATAATTTCATTCTGAGTTTTTCATCCTCTGCATAGAATCCCAGTTCTCCAATAAAGGCTTTTAAATGTGTATAAGGATCCCCTAACCTGTCATATTTTTTAAAGTCAGGAGTTTTAAATTTTTCTAGATAGTGAACACCAGGAAAAATACATATATCAGAATATGAAACACTCCCGTGTGTTCCAATTCCTTTGATAACGCGAAGGGTCTCTTCCATTTGGAGGACTTTCTTTTTGATGTCACCATTGTCTGGATCTCCAGTGGGATGGGCAGCATCATGAGTTTTGTTGGTCGTATCCAACTGTGGCTCTGTTATGGTAATGGCCACCGGATTCCTCCTTGTGTGGAGGGCTCGGTATGTCTGGGTATTTTACGACCTGTGTGGATCGTAATTCTTTTAATAGAAACGACCAAATCATGATATGTTTTGTAACTCGTCAATTCTTTGCGGCTGAAACCGGATTAAGTTCATGCGGTGGGATGATGACATGATTATTTGTAGGCTGTTGCCTTTTGGACCTTAATAGGGTAGTAGGTCCGATTGATTCCCTCGCGAAAAGACGGCATAGTTTAGTCCTTAGGGAAGGTGTATAATGACATGCTTTATGTGATGTGTCCATTTTAAGAACTTTATCCCGCAAAGCAATGTCAATTTGTTTGGAGTATGTATGTGGACGCATTGCTTCATATTTCTCATTACATGGAGATAAATATGGAATGAAATTACAAGTAACTGTGTTTACAAGTAATTTGAAATGAGAGCATGAAGAGACTTTCCTTCGTTTGGGTTTATTAGAGGCTGACCTATCTTAGGTTACTCTCGCGGCTTTTTGTCATGAAGGTTCCCAAATCATCGCAATCTACTAGACGAGAAGTTAATCTGGTCTTTCAACTGGAGCGAATTTGGGTGGTGCCTTTCCTGAGCCTCGGAGAATTAGTCTTCTCACGAGTCCAGTAATCAAACACCGACGGGATAGCCTCCTGGTGGAGGGACCACACAACATACATTCATATACATCGCGTCTCACCGTATGAAATGATGACATGTGCGAAGGACTAATATCATAAGCACTAACATCACACGCAGATATGATGCGAAGCACTAAGCTCAAACAAGATATGCATTCGTACACATTCATCCAATGTAAATGCAACATCCACACACAAGCAGATAACAATTTTGAAAAATTGTAATGGCAACTTAAGTCCTCTTCTTTGGAGTCCCCAAAGTGAGTCGCCACCGTCGACGCTTTCGGCATTTTGGATGTCCCTTCAGATTTACTTGTTATTTGGTGTTCTCATTTTAGGTGAGATTTGTTTGAAAAAACAAGTGAAAAAGGTCCGACATGTATAATATCGACGATGGGACTGTTAAGAGTCGCCAGTTGGTTTTTTTAAATTGTTGTACCAACACAACCGAGAAAAGGTTTGCATATTGACCCAGTGATATGACACTGATATACGGGTCGGTGAAACCGAGATTCATTTAGGGTCCGGGGACTTGGTTATGCGGGGGGAAGGTGTTAGGCACCCCCCGACATCCGTGTTACCACGATGACCGCCTCTTTTCAAGAAACTATTATCTGAGTGTGTGTGTGTGGGTTAATGTGCTGTTATATGAAAGTTGTGCGAGGCCTCGTTCGAACCTACATACACAGGGTTTGAATTTATATAAAAATTCAGTTTTTAGCAAGATATGACAATGATGTTTTATAAAAGAGGTTTTTCAAACCCTTATGCTCAATAGGAATTGAGACCTTTTACACTCTTATTTTTATTAAGTGAGCGGCTGAATTGATTTTATTTGACGGATGCGAGGCATCCGTATGAAAAATAATATAAACAAAAATAATGTCGACTTCCTCGTGGGTATGGATACCATCTAAGGAAATTTAGACATCACAGAATAATTTACAAGCTGTTTACAGCTGAACATGTCCATCACGGGAACCGAATCTAGATCCAATGGGATGAATCTGTGATCACATGATTCCTAGGCGCACAGAATATTGCAATTTGTATAAAAGCAATAAGCAGGTATATATATAAAAGCGGTAAATATATATATATATATATATATATATATATATATATATATATATATACAGACATGATCACCAACCACGAAGCACCTCCATGGGGGATCAGAAATATAAATAAAGCTATTAAAAGCTATCAACCGCCACGGAGGAAACTCGAAAGGGACAAAACGTAAATAAAGTCAGAAGCGATCAAGCGCCACGAAGGAACTCCAGGCGGATTTAATATATATATATATATATATATATATATATAAAAATAATAAATGCACCGATGTAAAATTCCGTGCTCATCGAGCGAGTTCACCACGTTCATATATATAAGTATATATATATATATATATATATAAAACGAGTAAACGCACTGCATCAAATCTAGGCTCATCGAACAAAGTCCTAACACAGTTGATAAATATAAGTATATATATATATATATATATATATATATATATATATATATATATATATATATATATATAAGCGAATAAATGCACTTGCATCAAGTCTAGGCTCATCGAACAAAGTCCGATGTATAGCTTAATATATATAAGTATATATATATTAAAGCGAAGAAACGCGGGGCATCAAGTCTAGGCTCAATCGAGGCATAACTCGATAATGTTAGTCAATATATAAATATATATATATATATATGGTATATATATATATATATATATATATATATATATATATATACAGACTGGAATGAAACCACGGACCGAAGTCCGGGCAAAAGCAAGCAACACGACTCTCAACGTATAGAAGGGTGTGTGCAAAGATGAAGAGAAAGACTCTAAAGTGTGGGAGAAGGCTTACAGCTTATTGATAAAAATGGCTTCTATATCTTTAGAGTGGGTAAACACTGGGCTTTTGTGGGTACAAAAGAGGCTATATATGAGCTCACAGGTGTTTGAAAGTGGGAAAATACACTGTATGGCGAGTGCAGAGCAAATTGTGCAGGGTTTCCCCATCTTTTTTCTCTTAAAAATCAGCACCCCAAGCCCTCTATTTATAGGCAATATGTGCCGCAGGTGTACCAGAGGTGGGTCGGGTCGGGTCGGCCCGATTTGGTTGGGTCGGGTCATCTCGAAGTACGTGCACTCAGGCACTATAATGTCCACTCGGATTTTGAGAAGTGCAATCCGGGCATCCATTTGAGGTATTCAGGACCTATTTCGGACCGCCGTTGTCGAGAGTTGTACGATGGCATGAAATTAGAGTTTGTACGAAGTCATTGAAGATGGGACGATGCCATCCGGTCTTCAAGCTTCAACTTTCATCCGTTACCCCGCACAATAGTCACTCGGGATTGGTTAGCCTTGTGGGACATCGTTGCGTAGAGACGAGACGTGGCATCGTTTTGGACAAGATGACGATGTTGCCCCTCACCGGTGTTATCGCCAGATTGGGCCGATAAAGCAGACGTTACTCAGACTTCGCTGAGATTGGACTGCTGCATTTGTTGAAGGTCCTCATTGTCATCTTTGAGGTGTGCCTGTCTTCCCGATGTTATTGCTTAGGGTTGTACAAACAGATCTCGTTGTGAGTCTGAGATTAAAGCCGATGCATTTGAAACAAGCATTTAAGGGTTATCTCCAAATTGCATTCCTTGGGGTTATCACCAAGGTTGGTGGGTATTCCCATGGTTGGGACTGAGACTGGATACCTCGGGGTTATGTCCGAGATTAATCGGTCTTCTACAGTGCGTGTTCCAGATTGTTTCGCAAGTCTCTCGCTTAGATCCGAGGTTGAAATTATTACTCCCAGTTACGATCGGGGTTGATGCCGCACTTCCGTAGTATCCTATGGATTTGGATTGTCTTTTCGTGGTTCTCTCTTAAAAACGAATCATCCTCCTCCTGCAATGTTAATAACGATGAGTACGAGAAAATTTTGAGTGTCTACACTCAGAATAGAAGTTAAGTCATAATTGAATTAATGCTATAATCCACATATTGAAGACACATCATGAGATACAATAAGAAATCAAAGAGAGAATAAGGGTAGAGAATTGTAGTACAAATCTGTTCTCTTGAGCCAAGGTTGAATCTCTAATGGTTTCCAATTGCTTCAAATCTCCAATCTAATCAACTCTAGAAAATACCTACACTAATCTACTCTATTCTATTATTGAAATTAAAAAGAGAAGATGACAATAGCTTCAGCCCCGAAGGGTTGGAAGATGCTTTACACGATCATAGTATGTCTAATAAGCCCTAATTGAATCCCCCCTCAATTACGCTTCAATTGCACTGTTTAATTAAAAGTCAGCGTTGGTCAGCACCCGAAGTCGCGCGGCCGCGCAAGAGTTGGCCTAAGTTGGGCGCGCCTGCGCGAAAGCTAAAAATCGCATCTTTTTGCTCTCAGTAAGTCTCATGCGTAGCATGAATTCCTTAGCCACAAGACGGTGATTTTTCTGCTACACTGTGCTCTGGTAAAATGGACACAACTTTTGATCTGGGAAGAGTTACAAGGTCTTCCACCTATCAAATCGAAGATATCGACGAGATCTACAACTTTTATTCTTTGATGATTGAGAAATTCCGGCCGGAGGAAGGTTGAAATCGAGCTGGAAAGGACTGCTATGAAAATGGCTAACCAAAACAGCGAAGTTTGACGTCCGTTGGTACAACGATCATAACTCTTGCATCCGAACTCCGATTAGAGCGATTCAAGATGTTTCGAAAATCTACGAAGACGCTCTACAATGTAATCCAAGTTCCAAGCCAAGAACATGAAGTAACATGAAAGCCCAAATGATGTCCGGATTGCCTTTTCTCTGTATTTTCTTTGCTTTTCCTTACCAATAATCGCTCACACCGCTCCCAAACGTATAACCTACAAAATGAACACAAAATGCATGAAAAGTAACTAAGACACATAAATATAAGCAACTAATTCAAGTAAAAGATACCAGATAAGTGTATATAAAATTCACTTATCACCTCCACCTTTAGCGCAGTCTTCGCTTTCTCCATCATCTACATGAACGTCTTCAATTAGAAAGGAAACCCTCTTCATGTACCTGCCGGGCTTCATCCTGTTCAAACCTTTTCACCTTACGCTCGTCCGTGCCGACTTGATATGGCGTAAACCTCGCCAACTCGTTGAATTTCGCGGCATACTCAGATACCGTCATCGTTCCCTGCTTTAATTCCAGAAACTGCACTTCTAACTGACTCTTCGAACTCTCTGGGAAATAGGTCTCGAAGAACAACTCCTTGAACCTATCCCAGGTCATCACTCCTGGCCCTTCATGAGTTTTATTGGCCTGCCACCAATAACTAGCTTCTGCTTTCAACATGAATGTTGTGAAAACAGTCTTCTGGTCATCCGCTACCCTAGCGACATCGAATACCTTTTCTATCTCCATAATCCAGGTTTGTGCTTCGACTGGATTCATGGACCCACATAATTCAGGTGGTCCAACCGCCTTGAAATCCTTTAATGTTGTACCATGGTTTTGTGGTTGATTCTGCAACACTCCTGTCAGTAGCGTCACTAGTTGTTGAACGGGGTTACCATCCACATTATCGTTATTGGTTCCTTCAGTGGTTCTCTGTCGTGGTGGTTGACATCTGGGAGGCATTTTCTATTAAAAGTACACTCATTAGATTATTATTCAATTCTTTTAAGTAATTTATACTTAACTTATCTCCAAAAAGAATTAACCACATAACACATAACACTTTGAATAAAGTAACAATTTTTATTTATTCATAACCTTTTTGAAAACATAAAACAATAGCATTACTGCTATCTACATTACTTTCCTGAACTATAAAAGTTTCAGAGCAACATCATAGTCATATCCCATAGGTTGCATAACACTTGGGATTTACAATTTATTTAACCTTTCACTCATCGTACAACAGCTACGATGTTCTATTAAGATACTTCTTAGCCCTATCACTTTCTTCCACCATGATTCGAAACATTGTTCTGCGATCTAACACGAATGATGGCAGCGTCTCGAAATGAATCGGATATCCATGACCCGATCTTGAGCTCGATTAATTGCGGTGTTAAATACTTTATCCATCTCTTCCATCTTCATCCTCTTCGCCTGTGAGTTCCTTACTGCTCTTCCAGTTCGTTGATAAGCTTCCTCGTATGCATCTTCAGCTCTCGCCCTCTTGGTAGCTTCTTCCTTCAACTTGTTCTTCAGTTTAGCGACCACCTCGATCAATTGTTCTTTCTCTCCTTCGGTCTGTACTAGTTTCTCCTCAGCATTTGTCAGTCGTTCCTCATGATCCTGGATCTCGCCGTCTTTTTGTGTCATTGCAGTCTGTTGTTCAGCTACTATCTCCTGCAACTCCTCAACTGTATCTTGAAGTTCCACATTATGGTCGTAGACTTCATCATACAGACGAGCAGCCATCGAGGTTAATGTAGTCTCCTCCTCCTCGTCCTCGTCATCTTCATCCTCCTGTGGCAATTTAACGGGATCCTCCTCGTCCGTCTCCACATCATCATCCTCATCTTCAACTACTGTGACCAACAGGGCTGACTCCCGTGGCAGTAGTTGTTCCCAAACTACCTGAATGTCGCGAGGCTCCTCCTCTATAGGCATTTGAGGTCCCTCCTCCCTAGCCTGACTGGATTCTCTGACATTTGTCATCCTGACAACAAAGTTTTAAAGTTTTAATTATTAATCATTCTACTCAACACTCACGAATACATAAACTATAAACAAATAAGCACATAAGTGTTTTATTACTTCGTCCTTAAAACTCGATAAGAGTTATCTCCACTATCTTTTCAAATGTTACTTACTAAGGCTTTTCCCCCCACCTAAGGTTCATAACCTAAAGCTTTGATACCAATCTGTGACACCCCCAAATCCTGGTACTTCATTTCCTCAAGATTTGGTGTTCACTTAATCAAAAATTCATTTCTAACTACCTAATCATAATAAAATTGAATAATAAGACCTGCCCATACAGGATTAAACTTAAATAAAAATATCCCAGGTTATCTAACCTTTAATTACAAACATTCAAATGCGGAAAATTAAATCAACTTCATTATAATCTTTAAATCAAAGTCTGATAAATAAAACTATCAAAACTATTACAAGTCTTCATCACTTGTACATTTTTCCCTTCCCTTTGCTAGTAGTAGGTTCATTGACCTTCTCAACCTTAGCTGCAATAAGTATATAATATGCAAGAGTGAGCAAACAAGACTCACTTGAAATAAGAATGAATAACTTTATAACATTACTACAATTGCCAGAAACAGGCTTAATAGAAATGAATGATAGATTCTATTAACATTTTAAAACATGCTACTGAGGGTCTAATGACCACGAATCATGTCCACAGTTATAAGTGATCTTTCAACTTTAACTTTAACAGTCATAAGACTATAAGGACTTCACGTACTTAGGGGGATCAACCCTTCGTACAATGTATTGTGCACAACCATTTCAACGCTAAGCGTAAACCTCTAATAAAAGAGTTGTTCATCTCAGTATTTAGAGTACAAGTTTGCATCAAAGTAAGTTTGGTTTGGATACATTACATGGTATTTTAGAATTCAACGGTAATCAACTAAGGATTAGTTGATTACAAAAGAAATAACTGTATGCTATGGAATAATCAGAACTGAATTGATAATTGTAAATTAACATCATGCTTTAGGAATAATCTAATAGCATAAGCATTGAATAATCATATCAAAATTTTGCTTTGAATAATATTAATTCAAAGTTATTGATAATTGGATACCAAGCATGCATAATGAATAGTAATTTGAACGATAAAGTTGTTCAACACTAGAATATTAAAATATAATGATTTACATGCTAAATAACAAGTTACATATAAAAGAAACTTGCTCAATACTAAATATACGATTTAGAATACTTGCATCCCTATGAACAATTAGATACAAGAGCTTTCTCAATAATAAACCATCTAGCTCTACGAAAGTGTAGAGTTAGCCACTTGTATAATTGAATTTGAATTAAAAACAATAATGTACTCAACGAAATTGAACTTGCACAATGAAGTATGGAGTTAGAAAACTTGCTCAACAGAGTTTAAATATTCGCACAATTATAAAAGTAGAGTTAGAGAACTTGCCTTTAGCACAAGCTAAACCTTACAACTTGAATCAATACCCTATACATATATCATCATGACATAATTAGTCATTACCAACATTTTATATCTATATAAATAAATATATACATCATGTATGTCAAATTACCCATTCACATAATCAAACTATGTTAATACTAGTTAACACTTCATAACATGCTCATTCATAGTTTAATACTACTGAAATCATCATTTAACATTCCAATTGTTAACACATAACATTTATTTTCAAAATTTGTGTAATAAACTAAAACTGTCAGACCATTCTGCTAACTCATGTTGTGGTGGCGCCACAGCTTACATCGTAATTTTATTTTGCATGGCACTGAAATAAGGCCATGGGCACATGAGTCACATGCCAAAGATTGGCGTTGCGGCGTGGCCATAAACAATATGACGCGAGATTAATCTTGCTTCGGCAATGATTGCATAGCCATAAACTCAATCTGGCGACCAAGCTCTCAAACAAGATAAACAAAAGCCAAATTATTTCAAGCTCCAATCTAATAGACTAATTAACATGTAATACGCATATAGACTTCATATAAACATATTGTGAAGACTTCTAACATGATTCTACCCATAAAATAACATAAACATCAACATTACAACATCCAATTTCACTGTTTTTAATAAAAACTCCATTTTTGATATTTTTAATGAAAATCAACACTGTGATTTTGTTTTTCAATCAAAACAGTAAATTCAAAATACCATAGTTATGATAATACATACTCTATCAAATTCAATAGTCAATTTATCAGTTTAACAACTAATTAAACCTTAATTTCTACTTTAAACTAAGCCATATTCATATATATTTTCATGTAAACACTGTAATATGGTTTTCTTCGCAAATTGCATACATACATGACTTAATTTCTCTATAATCACATATAAACTCATGAAACAACCCTATAACCAATAATCATACAAAACTATATATATATATATATCAACAATTCATCTTTTACAAATATTTTACAGAGACTTTTTGGAAAAAGAAGAAAACTAAACTTTTAAACAAAAAAGATTAAGCTCTTACCTTTGATTAAGAAGATGATACCCTTCCCTTTTTATCAAGAACCTTCTTTTCCCAATTCCTTTATCAAAACCTGTTAGGATTTCTCACAATTCTCTCTAGAGTTTTCTTCTTCTCTACCTTTTCTTCTTCTGATATTTTCTTTCTTTAGTCTAATATACGTACTAGAATTATAATGTATAAGATATAATATAAATTAAATATATAATATAAATATAGATATAATGATATCAGTTATGTAAGTTTTGAAAATCAAAAGCCATAAGGCTTGTTTGGCTAAGCTAATAAAATAACTCTTTAATCCTTACACCTTATTTGGTAAACTTAATTAAAATAAATGGATTAATCCTTATACCTTGTTTGATAAAATACTATTAGATTAAAGACTTAATATGCATTAAGACTTGTTTGGCCAAAACTAAATTAAGCTCTTTTAATTTATTTTAATAACTCCTTTATAGCAAGATTATTTGTCACACTTCTAATAAATTAAATAATCAATTTAATCAATTCAAATACTAATCTATTAAATTACTTTAACACATAAATCATTATCACAAAACTATAATTTCTTTATAATTATAATTTTATTTAATCCAACTAACACCTTATTTTAATTACAAAAATCTAATTAAAATATTATAATTTATTTAATCATTATTAACACTCTAACTTAATTATTAAATTAAATTAGTATATAATCTCATAACAATTAATTTTCTTAGCTCCTTAATTATTTATTCAACAATAATTAACTAAACCACATCAACTCAAATTGAACAATTATTTATTCAACAATAATTAACGAAACCACCTCAACTCAAATTGAACAATTATTTATTCAACAATAAACATATCCATTAAATATTTATATAAATCAATAAATATTTAATATTATAATTTAAAATTCTGGAATGTTACATCATTCCCTCCTTACAAGAATTCTGTCCTCAAAATCACAACTCAAATAAATCATTCGTTACATTAAGGATCTCATTTCAAATGTATATAGCCCTGTGGTGACACAACAAATTATATATAAATAAATAGGTAGACAACTCTTGTCAATTACATCGTCATGTAACTCCTTTTCTTTTGCCTCTTAGATTATTTTGATCAAGTGGTGACACATCCGAATCAAAATTATTTAAGTTAAGTCTAACCTAGCACTTCTATATATTTAAAAAGAAAAATATTGTCCTTGTGGTGACACAACAAAACCTCATCGTTCAATTTTTTTATAAGCATCAAATATGATAAAAGAACATCTCAAAAAATTAAGATAAGCCTTGTGGTGAAACAATAAACTTATAGTAATTTTTTGATACTATATTATTTTTATCATACTAGAAGGCGAGGTTCAATATTCTAAATATCTTTGAACACTTTGGATTTAATATAATTTCTTTTAGGGGTTTGTTATTAATTGTCTCATCTTGTTTAGCACACATGCACATATATATAAAATACGTGTCATATTAATTGACATGCGAAGCATGCTGCATAATATATAATATATGTAGTATAAGCATGCATATAGAATACTATATTCTACCCGGATTGATTATGGATTTTATTCTAGTTTAGTTCACTAAAGTCAATAAGTGAACGAAGAGGTAAAACATAAGGTGTAATTATTAAATTTAAATATAACTATTACATTTAAACCTAGGCTCCATTACAAACGGGTCTTCATACGCTCCTTGCTCCATTATCTCCGGTTCTTCAAGATAATTTTAACTAATCCTATTACAAAAACTATTTATAATAGGTAGAAACATTGATCAACAATCAAGGGGAAGTACATTGGAGGGAGATAGAATTTACATCAAGAAAAACTAGAGAAGACGACGTACGCATACCCCATTCCATAAAACTCATACATTCATGCATCCAACTAAAATAAAATCAAATGATATTAGTCAATAGTCCATAATCAATCCCATTTATTGTCATACATATCAACATATGCATCAATAAATAACATTCATCTCATGAATAATAAATATTCAATATATATTTTGATAACGATTTAATGGGCAATTATAGTTAGCATAATACTCAATTTTGAATTAAAATAAACTCCTTTATTTTAATCAACATGGATTCTTATTCCAATTCAAAATAAACAACTTTATTTTAATTTAAAATTACCGAAAAAATATAGAATCCAATTTCAATTTAAAATAAACCTTTAATTTTAATTAGAAATCAAATTAATAAATAAAATAAAATTTATTTAATTTTTTCCGGTTCCGTCGTTCTACCGCTGAATGAATTTGCTTGAACTGCGTGTCGGGTCACCTTTTTCAAAACCACGTCCGATTATTGCGGCACCATGATTACCTTTGCATTTAAAGCATCGTGGCACCAATCTCCATAACCTGTTTTCCCAATTCACAAATTATGCAGTTTTTCTCCAAAAACATTATTCTTTGCCAACAATTATGCCCAATAAAATTGTTTTAAACATATATCAACATACAAATTGAATCAAAACAATTAATAACTCAAATAAAGTTTAGCTCTGATGCCACTGTTAGGTTTGTACTATCCATGAATATGTAACAAATTACATACATAAAGCGAAAGCGTGAAAAATCAGAGTTTTAAAATTTTACAAACCATATACTTGGATCATTCTTTATTCACAATTATTAATTAGATTAAAAGAGATGGAGATTAAATTCATAGCCTTGTAGAAACAAGCTTCCTCAGGTACGAGTTCACCTCCAATTCCTTTTCACGTTCAACTTTAATCCATCGGGTTTGATTCCTTCCTTTGATCAACGTTAGCCATCCAAACGTTTGGCCTCTAGAGGTGATCCAGCAAGGAAAAACAGTTATTCAAGAAGATGTGTCTGTGACACCACCAAATGCAGACACTCATATCTCGAATTCGGTACATCACATGCTAACTCTAGTAATAAATCAAAATCTCACACAACAGAAAATAGAATAATTTACATTGTCATAACATAAATAATCTCGTCCCAGAGTCTAGTAATCGTTACTATAGCATTCCAATAAATAAACTTATACATAACTTAGTACATCATAATACATAAGTCTTATTATAACATGATGATATTAAATTCCTAGCACAAAGGAACAAAGCTACTCCGTAGCTTTGCCCTTACCTTTGTCCTTGGATGAGGGTTCACCACGTTCTGCCTTAATTGAATGTTTTAAGGAAAGCAAAAATGAGCAACAAATTTGCCCAGCAAGTAATATAGCAAAAAGGGTGAACAATTATAAAGTTCAAATCTCAAGAGTATAACCGTGAATAAGAGTTCAGAAAGTATCAATAATTCTCAATAAGTGTCGCTATAGACTGAAAGATATCAGCAAGATTCAAAGAGTTAATCATTTCAAGATTTATGAATAATGAACAACGTCATGGGTCTACTAGGGACTACTTAATTACTATAGAATTAATGATTATTATCTTTGAAAATCCAATAACAATGAGTACAATATATGATCATCCTAAGTACCATACGTTATGCATAATATTTAAACATGTTAGTATGTGCGCACGTTGGTTCACCGATAGTTATATAATTTTCCCTTCAATGAAGGTTGTTCATCTCAACATATTTATAAGAGTCCGCACCAAGTCAATTGGTTTGGATAGCTTTCTAACACATGATAATAGTATAGCCGAATCAATAGTTTAGACAACTTTTATAATATATTTAGGAACGATAAGTTCAATGCTTGCAACAATATCAAGATATAAAATCAATTTCCTAATAGTAATAGATATTTGCTCGGTGTAAATATGGTCGATATGGCAATAATTCAGAATTATACAATATATAAAGTGTAAAGAGTTTAGGGAACTTACATTCAATATAAAAATCAAATGAAGTTAGAGAACTTGCAATAAATGAGAATATTCATTAATAATAAGTGAATGTGGAATAATCAACAATAATTATCCATTAACATACTTTGAAAAATAATAACTTGAGTTGAGTTAGGAAAACTTGCCTTAAGCGTAGTTTACCAACTCTATAGCTTATCAACCTTTTGAAATCCTATTGTAACATAGTTATGTATACA
The DNA here is from genome assembly GCA_020205605.1 of Panax ginseng. Taxonomy (NCBI): domain Eukaryota; kingdom Viridiplantae; phylum Streptophyta; class Magnoliopsida; order Apiales; family Araliaceae; genus Panax; species Panax ginseng. The sequence continues at coordinate 98,757,572 of CM035148.1, forward strand.
GCATATTTATTAGTTACTCCACTCTATAAGTTAATAATCTCATACATGTTCGATCACATAAGTCAATGACATACATTTATTCCTATCTTAGTAATGTAAATGGAATGTCACATTAGTATGCTATCACACCGCGTAGCTCTATAAACACCATTTACTTAGCTTGTAGAAAAGTATTAATAAAGTTTGTAAAAATATTTAGATTCTTGGTTTCTCATAGCCATTATGTGCTAGAACTCTTTAAACATCATGGTAATCATGTGTTAAATCTGAAAGTAGTATAACATACATGTTACAAGTATACAGATTACAAATAAACCATCAGACCAAACTGCAGGGGGGCTAAGTTTCTCCCTAGTTAGGCTTAGGGACAACGCAACTGCGCTGTCCCCTGTGTGACGCCCCCAAAATAGGTATACATCACCCATTCTGAGTCACCAAATACATGGTACAGAAACAAATACAACATCAGTAATACAATTGTCGTGCAAAATACAACAACATATATACTATGAGTTTGAATACAAATATTGTCTAATAGACATTATACAAACTCAAAAGGATTCCTCATTACAATTATTGATACACTATTTTACAAAATAGTGAGGACTACTAAAACAACTATCTTGAATCATCACTCCATACCCCGGCTAGTTCCTGCTAAAATCTCTCCTCCTGAGAAGAACAATGGAACAAAAAGGAAAAGGGTGAGCTCAACTAGCCCAGTAAAGAATATTATGACTATGATAATATACAAAAAATTATCATTTGTCTTCAACAAGGAAAATCTGATAAAATATAATATATAGACAACAAGTTTTAGATCAACAGCTGCAGCGGAAACAACAATCCATTAAAAGAGTCAAGTAGAGAAAGAATTCTACTATCTTCTAAGATTTAAAAATTCATCATCCATATTTTATCCCTGTAACATCAATCAATATACATCTTGAATCAAATATTCATCTTTGCACTACAGGCCAAAGATATTCATTTGTATCACCAGTTGATCACGTTCATCTCAACACCTGTTCATCTTTGCACTACGGGTCAAAGATATTCATTAGGTAATCATTCATCTTTGCACTACATGCCAAAGATATTCATTAGGTAATCATTCATCTTTGCACTACATGCCAAAGATATTCAGTAATATCATTATTTAGGACTGAGGATGATAAAAAATATCTTAAAGAAAACGAATCTAGTGAGATAAAAGATCAAAGATTAGGGATTCGTACTTTAGTTTATCCAAGTTCAAAAATAATCCATAATAACCAATTGTGAATCAGAATTCAAAAATAAAGATCAAAACATGGATACAATCAAAGATAGTAACCATAATAGACATCTTGGACAAAAAGGAGAAAATTTCATTTTTCGGTGAATAATGTCGTATACGTGAATAGTGCCGTATCGTGAATAGTAATCCCACACAAAAGGTAGAAATTCCATAATAAAATCCATACCAATATTTCAAAGATAATGATATTGAAAGAATAACATCATTAGAAAGAAAATAACATCCTTACCTCAAAATATCGCATTTACGATCGGAATATCGGTTATATAAGGTGAAGGAAACTTGCACTGATGAATAGCAACTCACAAAGTATCTAAATACTCACAAAATACGCTCGATAATATAGAGAGAGAAAGAGAGAAAACTTGTTTTTGGTGTGATTTTCAATTCTAACTAAGCACCCTATTTATAGGAAAAAACTTAGAACGCCATAGCAGACTAACCTGCTACCTGATGGCTTTACCTGCTACTATTCATGTGACGCCCCAAAATTTGGGTATCTTCCAACCCGACAAATGGTACTACACGGTGCTACAGTTCACACAATCATTCAATTGAAATACCTCAAAAGAATAAATATGTCATATATATATTCAAAATAATATTAACATTCTCCCAAGTTCTTTATAACCGTTACATCAGTTCTCATCATAATATAAAATATGAACATTACAAAACCTATATTATTACATAGGTAATCTACGGGTTCGCCTTATCCTTCCCTTTATCTTTGCCAGATCCGTCGGCCCGTTCGGTCTTAGCTGCATTCATATGGTTCAAGCAAGAGTGAGCCTAACTAGCTCAACAAGTACAACAATTCTAGGAAAATAGCATGCTTGAGACATAAGAATCATATATCTTCAAAAAACTTAACAATAGTTACGAAGTACTATTGATAATTCAAAATAGCAGTTCTTTTCTTTCAAAACGTTTTACAACAACAATATTTAGTAAAACATCAATTCCGGTCTAAGACCATGAGCATTTCATAAGTACTTTGAAAAGGAGATCCCGGCACGAAGTCCGTAAGTCTGGCATAGCTTATGAGCACGTCTAGGTGATCAACCTATAGTACTCTATGTTGATCAACACTACATTCCTTAAACGTCTATACATTTAAGTTGTGGCAACCTCACGTGCTTGTCGTTTGATGACAAAACAATTTAGCATACTCAGTCTCCTTTTGAAAACCACAACAATATTAGTTTGGTAAATCATTGCACATACTTGAAAGATTAAAAGAATCCAACATATCGTAAGTCTACCCGAAGGAATTGGCTTTGACTTCATCAGATATTAACTTATGCAAAGAATACATGAATCACAAAGATTTGTCCAGATCGAACTAGAACAAGGGTTAGAGTACTTGCATTTAGCGTCAACTACAGTTTATAACACGTGCACTTTAAGTCTTTAAGGTCTCTACAGTAAATGATAACATCACATAGCACATTAGGTCATGGATAAACATATATAATTCCTAAAGAATCTTACCCTACTTCTCAATCTAATTACGTATTAGATTTGTTATTATTGGTTCTGGCTTTCTGTTACGTCGTTCTTACTTTCATATTGACTTATCTTAACCCTAAGTGTTCATACTTAAGGCTTAATTATGTCTTAACAATGATACATTAAGACCTTTAGTTAATTGGTAATCGTATACTATCCATGCTCAACATGTAAAAATTATTCATGATCTAGACCCTAAAATTTGGCCATTGCGGCACTGGCTATTATTACTATCTTATGTCTTTGTCATCAGTCACACTGTTATTGCCTTTAAACCGGACTCGTGACTGCAATACGAGTCCCTTTATTCTGAGTCACGTGCTGTGGCGTGAGTTTGCAGGGGACGAAGCCCATTTTGGCTCTCTGGCATTATTTTTGTTATGGTCGTGTCATGCCACAGACTTTGTGCCACAAAAAATTTTGACAGACTTTTTGAATTGAGAGATTCCCGAACTAGTAACTTCTTCGTTATAAGTCTGAATTGGCTCGTTCAAGAGCCTATGGCTCACAAATCACCTACTCTACGTGTTCATGCAAGAATTTTATTTATTCGACTTTGTTTGCTAAAAATTTACCTATTAGTCCATTTTTAATAAAAACGGTAAATGTTCGTGAACGTTCAATGCTCGTTTCTTCATTCTAAGTCAGAATTCAGCCATTTTTGAGTCCGCAACTCTGTAATGCCAAATGTGATTTGTCTCCATCGAAAACCAACGTTTCCGAGTTCAAATACAAAATACGACTTCCATTCCCTAAATTTCACGAATTCGACGATTATCGTCCAATCGTGTGAATTCCGGAAAACTTCGTTACTAATGATTTGTTCAACCTCTCTTAAGGATTCATTTCATTATATAGACATCTCAACTTACATGATACAACAACTTACATTCAAATTAGGTTATGGCTTATTTCTTATGAGTTCATGACTTAACCAATTATACAACTCAAGACTTTCATTTCTGTATGACTTATTCTTAATTAAGTCATTTAAGCTGCATGCTTACATCTTATTATCCATACAAACTTCTTAAGTTAATCATATAACATGTTCATATATGTATTCCATGAGTTCAGAAGTTATTTAAGTTTAAGTCATTTATTCATAACTTATTCGGCTCAAGTTCATTGCTTATCCACTAATCATATGTTCTTAGCATATAAGTTCAATAAGTTACACTTCTCTTATCACCGTACTATGATAGAGATAGAAGAGACAAGATCAATTACCTTTGAAGACTAACTTCTCTTTCTTTGGAAATCTAACAATGGAAGGTTAAGCTTGAAAGTGCTTATTAGCTCTAACAAATAAGTTGTTTGCAAAGAGAGTTTGTTGGATGAAATTTGAACAAGTAAATGACAAATCCAAGCTTGTTATTTATAGAGGGGCCAAGGTTAGGGTATTAAGGTCATTAAGACATCCCACCTCCTTAGTTAACCTCCTTACTATTCATGTCTTAAGGCCTAAGTAATCTTGCTCATCACTCTTAATTCTTGCCCATCACACAAAGTGCTTGCCCACTACTTCACCCATAGGTTGGCCCATGGATCCTATTTAGTTAATGGATCATTACTTTGGGCTTGGTTTAGTTAATTACTCTATTTCTTGTGGGCTTGCATTCATTTGGTTTGGGCTTCCCATTAATCCACACTTGGGCTAAACATTGCTACAACTTGGGCTTGTCCTTTAATGCTTAATGAACTTACACATCCTACAAGATTACACAAGTTCATTCCTTAGACATTAATTTGTCAATGATCTCAATTTAAGTTCGCATGCGAAATATTGCATTTTCCATACTTGTATTATTATTACATAATTCATCTCGCCTTGATATTATAACGTTACATATTTCTCAGAAGTTCAAAAATAATTCCCGAACAGTAAACGATGAATAGTGTTTTTCGGAAAATTTCTCGGAAAGCTTTTATTTTCGTCTTGGAAATTCAAACACTTTAATTCCTTCACGTAGTTCAAATACTACGATGTTCCAACATTTCTAGGTTATAGAACGACATTCATTTTATTAACACATAATAATAACAATTAATATTATTTTATTCATTATTTAATTCTTTCAAGTATTTTTCAAAGGATCCGAATTTCTCGGTCGTTACATTCTTTTCCACTTATAAAGATTCTGTCCCTAGAATCTTGCCTTACATTATGTACACAAATGAGGGAAATCATTCTTTATCTTTTCTTCCAATTCCCACGTTGCTTCATCGGCATCGTGGTTCTTTTATAACACCTTTACTGATGATATGACCTTGTTTCGCAGAACTTGCTCTTTTCTATCGATGATTTGAATTGGCATTTCTTCGTAGGTTAAATCTTTCTCAATTTGAATAGGCTCAAACTCTATTACGTGTTTATAATCCAGTTTGTAAGGACGTAACACCGATACGTGAAATACATTATGTATTCGTTCTAGGTCTGGAGGTAATGCTACGATATACGCTACCTCACCTACCCATTTGAATACCTCAAAAGCTCCTATAAACCTTGGGCTTAGTTTCCCCTTCTTTTCAAAGCGTATCTTTCCTTTCTAGGGAGATACCTTTAGAAATATGTATGAGCCTACCTCAAACTCCCTATTCTCTCGATGTAAATCTGCGTACTTCTTCTGTCTGTCTTGAGCTACTACGAGACGTATTCGTATCAACTTCACAACTTCCGCTGTTTATTTCACCAATTCTGGTCCTAGCATTCGGCGTTCTCCCACTTCATCCCAACATAACGACATTCGGCACTTTCTCCCATATAAATTTGTAAGGCGGCATACCTATGCTTGCATGATAACTGTTGTTATATGCAAACTCTACTAATGGTAGATGATCATCCCAACTACCCTTAAAATCCATGACGCAAGATCTTAGCATATCTTCTAACGTCTAAATTGTCCTCTCAACTGCGTCCCCAACTGCTTTTGTAGACTTCTTCAAAAGTTCGACGTGAATCATGGGTCACGATCTGACACAATCAAAACTGGTACTCCATGTCTGGAAATAATTTCCTTAACATAAAGTTTAGCTAACTGATCTAAGTTATACTTAACCCGATTGTAAAAAAGTGAGCCGACTTCGTCAACCGTTCCACTATTACCCAAATCGTATCATACCCCTTCTGAGTAGTCGGAAGTCCCACCACAAAGTCCATCGTGATATGCTCCCACTTCCACTCGGGAATTTCCAATGACTGTAACAAGCCACTTGGTCGTTAATGTTCGGCCTTAACTTACTGACAAGTCAAGCACCTACTTACATACTCGGCTATTTCTCTCTTCATGTTCAGCCACCAAAAACTCTGTCAAAGGTCTTGATACATCTTAGTGCTACCAGGATGAATCGAGTACCTCGAACTATGAGCCTCTTGCAAAACCTGCTCCTTTAATTTTGTCTCATCTGGAACCCAAATTCTTCCTTCTAATCTTAATAATCCCTCATTATCAAGATTATATTTTAAATCTTTTTCATTGGTTAACCGCTTCTTCATTTGGTCACACTGTCAGATTTGAGCTGTACCTCTTTGACTCTCTCTACGATGGAAAATTGGATCTCTATCATAAATAGTCTCTGATTCGCTTCACTCGGCAACTTCACCTCTATCTGCATCCTAGCCATCTCTGTTATTAACTCAATTTGAGCCGTTAATAAAGACAACTTCTCCCGACCCTTTCTACTTAAGGCATCAACCACTACATTGGCTTTTCTAGGGTGATACAGGATTTCACAATTGTAATCCTTTATCAACTCCAGCCATCTTCTCTGTCTAATATTCAACTCCTTCTGTGTGAAGATATATTTTAGACTCTTATGGCCCGTGTATATCTCACACTTTTCCCTGTAAAGATAATGTCGCCATATCTTTAAGGCAAACACTACCGCGGCCAGTTCCAGATAATGAGTAGGGTAAACTTTCTTATAATCCTTCAACTTCCTAGATGCATACGCAATAACTTTGTAATGCTGCATGAGCACGCAACCAAGTCCTCTATGCGAAGCATCGCTATAAACTATGAAATTTCATGTGTCATCGGGTAATGATAAAACAAGCGCTTCACTTAATCTCTTCTTCAGTTCTTAAAAACTATCCTCATATTTCTTTGTCCACGTGTACTTCACAGTCTTTCTTGTCAAATAAGTCAACAGAGTAGCTATCTTTGAAAAATCCTGAATGAATCTTTGATAGTATCTCGTTAACCCTATGAAACTTCGCACCTCAGTCGGCATTTTCGGTTGCTCCCAATTCATCACGGCTTCCACCTTCGCTGGATCTACTGAAATCCCCTCCTGGTCAATGACATGTCTTAAAAATTGTACCCTCTCTAGCCAAAATTCACACTTAGTGAACTTCGCATTTAACTTCTCCTTCATTAATGTCTCCAACACTATTCTTAGGTGTTCAGCATGATCTTCTGGCGTCTTAGAATAGACTAGAATATCATCGATAAACACCACGACGAACTTGTCCAAATATTGTTTGAACACTATGTTCATCATATCCATAAATGCAGCAGGTGCATTAGTCAACCCAAATGACATCACCAAAAACTCGTAATGACCATAACGAGTTCGGAATGCCGTCTTTGGTACGTCTTCATTTTTAACCTTCAGCTGATGGTACCCCGTCCATAAATCTATTTTAGAAAAATACTTTTCCCCTTTCAACTGATCAAAAAGATCACTGATTCTGGGCAATGGGTATTATTCTTTATCGTCAACTTGTTCAACTCTCGGTAGTCGATACAAAGTCTTAACGATCTGTCCTTCTTCTTGACAAATAATATCGGCGCTCCCCCAGGGAAACACTCGGTTGTATGTACTTCCTGTCTAACAGTTCTTGTAACTGCGCCATCAACTCCTTCATCTCCACTGGCGGCATACGATACGGTGCCCTGGAAACTGGTGTCGCTCCTGGCACAATTTTTATCATGAATTCACTTAGAAATACATCCATGAATTCACTCACTACCGGTATTTGTTCCATGGTTGCTCCCATCCTCTGGGTATCAACCACATGACACAAATAGCCTACACACCCCTTTCTCAATAATTTCCTAGTTTGTGTCATGGTAAGACAACACGAACGTCCCGGCGATTTACTACCGTAAAATATTACATGAGGTTGTATTAATGTTTTAATGTTCACGCTTTTCTTTTGACAATCTATTATTTCCCCATGGTTAACTAATCAATCCATTCCGAGGATTACATCGAATTCTCCTAACTTTATCTGTATCAGGTCTACCGATAATTTACAACCCCGTATATCTACGCAACAACTCCTATGAATATCTTCAACCAGAATTATCTCTTCGTTTGCTACCTTAATATTTAAATTAAGGTGTATGCAACTTTTCAGGAAGTAATCCTAATCGTCTAGCAAAATTACATACGATAAACGAACAAGTAGAACCCGAGTCAAACATCACGTATGCATTTAGATCGTTGATCGGAATAATACATGTGACTACATCCCCTGAGGCCATCGTATCTTAGACGGGCATGTTAAAGGTATGGGCCATCAGCCTACCCGGCTGTGCTGGACCCCCAATAGTTAACTTACCACTATTGGTGCCCTTATTCCCATCCGTCCCCCTCTTTGGGCAGTTCTTTTCCATGTGGTCAGTTGACCCACACACAAAGCATCCGTGGTTCTTCTTCGGACTCGAACAGTTAGGCACAATTTACCCCTCTTATCCACAGTTGTAACACATGGCCTTACCTTTGAGATAGACTCCTAAATGAGTCTTCCCGCAGGTCTTGCAGGCCTCCATCCTCCTCTTCAGATCACCTAGTTTCACTCCGGTATTCCCAGAGCTAATCACCTTCCATTTGTACCATTCGCCACTCCCACTGGCTCCCTCGATCTTTACTCCCCCATCCACTTTCCCCTTATTCTTCTTATCTTTGTGGTACTAGCTCAACGCCTCACTACCACCTTTGGCAATTATTGCCTTCTCTAATATAATTCTAAAGGAAGTACTTTGGAACACGGATATGCGGTTATAGAGCCTGGGTTTCAAGCCCTGCTCGAACCGGCATGCCTTCTTAACCTCGGTGTCCACTTAGTGTGGAGCGAACCTCGCCAGTTCATTAAACTTGGCGGCATATTGGGGAACCGTCATGTCCCCTTTCTTCAACTCTAGAAACCGCATCTCCATCCTTCCCTACATGCTCGTGGGAAAGTAGTTCTCGAAAAATATCTCTTTGAACCTCACCCACGTTAAAACCTCTATCCCGACCCTGCTTAATTGGCCTCCCACCAAAAGTTGGCCTCTCCCTTCAACATGTAGGTTGCGAAGGCAAATTTTTGGGCCTCGTCGACATTTGCTATCACAAATGCCTTCTCAATTTCCTTCACCCACGTTTGGGCTTCAATAGGGTCCGTAGTTCCTTTGAACTCCAGCGGACCCACGCTTTTAAAATCCTTAAAAGTGGTAGCTCGTGCTACACCAGGATTTACGGGGATGTTAGCCCCAGTTCTATTAAACGCGGTTGTTAACAGATTTAAAAACTCTTGCATGGGGTTAACCGGACCTCCCTCCGGTTGATTTGTGTTAACGCCTTGATTACGTGATACTCTTTTTGGCGGCATTTTGTTGTTACAATAAACAACGCATTTTGTTATTATTCATTTCCTGTTAGTTAATTATTATTTAATTTTAAACAATAACTCAAACATTCATTACTCAAAATGTTCCAAAAATGAAACTTATATTAATTCATCGTAGTATAACACTACATCGGTTTCATTACTCAGCCTAAGCTGAATACAATACTTTCCCGCAATTACTTTCCAAAAATAGGGATTTACAAAAGACTACCATTTGTTATACAAAAGAGGGTTTTACGTCACTACTAGTAAAAAAAAATATTTACATATCTAAACTACTCTAGCCACTACTAGATCACATTTTCCATAAGGCATTCTCAAAATCATTTGGCAAGACCCCAAGCCGTAATAATATCACGGTGATAGTATGTTGCATATGCCTGTGCTTCTACTGGGATAACCAACTACTGCAATTTGGAAGTCTGCATAAGAACTCCTATGAATATAGGACATTCTCCCTATTTTCTGTTTCTTGGTCTTTAGCTCCCCCCTGAGCTCAAAGACCTCCTGTTTCAGCTCATGGACCTTGTCCTTAGCCAAAACCCTCTCATCATGCTCCTGCTCCCACATGGACTCCACGTCCGTCTTATCCTCTATAACTGCCCAGAGCTCGGATTTCAGCTCTTTAACCTCCTGACAGTAGTGCATGTTTCTATCTAGAACTAACATGAAAAGTGACATCATTGACTCCCCCGAAGCCATCTCTATTGCTATCGCTACAGGGTTGAAGGACACCACCTCCATCTCTTCTTCTAACATGTCGTTGAACACGGACATGAGATCTAGACTCTCCGAGTCTCCAGACTAAACCACTACCACTTCGGGATTTGCTGCTATGGGGTTTGGTATAATTTCTATCTGATTAACCGACCCTTCGCTGACTCCTGTACGTCTCTATTTTCTCTTGACATCTACAACAACACAAAAAGTTTGATTAGTACACGTCAGTAGAATAATAAAAACACATAACATATATAATGCATTTTTATAAGGTTAATTTCCATCTTTTATTCTTTGACTTTTCTTAAGGTTATGACTTAAGGTTTAAATCTCCTCCCCCCCCTTAAGTTTTATAACCTAAGGCTTTGATACCAACCTGTGAAACCCCCAAATCCGGAAATCTTCCAACCCGACAGATGGTGCTACACGGTGCTACAGTTCACACAATCATTCAATTGAAATACCTCAAAAGAATAAATATGTATATTCAAAATAATATTAACATTCTCCCAGGTTCTTTATAACTGTTACATCTGTTCTCGTCATAATATAAAATATTATCTTACAAAACTTATACTATTACATAGGTAATCTACGGGTTCGCCTTAGCCTTCCCTTTATCCTTGCCAGATCCGTCGGCCCGTTCGGTCTTAGCTGCATTCATATGGTTCAAGCAAGAATGAGCTTAACTAGCTCAGCAAGTACAATAATTCTAGAAAAATAGCATGCTTGAGACATAGGAATCATATATCTTCAATAACAGAACAATAGTTACGAAGTACTATCGATAATTCAAAATAGCACTTCTTTTCTTTCAAAATATTTTACAACAATAATATTTAGTAAAAAATCAATTCCGGTCTAAGACCATGAGCATTTCATAAGTACTTTGAAAAGGACATCCCAAGCATCGAAGTCCGTAGTAAGTCCCAAGATAGCTTATGAAACGCTCTAGGTGATCAACCTATAGTACTCTATGTTGATCAACACTACATTCCTTAAACGTGTATACGTTTAAGTTGTGGCAACCTCACGTGCCTGTCGTTTGACGACAAAACAATTTAGCATACTCAGTCTCCTTTTGAAAACCACAACAATATTAGTTTGGTAAATCATTGCACATACTTGAAAGATTAAAAGAATCCAACATATCGTAAGTCTAGCCGAAGGAATTGGCTTTGACTTCATCAGATATTAACTTATGCAAAGAATACATAAATCACAAATACTTGTCCAGATCGAACTGGACAAGGGTTAGAGTACTTGCCTTTAGCGTCTGCTACATTTTATAACACGTGCACTTTAAGTCTTTAAGGTCTCTACAGTAAATGATAATATCATATAGCACATTAGGTCAGGGATAAACATACATGATTCCTATAGAATCTTACCCTACTTCTCAATCTAATTATGTATTAGATTTGTTTTTATTACTTCTCAACATGTAAAAATTATTCATGATCTAGACCCTAAGGCTGGCGCTGCGGCACCGACTATTACACTATGTGCCGCACTGTGGCATCACCTGTTATTGCTTAGAAACCAGACTCGGCGTTGCGGCGCGAGTCCCTTTATTCTGGTCGTCAGCTACTGGCGTGAGTTTGTAGAAGTTTGAAGCCCATTTTGGTATTCTATTGCCAAGTTATTTAACTTGAGTCGCTACCATGCAGTGTGGACTTTGTGTCACAAAAATTTTTGACAGACTTTTTGAATTGTGAGTTTCCCAAACTCGTAACATCTTCTTTATAAGTCCGAATCGGCTCGTTCAAGAGCCTACGGCTCACAAATCACCTACTATACGTGTTCATGCAAGCATTTTATCTATTCGACTTCGATTGCTAAAAAATTCACCAATTAGTCCATTTTTAACGAAAACAGTAAACGTTCGTGAATGTTCAACACTCGTTTCTTCGTTTTAAGTCAGAATCCGGCCATTTTTGAGTCTGGAACTCTATAATGCCAAATGTGACTTGTCTCCATCGAAAACAAACATTTCCGAGTTCAAATACAAAATACGACTTCCATTTCGAGAATTTCACGAATTCGACGATTATCGTCCAATCGTGTGAATTCTGGTAAACTTCGTTACTAATGATTTGTTCAACCTCTCTTAAGGATTCATTTCGTTATATAGACATCTCAACTTACATGATACAACAACTTACATTCAAATTAGGTTATGGCTTATTTCTTATGAGTTCATGACTTAACCAATTATACAACTCAAGACGTTCATTTCCTTATGACTTACTCTTAATTAAGTGATTTAAGCTACATGTTTACATCTTATTATCCATATAAACTACTTAAGTTAATCATATAACAAGTTCATATGTGTATTCTATGAGTTCATAAGTTATTTAAGTTTAAGTCATTTATTCATAACTTATTCGGCTCAAGTTCATTGTTTATCCACTTATAATATGTTTTTAGCATATAAGTTCATTAAGTTACACTTCTCTTATCACCCTACTATGATAGAGATAGAAGAGACAAGATCAATTACCTTTGAAGACTAACTTCTCTTTCATTAGAAATCTAACAATGGAAGGTTAAGCTTCAAAGTGCTTATTAGCTCTAACAAATAAGTTATTTGCAAAGAGAGTTTGTTGGATGAAATTTGAACAAGTAAATGACAATTCAAAGCTTGCTATTTATAGAGGGACCAAGGTTAGGGTATTAAGGTCATTAAGACATCCCACCTCCTTAGTTAACCTCCTTACTATTCATGTCTTAAGGCCTAAGTAATCTTTCCCATCACTCTTAATTCTTGCCCATCACACAAAGTGCTTGCCCACTACTTCACCCATGGGTTGGCCCATGGATCCTATTTAGTTAATGGATCATTACTTTGGGCTTGGTTTACTTAATTACTCGATTTCTTGTAGGCTTGCATTCATTTGGTTTGGGCTTCCCATTAATCCACACTTGGGCTAAACATTGCTACAACTTGGGCTTTTCCCTTAATGCTTAATGAACTTGCACATCCTACAAGATTACACTAGTTCATTCCTTAGACGTTAATTTCCCAACGCTCTCAATTTAAGTCAGCATGCGAAATATTACGTTTTCCATACTTGATTATTATTACACAATTCATCTCGCCTTGATATTATAACGTTACGTATTTCTCAGAAGTTCAAAAATAACTCCCGAGCGGTAAACGATGAATAGTATTTTTTGAAAAATTTCGTGGAAAGCTTTTATTTTCATCTTGGAAATTCAAACACTTTAATTCCTTCACGTAGTTCAAATACTACGATGTTCCGACGTTTCTAGGTTATAGAACGACATTAATTTTATTAACATATAATAATAACAATTAATATTATTTTATTCATTATTTAATTCTTTCAAGTATTTTACAAAGAATCCGAATTTCTCAGTCGTTACAATTCAAGCCCACCAATTTTGAAAATAAATTCCAGCACATTTCATTACTCACCAACCAAAAGTGGGGCCCACTATATTTTTAATAAAAATATTTTATTTTTCGAAACTTCAATAATTCATAATAAATAGCCCTTTTATCAGAAAAATTTTAATCTCGTTTGCTTTCCATAGGAAATATAATTCTCTACAACTTTGTAAGTTTAAGTTTTTTCAAATTCCAAACGAAAATGATCGAAATCCACATACGGACGATTTTCAAAACCTCCATTCCGACAAAATACTTATAAAACACCTCAGCATTAATTCCTTCATTTATAACCACATAAAATAAATATATCCATCATTTATATCCACATAAAATAAATATTTCCTTATCATATAAATCAATAACTAATTCTTCACAAATAATATTATGGAATCACAATTATGACAACCAGGTCGTTCCCAGGAAAGTGGGGGCTTTCTGATAAGGATTTCTCCTTATTGGCGCGCAATTAGGTGACCAAACCCCTTTCCTAGATAGAACTTTCTTAGACATTGCCAATAATGCTATCTAATAATAGTATTCAAATAATATGAATTATTGATCTGATAATGGAGATCTTTGTGCGGTTGATAATTATTGAAACAACAATAATATAAAATATCAACGCATAATTATTGAACCAATAAAATAAAATATTGAGCAAAGAATTATCAGTAACAATTATTGAGTGGTGACTTCTTACGTAAGAATCAATAATTTCAAAAATCTTGTGCAATATCGTATAAATCTTTGCAACCGATAGCGACATCAGTATTTTAACCATCGGGTATTCCAACAAAGTGTTAATTGTGTAACCATTACGCCGTTATTTATAAAAACTCAAACTTGTCGCTTTTCTTCATCCGACAGCTTATCCGTTATGGGGCCCATAAATGGTCATACTGGCCGTCGTTTAATATTCCCAACGTAAAGAATATTCCACAACCAAACGAATACTTTACAACCACTTGCTTATTTTGCAAAATTTGCACATTTCACCCATAACTAAAGTATTATATCAAATTAACAATTTATTATTCAAAATAATAAATAGAGGAAATTTGATTTTATTCATTAAAAAGTTGGGGTTCTTACAACCTTCCTTCTTATGAAATTTAAATCCTCAAAATTGGCGTGACGTACCGTGTGTTTGAAAAGGTGAGGATACCTCGCTTTCATTTGTAATTCTAACTCCCAGGTCATTTCTGCAATAGCATGGTTTCTCCAAAAAACCTTCACTTGTGGTATAACCTTGGTGCGTATGACATGTTCTTTCCTATCCAAGATCTTAACAGCTACCTCCTCGTACGTTAAATCTTCGGCTATCTCGTCTGGTTCTAACTCAATAATGTGGTTCGGGTCTTTCACATATTTACGAAGCATAGATATGTGAAAAATATTATGAACACGAGACATGCTTGGAGGTAATATGAGTGTATAGGCCATATTTCCTATTCGGTCAAGAATCTCAAATGGACCAACAAATCTTGGATTGAGCTTTCCTCTCTTCTCAAATCTTGTAACTCCCTTCCATGGAGCAATACGTAACAATACATAATCCCCAATATTAAATTGTACGTCATTTCGATGAAGATCCGCATAACTCTTTTGTTGATCCTGTGCCGTTTGTATACGTTATCGAATCGTTTGGATCTTTTCTGTAGTTATGCGTACCAATTCTAGTCCCAATAATGTTGATTCTCCCACCTCATCCTAGCATACTGGAGAGCGATACTTTCGTCCATACAATGCTTCAAGTGGAGCTATGCCTATACTTGCTTGATAACTGTTGTTGTAGGAGAATTCCAACAATGGTAGGTACTTATCCCAACTCCCTTTGAAATCTAGGACACAGAGTCTGAATAGATCTTCAAGAGTTTGAATAGTCCTCTCTGTTTGCCCGTTCGTTTGAGGATGGTATACCGAACTGAATCGTAAATCTGTGCCCATAGCTTTCTGCAAGCTAACCCAAAATCGTGAAGTGAATCTTGGGTCACAATCCGAAACTATGGATACTGGTATACCATGAAATCTCACAATCTCATATACGTACATACTGGCAAGACGTTCAAGGGTATAAGTCTCCCGTATAGGCAAGAAATGGGCAGACTTGGTTAATCTATCAACAATAACCCAAATCGCATATATGCCTTGAGAAACCTTGGGAAGACCCGTAATGAAATCCATAGTATTGTGTTCCCACTTCCATTTCAGAATCTCAAGTGGTTGCAATGGACCCTTTGGCACTTGATGCTCTGCCTTTACACGTTGACAAGTTAAACACCTCGAGATAAACTCCACGATCTCTCTCTTCATATTGCTCCACCAAAATGTATGTCGAAGATCATGATACATTTTGGTACTCCCAAGATGGATTGCAAATGGTGTATTGGGTGCCTCCATCATGATTTTATGCTTCAAGTCAGAATCGTTAGGAACACAAAGTCTGGAGTTGACTCGAAGTATTCCTTCTTCATCAATTATTGTTTTTGAAATAGCACCTTCTTGCACTTCCTTCTTCATATGCATCAGTTCCATATCCGTAGCTTGAGCAGCTTTAACTTTATCGATTTAAGTCGGTTCTACTCGTATATTTGATATCATCACGTGGGTACTTGGAGCCTTTACCTCTATCTCTATCCTTTGTAAGTCATACAAAATGGACCTTTGTGTTAACAACATTGCACTCGTACCCGCATATGATCTTCTACTCAATGTGTCAGCTACCACGTTTGCTTTTCCAGGATGATATTGGATGGTGTGATCATAATCTTTCAACAGCTCGAGCCAACGTCGTTGTCGCATGTTGAGTTCCTTTTGGGTGAAGAAATATTTGAGGCTTTTATGATCTGTATAGATCTCCACTTTCTCCCCATACAGGTAGTGTCTCCAGATCTTTAATGCGAAAACGACTGCTGCCAACTCCAAATCATGAGTAGGATAATTCCTCTCATATTCTTTGAGTTGTCGCGAGGCATAGTCTATGACTTTCCCATGTTGCATAAGAACACATTCTAACCCTTTGCCTGAAGCATCGCTGTAGATAACAAATCCATCCGAACCAGATGGTATTGTCAGAACAGGTGCTGAAATGAGTCTCCTCTTGAGCTCTTGAAAACTCTTCTCACAATCCTCGCTCCAACCGAATTTTATATCTTTACGAGTCAGCTGATTTAACGGAGTAGCGATTGGAGAAAATCCTTCCATGAATCTCCGATAATAACCAGCTAAGTCCAAAAAGCTACATACTTCGGTCACCGACTTTGGTTGCTCCTAACTTTGTATTGCTTTAATTTTTGCCGGGTCGACAGATACTCCATGTTTTAACACCACGTGCCCAAGGAATGCTACTTCCTCAAGCCAGAACTCGCATTTATTCAGCTTGTCATATAGCTTGTTATCACGAAGCCTTTGTAGTACAATCTTCAAATGGTGCTCATGATCTTCACGGCTTTGGGAATAGATGAGGATGTCATCAATAAAGACAACAACAAACTGATCCAAATATTTTTTGAACACACGAATCATCGTATCAATGAAAGCAACAGGAGCATTAGTCAATCCAAAAGATATGACTAAGAATTCATAATGCCCGTACCGAGTTCTAAAGGCAGTCTTTGGAATATCCTCAGTTTTAATCTTCAGCTGATGATATCCAGAACGAAGATCGATCTTTGAAAAGAATTGTGTTCCTTGCAACTGGTCGAACAAGTCATCAATGCGAGGTAGCGGATACCTATTCTTAATGGTGATATGGTTCATTTCTCGGTAGTCAATACAAAGTCGCATACTCCCATCTTTCTTCTTTACGAATAACACAGGAGCACCCCAAGGAGATGTACTAAGACGAATGAAACCGATGTCCAACAACTCCTGTAGTTGGACCTTTAACTCCTGAAGTTCAATAGGAGCCATTAGATATGGGGTTTTAGAAATGGGCTTTGTACCAGGTTCAAGATCAATAAAGAATTCAACTTCACGTTCTGGCGGTAGACCGGGAAGTTCTTCAAGAAATATGTCGGAAATTCACTAACAATGTAAATATTATTCAAATCGGCGTGTTTTGTTCAAGTCCTTGACATGGGCTAAGAAAGCTTGACATAGTTTGGTGTTCACGATCCACAATATAAATAACATTTAACTACCCATTTATGTTCACGATCCATAATATAAATAACAATATATTTGTTTACAAATAGAACATACACTTCATTAACTCGATATAGTTAATACATTACATTACCCCGTTCTCTAACCTTAACATTACAAACATACCCTTTAGTTATACAAAAGGGTTCACAAATACAACATAATAATAATAATGTTATTCATAACTAATTAATCACTATGCCTTTTGCCTTTGTTCTTCACAAAGACCTCCTCGCCACTTCGTCCCTAAATTTAAAAAAGTTTTATTTAGCAAGGGTGAGCAACAACAAATTTTCCCTCATAGTTAAGATATACAATGAATGTATAAGTATCGTAATAATAGACTATCTATTTTGATAGAATGACACCAAAGTTCTAGGAACTTTGAAATAGTTTAACAAATCGTTAATCAATAACAAGTCTTCTCATATTCTAGGCAACATAATAATTTGATAATGAAAGAGTACAACGCTTTCAAAGTTTCTACGATATTCTATTGAATAAACAAGAATCAATTCTACGTAATAACAAAGTGGAATGTTTTCCAGATTTATGATGAGCGATCCATCGATCTAGAACTTCTACTTTCTGCATCTATCAAAGATTTACTTTGATACATACGCAGAGTATCGATAACCATAAAGATTAAATCATACCCTCTCGCAAGTATAACAAGTGATCAACTTTATTATACCCTATATTATGCATAATACTTAATAAAGGCGCAATGGCCAATATACGACCTAAAATGTTCCTTTTATATAAAAGGTTGTTCTTCTCTACCTCTTTGAATCAAAATTTGATTTAACAACGAAATGCAAATGATTTCAATTCACTTATTTACTTATCGATCTAAGTTTTCTTTTTTTGATCTAAATAAATAATTGCATCGATCTAATAATAATAATTAAATTCTTTCTTTCTCGAATTTATCAAGTTCTAACAAATGTTCGCTCAGCCGTAATAATTAGCTAAGACATTTCTCAACATAATTTGACAATAAATGTGATTATATCTCATCATCAATTCTATCTTCTACTTAATATGAATATCCAACAATAGTTATTCTACAAATATATATTTTTCAATCAAGAATTCAATTTGAATTATTAAACATGCACTAACCATGAATAATCAACAATAAATTCCTCGGACATGGTATAATTAGCAATAATTAACCATTATAATAATTGAATGAATATAACTCAAGGTCGAAAGTTAGGAAACTTGCCTTCCGTGGCTGATTATTCTACACACAATAAACTTATCTCGCTTTCGAAGACCTATAACCAATAATATCGGGCCTCACAATTAGCACAATAATTCACAACACACAATACCGTAATTTACAAATAAACTTCTCCTAGTACACATTACCATATAGCCACATTAGTGTTTATAACCTATATAAACACTTATCAAGTCTAACTATTTCTATTCTGTTGGACTTCTATTCCATTCTCTTGTTCTCGTCACCCTATCCGATAATTAACACATTGATTGTCAATTAAACTTGGTCTCTAAGCTTCAATATTATTTTAGATAAGTCAAATATCATTTATAATATTTTTCTAAGCTTTTAATAATTTATAAACAATTATTATAATTTATAATAATTTTTCAAACATTAAATCATTTTTAAATGATTTAATTATCAAATAATCTTATCATTATTAATATTTAATAATATAAAAATATTAATAACATACTTTGTCAAAATATTAAAGTTATTTTTAATAACTTAAAATATTTTTAAATCATCAATATTCTACTTAAATGATTTTTAAAATAATTAAAATCATTTTTAAATCATCACCATTAATATTTAAATATTAATGAAATTATTATCAAAATATTAAAAGTCATTAATTATAACTTAAAATATTTTTAAAACATTTTTCTCATTTTTAAATGATTTTTAAATCAATAAAATCATTTTTAATTCATTTATTTAATATAATAATTAAATAAATCTAATATCATTAATATTAATTTATTAATGAGAATTCTCCAAAAATATTGAAAATTATATTTTATAATTCAAAATATTTTCTAACACTTTATTCTTATTTAAAATGATTTTTAAATCAATAAAATCATTTTTATCTTATTTATTTAATTTAATAATTAAATAAATCTAATATCATTAATATTAAATTATTAATGAAAATTCTCCAAAATATTAAAAGTTATATTTTATAACTCAAAATATTTTTAAATACTTTATTCTTATTTAAAATGATTTTTCATAATATTAAATCATTTTTCTCTAATTTATTTAATACACTAATTAAATAAATTAAATACCATTAATATTCAAATAATTATAAATATTAATAAAAATATCCCAAATAATTAAAAAATTATTTTTCATAATTTAAAATAATTTTAAAACCATTTTTGTAATTTTTATAATTTATTTTCTATTTTAAATTAATTTTCAAAAATTCAAAAATTAAAAAATTAATTAAACCGTCATTATAGGCCTTTAGCGACACTTGTCTCGTTGTCTTTGGTGTTCTTGAGCTCAAGAACACCGACAAAGTCGTTGTTCAAGGGTCACGTTTGACCACTTTTTTATTCTCTCTTTAATCATGCTTCGAAATAATTTAAACACTTGATATCTTAAGAGGTTTATGTAACACTACAATATTCAACCATCATCTAGCTCATAACACAAAACCATCAAGGAGATCGATCTCCAAAATCATTGTCGACATTCTTCGGGTTTTTCTGGTTACCCGTAAACCCAGCAGCCTTCGAGGGTACCTACTTTCATGCTCGATTATATCTTAGTGTTCGGTCATCATTCAGTGATTTCTTGGTTCATACTTGTAGTATATATGTCAAGGAACATAAATATAACATTATTTCAATCAAACAACATAAACATCATTTAGATCTAGATCCGGCCAAAGGTCGTCGAGAATCAGTTCATTCATACCGCTTTCGAAATTCCGTAAACTTGAAATCGTGATCGAATGTGGCTAGTTTGACCACCCATTAAATTCAATATATTGGTGGTTTAAGAGATCTAAAGACCCATATAGAGTACATATATACAACTACAAATATGGTTACAAAAAAAATCATCAAAACAACATAAATCTCGATGATCTAAGCTTCAAAAATCTTGTCGACGCCGATTTTAAACTTTCTCGGTTACCCAGATTTTGATCTGGTCATGCCTTCTATTAACCAACCCTTCACCATGAATAACATGAAATCTAGACATCCATAATGGCTATGATTCCACTTCCGCATCAAAGACCTACATATCAAGTTACATACATTCAAAAAACATAAAACAACAAAAATCATAAAATACATAAGAGATCTAGAGCCATCGACATTACTTGTCGCATCGACGACTTTTTTAACTCAAGAACAGCTTTTTTGAAAACTCATTTTTAAAGCCATTTTGATGCTATGGATCTATGATAGATCATCATAGATCATCATAAAACATCCATCTAGCAAACATTCTAAACACATAAACACAAAAATTTCTTAGCATACAAGATCAAAAAAATAGGTTTAGGGTTTATACCTTCTTTCTTCCAATCTTTGATCTTATATCTCCTCCAATCGATTTGGGTGATCTAGAAAGGTAATATGACCGAAATACTTGAGATAATTCTTGGTTTTGAGAGAGAGAGAGAGTGGTGAGAGCTTGAGAGAAAAAATGAGTAAAATATTAGTGACTTTCTCTCTCTCTTAATCTATATATAATATGATATAATGATGCTAGATGCTTAGATGTCAATGTCAATTTGATCAATGTTGTCGAGATTTTTGTGTCACAAAGTCAAGATAGTTGGTCACCAACTAAAGTTTTTAGCAAAATTTACAAGTTATCTAATTTAAAAATCCAAAAGGGCAATTTTGTCATTTGCAATTTAAATTAATGGCATTATGGTCAAATGTTCAAACCCTTTAGGGTTTAACCCTAAGGTTTTAACCTTTAAACCTTTAGGTTTTAAAAACTCAAATTCTAGAATTTTCTAATTAGGGTTTAAAAAATAGAAAATTAAGAATTTCAAAAATAAAATTAGGGTTTTAAATAGAAATTAATATTTCTAAAGTATAATTAGGGTTTCTAATTATATTAACACATACTAATCACTTTAGGCTTGCTAATTAGGATTAGGTTTCCTAATTAGGGTTTAGAAATCCTTAATATGAAATTAGGGTTTTAATTAGAAAAATTAAAATTTCTAAATTACAATTAGGGTTTGTAAAATAGAAATTAAGATAACTAAAATATAATTAGGGTTTTCTAATCATATTTAAGTTTAATAAACACATTAAACTTACTAATTAGGATTAGGGTTTCCTAATTAGGGTTTTAGGATTCTCGAATATAAAATTAGGGTTTCTTTACTTTCGATTAGGGTTTTCTAACTCAGACGTTAGGGTTTCTAATCCCGAGATTAGGGTTTAAATCTTTATTAGGTTTATTAATTTTAAACCTTATCCGATCAATCATCGATCAATATCTCTATACAAAGACAAATACATACTCATTAATATAATTATTTTAATTATATTTTCTATCGAATCCTATCCAAAAAATTAGGTTAGGGTTTCTAAAGTCATTAAGCACAACTCTACTCTAAATTTATTAGTCAATACACAAATTGACCTTTCTCGACTCTCGTATCACAGATACTTGTCACAAAATTGATAATCAATATTAATATTAATAAAAAAAATTATTCAGAAAATTTTAATTATTCAAAATCCTGTTATCACATTCACCCTCCTTAAAAGGATTCCGCCCTAATCACCGCTTTCTTATTCTCTACAATCTTTTAAAGTTGTATCATCAATTCATTTTATCAACACAATATTAATTTGTGTCTCAAATTCTAACCTCGTGACTTGAATCTATAAAAAAGAAAAAAATTCACAACAATATCTAACTCAAGATTTCTCATAATTTAATTTCTAACCGAACTCACATTACTGTCAGCTTCTTCATGGGCAAATGCTACATTTGGAACCGCTATGCTAAAAGTGAATGTTGTTGGTCTTCTTGGTCAGGCAGTCCTCGAATCGCAAAGGTTCCGCTACATCGTCCCTTGTTGGCACTTCTCCTCTCTATATTTCTCTTCTGACAATTTCTACCCGTATGATCTATCGATCCACACGCAAAAAACAACCTCGTGTCTTCTTTTTTGAATGGGACACCGGGACACATGTGTCCCTCTTGACCACAGCTTGTAATAATGCTCTTTTTTCTTCAAACAAACTCCTTGATGATGCTTCCTGCAAACTACACACTACGCCACCTTTTCTTCCTAATCTCTACCGGATTATTTCCTAATTAATATCACCATCCCTCTTACGCTTATTAAGATTACAACCTCCACTACCACCTATCATATTATTTCCTTCAAATTTCCTTTCTTTGTTCTTGACTATTCTTTAATACAACTTCAATTTCCCTTCAAATGATAATGGCTTTTTCTAATAACGTTGAAAATGAACTAATTTGCAAAGACATCCAACTTCTCTCGAGTAAAGTACCAACGATTTCAATCCGCTCCTAAAACATCGTGGTTTAAGCTCCTCGTTGTCCACTGATGTGGAGCAAATTTTGCTAACTCATTGAACTTGACAAAATATTCTGTCACCGCCATATTTTTCTCGCTTCAGATTCACAAATTGTTCTTCCATATTTCTCTTTAGACTTCCTTCCTCAAGCAAGCATTATCTCGATAAAAAAATCTTACATTAATTCTCCTTTTCTACACAAATTCTTATTAATAACACAATAAGAATTAAAAAAAAATTTCTCATATAATCGCATATTTATTCAAATAGCACACAATACATTTAGTACTTACTTAACACATATATACACTATCCCTTTTTAAATAATATCAGATTAACAACACAACTTTAAACAAAAGTTGTAATTCTCCATTCACACATAACTATTCCTCTCAGCTTCATCAAACTTACCACACCTAGGGGTTCAGAACTTGCCACAATTATATGAGTGTATGAACTTATCCTAGTCGCACCTTTCAAGGCCCATTCACGAGGGGTTCAAAACATTTCATATAATTATGAGTCATGAACTTACCATAAGTATGAGTTTTAAGAACTCAAAATTAATCTTAATCTTATATTCATATAGAAAATAAAGATTTCACTCATACAAACATATATATATATATATATATATATATATATATATATATATCACACATCTCGCTCTTGATATTACAAACCAAGTAATATCATACACTATCAAAAGATACTATCGCTTAAACTTAAGCTATCTACCGTCCACTCCCTTCACCAGCCTTCTTCTTATCGACACTTGTTGCCTTCTGCTTAGGACAATATATAGGAAAATATGTCCTTCTTGCTTAAAAATTGAAGCACACGCTCTTCCACATCATGCATTCTCCCACGTGAGTCTTTCCACACTTGTCTGTCAGAGACTTGCTTCTTCTTCTGGTTTGAATTTTTCAGAATTATCACTGTCGTTGTCCCTCTTTCTTCTTATTCTTGCTCTTTCTCTCGCTTTGATTGTTCCTTCGATTTATCCACCACCTTCAGTCTTCATCCTCCACTCCACTCTTAGCCTTCAAAGCTCGCTCCGCTCTTCACCATTTCGTAGAACGCCATTCTCCGCTCTTCCACAACTCCTCCAAGAGAAATACTTTACTCCGGAGTTCTTGAACTTCTGCAGATAGTTGATCTTGTTCTCCAACTTTGATCTTATTCTCTTTCTCCACCTTAGCTTCTTCTTGACTCGCCTCATCATCACCACTCAGATACATCTCGGATAATCATCATGATCGCTCCCCAGATTTACCATAGGTTCATCTTTTCCCACCTCTTCAACTAACTCGCTTTATACCGCACCTCTGCCCATCGCACATCGGTGCAATAAATCGCCAGCATCTCCACACTCATTTCATCTTCTCCAGACATCCTACCATCACCTAAATGACTTGATTAATACTTCTCCAAAGACGAACTTCTCACACTATATGTGTCCACATATCTCACTATCGATATATTTCTAAAATCCTCACTTAGTACTCTAAATGAGTATTCTAGATTTCGCTTATGGTTATAATCCTAGGGTTTTCCCCACCCCACTTAAGGTTTATAACCTATAGCTCTACTACCAACTTGTGACGCCTTGGTCACTACAAATTTTGATACCAACTCAGTGACACCCCCCCAAATTCGGTTACACCTCACCCCGAGTTTGGTGTTCACGATCCACAATATAATAACATTTAACTACCCATTTATATATAAATAGTAATATATATCACATTAACATATATAGTTTAATACATTACCCCTGTGTTCTCTAACCTTAACATTACAAACATACCCTTTAGTTATACAAAAGGGTTCACAAATACAACATAATAATAATAATATTATAACTAATTAATCACTATGCCTTTTCCTTTGTTCTTCACAAAGACTCTCCTCGCCACTTCGCCCTAGTCAAAAAAGTTTTATTTAGCAAGGGTGAGCAACAAATTTGCCCCCGCAAGTTAAGATATACAATGAATGTATAAGTATCGGAATAATAGACTATCTATTTTGATAGAATGACACCAAAGTTCGGGGAACTTTGAAATAGCTGAACAAATCGTTAATCAATAACAAGTCTTCTCATATTCTAGGCAACACAATAATCTGATAATGAAAGAGTACAACGCTTTCAAAGTTTCTACGATATTCTATTGAATAAACAAGAATCAATTCTACGCAATAACAAAGTGGAATGTTTTCCAGATTTATGCTGAGCGATCCATTGGATCTAGAACTTCTACTTTCTGCATCTATCAAAGATTTACTTTGATACATACGCAGTGTATCGATAAATAACCATAAAGATTAAATCATACCCTCCTAAGTAAGTATAACAAGTGATCACTTTATTATACCCTATATTATGCATAATACTTAATAAAGGCAAGAATGGCCAAATATATACGACCTAAAATGTTCCCTTTATATAAAAGGTTGTTCTTCTCACCTTTTGAATCAAGATTTGATTTAACAACGAAATGCAATGATTTCAATATCTAATCACTTCTCTTCTTCTCAAACCTATCAAGTTTTCGATTTTCGATCTAGCCAAAATAATTGCATCGATCTATCAATAATAATTAAATTCTTTTCTTCTTCTAATTTATCAAGTTCTAACAAATGTTCGCTCAGCCGTAATAATTAGCTAAGACATTTCTCAACATAATTTGACAATAAATGTGAATTATCTCAGATCATCAATTCTATCTTCTACTTAATATGAATATCCAACAACAAAGCTTATTCTACAAATGTATATTTTCCTAATCAAGAATTCAATTTGAATTATTAAACATGCACTAACCGCGAATAATCAACAATAAATTCCTGGACATGGTATAATTAGCAATAATTAACCATTATAATAATTGAATGAATATAACTCAAGGTCGAGTTAGAAACTTGCTTTCGCTGATTATCAAAATACACAATATAAACTTATCTCAAGGCTTTCAAAACCTATAACCAATAATATCGGGCCTCACAATTAGCACAATAATTCATAACACACAACACCGTAATTTACAAATAAACTTCTCCTAGTACACATTACCATATAGCCACATTAGTGTTTATAACCTATATAAACACTTATCAAGTCTAACTATTTCTATCCGTTGGACTTCGTCCCATTCTCTGTTCTCGTCACCCTATCCGACAATTAACACATTGATTGTCAATTAAACTTGGTCTCTAAGCTTCAATATTATTTTAGATAAGTCAAATATCGCTTATAATATTTTTCTAAGCTTTTAATAATTTATAAACAATTATTATAATTTATAATAATTTTTCAAACATCGTAAATCATTTTTAAATGATTTAATTATCAAATAATCTTATTATTATTAATATTTAATAATATAAAAATATTAATAACATACTTTGTCAAAATATTAAAGTTATTTTTAATAACTTAAAATATTTTTAAATCATCAATATTCTACTTAAATGATTTTTAAAAATAATTAAAATCATTTTTAAATCATCACCATTAATATTTAAATATTAATGAAATTATTATCAAAATATTAAAAGTCATTAATTATAACTTAAAATATTTTTAAAACATTTTTCTCATTTTTAAATGATTTTTAAATCAATAAAATCATTTTTAATTCATTTATTTAATATAATAATTAAATAAATCTAATATCATTAATATTAATTTATTAATGAGAATTCTCCAAAAATATTGAAAATTATATTTTATAATTCAAAATATTTTCTAACACTTTATTCTTATTTAAAATGATTTTTAAATCAATAAAATCATTTTTATCTTATTTATTTAATTTAATAATTAAATAAATCTAATATCATTAATATTAAATTATTAATGAAAATTCTCCAAAAATATTAAAAATTATATTTTATAACTCAAAATATTTTTAAATACATTTATTCTTATTTAAAATGATTTTTCATAATATTAAATCATTTTTCTCTAATTTATTTAATACACTAATTAAATAAATTAAATATCATTTTATTCAAATTTAAATAATTATAAATATTAAATGAAAATATTCCAAATAATTAAAAATTATTTTTCATAATTTAAAATATTTTTAAAACCATTTTTTTTATTTTATTAATAATTTTTTAATTAATTATTTTTCTTACTAAATAAGATCAAATAGGGACTTGGGATTTATATCTTCTCTTGAATATGGTTGATCTTAGATCTCCTTATACGTTAATGGTGTTTTAGAAAGGTAATATGTGACTGAAATACTTCACAAATTCGGGAGTTTAGAGAGAGAATGAGTGGTGGAGAGCTTGAGAGCAAATTATCAATTATTTGTGATTTTCTCTCTCTCCAATCTAATATATAATATGGTAAGATGCAAGATCTGATGTTGCTGTCACTTAGAGGCTGGTTTGGCTGGAGTTTTGTGTCCCAAAGTCAAGATAGTTGGTCAACAACTAAAGGTTTTGCAATTTTTACAAGTTAGCTTATTTAAAAATCCAACAAGGGTAATTTTGTCATTTGGAAAATAATTTAAATGGCATTCTTGACAATTGTTCAAACCCATAGGGTTTAACCCTAAGGTTCTAACCCTTAGGTTTTAAAATAATCCAATTCTAGAATTTTCTAATTAGGGTTTAAAAATAGAAAATTAAGAATTTCAAAAAAAAAATTAGGGTTTTAAATAGAAATTAATATTTCTAAAGTATAATTAGGGTTTACTAATTATATTAACACATACCAATCACTTTAGGCTTGCTAATTAGGATTAGAGTTTCCTAATTAGGGTTTAGAAATCCCGAATATGAAATTAAGGTTTTAATTAGAAAAATTAAAATTTCTAAATTACAATTAGGGTTTGTAAAATAGAAATTAAGATAACTAAAATATAATTAGGGTTTTCTAATTATATTTAAGTTTAATAAACACATTAAGCTTACTAATTAGGTTTAGGGTTTCCTAATTAGGGTTTTTGGATTCTTGAATATAAAATTAGGGTTTCCTAACTTTTGATTAGGGTTTCTAACCGTACGTTAGGATTTTTAATCCTGAGATTAGGGTTTCTAATCTCTTATTAGAGTTTATTAATTTTAAACCTTATCCGATCAATCATTGTTCAATATCTCTATACAGTACAAACACATACATATCAATATAATTATTTTAATTATATTTTCTATCGAATCCCTTTCCAGAAATTAGGGTTAGGGTTTCTAAAGCTGTTAAGCACAACTCTACTCTAAATTTATTAGTCAATAGACAAACTGACCTTCTCGAGACTCGTATCACAGATACTTGTCACAAAATTGATAATCAATATTAATATTAATAAAAAAAAAATTATGCATAAAATTTTAATTATTCGAAATCCGGGTTATCACAACCGGTATGACCCTGATTGTGGTCCCTCAATTGGGCATACTCATTATCTCACTCTAATAATTGAGCCCTGTTGACAACATCTGAATATAAAGAAAATTTATGAGAGATAAGATATTGCCGAATCTCGGGTTTTAGACCTTTCAGAAACATCCTCGTCATTCATTCCTCATTCTTAACCAAATGAGGTGCAAACCTGGATAACTCTGCAAATTTCGCCTCGTACCGGGACACCGTCATGTTGTTTTGTTCCAATCTGATAAACTCCACCTCCTTCATATGACGAATACTTTCAAGAAAGTACTTGTCATTAAACATTTCTGAAACGTTTCCCAAGAAATGTTGAGTGCGGCAGGCTGGGTACGCTTCACAGATTCCCACCAATAATCTGCCTCACCGCGGAACATAAAGGTGGCGAATGGAACCTTCCGTTCCTCTATATATCCCAAGACATCGAATATCTTGGTTATTTGTTTGACCCATGTTTCTGCCTTAATCGGATCCGGCTTTCCCACAAATTCTGGTGGTCCCAACTCCTTGAACTGCTTGGCTGTGATAAGCCGCGCATTGCTATCATTTTCACCTGTATTTTGTGCACGAGTCTCCCTCGTCTGATTTTGCATGAACTGCTAAAAGCTTCTAAACATCCCATCATTCATCATTTGTTTGGTAGTGTTGTTTATAGGAGGAACATCGACGTTGGCACAGACAGCAGCGATGCCTTTGGATAGTAGAGGAGGGAGCGGAAACATGATAGACTTTCCATTTAGGGTGACACATTACCTCCATCTACAAATAAAATACGATTTGAATAGCGGAAAACCTCGGGACTCTTCTGCGGCCATAGGAGAACTTGCCTTCATGTTGCACGTTCCCCTAGGTGGTGATTAAAGGTGTCTCCACGGTATGATTCACTTCATTGTTAATATTTGCAGCTGCCATTCTCAAATACTGCCACAAAACAAGGGTTAATTAACATGTCACATATTATCTCTATACTCTGACCGACCAAATAAATAACAAATAAACTTAGTCAGGTCATACTAGCGAAGGAATTCCCCGTCTCTCCCCTCCTAGTTCTTGTCTCACATCTCAGCCAGGGATCATATCCCTAAGCTTTGATACTAACTATGACGCCCCCAAAATAGGTATGCATCACCCATTCTGAGTCTCCAAATACATGGTACAGAAACAAATACAACTTCAGTAATACAATTGTCGTGCAAAATACGATAACACATATACTGAGTTTGAATACAAATATTATCTAATAGACAATATACAAACTCAAAAGGAGTCCTTGTAAGACCCCGAATTTTTTTTAAATAAAAAGGAATTTCCTTTATTTATTATTTTGAAATAGTAAGGGTGGATTTGATTAATGTGGTTAGTTATGGGTAAAATGCGCAAATATTTTAAATAAGCAAGTGGTTATAAAATATTCATTATTGTCGGAGAATATTCGTTTGGTCATGGAATATTCGTACTGTCGGGGAATATTCGTACGACGGCGCAGCCATGTGTGGGCCCCATAACGAAAAGCGATTGGAGGAAGAAAACGACAAGAATAAGTTGTTTATAAATAATAAATAGCAGTTATTACTGATTAATCTTCGTTGGAATACCCAAAGGTTAAAAACACACTAATACGCGTTGTTGAACAAGAAGACATCACAGATTGCACCAATTATTGATTCTTACGTAAGAAGGCACTACTCAATAATAATTGTTATGTAATTATCGCTTCAGCTTTTTATTTTATTGATTCAATAATTGTTGCATTGATATTTTATATTATCGTTGTTTCAATAAATTGTCATTACACAATTTTTCCATTATCGAAGTAATAATTCATATTATCCTAATAATATTATTAGATAACATTATTGGCAATGTCTAGAAAGTTCTATCTAAGGAGAGGTTTGGTCACCTAATTGCGCTACGAAGAAGGAGAAATCTTTATTGAAAGCCCCTCTTTCCTCAGGAACGACACAGTTGCTAAGATCTTGTGATTCTCAGAATATTATTTGTGAATAATTAATTATTGATTTATATGATGAGGAAAATATTGATTTTATGTGGATATAGATGGAGAAAATTTTTAATGTGACAATTGTTGAAAATTAATATTTTATCTTTCTCCATAAAATAATTCGGGCTTAAATATATTATTATATTTTAATAATATAATAATGGTGATATTTTTACAATAAATGTGGGATATATGAGTATATGAGGAGGAAGAGTATTTTTGTTGCAAAAGTTGTTTAACACATGTTTTGTGTGTGGTGAGACCTATTTCTTGACCGAAATTGATTATAGTCAGAAAATTGCCTGTTTATGGATTTCTTGTCAATTTCTGCTTTGGAATTTCGAAAAACTTTCTTCGCAGTTGTAGAGAATTTAATTTCCTATAAAAACACGCTTGAGATTCAAATTTTCTGATAAAAGGGCTATTTATTATGAATTATTGAAGTTCAAGTTCAAATAATTGATTTTTGAAGTTTTAATTATGTTTTAAGAAAAAACGTTTTTTACATGCTTGGGACTCATTTAACATGTGTGGTTGATGGCTGAATTCAGTTGGTATCGTGGGAAAATTTAGAAAAATATTAATATTAATTTATTAAATTTTCTACTTTGGTGTTCTAAGCAATTTCTATAAATAGGTTCTTTAGGTTAGAATTGAAAATCACACAAGAAATCAAGTTTTCTCTCTATATTATCGAGCGTATTCTTGTGAGTATTTTGAGTATACTTTGAGTATTGCTATACTGAAGCAAGTTCAAGTCATAGCCTATATCCTGTTTTTGACTAGAAGTACTGTCTTTCGAGGTAAGGGATATTATTTTTTTTATAAAAAATATTATTTCTTCAATATCATTATGCCAAAATATTGGTTGAAACTTTTTATCAAATTTGGAACTTTTTCATGTCGGAGTTACTATTCATGAGTTACTATTCACGAGTTACTATTCATGAGTTACTATTCACGAGTTACTATTCATAAGTACTATTCACGAAGCGTGAAGATATTTTTTTTGTGAAATTTCTATCTTTTGGTGTTTGAGTTACTCGCTCACGATACTGAGACTATTCACGATATATCGACACTATTCCCGAATACGACACTATTCATCGAAAAATGAAATTTTTTCTTTTCGTCTAAAATATCTATTCTGGATACTAGCTTTGATTGTATCCATGTTTTGATCATTCTTGAATTTTACACCACTATGATTATTTTTGAGGTATTTTTGGGCGTGATAAAACAAAGTACGAATCCTTAATCCTTGTCATTTTGTTTCCTCGGATTCGCTTTCTTTAAAAATATTTTTCATCATTCTCGCTTTTAAATGATGATATTATTGAATATCTTTGGCTCAGTAGTGCAAAGATTAATGATTTCTGATGAATATCTTTGGCTTCAGTGGTGCAAAGATGAATGATTTCGATGAATATCTTTGGCCCGTAGTGCAAAGATGAACAGTGTTTAGATGAACATGACCAATCGATGAATATCTTTGGCTCAGAGTGCAAAAGATGAATATTTGATTCTAGATATATATTGATTGATGTTACGGGGATAAAAGATGACGATGAACTTTAAAATTCATACATAGAAGATAGTAGTTTGCATTCTCTACTTAACTCTTCTAATGGATTATTATTTCATCATGCGAATATTGATTTAAAACTTGTTGTCTATTGTATTCTATTAGATTTTTTCCTGTTGAAGACTAACGATAATTTTGTTGTATATTATCTTAGTCATAATATTCTTTACTGGGCTAGTTGAGCTCACCCTTTTTCTTTTTGTTCCATTTTTCTTCTCAGGAGACGAGAATGTAGCGATTACTAGTCGGGGTATGGAATGAAGGTTCTAGAGAGAGTTGTTTAGTAGTCCTCACCATTTTTGTAAAATAATGTATCAATAATTATGATGAGGATTTAGTTGGGTATGGATATTGTCCAGATGATAATAATTGTATTTAAACTTACAGTTGTTATGTTGTATTAATAAAGTTGTAGTTGTTTCTGTACCATGTTATTGACGACTCAAAATGGGTTGGATGGAATGGACCTATTTTGGGGGCGTCACAGTTGGTATCAGAGCTTAGGGATATGATCTTTGGCGGAGATCGGGAATAGAACTAGGAGGGAGAGATTTAGTAAATCCTTCGCTAGTGTGTCCTACCTAAGCTTATTTGTTAGTTGGTTAGTATATAGGATATTATATGATATATTGATTTCCTTAATTAACCCTTGTTTTATGACAGTATTTGAGAATGTCGACTGAGAATATTAACAATGGAAATCGGTGTGGAGATGCCTGTACTTACCAACGAGGAGAACGTGCAACAGGCTGGCAATGTTCCTCCTGTGAACAACACCACTGAGCAGATGATGAACGACGGAATGTTTAAAAGCTTTTTGCAATTCATGCAAAATCGAATTTAGGAGACTCGTGTTCAAAACATAGGAGGAAATGATAGCAATTCACGGTGGTCACAAATGACCAAGTTCAAAGAGTTGGGACCACCTGAGTGCAGGAAAGCGGATCCGATTAAAGGCGAGACGTGGGTCAAACAAATTACCAAGATATTCGATGTCTTGGGATGCACGGAGGAACAGAAAAGTTCCATTCGCTACTTTTATGTTACATGAGGCAGACATCGGTGGGAAAGCGTGAAGCGTACCCATCCAACCGCACTCAAAGATGTCATGAGAGAGCGTTTGAGAAACAGTTAAATGACAAGTACTTCCCGAAAGTATTCGTCTATATGAAGGAAGTGAAGTTTATTAGATCGGAGCGAGAATAACATGACGTGTCCCAAAGACGAGGCGAAGTTCATGGAGTTATCCGAGTTTGCACCTCATTTGGCGAGAATGAGGAACGTATGACGCGGATGTTTCTAAGAGGTTTGAAACCCTAAGATACGTCGAGATCTCATTTCTCATAAATTTTCTCTCTATTCAGATATGTTGTCAATGGGGGCTCATTGTTAGAGCGAGATAACGAGATACGTTCAACCGAGGGACCATAACCAGGATCATCTTGAAGATAACAAATCATCAAAATAACGATAACCAAATGGAGAAAGAAGAATACTATTAAAGGCGGTAACCACTCGGGTGGTAATCGTGGCCATGAAAATAGAAGAAGCGAGTCGAGTAGATTTTAAAAAGTGGAGATTCAACAATGACCATGTGAAGACGTCGGCCAAGATGTAATCGGGTTCCAAGGGAGGAGGAAGACCATCGGTCGTTGTTACAAATGCGGAGAGAGGATATATCATTAAAACCCCCCACAACAGTTTAAGGTATGCTATAATTGTGGAAAAGAAGGACATATCGCCGAGATTATGCAGTATCGAAACCCAATCCAATGGAATGGTGACTCAAAAGGATGTCCCGTAAAAGTCAAAGTCAATCGGTTCTGGAAGAGCATTTGTCATGACCTATTAAATGCGAAGAACCCGAACGGTTAGTACGGGTTAGTTAATTATAAATTCTTGCGAAGTTTATACCTTATTAGATCTGGCCTCTACCCATTCTTTTATCTCTTTGCTTGCGCTCAACGTTTGAACTTGACTACGGAGAAATTAGACTTTGACCTACTTATGGAGACTCCGTTAGGAGAAACTTTTATTACATCCATTGTTTAGAAATCTTGCTTGATTCAGGTTGGCACTATCACATTACCTGTTAACCTTATTTCTATAGAGATATTTGTCTTTGATGTGATTTTAAGGTTAACTACTCATTATGCCAAAATTGATTGCTTTCGTAAGGTTGTTATTTTTCATATTCCTCAGCAACCTGTTATTTGAATTCAAGCAACCAAACCATTGAAGTCAAACTCTTTCATATCAATTCATAAAGTCATTCATTTATTGAAAAACGGATGTCAAGCTTTCTTAGCCATATCATGGACTTAAACAAAAATACGTCAGATTTGAATGATATTTCTGTTGTTAGTAAATTTCCTGACGTATTTCCTAAAGAATTTCTTGGCCTACTCCCGTGAGCGTGATATTGAATTTGTATCGACTTTTAAATCCGCATAAAACCCATTTCTAAAATATCATATCGAATGGCTCTATTGAACTTCGTGGAGTTAAAAACCCAATCAGAGGTTGATACCCGAGCCTCTATCCGGTGACTTCCTTTGTGGAATGCAATCAAGTCGACTCTCTCGTAGGGGACGCCATATTCATGCAAATGTAGTAAATCGATGGGTGCCATTGTGACGTCTTTATCCAAGGTTGGGATATGAGTCACAACATTGAGAACAACCTAAGTCGGTAATCGAAATACGTAGCTTTCTAGGCTTAATTGGTTATTATCGGAGATTTATTGAAGGATATTCTCGAATAGCTATTCCATTAACGTAGCTGACTCGTAGAGATACAAAATTCGAATGGAGCAAGGAATGTGGGAAGAGCTTCGAAGAACTCAAGAGGAGACTCATTTCAGCACATGTTCTGACCATGCCATCCTGGAAAAGCGAACGTGATAGGTGACGTGTTGAGTAGAAGATCGATATAAGTAATGAGTACGATATTGTCAAAGACTCATTTCAGATAATTTATAAATAATAGAGATGGAGATGAAAACTCTAGGTACCCACGTTGATGATATACGTGTATAATCGACTTTAATCGATAAAGTTAAAAGCTGCTCAAGCTACACAATCGAGTCGATGAATTTGAAGAAGGAGGTACAAGAAGTTGTTATTTCAAAAGCGAGAATCGGTGAGGTGAGGAAAGCTCAAACCTTCGATTTATTAATCCATTTGAAATTCTCGATCGAATAGGAACTGTGGCCTATAGACTCGTTTTACCGCCAAGTATGACGCGTGTTCATAACATTTTTCACGTATCGATGTTACGTAAATATGTGGACGACCCGAACCACGTCATTGAGTTAGAACCATACGAGATAGCCGAAGACTTAATGTACGAGGAGGTACCTGTCAAGATCTTGGATAGGAAAGAACATGTCCTATGTACCGAGGTTATACCACAAGTTAAAGTTTTGTGGAGAAACCATGCTATTGATGAAATGACCTGGGAGTTGGAAACGAAAATGAAAGCGAGGTATTTTCATCTTTTCGAAACACCAGTTACGTATGTCAATTTCGAGGACGAAATTTCATAAGGAGGGGAGGTTGTAAGACCCCGATTTTTTTTTAAATAAAAAGGAATTTCCTTTATTTATTATTTTGAAATAGTAAGGGTGGATTTGATTAATGTGGTTAGTTGTGGGTAAAATACGTAAATATTTTAAATAAGCAAGTGGTGATAAAATATTCATTGTTGTCGGAGAATATTCGTTTGGTCGTGGAATATTCGTCTTCGTCGGGAATATTCGTACGACTACGACCGTAATGGGCCCCATAACGAAAAGCGATTGGAGGAAGAAACGACAAGAATAAGTTGTTTATAAATAACTGACAAGACAGTTATTACCGCTAATACATTGGAATACCCAAAGGTTAAAAACACACTAATACGCATTGTTGAGCAAGAAGATACTAGATATTGCACCAATTATTGATTCTTACGTAGTAAGGCACTACTCAATAATTGTTACAGTAATTCTTTATTCAAGATTTTATTTTATTGATTCAATAATTGCTTTGCATTGCTATTTTATATTCTTTCGCTGTTTCAATAAATTATCATTACACGGTATTTTCCATTATCGAAGCAATAATTCATATTATCTGAATAATATTATTAGATAACATTATTAGCAATGTCTAGAAAGTTCGCTCTAAGGAGAGGTTTGGTCACCTAATTGCGCTTGCCAAGAAGGAGAAATCTTTATTGAAAGCCCCTCTTTCCGAGAACTACCGTTCATGCTAGATCTTGTGATTCGTAATATTATTTGTGAATAATTAATTATTGATTTATATGATGAGGAAAATATTGATTTTATGTGGATATAGATGGAGAAAATTTTAATGTGACAATTGTTGAAAAATTAAAATTTTATCTTTCTCTGATAAAATAATTCATTTAAATATATTATTATATTTTAATAATATAATAATGGTGATATTTTTATAATGAATGTGGGATATATGAGTATATGAGGAGGAAGAGTATTTTTTGTTACAAAAGTTGTTTAACACATGTTTTGTGTGTCGGTGAGACCTATTTCTTGACCGAAATTTGATTATAGGATGTAAAATCGCCCGTTTATGGATTTCACTCAATTTCTGTTTGGAATTTGGAAAACCTTTCTTCTGCAAAGTTGTAGAGAATTTAATTTTCTATACAAACCCGAGAGATTCGAATTTTCTGATAAAAGGGCTATTTATTATGAATTATTGAAGTTCCGAAGCTCCGAAATAATTGATTTTTGGAAGTTTTAATTATGTTTTTAAGAAAAACGTTTTTTACATGCTTGAGACTCATTTAACATGTGTGGTTGATGGCTGAATTCAATTCGTATGCGTAGGAAAATTTAAAAAAATATTAATATTAATTTATTAAATGTTCTACTTTGGTGTTCTAAGCAATTTCCTATAAATAGGGTGCTTAGGTTAGAATTGAAAATCACACCAGAAACTGAAGTTTTCTCTCTCTATATTATCGAGAGTATTCTTGTGAGTATTTTGAGTATACTTTGAGTATTGCTATACGGTGCAAGTTCAAGTCATAGCCTATATCCAGTGTTTCAACTAGAAGTACTGTCTTTCGAGGTAAGGGATATTATATTTTAAAAAAATGATATTATTTCTTCAATATCATTATGCCAAAATATTGGTTGAAACTTTTTATCAAATTTGGAACTTTTTCATGTCGGGGTTACTATTCATGAGTTACTATTCACGAGTTACTATTCATGAGTACTATTCACGAAGCGTGAAGATGTTTTTTTGTGAAATTTCTATCTTTTGGTGTTTGAGTTCTGTTCACGATACTAAGACTATTCACGATATCGACACTATTCCCGAATCATGGCACTATTCATCCAAAATGAAATTTCTTCTTTTAGTCTAAAATATCTATTCCGGATACTAGCTTTGATTGTATCCATGTTTTGATCATTCTTGAATTTTACACCACTATGATTATTTTTGAGGTATTTTTGGACGTGGATAAAACAAAGTACGAATCCTTAATCCTTAATCCTTAATCCTCAATCCTTGTCATTTTGTTTCCCTGGATTCGTTTCTTTAAAAATATTTTTCATCATTCTCAATTTTAAATGATGATATTATTGAATATCTTTGGCCTGTAGTGCAAAGATGAATGATTTCTGATGAATATCTTTGGCTCAGTAGTGCAAAGATGAATGATTTCGATGAATATCGTTGGCCGTAGTGCAAAGATGAGCAGTGTTTAGATGAACATGACCAATCGATGAATATCTTTGGCTTGTAGTGCAAAGATGAATATTTGATTCCGGATATATATTGATTGATGTTACAGGATAAAAGATGAGCGATGAACTTTAAAATTCATACATAGAAGATAGTAGTTTGCATTCTCTACTTAACTCTTCTAATGAATTATTATTTCATTGCGAATATTGATTTAAAACTTGTTGTCTATTGTATTCTATTAGATTTTTTTACATTGAAGACTAACGATAATTTTGTTGTATATTATCTTAGTCATAATATTCTTTACTTGGGCTAGTTGAGCTCACCTTTTCCTTTTTGTTCCATTTTTCTTCTCAGGAGACGAGAATGTAGCGATTACTAGTCGGGGTATGGAATGAAGGTTCTAGAGAGAGTTGTTTAGTAGTCCTCACCATTTTTGTAAAATAATGTATCAATAATTATGATGAGGATTTAGTTGGGTATGGATATTGTCCAGATGATAATAATTGTATTTAAACTTACAGTTGTTATGTTGTATTAATAAAGTTGTAGCTGTTTTTGTACCATGTTATTGACGACTCAAAATGGGTTGGATGGAATGGACCTATTTTGGGGGCGTCACAGTCCTCATTACAATTATTGATACACTATTTTACAAAATAGTGAGGACTACTAAAACAACTATCTTGAATCATCACTCTATACCCCAGCTAGTTCCTGTTAAATTCTCTCCTCCTGAGAAGAACAATGGAACAAAAAGGAAAAGGGTGAGCTCAACTAGCCCAGTAAAGAATATTATGACTAAGATAATATACAACAAATTATCATTAATCTTCAACAGGGGGAAATCTGATAAAATGTAATAAACAACAAGTTTTAGATCAACAACTGCAGCGGAAACAACAATCCATTAGAAGAGTCAAGTAGAGAAAGAATTCTACTATCATCTAAGATTTAAAAATTCATCATCAATATTTTATTCCTGTAACATCAATCAATATACATCTTGAATCAAATATTCATATTTACACTATAGGCCAAAGATATTCATTTGTATCACCAGTTGGTCATGTTCATCTCAACACCTGTTCATCTTTGCACTACGGGCCAAAGATATTCAGTAATATCATTATTTAGGACTGAGGATGATGAAAAATATCTTAAAGAAAACGAATCTGGTGAGATAAAAGATTAAAGATTAGGGATTCGTACTTTAGTTTATCCAAATTCAAAAATACTCCATAATAATCAATTGTGAAGCAGAATTCAAAAATAAAGATCAAAACATGGATACAATCAAAGATAGTAACCATAATAGACATCTTGGACAAAAAGAAGAAAATTTCATTTTTTGGTGAATAGTGTCGTATACGTGAATAGTGCTGTATACATGAATAGTAACTGTGACGCCCCCAAAATTAGGTATACGTCACCCATCTTGGGTCGCCACTTACATGGTACAAAATTCAAATACAACTTAATAATACAACCGTCGTGTACAATTCGACATAAAAACATAAACTATGAGTTTGAATACAAATATTGTATACTAGAGAGATTATACAAACTCAAAAGGAGTCCTTATTACAATTATTATTACACTATTTCACGTAATAGTGAGGACTACTAATGCTATCATCCGTCCGCCACTCCGCTCCCCGACTAGTCCTCGCTACGCTCTCATTTCTTGAAGAGAACAATAAAAGTAAAAGGGTGAGCTCAACTAGCCCAGTAGGAAATATTATGACTAAGATAATGCAGAATATATTATCGTTAGCCTTCAACAGTGTTAAACTGATACAATATAACAACCATCAAGTTTAATTGCAGCGGATCAAGCAATCCATTAAAAAAGTCAAGTAGATAATAAAATCGACTATCTTTTATGATTTAAAAGGTTTTTCATCACTTTTATCGCTGGGACTCAGCTTAATAAATAATCCACATCATCGAATCACCCCTGCACTACGGCCAAGGATATTCTTTAGTATCATGACCACAATTATCCATGCACTACGGTCCAAGAATATTTGTGTATTCATTAATGGTCATGATCATGCCAACAACTGTCCATCAATGCACTACGGGCTAATAAGGACTTTTTCCACATTATTTGTAACATTACGGTCAGTATTACACCGAATAATCCCTGGTTATAATCATACCAAGTCCATCTATGCATTATAGGCCACAGATGACTTTCAACAAAATATAAAACATGAGGATGATGATAATGATATAAGAATTCAATAAAACAAGTTCAAGAATTATTTTATCCAGAACTAATAATGTCCAAATTGTCAACATGATAACGCTTTGAGAGTAAAATTCAAGAATGCTCGTAAGAATATTTCCATGAAAAGATATCGGATGAAGCGCAAAATATCAAGGATATTCCACTAATTTCATGGAGTATAGAAGTCAAAACTTTAACCAACCGAGTATAACAAGGAATGGAATAACAAAAGAAATCACCAGTATGCGATGCGATAGACCACAGCAAGCGTGTTATTCCAATGTAATAATAAATAATCTGAATCGGTCCCACAGAAACGCATGCATGTGATATTCTAACAGTAATAATAAAGACGGAATCAGTCCCAAGCGAATGCATGCATGTGATATATTCCAACATAATAATAAAGATGGAACCAGTCCCACCAGAAACGCATGCAGACGTGATGTTTCAACAGAATGATAAAGACGGAACCAAGTCCCAAGCCGTAGAAACGCATGATGTGGATGTTCCAACAGAATGATAAAGAATGGAACAATGAAGAATTTCACCAAGTATAGGGTAGCTCACAGATACAAAAGTTATTCCAAATGTAATAATAAGAATGGAATAATGTAAGTTCTCTTCATAGATAAGAAAGAAATAATACTCCCTACGAAGTACAACAAATAATATTCCACACCTTGGAAAAAATGGATACTGGAATAAAGGAGTAGCAGATTTCTTCTTCTTTCTCTCTATAATAATCGCTTTAAAGCTTTTGTGAATTTGTGAGAAATGAAGGAAGAATGAGCTTCTATTTATAGGAAAATATAGTTTCGATAATTGCACGCTTTGGGGCTCAAAAATTACAAAGACAATACCTCCAACTTTTCTTTCATTTTTAATTTAGTCCTGCAAGTATTATCAATCTTGCACCAACTCCCCTAATAGTAAATAATGTGAATCAATAGTTCAATCATGTGAATCAATAGTATAATCATGTGAAAAAATACTAATTACAAAGATAAGTACTTCCATCTATACCTCAATTTTTAACTTAGTCATGCAAGTATTATCAATCTTGCACCAACTCCCCTAATAGTAAATAATGTGATTCAATAGTACACATATGTGAACAAATAGTTATATAAGCATGTGAATTAGTAGCAATTAATTGCTCATTTATCCGATAAATTACCCGATTTATCAATATAACCCCTGTACATCAATTATCATCGGAATAAATGTCGATTTTCACTAACACAAATAATTCCAACATAATGAAACTATTTTTTTTTATCAAAATATAAATTTTGAAATTTTGAAGTTTGATTTTTCCCAAAAAAAAGTCAACTGTTGACTTTTTTCGACCAAATAGTGAATCCCGTAAAATTTTGTGTTTATAGACTATTTTTACTAATTTCACGTTCTCCGACTCAAATATCACGTCAAGGCTCCAAATTCAACTCCGAACAACATTCATCATTAATATTATAACTCACAATATTTATCAACCAGTCGCTCCTGTGAAAGAGGGGGCTTTCCAATAAGGATTTCTCCTATCATGCCAAGAATTAGGTGACCAAACCTCTCCTCGATGTAACTTCTAGACATTGTAAATATTGCAATTTATAATATGAATAACTTTGTCATCTCAAGTATTAATTTAATAAAAAACATTTTATGCATGATATATGTGACAATAATTGAATCCATAATATGATAGATATGATGCAAAGAATTATCAGTAGCAATAATTGAGTATAACTGAGTGACTTCTCACGTAAGCATCAATAATCA
This sequence comes from Panax ginseng, assembly GCA_020205605.1. Classification (NCBI taxonomy): domain Eukaryota; kingdom Viridiplantae; phylum Streptophyta; class Magnoliopsida; order Apiales; family Araliaceae; genus Panax; species Panax ginseng. The sequence goes on from CM035148.1 coordinate 98,799,581, forward strand.
ATACCGTGTGCTACTATGCAACCATGCCAGACATCGCATTTTTTTAACACCGGTGTTTCAACAGCTTAATGGTAAACTTCTTCCGCCGTTATTTTCATAAAGTATTTTTTCGCTTTCAATCCGATAATAATTCCGTTGTGGGGTCCACCAATGATTATGCCATTGTATTTAATATTCCCTATTAAAACGAATATTCCCCACCAATCGAATATTATAAAACAACTTGGGTACTTTGCAAAATTTGTAAATATTACCCACAACTATAACATTATATCAAATCCACACCATAATATTCAAAAATATATTTCGAGAAAATTTAATCTTTATTCAAAAAAAAATCTGGGGTCTCACAATCTCCCCTCCTTATGAAATTTCACCCTCAAAATTTACGTACGTACCTGGTATGCAGAACAGGTGAGGATACCTTGACCTCACTTCAAATTCTAACCCTTGAGGTATAACCTTTAAGTGTCGAATATAATCCTTTTTATCCAAGATTTTAACACGTATCTCCTTATACGTTAAATTATCCGCTATCTCATCCGGTTCTAAATTAATAATGTGATTCGGGTCATCCCCATATTTACGTAACGTCGATACGTTAAAAACGTTATGAACACGCGACATACTTGGCGGTAAAACGAGTCTATAAGCCACGCCCCTACTTTATCGAGGATTTTAAATGGGCCAATTAAATCGAGGGTTGAGATTTCTTCTCTTCATCGATTCTTGCTTCTAGAATAACGCCTCTCTTAAACCTTCTTAATTCTTCACATTCATCACCTCCGTGTGTGTAGCTTGAGCGGCTTTTAACTTTATCGATTAAAGTCGATTAATTCTACTCAGATATTCGTTATCTTCACGGGGGTCCTAGAGTCTTTAACTCTATCTTCATCATTTGTAAGTCGTATTTAAATGGGTCTTTATGTTAACAACATCGCACTCATAAACGATACGATCTTCTACTCAACGCGCCACCACCACGCTCGCTTTCCCACGATGGTATTGAATGGTACGATCGTAATCTTCAACAAATGAGCCAACGCTCTTTGGCGCATGTTACGCTTCATTTTAGTTGAAGAAATATTTGAGGGTTTTAGAAATGGGTTTTTAGTATCGGGGTCAATACAAAATTCGATTTCACGCCTAGGGTAGGCTAAGAAGTCTTCAAGAATACGTAAGAAAATTTATTAACAATAGAAATATCATTCAAAACCTGTGACTCTCATCCAAGACTTGGGTAACACGTCACATTGATACCTATCAACTTGCCATCGCTCATTCACAAATACGCCCAGTAAAGTCCGCTTTTTGCAGCATTCCACACAAGGAAGTCAACAACGAAAGGATCGGGGCTCTTTACTTATGGCTTGATATGACCATGATTGACTTTAGTGATTTGGTTGCTTGAATTCAGCATAACAGTCAAGTTAGAAATATGAAAGCTAACAACCCCGATGAAAAAGCATGATGAGTAGTTAACCAATCGATTCCTAAAATCACATCAAAGGCAAGTATTTTCAAAGAGATACGATCGACAGTAACGTGAAAGTGTTGATTTGAACAAGATTTATAAATAGTGGAGGTAATGAAGGTTTCTCCCAACCGAAGTTTCAACAGATAAATCAAAATCTAACTTCTCCTGAGTTAAATTCAAACATTGAACACAACTAGGTGAAATAAAAGAGTGAGTAGAACCTAGATTCAACACGGATAGACTTCACAAGAGTTTATGACTAACATACCCATGATAATTTTATTCGTGTTCCTTGTCACTGAAAAAAAAAAAAGCGTTCTCTCTTAAACTACCGGCTGACTTTTCTCGGACGGCCTTTGGTGCCTCCATCCTAGTTTGAACTTGTCTTCTGTGAATGACAAAATCGGCCAAGTGACCTTCTTTCCACAATTATAACATGTTTTGACTATCGCTGCAATTTGACCGATGTGTCCCTCCCTCCGCATTTGAAAGCATATGATAGGTGGTCGCTCTCCTTCCTTAACAACGGTTCTTTGGTCGCCGACGCTTTCCATCATTATTGAATCTCCTTTCTTGAAATGTCCATTCTTATTGTTTTGACCATGATTACCACCGGCGTGGTTACCATTTCGCATGTTGATTCCTCCATGCTTATTGTCACCGCTTTGATGATCAAGTATCACCGGTATTTTCATTTTGCCACGTACTTTCTTTTGGTTGCGTTGACTGATCGTTATCGCCTCCACTAATCGAGCCCTATTTACAACATCCTAATACAAACACAATTTATGAGAAATAAGATATTGACGATTCTCCTAAGTTTCAAACCTCTTAAAACATTCGTGTCATTCGCTTCCTCATTATCGACTAAATGGGATGCAAACCGGGATAACTCCGCAAATTTAGCCTCGTATCATGACACCTGGCCATATTGTTTTTTTGTTCCAACTTGATAAACTCCACCTCCTTCATGTGACGAATACTTTCGGAAAGTACTTGTCGTTGAATAGCTCTTGAACTTCTCCCAAGACATCTTAAGTGCGGCCAGTCGGGTACGCTTTTACGATTCCCACCAAGATCCGCCTTCTTCACGCAACATAAAGGTGGCAAAGGAACCTTTTGCTCCTCGAGCATCCCAAGACATCAAATATCTTGGTGATCCGCTTTAACCACGCCTCCGCCTTTAAGTGGTTCTCGCTTTCCCAAAACTTTGGTGGTCCCAGCCTTGAATTGCTTAACGGTGACCAACCGTGGTTACCATCGTTTCCACCTGCATTATGGACATGAGTTGCCTTTGCCCGTTGTTGCATGAATTGCTCCTTAAACTGCTTAGCGGTGACCGTCCGAGAGTTATCGATTTCTACCGCATTTTGAATAGAGCTACCTTCTTCGCTGTTGTCATGATGAATTGCATAAAGCCTCCGACCATCCCATCATTCACCATTTCATCGGTGTTATTGTTTTCATGAGGAGTATTGTCCTCCTCGTTGCACATTATCCTCGATTATTGATCTGTGGAGACTCAATGGTCTCCTCGTGCTCCATTGATAATCTCAACATTCTCGGATGCCATTTTCAAACACCGCCACAAAACAAGGGTTAATTGACGTGCACATATTATCACTATACTACTCGACCGACCAATCAAATACCAAATAAACTTAGGTAGGTCATACTAGTGAAGGAATTCCCGCCTCTCCTCCTAGTTCTAGTCTCACATCTTAGCCAGGATCATATCCTAAGCTTTGATACCAACCGTGACGCCCCCAAAATTAGGTATACGCCACCCATCTTGGGTCGCCACTTACATGGTACAAAAATTCAAATACAACTTAATAATACAACTGTCGGTATAATACGACAAAACATAAACCGTGAGTTTGAATACAAATATTGTATACTAGAGATTATACAAACTCAAAAGGAGTCCTTATTACAATTATTATTACACTATTTCACGTATAGTGAGGACTACTAATGCTATCATCTCGTCCGCTACCCGCTCCCCGACTAGTCCCTCGCTACGCTTCTCATTTCAAGAGAACAATAAAAGTAAAAGGGTGAGCTCAACTAGCCCAAGAGGAAATATTATGACTAAGATAATGCGTATTATATTATCGTTAGCCTTCAACAATGTTAAACCGATACAATATAACAACCATCAAGTTTAATCACAATGAAACAAGCAATCCATTAAAAGAGTCAAGTAGAGAATAAAATCTACTATCTTTTATGATTTAAAAGGTTTTTCATCACTTTTATCACTGGGACTCAAGCTTTAATAAATAATCCACATCATCGAATCACCCCCGCACTACTACCAAGGATATTCTTTAGTATCACGCACCACAATTATCCATGCACTACGGCCAAGAATATTTGTGTATTCATTAATGGTCATGATCATGCCAACAACCTGTCCATCAATGCACTACGGCCAATGAGGACTTTTTTCCACATCATTTGTAACATTACTGGCCATGATTACACCAATAATCCTCGGTCATAATCATACCAAGTCCATCTATGCACTTATAGGCCATGATGACTTTCAACAAAATATAAACATGAGGATGATGATAATGATATAAGAATTCAATAAAACAAGTTCAAGAATTATTTTATCCAGAACTAATAACGTCCAAATTGTCAACATGATACTCGCTTTGTAGAGTAAAATTCAAGAATGCTCGTAAGAATATTTCCATGAAAAGATATCGATGAAGCGCAAATATCAAGGATATTCCACTAATTTCATGGAGTATAGAAGTCAAAACTTTAACCAACCGAGTATAATAAGGAATGGAATAACAAAAGAAATCACCAGCATGCGATAGATCCGCATGCAGTGTGTTATTCCAATGTAATAATAAATAATCTAGAATCAGTCCGTCAGAAAACGCATGCATGTGATATTCCAACAGTATAATAAAGATTTTAATCAGTCCCATGAGAAACGCATGCATGTGATATTCCAATGTAATAATAAAGACGGATCAAAGTCCCACAGAGAACGCATGCATGTGATATTCCAATGTAATAATAAAGATGGAACCAGTCCCAAGAGAACGCATGCATGTGATGTTCCAAATGTAATGATAAAGAATGGAACAATGTAAGAATTTCACCAAGTATAGGGTAGCCACAGATACAAAAGTTATTCCAATGTAATAATAAGAATGGAATAATGTAAGTTCTCTTCATAGATAAGAAAGAAATAATACTCCCCTACAAGTACAAACAAATAATATTCCCTACCTTGGAAAAACCGGATAATCGAATAAGTGAGTAACAGATTTCTCTTCTTCTTTCTCTCTATAATTCTCTCTATAATAATCGCCTCTAAAGCTTTTGTGAATTGGTGAGAAATGAAGGAAGAATGAGCTTCTATTTATAGGAAAATATAGTTTCGATAATCGCACGCTTTTGGGGCTCAAAAATTACAAAGATAATACCTCCAACTTTTTCTTTCATTTTTAATTTAGTCCCGCAAAATATTATCAATCTTGCACCAACTCCCCTAATAGTAAATAATGTGAATCAATAGTTCAATCATGTGAATCAATAGTATAATCATGTGAAAAATACGAATTACAAAGATAAGACCTCCATCTATACCTCAATTTTTAACTTAGTCATGCAAGTATTATCAATCTTGCACCAACTCCCCTAATAGTAAATAATGTGATTCAATAGTACACATATGTGAACAAATAGTTATATAAGCATGTGAATTAGTAGCAATTAATTGCTCATTTATCCGATAAATTACCCGATTTATCAATATAACCCCTGTACATCAATTATCATCTAATAAATGTCGATTTTCACTAACACAAACAATTCCAACATAATGAAACTATTTTTATCAAAAATATAAATTTTGAAATTTTGAAGTTTGATTTTCCCAAAAAGTCAACTATTGACTTTTTTCGACCAAATAGTGAATCCCGGAAAATTTTGTGTTTATAGACTATTTTTACTAATTTCGCGTTCTTAATATTTACTCAAATATCACGTCCGCTGCCTCCAAATTCAACTCCTAACAACATTCATCATTAATATTATAACTCACAATATTTATCAACCAGTGTCGCTCTCGTGAAAGAGGGGCTTTCCAATAAGGATTTCTCCCTATCATCGCCGCAATTAGGTGACCAAACCTCTCCTCGATGTAACTTCTAGACATTGTAAATATTGCAATTTATAATATGAATAACTTTGTCGCCTCAAGTATTAATTTAATAAAAAACATTTTATGCAGATGATATCGTGACAATAATCAAATCAATAATATAGATATGATGCAAAGAATTATCGTAGCAATAATTGAGTATAACCGAGTGACTTCTCACGTAAGCATCAATAATCAATACCGTAGTGCTACTATGCAACCAATGCCAGACATCGCATTTCTTTTAACACCGGGTGTTTCAACAGCTTAATTCTAAAAAACTTCCGCCGTTATTTTCATAAAGTATTTTTGTCGCTTTCAGATAATAATTCCGTCAATCCGATAATAATTCCCTGTTAAAATGGGGTCCACCAATGATTATGCCATTGCAAAATTTGTAAATATTACCCACAACTTTAATATTCCCACACCATCGTTAAAATGAATATTCCCTCACCAATCAACATATTATATAACAACTTTTCTAGATAATTTTGCAAAATTTGTAAATATTACCTCACAACTATAACATTATATCAAATCCACACCATAATATTCAAAAATATATTTCGAGAAAATTTAATCTTTATTCAAAAATGGTAATTACTTTGTAACAATTATTGAGTAGTGACTTGTTACGTAAGAATCAATAATTTTAAAAATACTGTGCAATACCGTGTGATGTTGTTCAACCATGCGTATTACTGTATTTTAACCACCGGGTATTCCAACGGTGTTAAAGGTAACCATTACACTGTTATTTATAAAAACTCAAACTTTTCATTTTCTTCATCCGACAGTTATCCGTTATGGGGCCCATAAATGATTTGTCTGTTGGTAAATTTAATATTCCCAAGCGAAAAGAATATTCCATGACCAAACGAATATTCCCTGACAAAATGAATACTTTACAACCACTTGCTTATTTTTCAAAATTTGCACATTTCACCCATAACCAAAGTATTATATCAAATTAACACTTTATTATTCAAAATAATAAATAGAGGAAATTTGAATTTATTCATTAAAAAGTTGGGGTCTTACACCCTGGCCAGACCAGAAGTTGAGCTTTGCTCTTCCTGGATCTGTCTCATTCTAAGCATACATAGATATCAACACATAACATATACACATGTTAAAGAATATTGCATGCTTTTAAGGTCCATCCAAGTTCAACTTTGTATGTTATGATTTTAGTTTGGGATCTTTAATGAGTTAAGGCCAATTAAGATCAGAAAATCACAAGGGCTACTATGTTCACCATATACACCATATATCCATATGAGGTAGTCATGAAATCAGTTAGTATGCATGCTCACAAAGGTTTTCATCATATACGCATAACTAGCATCATTATTACTTTAAAACATGTCTAAGTTCAGAACGTACACAACATCATGCTCATAGTATTAATTTTCAACACATCCAAGTTTGTTTTTAAAAGTCATTTTAATCCAAGCTAAAATATTTTTAACACATACATATCCCTTTGAATCACATTTCATGTATAACTAGACCATATACACACGCTCACAAATATCAGAACTGAGACATTATTAATTTCATCAAAGTTCATTTTTTTAAAACTCCAAGTCTCCTTTAGAAAACGCATATTAAAGAGAGTTAAGGTATACATGGTATGCAAAGGAACTTAAGTTTACAAATCAGGTCTATTTGCGTACATGTGTAAGTTGTATTTTCATGTTAGAACTACCATATCACTTCAAAAATCAAGAATCAAGACTGGTACACGACGCAACTGTGTTCTGAATTTGCAGGGAGCGCGCATCTGCGCCTTACCCTCGATAGTCTAGAAGAGCCTCTACTTCGACAGAAATCAAACCATACACCTAATTTATTTATTCAACAAGTTTAAACTTCTGCCACATTATTTCCTAACGTGCATATAAACTTCATAAACACATTGATAACAATTCCCAATCAAGTTCACAAGATTTCATGGGAATTTCTTCAATCTACCAAATTTGAAACTAAAAGCATAAAACAAGAAATTTACCTTCTAAGAAGTTTAATTCCCACTCTCTGCAATTCTAGACTCTTTCTTACTAAACAAAGCAACTCACACTCTCAACTTCGAATTTATCAGACAATCACAACAACAAGAAAAATGAAGAAGAGTGATGTTATTTATAGAGGATTAAGTGACCAGTTATTGGTTTTACATTAGGGTTCGAATCCATGAGGTAGAAAAAGAAGCCACTGGTTAAGGAAGAGTTGGCCAACCACTCTCCCTCAGTTATTTCCACAGCCATGATAACCCCCTAGCTAGCCACTATTAACAACAATGCATTTTATGTAAAGGATAGTGTAGCACTGTTTGGGCCAACTGATTTTGGACAAGCCTTTTAAATCTCAACATTTAGTTCCAATGTGCTTAGTTTAGTTCCTCTTTGGTTCCCTCATGTGATTTTAATGTACTAATGTGACTACATAATAAAAAGTTAGGGATTATATATGTACTCAATCTTATAATCCATGCACATTAGGTTTTTTATAAAATAATATTTAAATTGGGTTAGAATATAATTTGGTTGGGTATTAACAACCCATTATTTTCCATACAACTTATTATTCCCATTATGCCCAAACACTATAATGATATTCAATATTAAATGTTTATTTAGGTTCCTCCCAAATTTCTGAGATGCACAGTTAATTAACTCTTTCTATATTAGAATACCTCACATGATTCTATTTTGCTACTTAGTACTTCATTCCATTCAATTTACTTTTACCACATGATTTCAATTATGTCACACATTATAATAATGTCTCATATTGTATCCAAAGTAATAACAAACTTTCCAAATCTGGCCACTAGCGCAATTGCTTGATTTATACTACTGAGAAAAACACAATTTGTTACGCCTCTCCTGGCAGTGTTTAGCTACTTGCCATTTCCAGTTTCTATATCCAATCCAGTTTCACATAGCATATAATAAATCCCAAATGGATAATACTACTAGTTAAACGCCTTATTTTATATTTCATGCATGAAATTATTTTATTACTAAATTATATGCAACTACTCATTATAACAATTAATTAAATAATATAATATTAATTAATTTTTCTTATATTAAATCATTCCTCTATTAAGTCACTTAATGAATCTCTTAGTCTTTCCTGATGCAACACTAGGCAATCCTCATAAGCTTTTAAATTAAGCTTTTCATCAATTCCACCATAAAATATAAATGTCACATACTTAATTTAATTTAATTTTAATTACTATATCCCATGACACAACAATATTTATTTGTATAAATATTCAACTTTCATAATTATTAATATTATTCAAAAAATTCTCCGATATTACATCCTCCCCCCCCCCCTATTAAAATTTCATCCTCGGAATTGGTACAAGGTTACACAAATAGATGGGGATAGTCCCTCCTCATTTTATCCTGTAACTCCCACGTAGCCTCTTCGGCGTTGTAGTTTTGCCAAATTACTTTTACAGAAGTTATAATTTTATTTCTCAAAGTTTGCTCTTTCCTATCTATTACTTGGACACGAATTTCCTTGTAAGTTAAATTCTTCTCTACTTGAATAGGTTCATACGATATCACGTACTTATAGTCAGGCTTTTATGGGCGCAACACAGAATGTGAAACAAATTATGGATGTGTTCCCGCTCGGCTGGTAAAGCTAAATTATACGCCACTTCACCTACTCGCTTCAATACCTCAAATGGTCCTATGAACCTCAGGCTCAATTTTTCTTTCTTACCGAATCTTATTTTTCCCTTCCATGGAGATACTTTCAAAAATACAAAACTTTTGACTTCAAAGTCTCGGTCTTGACGATGCAAATCTGCGTATTTCTTTTGGCGATCTTGTTCAACTACCAATCTGGCTTTTATCGTTGTCACTACATGAAATGTTTATTGAACTAATTATGGTCCTAACATTTTTCGCTCTCCAACTTCATCCTAACACAATGGTGTTATGCACTTTCTCCCATAAAGAGCTTCACGCGGTGGCATACTGATATTCGCATGATAACTATTGTTGTAAACAAATTCTACTAAGGGTAAGTGGTAGTCCCAGTTTCCCTTGATGTCCATCACGCAAGCTCTAAGCATGTCTTCTAACGTTTGTATGGTTCGTTCACTCTGTCCATTGGTTTATGGATGATAAAAGGTACTCAATCTTAATTGTGTTCCCATCCTCTCGTGTAAGCTCTTCCAGAAATTTGACGTGAAGCACAGATCTCGATCGGAGATAATCGATATCGGCACTCCATGTCGCGAAACGATTTCTTTTACGTACAACTTTGCCAATTAATTCTAATCAAAATGAATCTTTATTGGTAGAAAATGAACTATCTTCATTAGTCGATACATGATAACCCAAATGGCATCATAACCTTTTTGCGTGACTGAAAGTCCAACCATGAAATCCATCGTAATGTGCTCCCATTTCCACTTTAGTATTTATAATGGTTGAAGTAGACCACTCGGTCGTTGGTGTTGTGCTTTGACTCATTGACAAGTAAGACATCTATTGACTCACTCTGCACCATCTCGTTTTAGATTAGGCCACCAAAAGTGTTGTCGAAGATCACGGTACATCTTCGTGCCTCCTGGATGAACATAATACATCGTATTGTGTGCTTCGTGTAAGATTTCCTCTTTCAGTTCGGTTACGACTGACACCCATATTCGACCTCCTAATCTCAATATACCATCCTTATCCACCTTGAACTTTTCTTCCTCATTTCCTACTATTATCTTCCTTATCTTCTCACATTCTTCAACTTTCTCTTATGATTCCTTTACTCTATCCAATAATGTTGGATGAGCTACCATCACAAATAATCTTCCCTCAGACTTTCCTGGTCCCTTCACTTCTATTTCTAATTTCTCCATTTCTCTTATTAACTCCTCCCGAGTTGTTAACTTGAATAATTTTACCATTCCCTTTCTACTTAAAGTGTCGACAACTACGTTAGCCTTTCCCGGGTGATAAAGAATCTCGCAGTCATAGTCCTTGATTAATTTCAACCACCTTCTTTGTCGCATGTTCAACTCCTTCTGTGTAAAGATATATTTTAGACTCTTGTGGTATGTGTATATCTCACATTTCTCTCCGTACAAATAGTGTCTCTAGATTTTTAAGGTAAGAACCACCGCCGCTAACTCCAAGTCATGGGTAGGGTATCGTTTTTTCGTAATCCTTCAACTGTCGTGACGCATACGCAATGACCTTGCCATGTTGCATTAGCACACAGCCAAGTTACTTGTGCGATGCATCACTATACACCACAAAGCCTCCCGTATCATCCGGTAATGATAATACAGGCGCCTTGATAAATCTCTTCTTCAACTCTTGGAAACTTTCTTCGCATTTTTTCGTCCAAAAAACTTCACTGTCTTCCTCGTTAGATTGGTCAACGGGGTTGCTATCTTGGAAAAATCTTGGATAAATCTTCGATAGTACACAGCTAACCCTAAGTAACTTCTTACTTCTGTTAGCGTCTTCGGTTGTTCCCAGTTGCTTACCACCTCCACTTTTGCAAGATCCACTGAAATTCAATTTTGGTCTATCACGTGTCCTAAAAATTGGACCTTTTCCATCCAAAATTCACATTTCAAAAATTTGTGTACATCTTTTCCCTTCTCAAAGCTTCCAATACCATCTTCAGATGTTTTGTGACACCCCCAAATCCCTGTACTTCATTACCTCAAGATTTTGTCACGTAATCAAAACATTCATAATTAACTACCCAATTATAATAAATTGAATAATAAAAACCTACCCATACAGGATTACTTAAATAAAACATTATTTCCCAGGTTCTCTAACCTTTAATACAATCATTCAAGTGCGGAAATAAAATTATTACATCACATCATTATTAAAAGTCTATCATTAGTGATAAAATAAAATTACAAGTCTTCATCACTTGTACATTTTTCCATTTCCTTTGCTAGTTCTAGGTTTATCTACCTTCTCATTCATAGCTGCAATAAATGTATAAATGTGGAAGAGTGAGCAAACAAAGCTGACTTGAGATAAGAATAATTATCTTTACAATATTTGCCAAATAATAGGCTCAATAGAACTGAATGATATGTTCTATTAACTTTTCAACATTTGCCAACTCATAGGCTCAATAGAACTGAATAATTTGTTCTATTAGCATTCTTAAATAAACTACTGAGGGTCAAGTGACCATGAACCATGTCAACATTTATAAGTAATCTTTCAACTTTAACTTTAACAGTCATATGACTATAAGGACTCCGCGTACTCAGGGGGATCACTCCTTCGTACAATGTATTGTGCACAACCATTTCAACGCTAAGCGTAAACCCCTAAACATAGGGTTGTTCATCTCAGTATTTAGAATACAAGTCCGCCCCAACGAAAGTTTGGTTTTAATAAGCTTTCAAGGATAATTGAAGTTTAATGATCATCAACTAGGGAACTAGTTGAATCCACAATGTTTGATAATACAACAGTTGTTTAATAACAACATAACTTAGAACATTTGAGAATCATAAATGAATTGATTCTATACATCTAAATCATGCTTGAAATAACTATAAAGCATAAGTATTCAATAGAATGAATAAAATGGTTAACCTTTGCTTGAACAGTAAAATGAGCTAGGTTCAAGTTTTACAATATTTAGAAATTAATTTCTGAACTTTAAGAAACTTGCTTAACTGTAAACAAGTTAGAATGAATCAATAAAATTGAGAATTTCCAATAATACTAGAGTTAGAGTTTGCTCAAATGAATTTTGGAAACAATAACATTTGATATAAAAAGGTTGCTCAATCAACAGCATGAATTTATAATAATAGGACTAACTCAACGAAAATGTAGAGTTAAAAGAATTACATAAACGTAACAAACTAACTCAATGAAAGTATGGAGTTAGAAAACTTGCCTCGAGCGTAAGCTAAAATATTAAACTCACGTTCACCTAAACACAGTATTAAAACCATAACATCCATTAGACATACTAATATTCACGTTTCAATATAAAACGCATTACTAGCTAAACTTGTTGTTTTAACACAAGTCTTGTGTTATGCTTTACATTTCAGAATTCCCAAGTGTTAATCATCATAACACTTCACTATCGTTCATTGTATAATCTATGTTATCACATAACGCATTTTCGATTTAATAAACATTTTTGCAACTTTGATCATACTAACCACAACTCACTATGTTATGTTAACGTTAACATCACATATTTAACATGTTAACAAAATCTCAGATCATGCTATGACACTTCCTCAATTCTGCAGAATTAGCAGAAGTCAGTATCTCAAACCAGTATGGTAGCAATTGCGCCATACAAAAACTTGGGACCGTGGCAATTGCCACTGTTTTTGCCTTGCCTTGGCACCGGCAAGCAAACAAGCCCTGTTCGAACAGAAGCAGCGAGGTATGAGCGATGGCAAACTTTAGCCCAACAAACACAAATTTCACCCAATAGACAGTAATATTAACACATAGAATAAATACAACAATATCATAAACATGATTACTCACATTTACAACCAACTAGCATAATTTAACACTAACTACAACTATTTTAATTTCTCAGAACTCATGTTTTTCACAAAAACTCAACTTTTCTTGACATTGTTCTAGAAATCATCACTGTGAACTCATTAGTTGGCCAAATCATCTCATTCAAATTACATAATGCTCATTTCTCACTAAACTAACATATGAAATCTTCAATTTATAATTTAACATACAAATTGGCCACTAGAATTGATACTTTTCATGAACATATGAAAAATATATATATACAACCAAATACTGTCAAAATTCCTACTGTCAAACCCAAATTTAGCATACAATTGTTGTTTAAACGTAATCTCTATCATCATGAACATGTATAACCATAAGTAATCCATTGTAAAGCAACAATTCAAAATATGGAATTCACAGAACATGAAATTTTGTGGTAAAACCCGTATATGCATATAAATATATATCTAATATTAATGTTGTGTAAAATACCTTGAAGTTGCTTGCAATCCTTGTTAAACACACTGAAATTGTTGCTTAAGTTTGCTCACAATTCTCTCAACTCTCTGTAATCTCTAAGCTAGCAAATAGAATGCGTAAAAGAAAACTAAATTGATATGCGTACTAGTATAATAACAAAGAAAACTGACATAGACTTAATACGTATAATAAGTAACATCAGTTATTAGGATAAACGTATATAACATAATTATAAATATTATATTTATTATTTGATTTTATCTTATTTAATTATTTATTTTATTTAGCTAGAAATCTCAAAAGCCATAAGGCTTGTTTGGAAAATCATTTAAAATATTAAAGGATTAATATATTAAGCCTTGTTTGGTAAACACTAAAATAAATTACTTTAATTTATTTTAATAACTCCTTATAATATAGTTATTTGTCACACTATATTTAATCAAGCTTTCATATTTATCCTAATTAATTCAAATCACAATTAATTAAATAAATACTTTAATCACATAACACAATACAAATAATATATCATTTAATTGAAATATCACTATAATAATCATTTCCTTAATTCATCAATTATTTATTAAACAAATAATTCTCCAAATAATATTAAATCAATAAAACAAATATTCATTTACCGATAATGACATCCATTAAATATTTATATAACTCAATAAATATTTAAAATTACATTTAAAATTCTGGAATGTTACATCATTCCCTCCTTAAAAGAATTCTGTCCTCAGAATCATAATTCAAACAATCAAATCGTCACTTTCTTCCCTACTTACAAAGATTGTGTCCCCAGAATTGAAGGCATAGATTAAACAAATAACTCAGGGTAACTTTTCATCATTTCAGTTTCGAGTTCCCACGTTGCCTCTTCGACATTGTGGTTTCTCCATATCACCTTCACAGAAGGTATCACTTTATTTCTGAGCACTTGTTCATTCCTGTAGACTATCTGGATAGGAACTTCTTCATAAGACAAATCTTTATCGAATTGCAATGGTTCGTACTTGATCACGTGTTTGTAATCAGGTTTATACGGTCGTAACACCAAAATATAAATAACATTATGAATGTTTTCCAATTCTAGACGTAGAGCTACCTCATAAGCCACTTCCCCCACTCTTCGTAATATCTCAAATGGTCCAATAAATCTTGGGTTGAGCTTTCCTTTCTTGCCAAAATGAATTTTCCCCTTCCAAGGAGAAACTTTTAGGAAAAAAAAATTCCTACTTCAAATTCGCGATTCTGTCTGTGTTGATCGGCATACTCTTTCTGTTGGTCTTGGTGTAAGACCCCAACTTATTATAAATAAAATTGAATTTTCCTTTATTCATTATTCTAAATTAATAAGGGTTAATTTGATATAATGCTTTGGTTATGGGTGAAATGTGTAATTTTTGTAAAATAAGCAAGTGGTTATAAAAAATTCATTATTGTCAGGGAATATTCGCTTGGTCGTGGAATATTCTTTTTGTCGGGAATATCCGTGCATTTATTAGCGATCATCATTGGGCCCCATAATGAATAAGCGCCGGATGAGGAAAACGACAAGTATGTGTTTTATAAATAACGACGTAATTATTCACTGTTAACAATTTGTTGGGTTACACAGTGGTGAAAATACGAGAATATGCGTGGTTGCACAAAGATAGCACACGGTATTGCCGCAGTATTGTTGAATTATTGATCCTTACGTAAGAAGGCACTACTCAATAATTATTACGAGTGAGTTCTTTATTCAATATTATATTGATTCAATAATTGCTTTGCGTTGATATTTTGTATCACCGTTGTTTCAATAATTGTCATTACACATATTTTCCATTATCAAATCAATAATTCATATTATTTGAATAATATTATCGAGATAACATTATTGGCAATGTCTAGAAAGTTACATCTAAGGAGAGGTTTGGTCACCTAATTGCCGCACGCCAATAAGGAGAAATCCTTATTGAAAGCCCCTCTTCTTTCACAGGAGCGGCTACCGTTGTAGATCTTTGTGATTACGTAATATTATTTTTAAAATAATTAATTATTGATTATTATGATAAAGAAAATATTTATTTTATGTGGATATAGATGGAAAAAAAAATTTAATGTGACAATTGTTGAAAATTAATATTTTATCTTTTTCTGATAAAATAATTCATTTAAATATATTATTTTAATAATATATTAACGGTGATATTTTTATAATGAATGTGAGATATATGAGTATATGAGGAGGTAGAGTATTTTGTGGCATTAAATGTTTAACACATGTTTTGTGTGTCGGTGGACACAATTCTTGACCGAAAATTTATTATAGACTATAAAATTGCCCGTTTATTGATTTTGGTCAATTTCTGTTTGGAATTTGGAAAAACTTTCTTCTGTAAAGTTGTAGAGAATGGAATTTCCCATGGAAACTCGCGAGTTTTGAATTTTTCTGATAACCGAGCTATTTTCTACGAATTGTTGAAGTTTCGGAAAATAAAATGATTTTTATTAAATTTATGGGGGGACCCACTTTTTGGTTGGTGTTGATTATGCATGAGGGCTGCTGGAGTTTTTGTTCAAGGTTGGCTTACTTGGTTGGTAAAGACGTAAGAATTGAAAAAGAATAAGAAAATAATATATTTTATTATTTTAGTCTCCTTTGGCGTTCTAACATTTTCCTATAAATAGAGGGCTAAGTTAGAATTGAAAATCACACCGAAACTAAGTTTTTCTTTTCTCTCTCTATATTATCGGCGTATTCTTGTGAATATACTTTGAGTGTTGCTATACTGGTGCAAGTTTCACAAGACTATATCTAAAAAAAATCAATACTGGTTATTTTGAGGTAAAGGATGTTATTTCTTTCATGAATGATATTATTTTCTTCAATATCATTATGCCAAAATATTGATTGAATTTTTATCAAATTTGGAACTTTTTCATGTTCAAAGGTTACTATTCACGAAGTTATTCACGAGTTACTATTCATGAGTTACTATTCACGAAGCGTGAAGATGTTTTTTTAAAATTTCTATCTTTTTGTGTTTGGGTTACTATTCACGTTTACGGCACTATTCACGATATCTGACACTATTCACAAATCGACACTATTCAATCAAAAATGAAAATTTTCTTTTTTGTCCAAGATGTCTATTTTGGCTACTTATCTTTGATTGTATCCATGTTTTGATCGTTATTTTTGAGTTCTCGCTTCAAAATCGCTTATTATGAAGTATTATCGATCTTGGATAAACTGTTGTATGAATCCTAATATTTGTCCTTCTATCTCACTGGATTCGTTCTTAAAATATTTTTCATCATCCTCGGTCCTTAATGGTGATATTTTGATGAATATCTTTGGCCAGTAGTGCAAAGATGAACGATTAATCGATGAATATTTTTGGCACGTAGTGCAAAGATGAACAGTGTTGAGATGAACATGACCAATCGGTGATTTAAATGAATATCTTTGGCTTTGTGAGTAAAGATGAATATTGATTGTTGTTACTGGGGATACAATATTGATGATGGACTTTTAAACCTTAGAAGACGGTGAGAATTCTTTCTCTACGTGACTCTTCTAATGGATTGCTATTTCATTTGCATTTGTTGATCTAAAACTTGTTGTCTATTGTATTCTATTAGATTTTCCTGTTGAAGACTAACGATAATTTGTTGTATATTATCTTAGTCATAATATTCTTTCTTCGGGCTAGTTGAGCTCACCCTTTTCCTTGTTGTTCCATTTTCTTCTCAGGAGGTGAGAACATAGCAGGATCGAGTCGGGGTATGGAATGAAGGTTCTAGAGAGATTTGTTTAGTAGTCCTCACCATTTTTGTAAAATAATGTATCAATAATTATGATGGGGATTTATTTGCGTGTGGATATTGTCTAGACGGCAATATCTGTATTTAAACTCACAGTATGTATTGTTGTATTTCACACGACATTTGTATTATTGAAGTTGTAGTTATTTCTGTACCATGTATTTGGCGACTCATAATGGGTTGGGTGGAATGGACCTATTTTGGGGGCGTCACAGTTGGTATCAGAGCTTAGGGATATGATCTCTGGCGGAGATCGGGGAATAGAACTAGGAGGGGAGAGACGAGTAAATCCTTCGCTAGTGTGTCCTACCTAAGCTTATTTGTTGGTCGGTCATAATATAGGATATTATGTGATATGTTAATTTGTTTAATTAACCCTTGTTTTATGGCAGTATTTAAGAATGGCTGAGAACGTTAACAATGGAGTTTATGAGACTGTGGAACAACCTTTAGTCGCAAACCAGGAGAACGTGCAACAGGAAGGCAATATTCCTCCTGTAAACAACACTACCGAGCAAACGATGAATGATGGAATGTTTAGGAGCTTTTTGCAGTTCATGCAAAATCAAATGAGGGAGACTTCGTGTACAAAATACGGGTGGAAATGATGGCAACGCTTGTGATGCATCACAATGCAAGCGATTCAAGAAGTTGGGACCACCAGATTTCCATGGAAAGTTTGGATCCGATCAAGGCGTAAACGTGGGTAAAGCAAATTACCAAGATATTTGATGTCTTGGGATGCACGGAGAGCATGAAGGTTCCATTCGCCACCTTTATGTTTCGTGGTGAAGCGATTCTTTGGTGGGAATCGTGAAGCGTACTCACCGGATGCACTTAACATGTCTTGTGAAAGATTTCAAAAAGCGTTCAATGACAAGTACTTTCCGAAAGTATTAGTCATATGAAGGAAGTAGAGTTTATTAGACTCAAGCGAAACAACATGATGGTGTCTCAAAGACGAGGCAAAGTTCGCGAGAGTTATCCGTGTTTGCACCTCATTTGGTGGAGAATGAGGAACGAATGACGCGTATGTTTCTGAGAGGGTCTAAAACCCGAGATTCGCCAATACCTTATCTCTCATAAGTTTTCTCCAGTATTCGGATGTTGTCAATGGGGCTCGATTATTAGAGCGAGATAGTGAGTATACTCAACCGAGGGACCACAACTGGGTAGTCATCGAACGATGATAACCAAATGAGGAGGAAAGAATATGGACAAAGGCGGTAACCACTCGGTGGTAATCGTGGACATGATAATAGGAAAGGTGACTCAAGTGGAAATTTCGGAAAAGACAAGATTCAACAATGACGGAAGACATCAACAAAGAAGACCAAATACCAACAACAAATGCTAGGGGAGGAGAACGACCGCCAGTTAGATGTTACAAATGCGGGAAGGAGGGACATATCAGTCCAAACTGCCCACAACAGTTCATGGTATGCTATAATTGTGGAAAGGAAGGACATATCGCTCAAGATTGTACGGTAACGAAACCTAGTTCAGCGGGAATGGTGACTCAAAAGGATGTCCCAGAAAAGTCAAAGTCAACGGTTCCTGGAAGAGCGTTTGTCGTGACCGATCAAAATGCGAGGAACCCGAACGAGTTTAGCACGGGTTAGTTAATTATAATTCTTGCGAAGTTTATACCTTACTAGATACCGGTTCTACCCATTTTTTATCTCTCTTGCTTGCGCTCAACGTTTGAACTTGACTACGGAGAAATTAGACTTTGACCTATTTATGGAGACTCCGTTAGGAAAAACTTCCATTACATCCGTTGTTTAGAAATCTTGTCTGATCCAAGTTGGCACCATCACATTACCTGTTGACCTTATTTCTTTAATGATACTTGCTTTTGATGTGATTTTAGGAATTGATTGGTTAACTACTCATCATGCCAAATTGATTGCTTTTGTAAGGTTGTTAGTTTTCATATTCCTAAGAAAACCTGTTATTCTAATTTAAGCAACCAAACCATTGAAGTCAAACACTGTCATATCAAACCACAAAGCTATTTGTTTATTGAAAAACGAATGTCAAGCTTTCTTAGCCATGTTATGGACTTGAACAATAATACGTCAGATTTGAATGATATTTTTGTTGTTAGTGAATTTCCTGACGTATTTCCTGAGGAATTTCTTGGCCTACTCCCAAAGTGTGATATTGAATTTTGTATCGACTTTGAACCCGGTACAAAACCCATTTCTAAAATCTCATATCGAATGGCTCCTATTGAACTTCAGGAGTTAAAAACCCAACTATAGAAGTTGATACCCGAGCCTCTATCTTATGACTTCCTTTGTGGAATGCACCGAAGCCAAACTCTCCGTAGGGGACGCCATATTCGTGCGATAGTAAACTGATAGGTGCTATTGTAACATGCTATCCAAGTTGGGATATGAGTCACAGTTGAGAACAACCTAAGTCAGTAATCGAAATACGTAGCTTTCTAGGCTTAGTTGGTTATTATCGGAGATTCGTTGAAGGATATTCTCGAATCGCTATTCCATTAACGCAACGACTTCGTAGAGATACAAAATTCGAATGGAGCACGCGAATGTGGGAAGAGCTTCAAGAACTTAAGAAGAGACTCATTTCGGCACATGTTACGACCATACCATCCTGGAAAAGCGAACGTGGTAGCTGACGTGTTGAGTATAAGATCGTATACAAGTACAAGTACGATATTGTCAAAGACTAATTTCAGTATAATTTACAATATTAGAGATGGAGATGAAAACTCTAGGTATCCACGTGATGATATCTGAGTATAATCGACTTTTATCGATAAAGTTAAAATCACTCAAAGCTACACACCGAGTGATGAATTTGAAGAAGGAGGTGCAAGAAGTTGTTATTCCAAAAGCGAGAATCGGTGAGGTGAGGAAAGCTCAAACCTTCGATTTATTAATCCATTTGAAATTCTCGATCGAATAGGAACTGTGGCCTATAGACTCGTTTCACCGCCAAGTATGACGCAGCGTATAACGCTTTTCATGTATCGATGTTACGTAAATATGTGGACGACCAACCACATTATTGAGTTAGAACCGAATTTAGATAGCCAAGACTTAACATACGAGGAGGTACCATCCAAGATTTTGGATAGAAAGAAGCATGTGATACGTAAGAAGGTCATACCACAAGTTAAAATTTTGTGGAGAAACCATGCTATTGAGGAAATGACCTGGGAGTTGGAAACGGAAATGTAAGCGAGGTATCTTCATCTTTTCGATACACCAGTGCATACATCGTCAATTTCGAGGACGAAAATTTCATAAGGAGGGGAGGTTGTAAGACCCCAACTTATTATAAATAAAATTGAATTTTCCTTTATTCATTATTCTAAATTAATAAGGGTTAATTTGATATAATGCTTTGGTTATGGGTGAAATGTGCAATTTTTGTAAAATAAGCAAGTGGTTATAAAATATTCATTATTGTTTGGAATATTCGCTTGGTCGTGGAATATTCTTTTTGTCGGAAATATCCGTATTTATGCATGCCGGTCATTTAGGGGCCCATAACGTAATAAGCGCCGGATGAGGAAAACGACAAGTATGTGTTTTATATAAATAACGACGTAATTATTCTGAATTAACACCGTTGGGTTACCCGTGGTGAAAATACGATAATATGCATGGTTGCACAAATGAGTACACTTGGTATTGCATGATTGTTGAATTATTGATCCTTACGTAAGAAGCGCACTTTACTCAATAATTGTTACGATGAGTTACCGCTTCAATATTATATTGATTCAATAATTGCTGCGTTGATATTTTGTATCACTGTTGTTTCAATAATTGTCATTACACAGTATTTTCCATTATCAAATCAATAATTCATATTATTTGAATAATATTATCAGATAACATTATTGGCAATGTCTAGAAAGTTGTGTCTAAGGAGAGGTTTAGTCACCTAATTGCACGCCAGTAAGGAGAAATCCTTATTGGAAAGCCCCCTCTTTCCTGGGAACGGCCTGGTTGTCAGTACTGTGATTCTGTAATATTATTTTTAAAATAATTAATTATTGATTATTATGATAACGAAAATATTTATTTTATGTGGATATAGATGGAAACAAAATTTAATGTGACAATTGTTGAAAATTAATATTTTATCTTTTTCTGATAAAATAATTCATTTAAATATATTATTTTAATAATATATTAATTGGTGATATTTTATAATGAATGTGGGATATATGAGTATATGAGGAGGTAGAGTATTTTGTGGCATTAAATGTTTAACACATGTTTTATGTGTAAATTGGACACAATTTTTTGACCGAAAAATTTATTATAGACTATAAAATTGCCCGCTTATGGATTTTGGTCAATTTACATTTGGAATTTGGAAAAACTTTCTTACGCAAAGTTGTAGAGAATGGAATTTCCATGGAAAATTATGAGTTTTGAATTTTTCGATAACAGAGCTATTTTCTCTGAATTGTTGAAGTTTTAAAATAAAATGATTTTTATTAAATTTATGGGGACCCACTTTTTGGTTGGTGTTGATTATGCATGAGGGCTACTGGAGTTTTTGTTCAAGGTTGGCTTACTTGGTTGGTAGAGACGTAAGAATTGAAAAAGAATAAGAAAATAATATATTTTATTATTTTAGTCTCCTTTGGCGTTCTAACATTTTCCTATAAATAGAGGGCTAAGTTAGAATTGAAAATCACACCAGAAACTAAGTTTTCTTGTGATAACCCGAGAATTTAGACAATTTATAAAAATCTTAAATGATTGATTTAAGGTCAAATATTGAACTGACAGAAGCGGAAAAATAAGTGTATCGTTTGATGTTATTAGGATGGAATTTTGAGGATTTCAAAATTACGTGAAGGATTTAGGTGAATTATTAGGGATTAAGTGTTTATGTGATTAAGTTACGTGAATATGGTTAATGATGTGTTCAGAATGTGGTTAATGGTCAAGGGTTGACCAGATAAATTATATCTGTAACAAACCCTAAGAATATATTAAGAACAACAATGTTCAGTTAGAAAACCCTATCGTGCGATAAGAAACCCTAGAAATAGGTTACGAAACCTAATTTGATTAAAGGAAATCCAAAACCCTAATTCGGTGCATGAAACCCTAAATCGGGAACTTAATGGCATAAGTGTAAATAACTATAAGATTAATTAGGGTTAATCTTAACAAATTGATTACAAAACCCTAATTCCAAATCTAAAACCCTAATACTTGATCTGAAAACCCTAGTTTCAGATTCTGATAAATTGAAGCCCTAATCTGGGAAATTAATGGAGAATTATAATGCTTCATCGCTATTAAGTATATATTAATTAGGGTAACGCTTAATTAATTAGCAAACCCTAATTTCAAATTATCGAACTTAAACTTTTCCGTCAGAAACCCTAATGATGGATTTGAAACCCTAATTGTAAATGGGGAAAATGAAAGTGTTAATTTAATATTTTAATGTTAATTAGGATATATTAATTCTAATTTAAAGTTGAGTAATTAGAAAACCCTAATCTAATTACGGATTATTTAATTTCTATATTAGAAAATTATTTTCTATTTAGAAACCTAAATTGTGGGTTGAAAACCCTAATGACCATTTTGAACCCTAATTGTACAGTGGTGGATTTAATTGCTATAATTGCAATGTTAATTGGGAAATATAAATCCTAATTGTCAAGTTATTAGAAACCCTAATCTAATTGGGATATCTAATTTCTAAACTTTAAATATTATTTTTCTATTTAAAACCCTAATTTTTGGGTTATAAATTATAATGTACAAATTTGACCCTACTTGCGTAATTAGCAATTTTAATTAGGATAAAATAGTCCTAATTAGCAAATAATGATTCATGATTAGGAAATTACAAAATAATTAGGAAGCCCTAATTATAATTTAGAAATCAAAATTTTCTATTTTAAAATTTAATTAGAAAATTTTTGAAATCCAAGTTGCTAAATATTTGAGGGTTAAAACCTAAACCCTAAATTTGTCCAAACCCTAAACCCTAAGGGTTTTATCATTTAGCAAATGAGAAATCTAGAAATAAAAGGAAAAGACAAGAATGCCCTTTTTGGATTTTTTTTTAGGTAACTTGCAAATTTTGCCAAGACCTTTAGTGGTTCACCAAATCTTGACTTTGTACCATCTAAACTCCAGCAACTCAGCCTATAATCAGCAGCTATACAAGTAAAATGCAATGTATCATGTGATTATAAAAGATTAGAGAGAGAAAGTTACAAAATTTGGTAGAAAATTTCCAAGCCATCCTCTCTCTCTAAAATCCGAAAATAAGAGTGAAAAGGAGTGAGAAGCTAAGATAATATCATCCATTAGCTTTCTTATAACAGATTCAAGGTTCAGATTCAAGGATCAAAGCCAAAAAGTGGTAAAAAAAACCCTAACCTAGAAATCTATGATTTTGATGTTAAATGTTGTTGTTTGTTGGTTAGATATGTGTAATAAGGTGTCACTTGTTGATCTGGGTGGATAGATCACAAACCCATAACCTCAAAGTACACGAAAATGAAGTTTTAGAAAATCTGGAAAATGAGAAAATTTGTGCCTGACAGTCGAATGTCAGAGGCTTTAGATCCATATGTTTTTGATGATTTGTGTATGTGATGTTATAAATATATTCTATGCCATGTGGTCTTTCATCTCCAACTTGAATCAGGTTCAGATCTTATGTAGATCGCAAGTTATGAACGGTCAAAGACAGTTGACCGATCACGATTTCTGGAATTCTGGGCAAACCCAGAAACCCAGATCGCCTGACAACATTTTCTGTGCCTTAGATCTTGCCGTATGCTAGTGTTTAGACTATGTTGTTGATTGAAAGTTGTGGAAGGGTATGTGAACTACAATGTAATGCTATTAGATCACCCAAATATGTACCAGGATCGTAGAAATGCATGGTCAAACGAATAGTGGATCAGATGACTGATGAAGATTCTGGGAAAACCCAGATCTTCAAGACCCGTTTACGACCCTTACTTTGACCGGATCAAATCTTAACTTATTGTTGTTGTTATATTGATATGTTTATATATTATGATACCTGGACAACCGAACTACAAGTCAGAACCTATAGATCACCCAAACTAAACCCAGAACCCAAGATATATGGATTTAAATAAGCTAGCTCGAACTGTTCTTCAAATCTGGAAAACCCAGAATTTGAAGAACATGTCTGACAATGTTTTATGTAGCTTAGATCTTGCAGGTTGTTCATGTTTTAACTATGTAATTTGTTTATATTTGTAGTACTACACTAATACTACTACTATAACAATTTATTGGCCCAGAAAACGCAATAATCACGATTATAGAACTAACAAACACGCCTTCTGAACTCGACATGCATTTATGGGAATTGGCCAAGAACACCCAAGAACACCTATAGTGACGGTTCTGTCGCTATAGGGCCCCTTTAGTGACAGTTTATTTTCTATTTTCCGGAAAATGATTAAAAAATTAGAAAAAATGATTTTAAATTATTAAAAATACATAATAAATTCTGAAAAATTATTTTAAAGTATGAAAAATAGTTTTTAACTATTTTGAGTATATTTCGAAAATAATTAATATGTTTGGAATATAAATGGTATTTATTTATTTAATTATAATATTAAATAAATTATTTAAAAATAGTTTTAATTCATGAAAATCATGAAAAATAATATTATGGTAAAAAAAAAATATTTGAAGTTATTTTTGATGACTTTTAATATTTTATGACAAATTTCATTAATAATTTATTATTAATGGTAATTAGTTTATTTAATAAATATATTAAATAAATTAAGGAAAAATAGAATTAATGATTTAAAAATCATATAAAAATGATTTAAGTGTTATAAAAATATTTTAAGTTATGAAATATAACTTTTGATATTTTGGCATAAAAATATTAATATTTTAATATTAATATTAATTATCGGATAATGGATTTAAGTGTTTAAAAATCAAATAATTGTGATTTTAAAGTATTAAAAATACTTTGATGTATTATAATTATATTATAATATTATGTAATGATTTTTATTAATATTTTATATTAAATGAATATTAATGATTAAGGAATTATGTGGTATTTAATTTGGTTAAATACGGTTTTAATGATTGGAAAATCATGATAAATGGTAATAATTATTCAAAAATTATTACGAGCCTAGGAAAAATGTTTTGACTGATAAGAAATTATCTGTGATAATTGTTAAGTGTTTAGGCAGAGTTTAACTGAACTTAAACTCGAGTATTGTCCGACTAGACCGTCGGGATGATAGAATGGTGTCAGTTTTAAGTCAGACTGGAATAGTTTGACCTGATGCTAAGTCTTATGTGTTGTATAGACTGATAGGCTTATGTGTTATGTGTTTAGGTTATTCTGTGTATATAAATATAACAGTATTATACTTTGATGATATCATTCTAATATTGGAGATCTATATTATTAATATTAGGTCTTCGGATAAAGTGTTATAAATTGCGTTACGGAATCAATCTGAGTTCGAGCAAGTTTGTTCTTACTTAACTCTAATAAGAGTGTTTTATTCAAGCTTATGGTTAAATCATTCTTTGATTGCCATGAAAATTGTACTCTGTACATCTTGCATGTATAAGTCAGGTATGAAAGGCTGATCACCTTCATTACCAGTTGGTTCAGAAATGTTTGTTCATGTTTAAAACTTGTTCACTCAAAAGTTTGTTCCTGCTAGTTCTCAATTATATTGATGAATTATAGCCACTCATTATTCATACTCTTCAATCATGATATATCCTTATATTGTTGTATTTAAACTTGCTGGGCAACTTTCATGCTCACCCTTGCTATATCATGATAAAACATTGCAGATAAGGCGAATGCGTTCGGATACAGGAAAAGGTTAATGCCAAGTACAGCTTAGGATAAATCGTGTGGCTATTTTGTAATAGTATAGTTGAATAATATCTTATCTGATAGATAGCTTATGATTTGTGTTTAAGTTAAGGTTACTCGACCTTGGGGATTAATGTGTAATGTAATGTATAAACAATTTATGTTTATATCTTCCGCAATTAGTAATAGAAATAGTGTACCGGATCCGAGGTGATTTGGGACCTGGATTCGGGGATGCTACATTTCTCTCTTTCTCTCTCTATATTATCGAGCGTATTCTTGTGAGTATACTTTGAGTGTTGCTATACGGTCTGCAAGTTTCATCAAGACTATATCTGAAAATACATCAAAAATACTGCGGTTATTTTGAGGTAAAGGATGTTATTTCTTTCATGAAATGATATTATTTTCTTCAATATCATTATGCCAAAATATTAGTTGAATTTTTATCAAATTTGGAACTTTTTTCATGTTCAAGGTTACTTATTCACGAGTTACTATTCACGAAAGTTACTATTCACAAGTACTATTCACGGCGTGAAGATGTTTTTTGTGAAATTTCTATCTTTTTGTGTCGGGGTTACTATTCACGTATACGGCACTATTCACGTATACGGACACTATTCACGAATACGGCACTATTCACCGAAAAATGAAAATTTTTCTTTTTGTCCAAGATGTCTATTTTGGCTACTATCTTTGATTGTATCCATGTTTTGATCGTTATTTTTGAGTTCTGCTTCAAAATCGTTTATTATGAAGTATTATCGATCTTGGATAAACTGTTGTACGAATCCCTAATATTTGTCCTTCTATCTCACTAGATTCGTTTTTAAAAATATTTTTCATCATCCTCGGTCCTTAATGGTGATACTTGATGAATATCTTTGGCCTGTAGTGCAAAGATGAATGATTAACTGATGAATATCTTTGGCCTGTAGTGTGCAAATATGAGCAGTGTTGAGATGAACATGACCAATCGGGTGATTTAAATGAATATCTTTGGCTGTGAGTGCAAAGATGAATATTGATTGTTATTACAGGATAAAATATTGATGATGGACTTTTAAACCTTAGAAGATGGTAGAATTCTTTCACGTGACTCTTCTAATGGATTGTTGTTTCACCGCATTTGTTGATCTAAAACTTGTTGTCTATTGTATTCTATTAGATTTTTCCTGTTGAAGACTAACAATAATTTGTTGTATATTATCTTAGTCATAATATTCTTTCTTGGGCTAGTTGAGCTCACCCTTTTCCTTGTTGTTCCATTTTCTTCTCGGGAGGTGAGAAACATAGCGAGGATCGAGTCGGGGTATGGAATGAAGGTTCTAGAGAGATTTGTTTAGTAGTCCTCACCATTTTGTAAAATAATGTATCAATAATTATGATGGGGATTTATTTGCGTGTGGATATTGTCTGAGCGGCAATATCTCAGATTAAACTCACAAAGATGTATTGTCGTATTTCACACGACATTTGTATTATTGAAGTTGTAGTTATTTCTGTACCATGTATTTGGCGACTCATAATGGGTTGGGTGGAATGGACCTATTTTGGGGGCGTCACACTTGGGGTGCTACCAATCTTGTCCTGATGAGTTTAACAACTTCAACGCTTTTTGTACCGATTCTGGTCCTAACGATTATGCTTCACCGACTTCATCCCAAAGACAAGGAGTTCTCGACTTTCTACCGTACAATGCCTCGTAAAGTGGCATACCGATGCTCGCGTGGTAACTGTTGTTGTAGGCAAATTCTACCAACGGTAAATGTTCATCCCAGCTTCCTTTGTAATCCATGATGCATGCTCTCAGCATATCTTCCAACGTTTGGATTGTTCGTTCACTCTGCTCATCGATTTGCGAGTGCTAAGTTGTACTCATTCGCAACTGTGTTCCCATACATTCTTGTAGTCTCTTCCAGAAGTTTGATGTGAACCTTGGATCTCTATCTGACACTGAAACTCCATGTCTTGATACGATCTCTTTAACGTATAGTTTTGCTAGCTGATCAAGATTAAATCTAATCTTTATTGGCAAAAAGTGTTCAGATTTTGTCAATCTGTCCACTATCACCCATATCACATCGTATCCTTTCTGAGTCGTTGGAAGTCCTACCACAAAATCCATTGTGATATGCTCCCATTTCTATTCCAATATTTCCAATGGTTGAAGTAACCCGCTTGGTCGTTGATGTTCATCTTTCACTTTTTGACACGTCAAACATTTTACAACGCATTCTGCAACGTCTCTTTTCATATTCGGCCACCAAAAATGTCGCTGCAAATCTTGATACATCTTTGTACTTCCTGGATGAATCGAATATCTTGTGTTGTGTGCTTCAGTCAAGATTTCTTCTTTAAGCTCTGGTACTGCTGGAACCCAAATTCTTTCCTCAAATTGTAATATTCCTTTGGTGTCGATCTTGTATTTTACATCGCTACCTTCAACAACTTTCTCTTTGATCATTTTGCATTCTTTATATTGTAGTTGAGCACTCTTCACTTTGTCCACCAAAGTTGGACTGGCATCTATCTGGAATAGTCGTTCACCGGATTTCTTTGGAAATTTGATTTCCAATTCTAGCTTTGCCATTGCTGAAATAAGCTCATCCTGAGTAGTTATCAGCATCAACTTCTCCCGACCTTTCCTTCTCAAAGCATATGCAACCACATTTCCTTTGCCTGGGTGATAAAAGATCTAACAATCGTAATCCTTTATCAATTCCATCAATCTCATTTGTCGCATATTCAGGTCCTTCTGTGTGAAAATATACTTCAGACTTTTATGGTCTGTGTAGATTTCACATTTCTCTCCATAGAGATAGTGTCTCCATATCTTGAGAGCAAACACTACTGCAGCCAATTCCAAATCATGAGTCGGATAACCTTTCTCATAATCCTTCAGTTGTCTTGATGCATACGCAATAACTTTTTTGTTCTGCATAAGAATACATCCCAACCCTTTATGTGAGGCATCACTATACACTACAAAGTTACTTATACTATCTGGTAATGACAACACAGGTGCCATGCTTAATTTCTTCTTCAAATCCTGGAAACTTTCTTCACATTTCTCCGTCCAAACAAATTTCACAGCTTTCCTGGTCAAATTTGTTAATGGAGTAGCTATCTTAGAAAAATCTTGAATAAAGCGTCTGTAATACCCGGCCAGTCCCAAGAAACTCCTCACTTCCGATGGTGTTCTTGGTTGTTCCCAATTTATTACAGCTTCCACTTTTGATGGATCCGCGAAAATCCCATCTTTGTCAATCACATGTCCAAGAAATTGCACGCGATCTAGCCAAAATTCGCACTTAGAGAATTTCGCGTACAACTTTTCCTTTCTTAGTGTTTCCAACGTCAAACGTAAGTGTTTTACGTGTTCTTCTTGAGTTTTGGAATACACTAGAATGTCGTCAATGAATACAACTACAAACTTGTCTAAGAATGGTTTAAACACCCTATTCATCAAATCCATGAATGCAGCAGGTGTATTGGTTAAACCAAAAGACATCACCAGAAACTCGTAATGTCCATACCAAGTTCTGAATGTCGTTCATGGTATATCCTCCTTCCTCACTTTCAATTGGTGATACCCACTTCTCAAATCTATTTGTGAAAAGTATTTAGCACCCTTCAACTGGTCAAACAAGTCATCTATTCTTGGTAATGGATATTTGTTTTTAATAGTGACTTTGTTTAATTCTCTATAATCAATACAAAGATGCATTGACCCATCCTTCTTCTTCACGAATAACACTGGCGCTCCCCACGGTGATACGCTTGGTTGAATATACTTTTTGTCTAACAATTCTTGCAACTGTACCATCAGTTCCTTCATTTCTACTAGAGCCATTCTGTACGGGGCCTTCGATATCGGTGATGTCCCCGACACTAAGTCGATCACGAACTCAATTTCTCTATCAGGCGGAAGTCCTAACAAATCCTCTGGAAACACATCCTCAAATTACCTCACCACTGGTATCTCTTCCAGTTTCACATTCTTTTTCTGAGTATCAACTATGTAAGCTAAATAGCCCACACAGCCTTGACTCAACAATTTCTTGGCCTGCATAATCATCAGATATTTCATTTGTCTAGGTGATTTGCTACCATAGAATACTACCTTTGACGGAGTCATAAGGTTTATACATTTCTTTTGGAAATTAATTACCGCTCCATATTTGAACAGCCAATCCATTCCCAAAAATACATCAAACTCTCAAAATCTAATCGGAATCAAATCTACCATTAGGATATTCTCCTTAATATTCACCCTACAGTTCTTGTATACGAATCTAATAGGGATTATCTTTTTATTCACAATCTCTATGTTCAAAGGGAAATTTAGTTCTTCTCTAGGAAGTTCTAACCTCTTAGCAAATTCATCAGAGATAAACGAGCAAGTAGCACCCGAATCAAATAATATATAAGCATCAATATCATTGATTGGGATAATACCCGACACGACATCTTTTGATTGCACATCATCTTGCACAGTCATATTGAAGGTTCTAGCTGTGGGTTTGTTTGATGTTGTAGCTCCATTGTTACCTCCATTGCTTCTGGGTATCACTTCATCCTTCTTTTTAGGGCATTCACGAGCAAAGTGATCCTTGGATCCACACGTGAAGCACACGTTCTTCTTAGGTTGTGTGCAATTTGGGGCGATGTGACCCTCCTGGCCACAATTGAAGCATACTCGTTTCCCCATCAAGCATGCACCCTTGTGAAACTTACCGCATATAGCACATGCTTCAAACTTCTTACTTTGTTGGTTACCCTGCTGGTTTCCAGCACCCATGTTTCCATTCCACTTCCTCTTCAAGTTGTTGTTGTTATTGTTGTTGTTTCCACCACTACCACCTCCATTCTTGATTTCCACCTCATTCTTCTTCTTCTTCTGTTCCTGATTGAACTTTGTCACTGCCTCGCCTTCACCTTCAGCGAGTATTGCTTTCTCCATCTTTGTTGCGAAAGTCTTCAATTGAAATAGGAAACCCCTCTTTGTACAACCGAGGCTTCAAGTCCTGTTCAAACCTCTTTGCCTTTATGTTATTCCGTCTTGACTTGATAAGGCGCGAAACCTCACTAACTCGTTGAACTTAGCGGCATACTCGAGATCTGGCCATCGTTCCCTACCTCGGTTCTAGAAATTGTACTTAGTCGACCCTCGAACTCTCGGGAAAATAGGTCTCAAGAATATCTCCTTAAACCTATCTCGGTCATCATCCTCGTCCTTCTCGAAGTTTTATTGGCTCGCCACCATAACTAGCTTCGCTTTCAACATGAATGTTGCGGCGATCTTCCGATCATCTCCTACCCTAGCAACATCGAACACCTTCTATTTCCATAATCTAAGTCTCAGTGCCTCATTGGATTCACTAACCCTCGAAATTGGTGGTCCAACCGCCTTGAATTCCTTAAACATTGTTCCTTGGTTACGTGGTGATTCTCGCAACGCCTCACAAGAACGCTACTAATTGTTGAACTCAAGTTAGCATCAACATTGTCGTTATTGTTGGTTCCTTCGTTGGCTCTCTGTCGTGGTGGTTGACGTCTGGGAGGCATTTTCTGTTTAAAAATACACCCATTAGATTATTACTCAACTCGTTTAAGTAATTTCTATTTAACTTGCTTCTATAAAAGAAATAACCACAAATCATATAACACTTTGAATAAAATAACAACTTTTATTTATTCATAACATCTTTGAAAACATAAAACAATAGCATTACTACTATTTACATTACTTTCCTGAACTACAAAAGTTTCAGGACAACATCATCCTCATATCCCATAGGTTTCATAACACTTGGGTTTACAATTATTTAACATTTTATTCATCGTACAACAACTACGATGTTCTACTAAGATACTGCTTAGCCTTACTACGTTCTTCCTCCATGACTCGAAACATTATTCTGCAATCTAATACGTACGATGGCAGCGTCTCGAACAGAATAGGATATTCCATGACTCGATCTTGAGCCTGATTAACCATGGTGTTGAATACTCTATTCATCTCGTCCATCTTCATTCTTTTTGCCTGTGCATCTTTCACTGGTATCCCGGCTCGTTGAAACATTACTTCATATGCGTCCTCGGCTCTTGCCCTCTTCGTTGCTTCATCCCTTAGCTTATTCTTCAGTTCAGCGACCTCCTCGATCAGTTGGTCTTTCTCTCCTTCAGTTTGTCCAAGTTTTTCCTCGACATTTGTCAGTCGTTCCTCACGATCTAGGATCTCATCATCTTTCTGTGTCATTGCAGTCTGTTGTTCAGCTACTATCTCTTGCAATTCCTCGACAGTATCCTGAAGTTCCACGTTATAGTCATAGACTTCATCGTACATTCGAGCAGCTATCGAGGTTAGTGGAGTCTCCTCCTCCTCGTCCTCGTCATCCTCCTCCTCCTGTGGCAACTCAACGGGATCCTCCTCATCCGTCTCCACATCATCATCCTCGTCTTCAACCACTGTGACCAACGGGGCTGACTCCCGTGGCAGTAGTTGTTCCCAACTAACATGAATGTATCGAGGCTCCTCTTCTATAGGCATCTGAGGTTTATCCTCCCTAGCCTGACTGGATTCTCCGACATTAGTCATATTGACATCAAAATTTTAAGTTTTAATCATTAATCATTACTACTCGACACCCACGAGCACATAAGTATAAACACATAATCACATAAGTGTTTTATTATTTCTTCCTTAAAACTCGATAAGAGTTAATCACCACTATCTTTTCAAAGGTTACTTCCTAAGCCTTTTCCCCACCTAAGGTTCATAACCTATAGCTTTGATACAAACTTGTGACACCCCCAAATCCCTGTACTTCATTACCTCAAGATTTGATGCTCACATAATCAAAACATTCATAATTAATTACCCAATTATAATAAATTGAATAATAAAAACCTGCCCATACAGGATTACTTAAATAAAACATTATCTCCCAGGTTCTCTAACCTTTAATACAATCATTCAAGTGCGAAAATAAAATTATTACATCACATCATTATTAAAAGTCTATCATTAATGATAAAATAAAATTACAAGTCTTCATCACTTGTACATTTTTTCCTTTCCTTTGCTAGTTGTAGGTTTAACTACCTTCTCATTCATAGCTGCAATAAATGTATGAATGTGAAAGAGTGAGCAAACAAAGCTCACTTAAGATAAGAATAATTATCTTTACAATATTTGCCAAATAATAGGCTCAATAGAACTGAATGATATGTTCTATTAACTTTACAACATTTGCAAAATAATAAGCTCAATAGAACTGAATGATATGTTCTATGAACTTTTCAACATTTGCCAACTCATAGGCTCAATAGAACTGAATAATTTGGTCTATTAACATTCTTAAATAAACTACTGAGGGTCAAGTGACCATGAACCATGTCCACATTTATAAGTAATCTTTCAACTTTAACTTTAACAATCATATGACTATAAGGACTCCACGTACTCAGGGGAATCAATCCTTCGTATAATGTATTGTGCACAACCATTTCAACGCTAAGCGTAAACCCCTAAACATAGGGTTGTTCATCTCAGTATTTAGAATACAAGTCCGCCCCAAAGAAAGTTTGGTTTGGATAAGCTTTCAAGGGTAATTGAAGTTTAATGATCATCAACTAGGGAACTAGTTGAATCCACAATGTTTGATAATACAACAGTTGTTTAATAACAACATAACTTAGAACATTTGAGAATAATAAATGAATTGATTCTATACATCTAACTTATGCTTGAAATAACTATAAAGCATAAGTATTCAATAGAATGAATAAAATGGTTAACCTTTGCTTGAACAGTAAAATGAGCTAGGTTCAAGTTTTACAATATTTAGAAATGAATTCCTGAACTTTAAGAAACTTGCTTAACTGTAAACAAGTTAGAATGAATCAATAAACTTGAGAATTTCCAATAATACTAGAGTTAGAGTTTGCTCAAATGAATTTTGGAAACAATAACATTTGATATAAAAAGCTTGCTCAATCAACAACATGTATTTATAATAATAGCACTAACTCAACGAAAATGTAGAGTTAAAAGAATTACATAAACGTAACAAACTAACTCAATGAAAGTATGGAGTTAGAAAACTTGCCTCGAGCGTAAGCTAAAATATTAAACTCGCGTTCACCTAAACACAATATTAAAACCATAATATCCATTAGACATACTAATATTCACGTTTCAATATAAAACACATTACTAGCTAAACTTGTTATTTTAACACAAGTCTTATGTTATGCTTTACATTTCAGAATTCCCAAGTGTTAATCATCATAACACTTCACTATCGTTCATTGTATAATCTATGTTATCACATAACGCATTTTCAATTTAATAAACATTTTTGCAACTTTGATCATACTAACCACAACAAACTATGTTATGTTAACCTTAACATCACATATTTAACATATTAACAAAATCTCAGATCATGCTATGACACTTCCCCAATTCTGCAGAATTAGCAGAAGTCAGTATCTTAAACCACGGTATGGCGCAGCAGCGCCATACAAAACAGGTTTCGGGACCCAGTACAAATTGCTTTTTTTGCCTTTGCCTTCGGCGCAAATTACTTTGTTTGTTCAGACGACACAGAAAGCTATGCTACGATGGAGTCGACTTTGCCCAACAAACACATTTCACCCAATAGACAGTAATATTAACACGTAGAATAAATTAACAATATCATAAATATGATTGCTCATATTTACAACCAACTAGCACAATTTAACACTAACTACAACTATTTTAATTTCTCAAAACTCATGTTTTTCACAAAAACTCAACTTTTCTTGACATTATTCTAGAAATCATCACTGTGAACTCACTAGTTGGCCAAATCATCTCATTCAAATTACATAATGCTCATATCTCACTAAACTAACATATGAAATCTTCAATTTATAATTTAACATACAAATTGGCCACTAGAATTGATACTTTTCATGAACATATGAAAACTATATATATACAACCAAATACTGTCAAAATTCATATTGTCAAACCAAAATTTAGCATACAATTGTTGTTTAAACATAATCTCTATCATCATGAACATGTATAACCACAAGTAATCCATTGTAACGCAACAATTCAAAATATGGAATTCACGAAACATGAAATTTTCTTTGTAAAACCGTATATGCATATAAATATATATCTAATACTAATGTTGTGTAAAATACCTTGAAGTTGCTTGCAATCCTTGTTAAACACACTGAAATTGTTGCTTCAGTTTGCTCACAATTCTCTCAACCCTCTGTAATCTCTAAGCTAGCAAATAGAATGCGTAAAAGAAAACTAAACTGATATGCGTACTAATATAATAACAAAGAAAACTGACATAGACTTAATACGTATAATAAACAACATCAGTTATTAGGATAAACGTATATAACATAAATATATATGTTATATTTATTATTTGATTTTATCTTATTTAATTATTTATTTTATTTAGCTAGAAATCTCAAAAGCCATAAGGCTTGTTTGGCAAATCATTTAAAATATTAAAGGATTAATATATTAAGCCTTGTTTGGTAAACACTAAAATAAATTACTTTAATTTATTTTAATAACTCCTTATAATATAGTTATTTGTCACACTATATTTAATCAAGCTTTCATATTTATCTTAATTAATTCAAATCATAATTAATTAAATAAATACTTTAATCACATAACACAATACAAATAATATATCATTTAATTGAAATATAACTATAATAATCATTTCCTTAATTCATCAATTATTTATTAAACAAATAATTCTCCAAATAATATTAAATCAATAAAACAAATATTCATTTACCGATAATGACATCCATTAAATATTTATATAACTCAATAAATATTTAAAATTCTGGAATGTTACATGTTTGGCGTGCTCTTCCTTGGTCTTCGAATAAATCAAAATGTCGTCGATAAATACTACTACGAACTTATCTAAGTATGGCTTGAAGACTCAGTTCATCAAGTCTATAAAGGCTGCCGGAGCATTCATCAACCCGAATGACATCACTAGAAATTTGTAATGTTCGTAGCGAGTTCGGAACGCCGTCTTAGGTATGTCTTCCTTTCTCACTTTCAACTGATGATATCCCGTTTGTAAATCTATCTTGGAAAAACACTTCGATCCTTTCAGTTGATTGAAAAGGTCATCTATTCTTGGCAACATATATCTATTCTTAATCGTCACTCAGTTCAACTCTCGATAGTCGATACTGAGCCTCATCGATCCATCCTTCTTCTTTAAAAAAAACATTGGTGCTCCCTAAGGAGACACACTCGGCCCTTATCTAGCAACTCTTGCAATTATATCATCAATTCCTTTATTTTTACTTGCGCCATACGATATAGGGCTTTCGAAATCGGTGCATTTCTCGGTGCTAAGTCTATTATGAATTCGATTTCTCTTTCTGGTGGAAGAACAAGCAGATCATCTGGAAATACGTCTCTGACTACCAATATATTTTTCATTTCTACTCTCTTCTTCTGATTATACACCATATAGGCTAAATAATTTACACATCCTTTCTTTAACAATTTCTTGGCCTGCATCATCGTAAGGCAACACATTTGCCTAAGCGATGAGCTACCATAAAACACTACCTTAGACCGATTTAGAGTCTGAATGTTCACACTTTTCTTTTGATAATTGATTATCGCAGCGTGGCTGGATAACCAATCCATTTCTAGTATCACGTCAAATTCCCCCAATCTAATCGAAATTAAATCTACCCTTAGATTGTGACCTCTAATGTTTTCACAATAGTTTCAGTAAATGAATTCTACAAGGATTACTTCTATATTCACAACTTCTATATTCAAAGGATTTTCTAAGCATTCTTGGGGTAGGTTTAATCGACTAGCAAATATTTTAAACACAAATGAGAAGGTAGCACCGGAATCAAATAATACATAGGCATTTATATTATTGATTAGGATAATACTTGACACCATGTCCTTTAAAGCTACCGCATCCTAAAAAGTCATGTTAAAGGTTCTGGCAGTTGGTCGGTTGGATTATGTCGTTCTGTCGATCATAAGCTTGTTGTTTTTTCCCTGATGGTCGCTTCCTCCGCTGCTCCCCTTCTTTGGACAGTCTTTGATCTGGTGCTCAGTTGAGTCATAAGTGAAACATCCCTTGATCTTCTTCGGCTTTGGGCAGTTTGCTGAAAAGTGCCCTTCTTGGCCACAATTGTAACAAACACTACGCCCCTTCCAGCTCTCTCCTAGGTGGTTCATCCCACATTTTGAGCATCCCTCCGCTCTTTTCTTAAACCCTCCATGAAAACTTCCTGCTTGATTGTTGTTTTGTTGTTGTTGTTATCCCATTTTCTTTTCCCTAGATTGCTTCCTCCACTACTACTACTTCATCCACGAGTTTCTCCCCCAGTATTCTTACTCTTCTTTTACTTGTTGTTTTGGTTCAACGCCTCGCTACCTCCCTCAGCAATGATCACTTTCTCCAACAACATGGCGAACGAGTCGATTTAAAGAACTGACACCTTGTTGAACAACTAAGGTTTCAGTCCCAATTTAAATCGTCTAGCTTTCCTTTCTTCAGTGTTTACTTGGTGCATTATAAATCGTGTGAGCTCGTTGAACTTGGCCGCATACTACGCCACCGTCATCTCCCCTTATTTTAGTTCTAGAAACTTCACCTCCATCTTATCCTTCCTTCTCTTCAGGAAGTAATTCTCGAAGATCAAGGCCTTAAACCTTTCCTAAGTTATAGTCATTTCTCCCGCTCTCTGTTGATTGGCTTCCCACCAATAGTTTGCTTCACCCCTTATCATGTACGTAACGATTACAATTTTCTGATCTTCACCCAAACAAGCAATGGCAAAGGCTTTCTCCATCTCGTTGGTCCACGTCAGTGCCACGATAGGATCGGTAGTAACCGCAAATTTCATAGGTCCTACACTCCTAAAGTCTTTAAATTTTGTAACTGGAACCGCTTGGGGATTGGGTGGTACTAGTTCGTTATTTCTTCCCCGCAAGGCTTCTCCTAGCAAATCTACTAGCCGTTGGATATGGTCTACTTGCTCTCTCTAGTTATTGACCAATTCTTCCGGTGTTGTTAGTCTACGTATGGGCGGCATTTTCTACATTGCAAAATTTCACTCTTATTATATAATTATATTACTTAAGTATTTCTTCATTGTAAAAGGGAGCAAAATTTTATGACACATTCTCTAAAATAAGAACATTTATATTCATATGCCCACTCATTATATTGATATGATCATTCCTAGCATACTTATATAAATGTCAACATCTATCCCCTAATATCATAAAAGATGGGGAAACACTAATTTACTACCCCACTAACATGAACCTACTCGGGGTTTACAAAATTAATCCTAATTTCACACAAAAGATTGGGATTACACAATATACAAAACATGTCTATACTACGGGACACCTAACCAACAAGCTATCCCAACATCCCGCGTTCCACCACGCTCTTGTACTCGACATGTGTCATGTGAGCCATCATTTCTCGACTCAATGTGTGATGGGTTTGCTCTTGTTCTGCCAGATAATGGTACATGCCATCGATCAACCTCTCCATAGTTGTACGAAAAGCATAGCCCATTTTGTTCATCGTCCTCCTCTTACACCTCACTTCCTCTTCAAGGTCTCCTCCCTTATCATTAGCATCTTCCCACTTCTCCTCAAAGTGGATCCTCTCCATAACCTCCATCTCTAGCTGTGTACGAAGAACCTCCTTCTCAGCTTTCTCACTTAACTCCCTCTACTCAAACTCCTCTAGCTTACCTGCGAATTCTATATTCCTAGCTATCAAACGGTGAAAAAAAGGTCCCCCATCCGTATACTTGCCTCCTTGCGAAATGCTAGTTCTACCTCCATCGCCTGCATCTCCAATTTCCTCTTAAGGTCTTCATCCCTCAGCTTCTCCATCTCGATTTCTCTCTCCTGAGCCTGGGTCTCTAGTTCCTCAACCCGACATTCAAATTCCAAAATACGCTCTTCGTATTCCCCCCAACATCCAGTACTCGAATGTAGCCTCGTCGGAATCTTCCACGGGCTCATCCTCCATGGGTTCTTCCTCGGGATCCAACTTAATGGGAAATGGCTTCATCTCCTCTTCCTCGTCCTCGTCCTCGTCTATAGGGGCTACTGCTGAAATGGGCTCCGCTATCAGAGGTGCCTCATACACTACGTGTATGTCATGTGGCTCCTCCTCTACAACTCTACTGGGTCGTCCCACATCTTCCATCCTACAACCACAAACACAAGACAATAGACAACAACCTATGTAAGAATAAAACATAAATTCATTGCATGGAATGAAAATATATTTCATAATGACACTAAATCTCTAGGAAAACTCTATATGAGTTTTATCTCCTTCCATCCTCTAAGTTCTTCTAAGGTTATAGTCTAAGGATTCTCGCTCCTAAAGTTTATAACCTAATTCTTTGATACCATCCTGTGACACCCCCAATTTCAGACACTGATATCTCGAATTCGGTACATCACGTGCTAACTCTAATAATAAATCAAAATCTAACACAACGGAAAATAGAATAATTTACATTGTCATAACATAAATATTCTCGTCCTAAAGTCTCGTAACCGTTACTACAACATTCCAATAAATAAACTTAAACATAACTTAGTACATCATAATACATAAGTCTTATTACAACATGATAATATTAAATTCCTAGCACAAAGGAATAAAGCTACTCCGTAGCCTTGCCTTTACCCTTGCCCTTACCTGAGGATTCACCACGTTCTGCCTTAACTGAATGTTTTAAGGAAAGCAAGAATGAGCAACAAATTTGCCCAGCAAGTAATATAGCAATAAGGGTGAACAATTATAAATTTCAAATTCCAAGTTTCAAGAGTATAACCGTGAATAAGAGTATAACCGTGAAAAATATGCTATCAATGCCAAATTCATGGAAATGTCATCCACGCTCCTCCAAATGAACTAAACAATATAGTTCACCATAACCCTTTTCAATGTGGGGAATGGACATGATTGGGCCAATCAAACCCAAATCCAGCAATGGTCATTGGTTTATCTTCACCATGAACGATTACTTCACCAAATATGTAGATGCGACCTCTTTTCCCAAAGTCACTGTAGACACTCGAAATTTTCTGCACACTTGTCATTGACATTACAGGAGGGCAGATTCTGTCAGGAATAAACATATGAATGATATTCCTATTTACATATGATTTGATTATGATATATATGAATGAATATGCAAGTATGCTTGCATTAAGAAAAGTTGTAAAGTCCTTTGATATAAAATAGAAACATGTGTACAAGGACTTAGAATGAATTGATCATGCATGTTAGGTTGATCCTACATAAGTAAAACAGCTTTGTAAAGTCCTTAAAAAGAAATGATGTACAAGGACTATAAATATAGAAAGATCGAGCATGTTAGGTTGATCTTATGATGTAATAAGATAGGCTTGTCTGATCGTCGAGTACTGCACCAGAGATCGTAGTCTTCCAGGAGAGTCAAGGATAACTCGAGAGCTATCGAGGCAGAATCGTAGTCTGCAAGATAGTAGATCTCGGAGTTCGTAGACTTCCAGGAGAAATGATGAAGGATCGTGGTATATCGAGAAGAGCTTCCTCGGGATCATAGTGTGCTGAGGAAGTCATGTTCGAGTGTAGAGACAACACGCTTTCTGGTAAATAGAACATCTGCCGAAGCCAAGTCCGAAACATAGACTACACTCGGAGTCGTAGAGTCTACTGATGCCGAAGCCATGCCAAGGATCGTAGACTACACTCTGAGTTCGTAGAGTCTATTGATTACATGCAGAGATCGTAGTCGAGCAAGATCAGATGGAGACAACAAGCACAAGGTAGAAACCATAGAGTGTCAAGATCTGATCTCAAGATCGTAGTATCTGCACAGCCGAAGCTGAATCGTAGAGTGCAGAACTACGACCTAACAGAAATGCTCACAATGCATAGGCAGAATCGTAGAGCAAGTATGATTCTCAACTAATGAGCACTCCCAGAATATCCAAAGGAACAAAGTCTCTGGTTGGCACTGCAAAGATACATCCTACATGAAGGGAACCAGAGAGCACTCAACAAATAGCATGCAAGCTGACAGAAGATCTAAGCACCAAACCCAATCAGCATCAAAATTGAGTTGTAAAGCCATTCAAGATGAAGTCTTCCACAAGATGATCATAAGAGGACTTCAGTAACTGACTAAAGAAAGTCAGCAAGTGCAGTAGTTGTCAAGTGAACAGAAGACAACGATCTTGGAAGCAACCGAGATCGTAGTGTTTACCAAACAAAGAAAGAACTGATGGAAAGTGAACCGAGATACTGGTTAGCCTCTGAAGAACAAGGCTAAAGTGATTAAGCGTAGGGTAAGTCAATTGATGATAAGTGAACGGGAGATCACAAGGAGAAAACGAGCTGGACGCACCACAAATCTGAAGTGTCTTGCTATTTAGAGGGGACCAGAGCAAGGAGTTAGGCCATCAGTCTCTGAGAACAGTGGAAGCAAACAGAAGTATTGAAGCACTGCACAATGGAAGGAAGAGGTGTACTACATTGAAGATCCAATCAACACTCTTCAAGATCTTAGTGTTAACTCTACCAGTCAATGAGCAACACTCAACAAGACACTACGATCAGGTCCTCGAAGACAAGCATCAGAATCGTAGAGTTCGAACAACCGAAGATTGAAGCATTGGAAACGGTTCAAACTAAAGGATGGTATTCGGACAAAAGCTTATTGAGAACATCGATGCAAAAGGACAACCTCTGATCGAGAAATCAGAAGGAGGAAATAAAGTCTTCGACCTGCCCAAGACATTAAAGTGACAACTCTAATGGGTAGGTGAAACAATAGACTGCAATGCCAAATAAAGTATGACATGTTACATCAGCAGTCTACCTCTGTAAACTCGAGATCTGTGAAGATATTTGAATAGCCTTCAACGACTACTTTCCAATGGAAGGATTGGGAAGGAGTATAAAATAGGAAGAGCTTCAAAGATCGAGGTGAGCTGGAGTTGTCGAGTTTGGAGAGAAGGTGGAATGTACTAAACCACGTAAGATAGTGAGTCTGAAGGCTCACTCTACGATCCACCAAGAACACTCAGATTCATGCAAAAGAAGAAGTAGAAGTGAGAGTTCTACTATGTATAAGTGAGAGTTGTACTACAAGAAGAGTGTTTTGAACTGCCGAGAGAAAGAAGAGCATCATGTCATCTTGGTGTCCATCATGGGAAGACTCTAAGTACAATAGAGAAGAGCTTACAGTCATCTTAGCAAGTCTATCATGAGAAGACGTCAAGTATCAAGAAGAGAGATCACAAACATCATCATTGTGGAAAGCATGAGAAAGTTCTCAAGTACCAAGAAGAAGAACTTACAGTCATCTTGGAAACCTATCATGTGCAGTCATCATGTATCAAGAGGAAAGATCTTCAAGGCAGTCATCAAGGGATCATCCGAAGTGGTTGAGTAATCAAGAAGTTGAACATCATGCAACACTCAACTGCACTTCAAGGATGATCACGCCAAGTACTAAGTATAGAAGATGTTCAGAGCATGAAGACATCTTAGCAGCTCAGCACCAACTCCAACAAACAAATAAACAACTCAACAGAAGCCAGGGCCTGAGGAGTCCTTGTTCGAAGGGACTAAATGAAGCCAGGGCCAGAAGGGTCCTTGTCTTACGGGACTAAATGAAGTTCCAAGCCTGCTGGGCTTGAAGAGTTCCTAGGAAACTAAAGGAGTCCCAAGGTTCTTTGGCCTTGAAGAGTTCTTAGTGAATGAAGTCCTAAAATTTACGGCCTTGAAGGAATCTTAGTGATTCAGGGTGCTACCCTTCCTTAGTGAAAATCCTGCTAGTTGAAAGCAGAAGAGTGTATTAGGAGCTTGAGTCTCTGAACCACTTAAAACCCCTTGTGTCTTTTACATTATGTCATTTACATTATTATGTACTATAACTGCTATAACTGCTATGTATGTTTTAACTGCTTACAACCAAACTTACTCTACGAACAATGTATATATGATCATAAATATATCAATGAAGGGGATCTCTTACTTATTCCACTGTGCTTGAAAAGATTCTTATGTTTGTTATATGCTAATTTAATATCTATATAAAATAATAGAGAAAAGTATTTGAAATAAAAAGGATCTATTCACCCCCCCCCTTCTAGATCTATTGTGACTACTGGGAACTAATAATTGGTATCAGAGCAGGTTCTCATACTATATTCAAAAGCTAATCTCTTTGAGTCTGATCCCAGGCACAAACATTGTTCTAAACTTAGTTTAGTATTAAGTAACTTGTTATATGCAGATGAGCTCACACGTTGGAAATACTGTGTATAGGTAAATGTGTATATACACCTGAAGCTGCTCAGATTGGTCCATGTTCTCGATTGCTACATCAACAAGACCAATCCTTGCCTGCAATCAATCTTGTAGTCTGAAGATCAGAGGAGAGAGCTCAAGAGACATCAATGACAAAGAGTCAAGCATCCACCAGTCTGAAAGATGAAGAGGCTATACATGCTAAGAAATGCTTATCAAGAGAAGAAAGAAGATCTTCTCAAACTTATGTCTGGCCAACCAACAACTGGGTGCAAACTTTGTAAACCAAAGGATGTCAAAGATTTTAATGCAGAGATTCTCTTGGCCTACATCTTCAAGACCACGACTGATTGATTAAAGGCCAACACGGGCAATAAGTTGTCAGGAGAAAAAGTGAAGTTATGCACATCAATGCCTAAACTGAGTATATCTAAGATAAATGATTGTTAAGAGACTGACAGTAAAAAGTTACGGTTCCTCACTATTACATGTGTTCATCACAAAAGCACCCTCTTATGAACCATAACAGTATTCTGTCAAGAAGTCATAACCTACCTAAAAAGGTGAAGAGAGAAAGTACCTTAAGGATGGAAACTCAAATGTCTATAAACTTTCTCTCCATCCATGTTTTAGGTTGAAGATGACATCTTGAAGGAAATCTGAAATGGGTCATAAGAGCATCACAGGTCAAATGAATTCTATGTGAAGTAATATTTGCTGGTGAGTTAGTATGTATGTACAAATCCTTGTTCTGAGTGTTTGATAACACACAGAATATGATCAGTTCTACAAGAGTATCTTGATGATGTGTAGAAACTGATCACCTCCATGAATCAACTAGATACTCTTAAATCGTAGAGTTGATTCTCACTTTGTGAACACTTAAACATTGTGAACATAACCCAACAAATGATGAAACCATCAAAGATAAAGTGTGTGTTATTCA
The DNA here is from genome assembly GCA_020205605.1 of Panax ginseng. Taxonomy (NCBI): domain Eukaryota; kingdom Viridiplantae; phylum Streptophyta; class Magnoliopsida; order Apiales; family Araliaceae; genus Panax; species Panax ginseng. Next base: position 98,844,276 of record CM035148.1, read on the forward strand.
ATGTCAAATATTACACACACTCACCTTCATGCATATCAAAATGTATTATCTAAAACTAGTCTTATGCATGAATATGATGTTGGTGATAAATGTGATGATTATCCAATTAAGAGGAACAAGGGTTTAGAAAACTAACCTAGCAGGACCCATTTAATTATGGTTACCAAAAATAGAAATATATTTAAACCTGCAAGTACTTGGTCCGTCTGACCACACTAAGGAATGCTGAAGCAGAAGACTTCAGTCAAGAAGACTCAACCAGCAGAAGGCTAAGGACTGTTTAGAGATGATCCTGATAAAGTTCTTATTTGTAAAAGCCTATCCTTGAAGACCCTCTGAGCTAAAAAGAATGGAGCTCACATGGCTGTTAATCTGTGTATGGAAGTAGGCCAGTCAACTAAAGGATCCTATGTGCTCAAGAGAAAACAAAGAATGCTATATGAGAAGAATCCTCAAAGGAGCTCACAACAGAGGATCATTGAGCTTAAGTCAAGAGGAGTTCATTACAAAAGCAGAATCTCACAAACACAAGACTGTCAATGAAGACTACGATCGTAGTACTGACAAAAGATCGTAGAGTGATCAGTCTTGAAAATATCCATGTGTACGATACAAGAAGATTTATGTGATAATGATGATTCTAGTCAGAAGCAGATATGCAGGGCAGCCTCCAAATGAGTCTAAAGCAAAGGGAATCACATCCATCCGGGAAGACAACTTCAACCATAGGGAGCAGTGATCTGTTGAGAAACAACATCACTGAGTTATACTATGAGGAAAGATACCAGCTACAAAGTCCCAAAACTTTGTGGCTGATGAACCAAATGAAGATCCGTAGTCAGTAGGAACGTCTCAAAACGTACTACTGATAACCTTTCAGCCACCCAACCTAACATCGTGAAGTGCCTACGATCAAACATGTGATCGTAGTGTAAGAACATGAGGATACCACGATCTCAACAAGCAATTGTCTAAAGTTGTTAGTGGATCTCCCCACCAGAAAAGGTCTCATGAGATGTCATTGCAAATCACTTCTATAGCATTTCATCTGGAAAGCGCCTCAGGGACAAACCTGACCCTTAGCTCACTCTAAGAGGTTGGCCCTTCCTGAGCTACCTTGTCCCAGAAGAATTTCTTGATCAAATTCATCTCAAGGACCAAGTCAGACAACGATCGTAGAGTCGAGGTTGAAGAGAACTCCACTATAGTAGTACAACCTCAACAATCGTAGAAGACAACTCGACGATCGTAGTTCTACTAAAGGGTGCTCCAATTCACAAGGAGCTTGAAAAAATGAGACAATTGCTCAACCATTCAAAAGGAGGAGATAAGTTCGAATACATCGATTGAGTTAGCTATCTTTGCATCAAGGTGAGGATAAAAGACAAAGCCATCCACTCGAAATCTCTCAAAAGTTGATCGTTGAGTTAACAAAGAAAAACGTAGAGTCCACAGCTGCCTTACTATGCTACTCTACGAATCAAAAGGTCAACGGTCAAAGCCACGTTATTTAAACGACTACTCTCCTAAAAGGAAATATCTAACTGAAAAGTTATGGAGAGTTACAGCTCATTACTGGGCATCGTGCAACCAATGGTCAGTTGACACATCACTGGTTATGCATAATTAGAAGGAACTGTCATAAAGACAAGTTCAAATTTGCAGGCAGTTATCAAAAGATATCGAACCTTTCTCCCATCCCATTTTCAAACCCTAAAATCCTCTCAAGAGCCAAAATAGGTTAACACCTCAAAGCTTTATCAAATCACAATCAGCCATCTCTTATAAACCTCTCTGAATCAAATACCCACAATCTTCGGACTAATCAAATAGAAAACTGGCGAGTAATCACTGGCATTTAGCTAGGAACCAAGTTATTTGAGAAATCCAAAAAGAAGTTTAGAGACATTCTTGAACTTGTGAAGAAAGCTGGATTCTCAGAATGCCTTGAGGCTAGCTGTAACGCCCCGAAATCCGGTCTATCTTCACACCCGAATTCCGTACGTCACTAGTACATCATTCATTCTGCATACATCATTATATACTGAAATATAACAACATACACTCTCAAAATCCTAGGTTCTAAAAACCTTAAAGCTTTTCTCGTTACAAATAATGATAATTACATTATTCTTTACATCTTGCACGAGTGACTTTTATCCGCCACCAAGGATACATAATCATTTATTAAACTATTCTATAGTTCAATTCTCATCTTTCTCCATTACAAGTCTTCACTTGATCTTCTCGCTCATTCACATTCTGAATAGCACTTCATCTGGATACCGTCAGCTTGATCTATACGGGATCCTTAAGTTCTTCTAACATCGTTCGCTGAAAATGTTTTTCATTTAAAGTAAGTGTGAGCATTCAATTGCCCAGCAAGTCATAACAGTTGAACAAAAAACTTCAAGAATTTAAACATTCTTTTCAGACTTCAATAACAGAACAAGGTTACGAAGCAGCTTGAATAATAGGAATAGTCTTGATTCATATCATCTTAAAATATTAGTCACATTCACTTTGAATTACTTTCATTCTCTATTCTCTTTCATACACATCCTGTCTGGCTAGAATCAATAGCACAGACTTAACAATAACGGTTCATGTATAAACAGAACATTCTTTTATTGAACAGTTTAAACATAGAACAATTCATCTCATAGAAACACCGAAGTGTTCACATTGTGGCACAAGGCCTCATACGCTCTCTACCACCTTACACAAATATCGCACATTCAAGACATAGATGTAACTTCTCAAGTTCAACATCCGAGAAGTTTAAGAAACTAGCATTCATTTAAACTATGAATGAAGTTAGGAAACTTGCCTTACATGCATTTCATTACTTACACCGAATCGCTCATTCCAATCCCTATAACACATAAAGAAATAATAAATACACCAATTAGTCATATACTTGACTTACGCATTGGTTTACTTAACTTTACTTCTTAAGGTTCGCGTTCTTACAACTAAGTTTACACGACCAACTTTCTTTACCGCTTTACGGCTTTATGACATACGGAGATGTCTTACTCAAAATGTTCATCATCTTTGATGATTTACATTCTTAACTTCTTCTTATACTTCTCTAGGACTCAGCACACATCGCTTCTCTGCTAGTAGTCCATATGGTACTCGAGTGGTTTCCCACAAACAACCAACAAAACAAGTTCCCCGCCTCTCATACACTGCTTCTATCACATTGAGTTAGATCGGTTTGCGATTTCAGATATATACCTTCGCTCTCTGAAGGAATTGTTTAGCCCAGCTCCCATATGTCAACCATCAAAGGTTACGATTGTACCACAACCTAACTTTCTCTTAACTTATACGAACTATTAAATTATAATGTTCGTTAAGTCAATTTCTTATTCCTTATGGCTTTCTGACAACTAAATGCCATACCTCAGGATTCAATTTTACTCGACTCACATTCGGCTTTCAATACTCTTATTACCGTTCGAACGACTTTCTCGATAATTCATATCTTATTTACTACCTTCATCAACGTCTAAGTCATACAACTAGGGTATACTTAGAACATTTGTCAAACGCGAATACGATTTACGAAGATCGTTTACGTATTCAACGTTCACGTTGCTCGTCTCTTAATCTCTCACTTAACCTTTACTCAAGGTTTCAATTGCATTCATCGTTATCCATCCCATGAACCCCATGTTCATTATTCTTTCTTAATGTCGAAGCCATACGGTCCGTTGTATGTTAAGACCGATCGTTCATCGCAACAACGTTGCGTTCACAACGTCTATACGCTTTACACTTATCTCTCATTATCACAACATAACATCAATATGTTACTTGTTACCTTCATCACTCAACGTCTAAGGAATCACAATCACAGTAACCCCTCACGTTCGTTCATTATGACTACGGTCCCCAAATATCGGTTACGTAATCTAGCTCTTACATTCTCTATCTTTTAATCTCGTTAAATCTTTCCGTTCAACCTTCACTAAAGGTTTACAACACTTGATTGAATGTTACATTACGTGAACTACATATTCATACTTCTTTCTTGCACATCCTCCAATGAATCGAGAACTAAAATCTCATTTACAGGCATTGCTTTCTGCTGCCGTGACGTGGCATCGTGCCTTCCTTTCCTCTCTCGTTTGTGACGACCTACCTCTTCTCTCTCTCTCTTCCCGATCATGGCCATGCGCGCTAGTCTCTTACTTAGTGGTCAGGCCATAAGGCCACACCCAGAAGATTTTCATCTCATGCACGTGGCTTGCTTTTCCACAAATTGTACTACGATTCATTGCAGTGAACTCTTGCAGTGTACTTTCGGACAACTGTTATGTTGTGCTGCGTCGGCCTCAAGGCACAACTTCATGACTGCAACGCCAAGTATGAAACCTAGAAAATTTTCTAAGTCTTTTACAAGCTTGAGACACCGGTTTTGAAATCTCATAACTTCTTTGTTATAACTCGGAACGAGGTCGTTCCAAAGCCATTTTCTTCCTTACCTTACGTACTTCGATTACCCATAGACAGAACTTCATTCTGTATCCGTTAACATGCCATTCAATTGGCTTAATCTTCACTCTTCGTTCATTTTTACGTTATTAACGTTCTTCATTCGTTCGTCCGTAATTCGGTCATCCGAACTAGGAATTCGTTCGTTCTTGAGTCCACGACTCACGTTTTCTACGTTCTCTTACATTTTTATGAAACCCTACACGTTCGGGTTCATTTACTAACTTTCAAATTTTCGTTCTTCTTTTACAAAATTTTTGCAATAACTTCGTTATAGCTTAGTTTTAATCCGTTCTTCATGAACGTTTCTACCGTTCCTAACCAAGAAATAAGCAACTAACTTATACGCGATGGTTTTAAACTTGTCCATCAACAATAATTACACTACGATGGTTTTAAATTTGTCCATCAACAACATTCTTCGTGTTCTTCGTTCGTTCTTCATTTTTAATCGATATTTTGGATTACGATTTCACTTTTTCTTGGAATTTAATGTTATAGAACACAATTCCTTACTTAATTCACCTACTCATTCATAATATTCATTCGGATCGCTCAAAATCCTCATGAATCTTATACTTGTTAAGTAATTTATAAACTAAATTTCTTATTTTTATTTCTTAATTTTCTTACGATTTCAACCATATGAAATCATTTCTAACTTAATCTACTTCTTATCTTCATTAAGTTATGTTTTTGAACATAAAAACTTAAAGAAAATTTAGAAGAACTAGTGTTCTGATTACACATTCTTCTTTATTTCTCTTCCAGTTATACAAAGTCATGATTCGCTAGCTTTTCTATTTCACGATCACTTTTGATCCGAGCATTCATGCTCACGCTCTTCCTCTTCCTCTCCCAACCAAACTCTCTATCTCTCTCAACTGTAGGATTTTCAAAATCCTAGAAAATGAAATTCTAGGTTTCTATTTATAGAAAACCAAAGCTAGGGGCAAAATAGTCTTTTAAGCCCTAAAGTTACTATTCCCACCTCCTCTTCAACTTAGCCATACCAAGTTAACTTGGCCACCACCCTTACTTGGTGGCCAAGTGGTTTAACCATTACGCCATGGGTCACCCCATGGGTTTCCCCAATGGTTCTTACCCATCAGTTCGATCCGCGGTTTCTTTTCTTGGTTTGAGCCTTAACCCTAATTCTTATTGGGCCTAACTTGGGCTTGATTTCACAAATCATTGGGCTTGACATAATCCAAGTCCAATTGGATTCTAAAAAGTCCATGAACTCAAAGTTCATTAAGACTAATCGTATTCTACGCATTCTTTTCTCGTATTCTCTTAATCTCTTCGTATTTAGCTCGTACGATATTCGTATTATACGTTGTACTATTCTTCTTTCTATACTCGTATAATAACTCGTATCATACTCGTATTTCTCACGCATAATAATCCTAGTTATTATACGTACTCATTACATTCGCGGAACTCATTCTTCCTAACCCTTAGGTTTTGAGTCCGCAGGCGAAAACTTCGTTCTTACCATAACTGAAATATTATTGAATATTCCATCACGTCTCAAGATTTTACCTAATCAATAACTTCTCGGAATTTCAAAATAAATCTCCGAGCAGAAACGGATGAATAGTGCCTATTTCGTCTTTTTCCCCGAAAATATTTTGTTCCCGGAAAACTTTTATTTTCGTCTTGAAAATTCTTACTCGTTCAATCTAGCTCGTAGCCAGAATCCTCCCGAATAATAATCATTCTAGGTTATAAAATGATTAATAAACACATAGCACATAATAGTATTAATAAAAATTCATTTTATTAATAACTAATTCTTTAAATCTTAATTTCTGGACAATCCGGATTTCCGGGTTGTCACACTAGCACTCGAGTATATGTTGATCTGGTTAAGGGGTTCTACTCAAATGCCTCCATAAACTCTGGAACCCTTTCTACCAAGGTTAAAGGTCAGTCTCTGAAGTTGAAGTCTTCTGACCTCAATTAATGCCTAGGTTTTCCTAACCAAGGACTGAAGAACCTTGATGATGTCAATACTGAACAAGCAAAGGAGTTCATGGGGTACCAAAGAAACCCTAATCTGAAAGACATGAAGAAGAAGGAGTTTCCTGAAGAGTACGAGTTCCTTGCTGAAATAGTTAGAAAATTCATACTGTGTAAGGACACTGCACATGACATAGTGCTTGACCAACAGCTGAAGATAATGTTAGCAATAGTTTTGAAGAAACAAATCAACTTTGGAGCTATCTTGTTCTATCAAATCTCCAAGTGGGTAGAAAAAGCTGAGATGAAGAAGTCCACTGAAAAACCCCTGACTAAGGTGTTTTATGGCAGACTGCTGAGTATTGTGATGAAGAAGAAGCTAGGTGGGAAGATCAAGGATGATGAGGGAGAGCCTTTGAATGTTCACAAAGTGATGTCTCCACAATTATTTGTGAATTGGAAGAAGAACCCTAAGGAGAACAGAAGGCTGACTACTGCAGGAAGCAGCAGGGCCTCTACAAAGAAGAGAAAAGCAGAAGAGGTAAAAAGTTCTGAGTCTGATGACTCTGTGCCAACATCAACCACACCAGTCAGAAAGTAATCCAGATGTGTGAAGAATGCTGGCGACCCCACCAAGGAGTCTGTCCATCAAAGACAAGGTTGAAGAAAAAAGAGCCCTAACTACTGAAACAACAAAGAGGAGAAGCAACAGGTTGCTTCAAGGTCCATTCAGCAAGAAAGCTAAGGTGGAAAACAAACCACTCAGCTTCCCTAAAAAGTACATCTGCTGAAGAGAAGGACGTAGAGTCAGCAGAAGAAAAGGAGACTGATGTCAAGGCTGAGTTCTCTCAAACCAAATCCAGCAGTGAAGATGATGGTTTAGCATCTGCTAATAAAGAAGAAGAACGCTCAAGCCCCATGGCTACCTCTCAGAGTAGTCACTCTGCAAATGAAGAAGAGATTCAAGATAACCAAACTCAATCCCCAAATGTAACTGCCCCAACAAGCCCAGATAATGGGTCAGACAATGTTGTCTCAAAAGAAGAAGGGACTACCCTTGCCCTTGCTGAACTTGAAGGAAGTTCTTCTGATGAACTAGAGGCTTCCAAGTCTGAAGAAGAAGAGGAGTCTGACTCTCCCAAAGCTGAACCTCCAAAAAGAAGGAAGAGCTATAGACTGCAAGTAAAATTTGCCTCCAAAAGAAGCAGGGATCAATCAAATGCTATCATTGAACTGAGTGATGATGAAATTATATCAAAGGATGAAAGTGACGAGGAAAGGACAAGCTATGAAGAAGATGAATCAGAAGAAGATCGTGCTGAAGAAAGTTCTGAGAATGAAATGAATCAAGAAGAACTCTCTGCTGGAAATGATCAAGATGGTTCAGGCTCCGAGAGAAAAGAGAATGAAAAAGATTCTGGTTCTGCATCACAGGAAGCAGACGAACAAGAAGATTATCCAGTTCTCTCTCCTGTAAGATTTAGCAGAAATATAGTACTGGAAGTTTCAAATGAAGTACCAGAGGCTCCACCAGAGAGATGGGTGAACTATGGAAATGAGCAGCTCAAGGTAGTAAGAATGACTACCTTAGACATAGCTAAAAACTGGAACAACATGGAGCTAGACTACTCGACCATTCTCTACAATCCTGACGACTTGCTAATGAGATGGTTCTTCAAGTGGATGTCATGGCTAAAGGCCCATACTAAAGGAGATGGAAGCTATCTCAGCTGGTGCTTCTCTCACTTTCCAAGCATGGAGCTGGTGGCTCAGAACTTCCCAAGGGTGAAGAAGTTTGCAACCAAAACGATCAAAGACCAGCCTCACTTAAAAGTCTATCGCCAGTCTGGCAATCACTATATCCCCTATGATCGTAGAGTGGACTCTGAAGGAAGAAGGAACATGATCAAGGAGATGATCGTAGAAGTCAGCCACTCTCACTTTGAGGCTGCTCAAATTCAAAGTCAGAAGCTTCCAACAGCCCAAACACTGCTCTCTGACATTCCCTCATCCTTAACCAGCAATTGGTACTCAACGATTGTTCAGATTCTCCAAGCTTTCAAAAATCTGTCCAAGAATGAAAATCGTAGAGTCCAATCCAATGCTCAACCCGATGCTACCCAACAAGAGGATCAAACTATTTTGGAGCAGGAACTGCTGAAGAGTTCTGATGAGTTAAGTGAGAAAATATCTCTACTCACTGAAGAGTCACAGAAGCTGACAGCAAAAGGAGATAATTCACTTCAGAACAGACTTCAAGCTACTATGGCTGATATATCTCTCAAACTCCAAGAGAGAGATAACATTTATCAGAAGGCCATACAAGATCAAATGGCAGAAGCTCTACGAGTTCAAAAGGCAAATGAAGAGCAGATCCAAGCCCTCTCTGACAAGATTGATGACCTAAAGCAGTCTTTCTCAGTGCAACTTGAGCTAGGCCAACAGGAACTCAAGTTTGAATTTGCCAATTCCTCCTACCTAATGGAGCAGCTCATGTCCAACATGGAGCAGCTCTCTCAAATGATTGATAACAAAAAGGGGAAGAAGAAGAGGCATAGAAAGAAGAGGAGCAAGAGGCACTCAAAAAAGAGCAGAGGGATAAGAGAAAAGAAGTTAAAGAAGAAGACAACAGCTGCAAAAAAAGAATCATCATCTGAGGGGGAGCCAAAAGATGATGATCACATGATCGCAAAGTCTGAGGGGGAGCATGTTTAGAAAGATGCTAAAGGGGAGCAAAGCAAAGACAGAAGGTCATCATCCCAGGGGAAGCAAGAGCAAGAAGAAGAAACAGATGAGTAGCTGATCATCAGACATCCTGGAAACACACATGGAGCCAAAGAGGTACATCTCTAACTAGTTAGGTATGTTCTGGATCCAGGATGTAAAGTGTCTTAATGTATAATCTGTCATATCTTTATAAATGACATTCATGGTTATCTGTTTTAGAAATACAGCTGCTCACTGTATATAAGACTCATTCATAACACGTATATGCACTTATTGTTTTTGTCATAATCAAATAGGGGGAGATTGTCAGGAATAAACATATGAATGATATTCCTATTTATATATGATTTGATTATGATATATATATGAATGAATATTCAAGTATGCTTGCATTAAAAAAAAGCTGTAAAGTCCTTTGATAGAAAATAGAAACATGTGTACAAGGACTTAGAATGAATTGATCAAGCATGTTAGGTTGATCCTATATAAGCAAAACAGCTTTGTAAAGTCCTTAAAAAGAAATGATGTACAAGGACTATAAATATAGAAAGATCGAGCATGTTAGGTCGATCTTATGATGTAATAAGATAGGCTTGTCTGATCATCGAGTACTGTACCAGAGATAGTAGTCTGCAAAAGAGTCAAGGATAACTAGAGAGCTATCGAGGCAGAATCGTAGTCTGCAAGATAGTAGATCTCGGAGTTTGTAGACTGCTAGGAGAAATGATGAAGGATCGTGGTATATCGAGAAGAGCTTCCACGGGATCGTAGTGTGCTGAGGAAGTCATGTTCAGAATCGTAGAGACAGCCTGCCTACGAGCCGACCGAACATCTGCCGAAGCCAAGTCAGAAACATAGACTACACTCGGAATCGTAGAGTCTACCGATGTCGAAGCCAAGTCAAGGATCGTAGACTACACTCGGAGTCGTAGAGTCTACTGATGTCAAAGTCATGCCAAGGATCGTAGACTACACTCTGAGTTCGTAGAGTCTATTGATTACATGCAGAGATCGTAGTCGAGCAAGATCAAATGAAGACAACAAGCACAAGGCAGAAATCGTAGAGTGTCAAGATTTGATCTCAGGATCGTAGTGTCTGCATAGCCGAAGCTGAATCATAGAGTGCAGATCTATGACCTCAACAAAAGTGCTCACAATGCATAGGCAGAATCGTAGACCAAGTATGATTCTCAACTAATGAGCACTCCCAGAATATCCAAAGGAACAAAGTCTTTGGTTGGCACTGCAAAGATACATCCTATATGAAGGGAACCAGAGAGCACTCATCGAATGGCATGCAAGCTGACAGAAGATCTAAGCACCAACCCAATCAGCATCAAGATTGAGTTGTAAAGCCATTCCAGATGAAGTCTTCCACAAGATGATCATAAGAAGACTTCAGTAACTGACTAAAGAAAGTCAAAAAGTGCAGTAGCTGTCAAGTGAACAGAAGACAACGATCTTGGATGCAACTGAGTAAGGAGTTAGGCCATCAGTCTCGGAGAACAGTGGAACCAAACAGAAGTGTTGAAGCCCTGCACAATGGAAGGAAGAGGTGTACTACATTGAAGATCCAATCAACACTCTTCAAGATCGTAGTGTTAACTCTACTAGTCAATGAGTAACACTCAACAAGACACTACATTCAGGTCCTCGAAGACAAGCATCAGAATCGTAGAGTTCGAATAACCGAAGATTGAAGCATTGGCAATGGTTCAAACTGAAGGATGGTATTCAGATAAAAGCTTATTGAGAGCATCGATGCAAAAGGATAACCTCTGATAGAGAAATCAGAAGGACGAAAGAAAGTCTTCGACCTGCCCAAGACATTAAAGTGACAACTCTGATGGGTAGGTGAAACAATAGACTGCAATGTCAGATAAAGTATGACATGTCACATCAGTAGTCTACCTCTGTAAACTCGAGATCTATGAAGATATTTGAATGGCCTTCAACGACTACTTTACAACGAAAGGATTGGGAAGGAGTATAAAACAGGAAGAGCTTCAAAGATCGAGGTGAGCTAGAGTTACCGAGTTTGGAGAGAAGGTGGACTGTACTAAACCACGTAAGATAGTGAGTCCGAAGGCTCACTCTACGATCCACCAAGAACACTCAGATTCATGCAAAGGAAGAAGTAGAAGTGAGAGTTCTACTATGTAGAAGTAAGAGTTTTACTATAAGAAGAGTGTTCTGAACTGCCGAGAGAAAGAAGAGCATCATGTCATCTTGGTGTCCATCATGGGAAGACTCTAAGTACAATAGAGAAGAGCTTACAGTCATCTTAGCAAGTCCATCATGAGAAGACATCAAGTATCAAGAAGGGAGATCGCAAACGTCATCATGGTGGGAAGCATGAGAAAGTTTCTAAGTACCAAGAAGAAGAACTTACAGTCATCTTGGAAACCTATCATGTGCAGTCATCATGTATCAAGAGGAAAGATCTTTAAGGCAGTCATCAAAGGATCAGCCAAAGTGGTTGAGTAACTGAAGAAGCTGAACATCATGCAACACTCAACTGAACTTCAAGGATGATCACGCCAAGCTGCTAAGTATAGAAGATGTTCAGAGCATGAAGACATCTTAGCAGCTCAGCACCAACTCCAACAAACAAACAAACAACTCAACAGAAGACTAGGCCTGAGGAGTCCTTGTCCAAAAGGACTAAATGAAGCCAGGGCTAGAAGGGTCCTTGTCCAGAGGGACTAAACGAAGTTCCAAGCCTACTGGGCTTGAAGAGTTCCTAGGGAACTAAAGGAGTCCCAAGGCTACTGGCCTTGAAGAGTTCTTAGTGAACTGAAGTCCCAAGGCTGTTGGCCTTGAAGGAATCTTAGTGATTCAGGGTGCTTCCCTTCCTTAGTGGAAATCCTGCTAGTTGAAAGAAGAAGAGTGGATTAGGAGCTTGAGTCTCTAAACCACTTAAAACCCATTGTATCTTTTACATTATGTCATTTACATTATGTACTATAACTGCAATAACTACTATGTATGTTTTAACTGCTTACAATCAAACTTACTCTACGAATAATGTATGTATGATCATGAATATATCAATGAAGGGGATCTCTTACTTATTTTGATGTGCTTGAAAAGATTCTTATGTTTGTTATATGATAATTTAATAGCTATATAAAATAATAGAGAAAAGTATTTGAAATAAAAAGGATCTATTCAACCCCCCCCCCCCCTTCTAGATCTATTGTGACTACTGGGAACTAACAGATTCGTCTTTCAGAGATAACCCTGGAAGACAGCTCATATCTAGTTCGAATACTACCTAAGTTCAAATTTCAACCCCTTAACACACACCGGAGTATCGGGTTCAAACTCGGATATAACCCCGAGGTATGCGCCCAATACCGTAAATTCCACCGGAGAAGGCCGATTCATCTCTTGAGATAACCCCGAGATATTCAAATCTCATCCCAACACACGGGAGTAGCGAAGCTACCAACCTTGAGATAACCCCAAGGAATGCGCTTCTAGAGATAACCCCAAAATGCTTGTTTCAAATGCATTCAATCAGCATCAACCTTGGCACTCACACCGAGGCACTCAGTACAAGACCCAGAGATAACACCGCGAAGACATACACACCTCAGAGATGACATTGAGGACATTCAACACTTGCAGCAGTCCAATCTCAGAGATAACCCTGAGCAACGTCTGTTTTATCAGCCCAAACAGGAGATAACCCCGGTGAGGGGAAAAGTCGTCATCTTGCCACCTTGACGCCACATCACACCGTCTCAACATTTCATACATACATTTATACACAACAATGTCCCACAAGAACCAAGGAGGTCCAATCCCGAGTGACTATTACACAGGACAACAGATATAATTTGAAGCTTGAAGACCGGAGGGCATGGTCCCATCTTCCTGACTTCGTACAACCTCTAATCCCATGTCATTGTGTAACTCTCGACAACGGCACGGTCAAAATAGGTCTTACATACCTCACTGGATGCCTTGATTGTAATTCTCGAAAGTTCGAGCGACATTACAAAGGCATGTGTGCACGCATTTCAAGACATGACCCACAAAGCTCCAGGGCAGCTTGTGGTAGTCATAGATCTGCACCTAGCCAGTAGGTACATCTCTGCTAGTCAGCAGTACATCTATGTGTCCCCCTCTATAAATAGAGGGCTTGGGGTGGCCATTTTGTAAGAGAAAAAGGCGAGGAAGCCCTGTCCAATTTTCTTTGTACACACCCTACACTGAGTGATTTCTCATTTTAAACACTTGTGAGCTCAAATATAGCTTCTACTTGTACCGGCGGGAGCTGAGTCTTCATCCATTTAAAGATATAGAAGTCTTCTTTGGCGTACCCACCGTAAGCCTTCTCACACTTTAAAGCCTTTCTTTCATCTTTACACACTATTATTCACGCTGAGAGTCGTGTCATGGTGTGTTTGCCCTGAACTTCTATCCATGGTTTTATTTCAGTTATATATATATATATATATATATATATATATATATATATATATATATATATATATATATACATTTAATCCTCTACTCGAGTTTACTTTGTATATATATGATCATTTTATATAACTTTATTTACTTTTCGTCCCACTTTGAGTTTACTCCGTATGCATTGATTGCTTTTTACAGCTTTATTTACATTTCCCGATCCCCATGGAGGTGCTTCGTGGTGGTTACATCATGTCTCGATCCCCATATATATATATATATTTATATATATTTTATATATATATACCTGCTTATTACTTTTATTATCAATTGCATCATGTGAGCCTAGGAATCATGTGATCACAGATTCAAATTTTATCGATCTAGATTCGGCTCTCGTGATGGACATTTTCAAATGTAAGCAAGCTTTGTAAATTTATTCACTGTGTTTGATTTCCTCGTATGGTTTTCATACCCACGAGGAGTTCGACACTATTTTGTACATTATTTTCTCAAAGATGCTTCGCATCTCAAAAATTAAAAACAATCAAGTTGAACACTTAATAAAAATGGGAGTGTAAAAGGTCTCAATTACTATTGAGCACAAGGGTTTGAAAAACCTCTTTATAAAAACATCACTGCCATATCTTGTTTAAAACTAAATTTTTACACAAATTCAAACCCTGTGTATATATATAGTGCTAACGAGGCCTCACACTACTTCCAAATAATAAAGCACATTGATCCACACACACACACACACACATTCATATAACAATTTCTTGAAAAGTGGCTACCACCGTGGTAACACGGATGTCCTGGGGTGCCTAACACCTTCCCTCCGCATAATCAAGTCCCCTGACCCTAATGAATCTCTTGCTTTCACCGACCCGCTTAGCAAAGGTCACATCACCGGGTCAATGTGCAAACCTTTTCTCTCGGTTGTGTTGGTACAACCATATAAAAAACCAACTGGCGACTCTTAATAATTCATCGTCGACATGATACATGTCGGACCTTTTTCACTTGTTTTTTCAAACAAATCTCACCTAACATGAGAACACCAAAGAACAAGTAACGAAAAGGGACAAATAAAAATCTCGATCTTGACGCCAGTACTGGCTACTCACTGGGACACCAAAGAAGAGGACTTAAGCCGCTATTACAAGCTTTTCAAAATCATTATATGCTTGTGTGTGAATGTTGCATTTACATTTATGATGAATGTGTACGAATGCATATATTTTTCTCGCGCTTAATGCTTTACACTATATCTCATTAGATATTAGTGCTTCACACATGTCATCATTTTCATAAACGGTGAGACACGCCAGTATGTGAATGTATGTTGTGTGGTTCCTCCATCAGGGGCTATCCTGTTGCTTGTTTGATTACCGGACTCAGAGGAAGACTAATTCCAACGAGGCTCAGAAAGGCACCACCCAAATTCGCCCAAATGAAAGACCTGATTAACTTCCCATCGCCGAGTAAATTATGATGATTTGGGAACCTTCATGCCAAAAAGCCATGAGAGTAACCTAAGATAGGTCACCGATAAACCAAACACGGAGGAAAGTCTCTTCATGTTTTCTCATTTCAAATTACTCGTAAAAATCAATTACTTGTAATTTCATTCCATATTCATCTCCATGTACTGAGAAATATGAAGAAACATGTATATATACATATTTAAATTAACATGCTATCATGTATTACAAACAGCTAACATCCGCCTTGCAGGATAATATTCCTAGAACGGATACATAGCATTAAACATTTACACATTCCCTAAAGACTAAACTACGCAAGTCTTTTGCAGGGAAGCAATCAGACCTATTACCCGATCAAAATCCAAAAAGGCCACGAGCCTACAGTAAATTATGTCATCATCGTACTGCATCGACCTTAATCCAGCTTCTCAAAAGAATTTGATGGATTAAGTAAACAAATCATAGATTTGGTTGTTCTGCTTAAAGAACTACACCAGCATACTCAGGGTACGAGGATACCCATACATGCTGAATCCTCTACACAAGGAGGAACCCAAGGTCCTGATAAAGCCATTACAAAATCTCGAACTTCAGTTTGATACGACCAACAAAATTCATGATATCACCCATCTCAAAGGAGATCCGCATAATCGGTGACATCAGAAGAAAGTCCTTCAAATGGAAGAAACCTTTCGCGTGCATCAAAGGAATTGAGAGCACACCTGAAGTGTCTCATATGTCGACCTTTGTATATTCCCCGTGTTCATTATCCGTAAAAATTTAAAACTCCTCGACTTCAAAAAAATATGATGGGTTAGAGATCCTTACACACATTTGAAGGTGTTCATTGAGAACTTGGATCTTATGCAGAGGACGAGAAGCTCAGGATGCAAATTGCTCCAAAAGAGTCCTGACCGAGAAGCCCGCTCATGGGTATACCAGATTAGACAACTCAAAGATCCATAGTTGGGAGGAGCTAGCTCACGCCTTCCTCACTCAATACAGCTTCCAGTCTCAGATGGCTCCTGACCGGTACCAGATTACCAAGGTCAAGAAACAGTCCAATGAGTCTTTCAGAGAGTATGCTCAAAGGTGGAGGCGCCTTGCTGCTCAAGTTATTCCTTCCATGACGGAATCAGAAATGGTCATGACCTTCATAGACATACAAGAAGCTCCTTTCTATGAAAGAGTCTTAGCCGGCATTGGTAAACCATTTTCTGAAATGATTAAACATGGGGAGATGGCTGAGATGGGATTGAAGTCAGGAAAGATTCAAGACCTAGCTGCCCTTAAAGCTGTTGCTGAGCACATCCAATCCAAAAATTATGGAAACAACCTCCGGAGGGTCCATAAAAAGAAAGAGGAAGATGTTTCCTTGATACTATAAGGTCAGAAAGGCAATCAAAATATGCATATCCAGAGGAGAAATTACACCCCTTTCAAGCACAATCTTCAAACCCTCCATTGCCAAAAGGTGGAGAAGTCAAACGCCTCGAGTGTTCACACCCTTAGGGACTCTCACCGAGAACATTCTCACTCTTCCGACAACTCAGAAGAAAATTACGATCTTCTTCCACCAAACAACCCTAATGGGAGGGGTTTCAATGTCGCCGAAATGTGCTTATCATGCCGGGCACCGACATGATACTCAAGATTGTTGGGCCTTGAAACACAAGATCCAAGATTTAATAGACAACGGTGAGATCGTGGTCACCAAACCGCATCAACCTCACGTGATAAGACAACCCTCTTCCTCAACACAAAGAGGAAGAGGTCAACATGATTAATTGGAGCAAAGGATGTAGTTCCAATTTTAACGGTGAATCATCCCAAACCATCAAAGACGGTGTTGATAAATGGAATTATACAAAGTTCCAGTTCGCAATAGAACGAAAGATAAAAGCCATGAGTAAGCAGATTGCGCAATTAGCAGAATTGGTGACCTATCAACATCAAGTCACACGCCAATTAGTCAGCCAGGAGCATGCTAGTCTGCTCCCTTTTGTTGTGAATACTCCCTCGTCACCTTTAGAGAAAGAAACACTGGAAGACAAAGTGACGAAGAGAGCAAGTGCCAAAGCCCATCAGGATTTTTCCAATAGAAGGGAATTTATATACCTAGGCCAACCTATGGAGGAGATACTTCAGATGCTGATCAATGAAGGAAGGATCACTTCCCTTCTGCCTCTAGTTAATTCCCGTTCAAGATGGTTTAATTCTGATGGAGTATGCCAATATCACTCCCATTCTCGCGGTCACAGCATTGAAGAATGTTGGGCACTCCGCCACCTTATTCAGAACCTAATTGACAGTGGTGTCCTGTAGCTAGTAGAAGACGATATTGTGCTATTTGAGAGTGAGAATACTTGTCCTACTAAATGGAAGGGACTGGTAGCAGTTATATCCACTGAGGCTGATGGAACTGTCAAACCTCTCATAATACAAGCAATTTAACTCAAAGGAATTGACAATCATTTGAAAGTGGCTGCTCCCGAGCCAATCAACTTGCCATTCAGACCACAATATCCTGTTTTCAACTTACAAAAAGTCCCATGGAATTATGGAGAAGCTTAAGGATCCACCTCTCATACAACTGTGGCAGTGTCGAAGGAAAATCCACTATATCTTCCCGAACGGGTGATGAAGTCTACCATCAAATCAAATGGGAAAATACCCATGGAGAAGATTGAAAAATTCCTCCGCACTATGGGTCATAACGAAGCCAAGGTGGTTTTAAGCTTAAGAGAAGGTCCACACCAAATTTCAATCATGGACTTGGTTTTAACTTCCGAGGATCACATGAAGATCTTACTGAAGGTTTTGGAAGAAGCCTACTTTCCGACATCAGTGGATGTGGAAAAATTTCAACATTTGGTTGATCATATTTTTAACAACAATGTGATATCTTTCACTGATGATGACATACCGCCCGAAGGGACCGATCATTGCAAGTCGTTGCACATTGCGGTTTTGTCCTCCAGGTACATGCTAGTTGGAGTTTTGATAGATGGAGGGACATCTCTGAATATCTATCCTTATACTACTTTGCTGAAGATGAACGTTAATCTTAAACGGATCCGAAGTAGCCATACGATCAATAAAGCTTTCAACGGAGCCCGCAGGAATTCAGTCGGAGAGATTAAGCTGCCAATTGAGATTGGTCCCCATACATTCTGCGTATCTTTTCTCGTGCTCAAAATAGATTCAGATACAACCTCGCTATTGGGAAGACCGTGGGATTCATATGGTCAGGGGTCGCCCCTCCACTCTTCATCAAGAATCAAAATACATCATTAATGATAACCTAGTCACAATTAACGCCGAACCTAATGTCCTAAACAAAGTGACATACCCTCATCGCCTTCAATTCGTAAGTTGAGCTCGATCATTTTCATGCCCCTCGAGGTGAGCAACACTCACTACCACCCTATTGGGCGCCACCTCTCACACCCAAGATTTCTGCCAAGTAATGCTCTGCCACTCAAGAAATGATATCTTTGGGTCATCACCGACAAGGGTCGGGTAAAAGTCATCGTGTATTTAAGCACCCGATTCAAGTGATCAACAAATCGGACAAATGGACTCGGGCTATTCTCGCCAGCCCAAATACAGAATCCACATAAGCATCATCGATTCCTCCAAATTTTAGTTACACGACTGACGATTGTCTCCACCTACAAATCTTCGAGTCCGCACAACCTCCTCAGAAGGTGCCACCAACAACATAATGGCTATGTTATTTCCCAAGCCGATACCGGTAAAGGAGAAAGAAGTCTTTGTTCCGCACCCCAGTGGAAGAAGAGGAACGACGAAGAATTAAGCAAGACATCGCCGTAATGATGTCGTGTATATACATCATTGTCCATGATGAACATACAAACAGATACACCCCCTGCATGATGATTGCCCAAACGTAATGGTCATCATTCGGGAGAAGGAGGACGATGATGACAACCTCTCCATCACCGCAATTCACCAAGACTTTGCCTCGACAATTGGAGCAAAGACTCCTCGTATCGGGTCGACGAGGGTAAAACGGGCAGAACTCTTTCTCTTCCTAGTAGATATCATAATCGCTACTTTTTTGTACAATATTAGCAGCTTGTTTTGTCAAGACATGCTAACACTTTGTATGATCAAACCATTTCATATATACTAAGTGAAAGCATATTTTGTTTCAGACCCTAAATTTAGATGTGCATGTACTTTGCCGATAAGATGCCTCTTCTCCACAAGGATTGTAACTTTGATGTAGAGTTGATTCAAATTTCGATGGAAATACATGAGGACATTGAGGTGCCTCCAAGATTAAAGAATGGGTTAAAGACAAACCTAAACCCAACCTTGATCAAACCACTTCCTTCAATCTCGGAACCTTAGAAAGCCCTAAGTTAATCCAGATTGGTTCAGACTTTACCCCAAACTAGAGGATTGACATGGTTACGCTACTAACCCAATTCCAGGATGTGTTTTCATGGTCTAACGAAGACATGGTGGGTTTTTCCACTAATATTGTTCTTCATTGCCTTCCCATTAAAGAGGGATTCAAGCCAGTCAAGCAAAAGCTCAGGCGATTGAAGCCTGACTGGAGTTTAAAGGTGAAAGAAGAAATTGTGAAACAATTTCAAGCTGGTATTATCATGGTTGCCACATATCCTAAATGGATATCCAACATAGTTCTCGTGCCTAAACCTGGAGGAAAGGTGCGAGTTTGCGTGGATTATCGGGAACTGAACAAAGCTTACTTAAAGATAGCTTTCCCGTGCCATTTATCCATATTCTCATTGACAATACTACTTAATACGACATGTACTCCTTTGTGGATTGCTTCGCAAGATACCACCAGATTATGGTTGCTGAGGAAGATCGTGAGAAAACTGCTTTCATCACACCTTGGGGAACCTTTTCCTATAGACGGTTGTAATTCGCCTCATCAATGCCGGAGCCACCTATCAATGAGCTATGATGGCTCTTTTCCACTACCTAATGCACAAAGAGATAGAGATTTATGTGGATGACATCATTGTCAAGTCTCGAAGGGAAGAAGACCACTTAGACCATCTCAGAAATCTCTTCAACAGGTTACGTAAGTATAACTTGAAGTTGAATCCAGCCAAGTGTGCCTTTGGCATTAATTCAGGCAAGTTACTAGGATTCCTAGTTAGCCACAAAGGGATTGAGTTGGATCCCACCAAAATCCAAAGCCATCACGGAAATGCCCATTCCTCGATGTAGAGAAGGAAATACGGGAATTTTTGGGAAGAATCAACTTCATTAACAGGTTTATTTCTCAACTCACAGCAACCTGTGAGCCTATCTTTAAGTTGTTAAGGAAGAACTCCTCCATAAAATGGAACAACGAGTGTCAAAAAGCCTTCTCACAATCAAAGATCAACTAGTTAAAGCTCCCATTTTGGTACCACCTAGGGATGATGTTCCCCTGTTCATGTACCTGTCCATAAGTGACAATGCCATGGGTCATGTCATGTCGACAGAAAAGACGATAGAGGCCAAGAACGAGCTATCTATTACCTCAAAGAAAAGATTCAAGAATAAAGGAACATAAGTACACTCTGATTGAGAAGACTTGTTATGCTTTAGCACGGGCTTCCATGAGGTTACATCATTACCTCCATGGTCACACAAACCATCTCATATCTCGCGTGGATCCTCTCAAGTACTTGTTCAATAAACTCATGTTAAATTGTCAGTTGTCCAGATGGAAATTGATCTTACAACAATTTAACATCATCTACGTGACTCAAAATTCTATCAATGGTCAAGGAATTGCAGATTAACTGGCTGACGCACCTTTAGGGGACTTCAAACCCTTGGAAACCTACTTCCCCGATGAAGGGGTAATGATAGTCAAAGAACACCATCAAGACGATACATACATGCCATACATGGAAAATGTATTTTGATGGAGTCATTAATATGGAAGGTTCTCGAGCTTTGGCAGCTTCTAGTATCCCAGACGGGAGAGCAGATCTCCGTCATTGCTAAATTGCAGTTTGTCAGCACCAACAACACAGCTGAGTAAAAAGGCTATCTCATGGGGCTAAAACTTTCCCGTTCAATAGGCATCAGGCGTTTAACTATCTTTGGGGATTCGGAGTTGGTAATCAGACAATCCACAAGAATCTATCCAACCAAAGAGCTATATTTATTGCCTTACCATCGAAAAGTTTTATAGATGGCTTCGGAGTTCGAAGAGATCTCCTTTCTACATATTCCTCGTAATAGAAATGACTTTGCAGACGCGTTAGCAACTTTGGCCTCCTTTATTCATATGATGGACAAGGAACACATGCCAAGTGTCACATTTGCCCTACACAAGGCACCAGCCTATGGGAACTATGTTGGAGAAGTATCGGATGAGCTACCTCCTATCCAGCATATCAAGGAATACTTACGAGATGGATCTACACCCACTGAGATGAGCTCGACTGAGAAAAGGCGGATCCATCGACTTGCTATGAAATTCTACCTAAGCGGAGATGCACTCTACAAAAGAGATGTAGAACTAGGTCTCCTCAGATGTCTGGACCAGGACCAAGCTCATAGACTCATGGATGAGGTCCATGGTGGAATATGTGGCCCACACAAGAGCGGCCCCCTGCTGGTTAAGAAGATACTCAGGACATGACATTATTGGCTTACCCTCAAAGATGACTGTGATGATCACGTCAAGAGGTGCTATCAATGCCAAATTCATGGAACTGCCATCCACGACCCTCCGAGGGAGCTCCACAATATGAGTTCACCTTGGCCATTCTCAATGTGGGGAATGGACGTGATCGGGCCCATCGATCCCAAAGCCAAGAATGGGCATCGATTCATATTCACCCTGATCGAATACTTCACCAAATGGGTAGAAGCAGCTTCCTTCCCCAGGGTTACCAAAGAAGTCATCATTGTTTTCATAAGAAATAATGTCATTTGTCGATATGGACAACCAGAGGTAATTGTGTCAGACAATGCTAAGAACCTCAACAACAAAATGATGGAGGAGTTATGCAGTAAATTCCACATCAAACATCTTAACTCCATCATCTACAGTCCAAAGATGAATGGTGCTGTTGAAGTGGCTAACAAGAACATCAAGAAGATCATGCATAAGATGTTCACCAACCAAAAAGGATGGTCTGACTTATTACCTCTTACTCTGTTAGCCTACAGAACATCAATGTGCACTTCCACTAGGCCAACCCCCTACGCATTAACCTATGGGATGGAAGTAGTGCTCCCCATAGAAGTTGAAATGGAATCCCTCAGAGTGTTGATAGACGCTCAGCTGGATGAAGACCAATGGGTACAAGACAGGTATCACCAATTGTCTCTAATAGACGAACGGCGAACAGTGGCTATCT
This sequence comes from Panax ginseng, assembly GCA_020205605.1. Classification (NCBI taxonomy): domain Eukaryota; kingdom Viridiplantae; phylum Streptophyta; class Magnoliopsida; order Apiales; family Araliaceae; genus Panax; species Panax ginseng. The sequence goes on from CM035148.1 coordinate 98,866,759, forward strand.
TCCATGGTCAGTTATATCAACAAAGGATCGCCAGATCCTACAACAGAAAAGTCTGGGTACGACATTTTAAGCAACATGACTTAGTTTTAAAGAAGATCCTGGACAACCAAGATCAGTCCAAGGGAAAAAATTTCCCCTAACTGGGAAGGCCCGTTTGTTGTCAAGGAGGTATTGACAAGAGGCACTCTTAGATTGCAGGAAATGGACGGCGATGAATTTCCACAACTCATCAACTCGGACACCGTGAAACGGTACTATGTCTGAAGTTACCATCAAGCAAAAATCCTGGTGTTGGATCATCAGATCACCAGTCATTCCTGTTTTTTAACCCTTCACTACATACAACTCTTTTTCACACTTTGCCCCTCAGGGAAACATACTCTTCAAGGCAGCAGCCTGGCTTCATTCCGTTCATACAACTTTGGTTATCCCCCTAGGGATTAAACCTTTCACACCTGCAGTTTATCCTGAAGACGGGATTAAACTTTTCTACGCTTGCAATTTGTCCTGAAGACGGGATCAAACTTTTTCACACCTGCAGTTTATCCTAATCATGGGATCAAACTTTCTTCTCCCCGCAGTATAGCCTGCACATGGGATTCATACTTCTCTTCGACTGCGAATCATCCTGAGGGGTGAACTACATCGACTTGATCTCCTCTTCAATAGGAGTATGTAGGCAACCATTCTATATGGCCCGGTCACAATAAAACAAAAACAACAAAAACATTTCTTACACCCTTCTCCTTACAAAAACAAACACAACAAAAACACTTATACAACCTTTATGCCACATACATCGTTGAACCTCTTACACCAGGTTTAAACTACGCAGACCCGATCTCCTCTTCAATTGGAGTACATAGGCAGTCATTTATGGTTCGGTCTCACCCCCTACTAAAACACCAACACTTGTCAGCGGTACTGTGATCATCCTTCAATCCATTACATTTCATCGGCTTCAGACCAAAGGGGTGGAATTACCTGAACTCCTCCTAAATAGGAGATTCGGCAACCATCTAAGTTGTGGTTATACCTTGAAGAGCAACACCAATCCATAAGAGATGGAATTAACTAGGCTCATCCTAAATAGGAGTACTTTCGACCATCTGTGGTATGGTCAATCTCAGAGAGGAAAGCAACACTGCTATCCACATTTCTATACAGAAATCAGTCCCAAGACACCAAAGATGGTAGAGATACACACAGATCAATGATCCATTCTAAAATATCCAGAGATAACTCAATGTCCATCCATCAAGGAGGAATTCAGAATACATCAAGATCATAAGCCCTAAAGAAGTAGGCAAAATATCAAGCAAGTATCCGAACATATCTAAAAAGGAAGTGATCAAAAATATATTTCCCTGCTATATATATGATGATGTTTGATATACACAATATAAACTGTACATGACAAAATGGCTAACCTAGTCTGTGCAGGAAAATACAAGCTCATCTATAAATCGGTGTATATGCGAGCTATCAAGCCCAACATGGCATCCCTCTCAACAGAAGGAGGTAACGATGTGGTCTCCTGTACAAGGGTATCCACACGAGCTAACAGATCTACAGCCATCTGTATGTTGACTCTATGCTCATCAATATACGTGCTCATCTCTGCAATCATGCCAGTGGTAAGGGATCTCACTGTATTACTATTTGTGGTGGCTACATCCCGGGAAGATATGACAATATCCCTCTCAACTGTCACGACATCTCTATAAGCTAATGCCTCATCCCTCTCTGACAGAGATGCGTCTCTCCCATCAAGGGCCATCAACATCAAGGCTCTAGCCTGATCTCTCTCGAAGGTCATCAGATGAAGACTCTGCTCAAAGTATTGTGCCGAGTGCTAGATCACAACAGTGCTAGTACTAGGAGAATCCAAAGGAGGTGCTGGCAACCCAGTAAATGGACCCTCATCGATATGAGAATCAATGTCCTCCATGGGCTCTCCATCGTCTGAATCACTATCCGACACTGTGGATACTGCCGCAGCCGATGAAGTCTCTGTCTCCATCCACGTAAAATACTCTGGCGAACAGTCCGAATGGCTAATAGAGAAAGCAACTATCTCAAGTTGATCCCAACATGCATACACTCAGGATCGGTCCTCTGTTGATAGATGGCGAGAAGCTAAACGTTAACCTAGCGCCCCCTCAAAAGGATGGAAGTCCTGAAACTGGTCAAACTACGACATCACGATCAACGGGTGATAGGTAGTCATGCCCCTCAAACCAACCAGAGGGAGATAGTCCATTCCCGGAGCATGAGTAATGAAACTGTTGGGTGAGCTAAGCCATGTGCACGGCAGAATTCCAAATGGATCTCTGATATCCGCAAAGAACATCGACTAAGACATAGCGTCTGTGCACTTCGATGGCTGAAAGGAGTAAGACATAGCTATATCATGGGTGAAGCAATACCCATGTCGGCGGAAGGTCCCAATCGGTCCCAAGTGTGACATAAACCACACGTACAACATGATCAAATTGCCTGTAAATACCCCTGCAGGGTAAGTGCTGCAAAATGTGACCGACCTCAGCATCTCCGCCACAATCATCGGGATAATGGTATGATCCTCCCTGAGAGCTCTCACTGCCATGATAACACTGATATCCAGCTCATCCATGTATCGTGGCATGAATACATATGCCACTATGCACATCAAGAATGCATCCACTCTGGCCAAATGCCACTGGTCCTCTGGTATGGTGAAATCCCCATAATGCCGAGCATAGCTATCCTCAAAGCCAAATCTGTCAAATAGAAAACGATGGGATATCAAGTGGCCGGATGTGATCTCATCCTGCATAACCCTACGCCTTAATCTAGTGAGGGTCATGAAATGTCGACTCATGTCCCCAATATCTATATACATGCAAGGTCTGTCAAGTGGCAGCATCATCAAACGTGCATACTCCTCCAGAGTCAGAGTCAACTCTTGGGCCCCAAACCGGAAAACCTACTTCTCCGGTACCCAGTGATCCAGCCTACCCTATACAAATCATGCGGGAACCTAAAATATCAAGAGGGTCATAGTATGCTGTAGCATTTGATCTATAGTCACCTTGTCTGATGGTGACATGCTATCATACCACGATCTAAGACGTGATGCCACCAATAATGGTGGGGTATGATCTATGCGGCTGAGTGTCGAAGAAGACATCTGTGTAGGCCGTATCATAAGACCATCCAGGGGTCAATGCTGAATATCTCTAGACATACATACATATACATAACATGATACATACATTATAGATAATGGATGGCAATATGATATAGGGAATGAAAAACTGTACATATATTCCTATATATATCATCATCTACATACATCATCTCTGTACAGCTAAAAATACAGGGAAATGGGGCATAGATGCCCTACTACTAACAGAGGCCTATCAAAAGATATAGCGAGAATGGGGCACATCCACCCAATATCTAACAGAGGCCTATCAAAAGAGATAATGATAATACACATCAGAAGAAGACAATGGTGTAAATATCTACATCATCAATCATGTTCACCTGATGTAACTCCTCCTGAGTCACTGGATCTCTATCAACAGGGATGCCGGGCCTATACAAACGAGGATCTGCACCAGCAAAGCCAAATGGGTCATCTGAGGGGCTAGCGCCTGAGCTAGAAGGATCAAATGAATCTGCCTCTAACGGGTCTCTGCCTAAATGCTGGATAAAGAAATTAGCCCAGTCCAGTCGCTGGGTCAAACTATCAATATGTGTCAAATGAGTCGAATCTCGGACACAGGCTAGCCAATCTGTCATCATCACGGATTTTGGAACCATATCCCCCATGAACTGAGTGGCGCGGGTTTGAGCTTTAATAGTACGAGGGGACCATCAACGCTGGAACATATCCTGAGTGCAGGGACCCTCTGACAGTGAAAAACCGTCAACCCCCAACAATGGGATATAAATAACGGGTGACTGCGACACATGCCAATAACGCCTGGCAGGAGGCAAGATCTGTGATGCCCCCAAATTCGGGCATCTTTCAGCCCGACAGATGGTGCTACACAGTGCTACAGTTCACACAAACATTCAATTAAAATGCCTCAAAAGAACGAATATGTCTTCTATATATTCAAAATAATATTAACATTCCCCTAGGTTCTTTATAACCGTTACATTTGTCCTTATCATAATATCAAATATTATCATTACAAACTATACTATTACATAGATAATCTATGGGTTCACCTTAGCCTTCCCTTTATCCTTGTCGGATCCGTCAGTCCATTAGATCTTAGCTGCATTCATATGGTTCAAGTAAGAGTGAGCCTAACTAGCTCAACAACTACAACAATTCTAGTAAAATAGCATGCTTGAAACATAGGAATCGTATATCTTTAATAATTGAACAATAGTTACGAAGTACTATCGATAATTCAAAATAGCACTTCTTTTCATTCAAAACATTTTACAATAACAATATTTAGTAAAACATCAATTTCGGTCCAAGACCATGAGCATTTCATAAGCACTTTGAAAAGGACATCCTGACACTAAGTCTGTAAGTCCGGCATAGCTTACGAGCACGTCTAGGTGATCAGCCTATAGTACTTTATGTTGATCAACACTACATTCATTAAACGTGTGTACGTTTAAGTTGTGGCAACCTCACGTGCATGTCGTTTGACGATAAAACAATTTAGCATACTCAGTCTCCTTTTGAAAACCACACAAATATTAGTTTGGTAAGTCATTGTTAATACTTTGATAGATTATAAGAATCCAATATATCGTAAGTTTAGCCGAAAGAATTGGCGTTGACTTCATCAGACATTAACTCATGCGTAAGAATACATGAATCACAAAGCTTGTCCAGATTGAACTGGAACAAGGGTTAGAATACTTGGCTTTAGCGTATGCTACATATTTAACACGTGCACTTTAAGTCTTTAAGGTCTCTACAGTAAATGATAACATCACATAGCACATTAGGTCATGAATAACATACATGGCTCCTAAAGAATCTTACCCTTCTTCTCAATCTAATTATGTATTAGATTTGTTATTATTGGTTCCAGCTTTCCATTACGTCATTCTTACATTCATATATAGTTGAGTTACTTCAACCCTAAGTGATCATACTTAAGGTTTAATCATAGCTTAAAAATGTTATAATTAAGCTTTAGTTCTTTGTTAATCAGTTACCCTTCATGCTCTACTTGAAAACTTTCTTCATTTCCTAGACCCTAAGACTGGCGTTGTGGTGCCAGCTTCGTTTGTTTAAGTCGCGCTGTGGCGCCATACTCCAGTGGTTAAAGCCCAGACTGGCATTGCTGTGCCATGAGTCCCCTTTCTCTGGCCCGTGTTTGTGGCGTGAAACTCCATGAGGTCACAACATTTCTGGCCAGTTTCGGTCTTCATATGGCGACATATTTAAGCGGCGCCACAGCACCATAAAATTTTACAGTTTTTCATTTTTTATGAGATTCCCAAGCTCGTAACTTCTTCGTTATAAGTCCGAATTGGCTCGTTCAAGAGCCTACGGTTCACAAATCACATACTCTACATGTTCATGGAAGAATTTTATCTATTTGACTTCGTTAACTAAAAATTCACCTATTAGTTCGTTTTTAACGAAAACGATAAACGTTCGTGCACGTTCAACGCTCGTTTCTTCCTTCTAAATCAGAATCCGGTCATTTTCGAGTCCACAACTCTATAATGCCAAATACGACTTATCTGCATTGAAAACCAACGTTTTTGAGTTCAAACACAAAACCTGACTTCCATTCCGAGAATTTCACAAATTCGACAATTATCGTCCAATCGTGTGAATTCCGACAAAATTTTGTTACTAGTGATTTGTTCATCATTCCAAATTGAGTCAATTCATTAACTAGACATCTCCACCTACATATTACAACAACGTATCTTGATATTAGATATTGGCTTATTTCTCATAAGTTCATAACTTAACAAATTATACATTACAAGCTTTCATTTCCTTATAACTTATTATTGATTTAAGTCCTTTATCCAACATTCTTGCATCTTATGAATCATACTAACTTCTTAAAGTAATCATATGACAAGTTCATCATTGTTCATCATAAGTTTATAACTTATTTTAAGTTCAAATTTCTTATTCATGACTTATTCGGCTTAAGTCCATTGATTATAAGAGTCATTAGGACATCCCACCTCCTTACTATTCCATTTTTAACCACTAAGTAAACTTGTCCCCTACTCTTAATACTTGGTCATTACATAATATACTTGGTCATTACAACACTTGGGCACCAAGATCACCCATGGGTTTCCCCATAGATCACCCTAGTCCAATGGATCAATACCTTGGGCTTAGGTTTAGTTATTTTATTTTATTCATTTGGGCTTGCAATAATTTTCTTTGGGCTTACATTAATAAACACTTGGACTTAACATTATTACATCTTGGGCTTACCCCTTAATGTTTATTGGACTTGTACTTCTTACATGATCCACCATTCCATTTCATTAGACTTAATCCTTAACGTTCTCAAGTTAAGTCCGCATGCGAAATATTACGTTTTCCATACTTGAATTATTATTACATAATCCATCTCACCTTGATATTATAACGTTACGTATTTCTCGGAAGTTCAAAAATAATTCCCAAACAAAAAATGAAGAATAGTGTTTTTCAGAAAATTTCTCGGAAGGCTTTTATTTTCGTCTTGGAAATTCAAACACTTTAATTCCTTCACGTAGTTAAAGTACTACGACTTTTCGACGTTTCTAGGTTATAGAATGACATTCATCTTACTAACACATAATAATAACAAATACTATAATTTTATTCATTATTTAATTATTTAAAAGTATTTTACAAAGGATCCGAATTTCTCGATCATTACAAGATCGGCATACGGATCTCTCCTGTGGTGCTCCTAATAGCACGCTCTCCTAAATAGAGCTCCCATCCTCCATCAGTGAAGAGAGGAACCCTACGGGTGGATAACACGTACTCGACACCAGTCAGGTACCCATCCTCAAATCCCATGGTCAAGTGCTCCCCAGAATAGGGAATCCATGTGATGATGTCAGCTGTCAACAACTCCAGTTGTAGGCGGCAATGAGTAAAACCCTCAGCTATAGGGACCTCCACCAGTATGGAATGATGCCATCTTCGTCCTCGTGGATAGGTATCTAAACCTAACACGCTCACATGACGCAAACATAGAAGCCTCTCATAGACCCAAAACTGCCAACATAAAGGCAAATATCTGCTGTCAATAAACGCCCTTAACCTATATATGGGAAATTACAAGAGAAAGTACTCACCAGCAGAAATGGGTAGAATCTTAACCAAGCCTCGGTCAAGCTCTATGAACGCATACGCATGCCCCTGAGGAAATAGGCAAAGGTGTAGGAACCCCAATCATACTCTCCTATACGGTCCACATGTCGCGTGGCGCTAATCAAAGCGAATAACACCGTAGAAGAGTTATCTTCTATGAAGCAGCCTCTAATGATCATCAGGAACAATCGCCGAAGAATGTGATCCCTGACTCTGACATCATCTGGCATGGGCTCTCTCAACAGCCCACTCATAGCATCTACGCTCAAAGGACCCAAACGAATGTTCCTGCCCTTGAGCGCCCCGTCTGGAACTCCTAACAAGGATCTGACGGCAGTAGGGGTAATATCCACCATGCAAGGCAATGGTGCCCCTCCAAACTCCATACCTGTGTTAAAATGCCAATCCATCAGCGTCATCATCACCTCATAGTCCAATAAATGGAGTGAGTGAGTCTGGTGAAACCAGGGCTCAGACAATGCCCTGAGGTAACCCCGGGGACAGCGATGGGGAATGATCAAAAAGAACGCCCCAAATCCCCAGTCATGCATAATCGCTCTATAGTCAGGATGCAGAGCCTGGTACATGGAGTGAATGTTGAACAAGTTCCCTCGAGGCTGTGTAAAGCTGGGAACCTACATAAAATGCAGATCAACATCAAAATCCTTTGCTCCTCATCGATAAGAAAGAAGGAAGATTAAGATCTAACGTTATACCTCGTTGGCATGCAAATACATCGAGGGATGTCAACTCAAATCACCCAGGAGCTCTGGGTTTACCACCTGAATACTCGGGAGGTCCCTACGGGGAACATGTGCAGCAGGAGCGAGGTCTGCAACCAGAATATCCTCCTCCTTGTCCTCGACGTTCGGTACATCAACCTGGACTGGACTTATCACTGCCTCCACTAATCGACGAGGCTGTCTGACAGAACGGGGTCGAGGCACTTCAGAAGCCCTCCTCCGTACACCAGAAGTGGTCTTGCAGGAACTACTCCGCTGATCTAGATCCATAATATCTGGACAAAAGTCTCCAAATAACCTCAGAAAGGGTGTGGTAATCTTAACCTAGAGCATTCTTTTCAAAATGCATTTTATGACTACATGCATGCATGCATTACTTTAACATACATCTACAGTAGAGTTAAAAATGCATGATTATTCAATGCCTACATTTTGAAATTTTTTTGCCATAGTCCCCTCTATAAATAGGACTATCCGCATGCACATAAGCATGACTAGGTGTCCATTCAATAGCACACATGCCCACAATCATATACATACTATATGCATTAAAAAGTTAAAGTCATCAATCCATAAAGGTAGTTTAAATACTAGGATTACTTTACATTTTTACCTTTTGCTCATCTGTCCTCAAATAGGATAAGAAATAGCAGAAAAAAGTGCCAATTTGACTGTCTAAAAAGTCAAATTTTTTCACATCGTTATGTTAAGCATGGTTTAATACTAACATTTACTATGTTGAATATTTTTTATCAAGTCATTTGATCATGCATATTCACTACTATGTGTTTAGATGCATTTTATGTGATAAGTCATTTTCCAACGGATAAAAACTGGAAAAGAAGACATGCATACGTTACCAGGACAGTGTAGAACACTTGTACGATGACAGAATTTGCAAAAAGACGTCCAAACTCAGCAGATCTGAAGAAGAGCTCTTAGATTTCCTTCGCGGCACAACATGAAATGACTTGAGAAAGCAACCTGCAGCATTAATAGCCATCCACGGCTAGCCGCAGGTCCATCTGAGGCTGCTACAGGTGTACCTGTTGTACCCTTACATGGGTCCCACCCCTCCGTCTCGGTCCAATTCGAGTTGCAACGGAGTTCTCATAAGCTGAAAAAGCCAAATCAGGAATAAAAATGCTACGCGATTGAGCAGAATAGCTTACAATCCTGGTTTTCTCAGACCAAGTCGTGGGTCTGCACATCCCTCATTAGTGTTCACTCGAGCATAGGGTACACTATGCCGATGATCTCAGCTGTTACAAATCATACTCGGCAATACCTTACGCATGTCCAATGCCGCCAATTCAGGGTCGTCAACCAAATTTTCAATCATATCCCCGGCGAGGGCATCACGCAGTCTCAAGAAGAGATCCCCGGCGGGGGTTACAATGCTTGTTTCCCTGGCGGGAGCATCACACATTCTACAGAACATATCCCCGGCGGGGACATCACGCGCTTACATATGTCGAAGTACATGTCCCCGGCAGGGGTATCACGTAATGTCATCCGTTGACACACATATCAACGTAAGTCAAGCAGCCTTGACATCAGTGTAACCGTTGGCAAGTAAATCCAACGAAGCATCGGAAGACATCTGATGATTTCAGTAGTTGATACGCTTGTCAACGAGGATCTAACAGATCCCCAGCAAGGGTTACAACGCATGTTCCGTTGATTTACACGTCAGTGAGGATTAAGCAAAATCCCCGGCGGGGGTTACAACGCATGTTACGTTGATTTACACGTCAGCGAGGATTAAGCAGAATCCTCGGTGGGGGTTACAGCGCATGTTCCGTTGATTCACACGTCGGCGAAGGTCAAGAAGCCTTGACAGTCTTCCCAATAGGGGTTTTATCCGGTGACGTACGTGTTAGCGAAGGTCAGGCAGCCCTGACAACATATACTGTTGGCAGTAAATCCAACAGAACATTGGTATGTCCTAGCGATACAAACCAGGGAAGATCAACATCATCAAAGAGGATAGATGATGGAATATGTTCTACACATCTTCAAACAGACAGAGGGTTATCCCACATATCTCTTGTACACGAAAGGCACATCTTCGGAATAAAGTATGTATCAAGAATTAAGGACTTTCGTGATAACCCCAACGTCAACATCCTTAAAGATTTGGATCACACATCCAATCTGGTCATCGTTGCCTATCTCCGGTAGAAGCAACAGGGAGCCGGTAATCATCCCAAACATGTTGGACAATAACCCAACACACATGCATCATACACCTACATCATGTTGGCATATTGCATCATGTTTATCTTGTTGCATTTCAAGTGTCTAGGATTCTTTATCTTATCCATGCCATTGCATTGCATGAATATGATAAAGAGGGGCATATGTAGACACTCAAAATTTTCTGCACACCTGTCACTGAGATTACAGGAGGGGCAGAGTCGTCTTTTAGAGATAACCATGGAAGATAGCTCATATCCAGTCCGAACACTACCGGAAGTTCAGCCTCAACCCCATAACACACACCGGGAGTATCAGTTCCAACCTCGGAGATAACCCCAAGGCATGCACTTCCAATACCAGAAATTCCACCGGAGAAGGCCGATTCATCTCGGAGATAACCCCGAGATATTCAGTCTATGTCCTAACACTGGGAGTAGCAGTTACCAACCTTGGAGATAACCCCAAGGAGTGCAGTTCTGGAGATAACCCCAGAAATGCTTGTTTCAAATGCATGCAATCAGCTTCAACCTCAGCACTCACACTGAGGCACTCAGTACAAGACCTAGAGATAACACTGAGAAGACATGCACACCTCAGAGATGACATTGAGGACCTTCAACACTTGTAGTAATCCAATCTCAGAGATAACCCTGAGCAACGTCTTCTTTATCAGCCCAAACCAGAGATAACCCCAGTGAGGGGAAAAGTCGTCATCTTGCCACCTTGACGCCACATCGCACCGTCTCAACATTCCATACATACATTTCTACACAGCAATGTCCCACAAGAACCAAGGAGGTCCAATCCCGAGTGACTATTACGCAGGACAACGGATAGAATTTGAAGCTTGAAGACCGGAGGGCATGGTCCCATTTCCTAACTTTGTACAACCTCTAATCCCATGTCATTACGTAACTCTCGATAACGACGGTCTGAAATAGGTCTTACATACGTTAGTCGGATGCCCGGATTGCAATTCTAAAAGTTTGTGCTAACATTATAGTGCATGCGTGCACGTGCTGAGACAACAGTGACTGCAAAGCCTGGGGCAACCCGGCAAACAGCAGTGTAGGCCATGGCTAGCCATAGCAGTACATCTCATGACCTAGCCATGCAGTACACTGTGGCTCCCCCCTCTATAAATAGAGGGCTTGAGGTGGCTATTTTTTAAGAGAAAAAGGCGAGGAAGCCCTGTCCAATTTGCTTTGTACACACCCTACACTGAGTGCTTTCTCATTTTAAACACTTGTGAGCTCACATATAGCTTCTACTTTTACCGGTGGGAGTTAAGTCTTCATCCATTTAAAGATATAGAAGTCTTCTTTGGCAGCCCACTATAAGCCTTCTCACAAACTTTAAAGCCTTTCTCTTCATCTTTGCACACACTATTATTCACGTTGAGAGTCGTGTTGCGTGTGTTTTCCCGAACTTCGGTCCGTGGTTTCATTTTAGTTTGTATATATAAATATATATATATATATATATATATATATTATATATGACTAACATTATCGAGTTATGCCTCGATTGAGCCTAGACTTGATGCGGAGCGTTTCTTGCTTTAATATATATATATATATATATATATATATACATTTATTTATATATATCAACTGTTGTTCGGACTTTTATCGATGAGCCCGGATTTTACATCCGGTGCATTTACCGCTATATATATATATATATATATATATATATATATATATATATATATATATATATATATTTACGCTTAATCCTTTGAGTTTACTTAAATGGCGATTGATCGTGTTTACCGCTTTCTTTACTTTTTCATCTCGGCTTGAGTTTACTTAGTGGCGGTTGATTGCTTTTACAGCTTTATTTACATTTCTGATCCTCCATGGAGGTGCTTCGGTGTGGCTGATCATGTCTGTATATATCTATTTACAGCTTTTATATATATACATGCTTACTGCTTTATTATCAATTGCGGCATCATGTGAGCCTAGGAATCATGTGATCACAGATTCAATTTACTTGATCTAGATTCGGTTCCCGTGATGGACATTTCCAGCTGTAAGCAGCTTGTAAATTTATTCACGGTGTTTGTATTTCCTCAGATGGTTTTCATACCCACGAGGAGTTTGACATTATTTTGTACATTATTTTCTCGAAGATGCTTCGCATCTCGAAAATTAAAAACAATCAAGCCGAACACTTAATAAAAATGGGAGTGTAAAAGGTCTTAATTACTATTGAGCACAAGGATTTGAAAAACCTCTTTTATAAAACATCTCTGCCATATCTTGTTTAAAAAATGAATTTTTGCACAAATTCAAACCCTTTGTATATTGGTGCGAACAAGGCCTCACACTACTTCCAAATAATAGCACATTGATCTACACACACACACATTCATATAACAGTTTCTTGAAAAGTGGCGGTCACCGTGGTAACACGGATGTCGGGGGGTGCCTAACACCTTCCTTTCGCATAATCAAGTCCCCGGACCCTAATGAATCTCGGTTTCACCGACCCGTTTAGCAGTGCCACATCACTCGGTCAATGTGCAAACCTTTTCTCGGTTGTGTTGGTACAACCATATAAATAGCCAATTAGCGACTCTTAATAGTCCATCATCGACATAATACATGTCGGACCTTTTTCACTTGTTTTTTCAAACAAATCTCACCTAACATGAGAACACCAAAGAAAAAGTAACGAAAAGGGACAAATAAAAATCCCGACGTCGACAGTCACCAAACAGGTAATCATTGGTTTCATCAGAAAAAATATTATTTGTCGATATGAACTACCGAAGGTGATTGTATCGGACAATGCCAAGAATCTAAACAACCAGATGATAGAGGAGTTATGCAGCAAATTCCACATCAAACATCTTAACTCCATCATTTATCATCCCAAGATGAATGGTGTTGTTGAAGTAACCAATAAGAACATCAAGAAGATCATATCAATGCGCACTCCTATTGGGGCTACCCCCTACTCATTGGTCTATGACATGGAAGCAGTACTCCCCATAGAAGTAGAAATGGAGTCATTAAGAGTATTGATAGATACTCAAATGGAGGAGGACCAGTGGTTACAAGACCGATACCACCAATTATCTCTGATAGATGAGAGAAGGGTTACCGCCATCTTTCAAGGTCAATTATATCAGCAGAGGATTGTTTGATCATACAACAAGAAAGTCTGGCTTCGGCAATTTAAAGAAAATGACTTGGTATTAAAGAAAGTCCTTGCTAATCAAGATCAATCTAAAGAAAAATTCACCCTGAATTAGGAAAGCTCTTTCATTGTCAAGGAAGTGTTGATGGGAGGAGCCCTCATACTGCAAGAAATGGATGGCAAAGAATTTGCCAACTTATCAATTTAGACACCGTGAAAAGGTATTATGTCCGAAATCACCTGCAAGCCAACATCCTGGTTCTGAAAAAAATTTCAAAAAATCAGTCAAATCAAACAAGTTAATTCAGGTTTTCACTACAGAGCTTGAACAACGAAAGACCTGATCTCCCCTCATTAATAGGAGTACGTAGGCAACTATATATGGTGCGGTTAAACCAAATAAAAAGTCCAAAACCCTCAAATAAAACAAGAAACACAAAACCCAAACAAGCACTTCTCTAACCATTCAACTCAAGCTAGAGTTGGAACTACGTAAGACCTGATCTCTCATCCAAGGGAGTACGTAGGCAGCCATCTATGGTGCGGTCGAACCCTCAAAGAGGAAAGCCAAAACCTTTGCTTAAACCTTAATGACATTAAAAGACTCATCCCAAGACACCAAAAAGTTGTTACACCAGAAAAGCCCAAAGATCAACGACCCATTATGAAAAATCCTAGGACATCTCAATGTCAATCCATCAAGGAGAAGTTTGGGACACAAAGATAACAAGTCATAAAGAAAATGGCAACTATCAAGTAAGTGATAAGACATATCTAAAAGGGAAGTGAATCAAAATATATTTCATTGCCATATAATGTTGTTTGATATATACAATATATCATGTGCATGACAAAAATAGCTAACGTAGTCTATGCAAGAAAATTAAAGCAAGTCTATAAACCCATAGATAAACGGGCGAGCAAGTCCAACATGGCGTCCTTCTCAGAAGATAGAGGTGAATCTATAAGCTCATGTTTAAGGTATCCATGCGAGCCAGAAGGTCAACGACGCATAGTGCAACCATGATTATTTATGAATGCACTCATATATGTAACAATGCTAACCGTGTGGGATCTAAGTGTAGTACTATCAGTAGTGGAAGCATCTCAGGTAGATCGAGCCTCATCCCGCTCAACAAAAACAGCATCCCGAGCCGCTCGAGCCTCAACCCGCTCAACAAAAGTGGCATCCCGGGTAGCTCGAGCGTCATCCCTCTCAGTAAAAGCAACATCTTTACCTAAAAGAGCAATCAACATCAGAGCCCTAGCCTGATCCCTCTCAAATGTCATCAGATTTAACCTCTGCTCTAGATACTCTATAGAAGGTGGAGGTATAGCAGCGGGAATGTTGGGGGGAATCATCGACAAGAGTTGCTGCAAAACCAGCAAATAGCTCGTCCTCGGAAGGAGAATCAAGGTCGTCCTCCATTGGCTTCTCATCATTAGAATCAATACTCAGCTCTGAGTGAACAACCATAGATGATGCAATATCTGCCTCCAGCCATGCAGAATACTCTGGAGAGCGACCTGGATGACTAGTCTAAAAATCAGCCCTATCTCGACGAGTCCAACAATCATAAATCATGGTCAAGTCATCTGCTAACAAAAGCCGAGCTAACAGTCGTTGACCCAATGCTCCGTCAAAGGGGTGAATATCGTGAAACTGATCAAACTGTCCAATTATAGCTTGTGGATGATACGTGGTCACCCCTCTCAAACCAGCCAGGGGTAGATAATCCATGCCAAATTCATGAGTAATAAAACTATAATGAGAGATGAGTCCTGAACAAGGAAGATATCAAATGGATCCATAATCCCTGTCAAAAAAGTCAACCAGGATGTTGTATCTGTACACTCAGCCAGTTGAAAGGAATAAGACATGGCTATCTCATAAGTAAAACAGTACCCATGACATATAAAGATGCCAATCGATCTCAAATATGTCATGAACCACACATACAACAAAACGGAATTGCCTCTAAAAAACCCCATAGGATGGGTATGGCAAAATGTGGTCGACCTCAAGGTCTCCGCAATATCATGGGCAAGATGGTGCAACCCTCCCTGAGAGCACGGACTACCGTAATAAGGCCAATATCCATATGGTCCATATAAAGTGGCATATACAATTAGGCCATGACGTACATCAATAGAGTATCTACGCGGGCAACATGCCACTCACCCTGAGTAATGGTGAAATCCCATGAATATCGTAGATAGCTATCCAGTGACCCAAATTGATCAATCAAGAAATCCATAGACACCACATACCTTGAGGTAATCTCGTCCATGGTAACTCTACGTCGTAAACCCGTTAGGGTCATAAACTGGCGACTTATATCACCGACAATCATCCTAGCACAAGGTCGGTCCAAGGGCAGATCAGTGAGACGCTCATACTCCTCTAATATAGGATTTAGCTAATGGATATCGAATCTAAATACATGTCTCTCTGGTATCGAATAAGATATCATGCCCTCTACAAAGCCCAACGGTACTTGGAACGTCTGGAGGGTCATAGAATGTCTAACTAGTTGATCAATTGTCACTCGATCTATCGGAGACAAACTACCATACCAGGATCTCAAAGAAGAGGCTATCAATATGGGTGGTGTATACCCAATCCGGCTAACAGTGGATGAAGACATCTATAGAACCGTATCAGAAGACCATCCAGGGGTCAATGCCAAACTCACATCTAGGAATGCATATCCATGACATAATGCATGCAGCATGATAAATAATAATTATAAATGACAATATGATGTAGGGAATAGAAAGCATGATACAAACATTCCTAAATACATCATCTCTATATACAACTGAAAATAAAAAGTACAGGGAAATGGGGCATAGCCTCCCAATATCTAACAGAGGCCTATCAAAAGATATAACGAGAAATGGGGCACTGTCGCCCAATATCTAACAGAGGCCTATCAAAAGAAATAACGAGAAATCTATCAGAAGAAATCAATGATGTCTGCATCATCTAATCGATCCATCTGATGTAACTCCTCCTGAGTCACCAAATCTCTGCCAGAAGAGATGTCAGGTCGATACAAAAGGGGGATTTGCACCGATAAAGCTATCAGAATATGGGCCACCAGAAGGACCAATGCGAGAGCTGGATGCATCAAAAGAATCTGCATCTGGTGGATCTCTGCCCAAATGCCGGATGAAAAAATTTGTCAGGTCCAACCTCTGGGTCAAACTGCCAATCTGCGCTGAATGAGTGGGCTCTTGGAAGTAGGCAACTCAGTCTATCATCATAACAGACCCAAGAACCATATCCTTTATAAACTGTGTGGCACGGTTCTGAGCTTCAATGGTGCGTGGGAACCCCCAATGATAGAAAGACTCCTGAGTAAAAGGGTCCTCTGATAAAGTGAAGCCATCTAAACCCATCAGGGGAATCTCGATGATCGGCTAAGATTAAGGCCAATATCGCTTGGCAAGAGGAAAGAATGGAATGTGAATCTCCCTTGTAGTGCTCCTGATAGCACGCTCTCCTAAATAGAGCTCCCAGCCTCCATCAGTCAAGAGATGAATCTGACGGGTGGATAATACATACTCGACCCTAGTCGAAAAGCCACCCTCAAAGCCCACTGTCAAATGGTCCTCAGACTAGGGAACCCATATGATGACATCGGCTGTGAACAACTTCAACTGCAAACGAGAATGGGTAAACCCCTCGGCTACAGGAACCTTTATAAGAGTGAAGTGATGCCATCGTCATCCCCATGGATAGGTCTCTAGACCTAATGTAGTAACAGGACAAAGACAGGGAAGCCTCTCATGGGCCCAAAACTAAAAATGCAAAAATCAAATATCTTTAGTTATGAAAACTGACAACCCGAGCGAGGGAAAATGAAAGATAAAGAGAAAATACTCACCAACAAAAATGGATAAAAGCTTAGCCAAGTTTCTGTCATGCCCTCTGAGCGTAAGCGCATCCCTATAAGGAAGTAGGCAAAGGTGTATTAGCCCCAATCAAAGTCTCTGATATGGTCCACATCACGAGTGGCGCTGACTAAAGCGAAAGAGACCGTCGAGGAGTTATCCGCTAGGAAACAACCCCTGATGATGATTAGGAACAATCGTCAAAGAATACAATCTCTAACCCTCGAATCATAATGAAAATGCTCAGTCAAAGCCCCGCTCATGGCATCTACACTCAAGGGCCCAGAACGGATGGTCCGACCCTTGAGGGTCGTGGCATGAACTGTAACAATCCAGAATTTTATTTTAAATTGTAATTCAAAATATTTATTCAGTTATATAAATATTTTAATTGATGTATCTATTGTTGAATAAATATTTATTTAAGGTGAATTGATTTGGTTATTTATTTGTTAAATGAATAATTTATGAGTTAAGGAAATTGATCATCATGAGATAATATTTTAATTTAAATTAATAAATTAAATTAGAGAGTTTATAATGATTAAATGAATTATTATAATGATATTTTAATTTGATTTTTGTAATTAAAATGTTGTGTTAAATTATTAAATAAAATTATAATTATAAAGAAAATTATAATTTTGTTGTATTAATTTATGTGATAAATTTATTTAATAAATTATTATTAGAATTAATTAAATTGCGTATTTAAAACTTAATTAATTAAGTGTGACCATAAACTATATTATAAAGGAGTTATTAAAATAAGTTAAAGGAGGTTAATTTGGTTTTACCAAATAAGGCATAAGGATTATTTGGTTAATTTTAAGGTAGTTAGCCAAACAAGCCTTATGGCTTTTGATTTTTAAAAATAAAATAACTGATATCAGTTATACATATATTTATATTATATAATTAATACATATTATATCATATACGTTATATTTTTAGTACGTATGTAAGACCCCAAATTATTAATTAATAAAATTTATTTTCCTCTATTTATTATTTTGAAATAGTAAGGGTTGATTTGATTAATGTGGATAGTTATGGGTAAAATACGCAAATATTTCGAATAAGCAAGTGGTTATAAAATATTCATTATTGTTGGGGAATATTCGTTTGGTCGTGGAATATTCGTACGATGGCGCAGTCTTTTATGGGCCCCATAACGGAAAGCGATTGGATGAAGAAAATGACAAATATAAGTTGTTTATAAATAACGGCGTAGTTGTTACCAATTAATCTTGTTGGAATACCGGTGGTTAAAACACAATGTCTACGCGTTGTTGTGCAAGAAGACACTACAGTATTGCACCAATTATTGATTCTTACGTAAAGAAGGTACTACTCAATAATGGTTACAGAATTATCTGCTCAAGATTTTTATTTTATTGATTCAATAATTCTTTGCATTGATATTTTATATTACCGTTGTTTCAATAAATTGTCATTACAAAGTATTTTCCATTATCTGAGCAATAATTCATATTATCCGAATAATATTATTGGATAACATTATTGGCAATGTCTAGAAAGTTACATGCTCAAGGAGAGGTTTGGTCACCTAATTGCATGCGCCAAGAAGGAGAGATCCTTATTGAAAGCCCCTCTTTCCTCGGAACTATTCGGTTGCAAGATCTTGTGATTCTATAATATTATTTGTGAATAATTAATTATTGATTTATATGATGAGGAAAATATTGATTTTATGTGGATATAGATGGAGAAAATTTTTAAAGTAACAATTGTTGAAAATTAATATTTTATCTTTTTTCTGATAAAATAATTAATTTAAATATATTATTTTAATAATATATTAACGGTGATATTTTTTATAATGAATGTGGGATATATGAGTATATGAGGAAGAGTATTTTGTGGCATTAAATGTTTAACACATATTTTGTGTGTTGGTGGACACAATTTCTTGACTGAAATTTGATTATAAATTTATAAAATCGCTTCTGCTTATGGATTTCGGTCAATTTCTGCTTGGAATTTGAAAAAACTTTCTTCTGCAAAGTTGTAGAGAATTAAATTTCCTATAAAAAGTCATGAGATTCGAATTTTCTGATAAAATGGCTATTTATTGTGAATTATTGAAGTTCTGTAGTTCCGAAAAAATTAATTTTTGAAGTTTTAAATATATTTTTTTACAAAAAACGTTTTTTTTTATTTTTTTCTAGAAGGTGGCATGTGGGAAATGCTAGAGCTGAATTCTAAAGTATGCGTATGAATTTGATATATATATATATATATATATATATATATATATATATATATATATATATATTAATTTATTAAATTTTCTACTTTGGTGTTCTAAGCAATTTCCTATAAATAGGGTGCTTAGGTTAGAATTGAAAATCACACTAGAAACTGAAGTTTTCTCTCTCTATATTATCGAGCGTATTCTTGTGAGTATTTTGAGTATACTTTGAGTATTGCTATACTGATTGCAAGTTCAAGTCATAGCCTATATCCTGTTTCAACTAAAGTACCGTCTTTTCGAGGTAAGGGATGTTATTTTATTTGAAAATGATATTATTTCTTCAATATCATTATGCCGAAAATATTGGTTGGAAATTTTTATCAAATTTGGAACTTTTTCATGTCAGGTTACTATTCATGAGTTACTATTCATGAGTTACTATTCATGAGTTACTATTCACGAGTACTATTAACGGCGTGAAGAAGTTTTTGTGAAATTTCTATCTTTTGGTGTCTGAGTTACTATTCACGATATCTGACCACTATTCACGAATCGACACTATTCATCGAGAAATGAAATTTCTTCTTTTTGTCCAAAATATCTACTATAGATACTAGCTTTGATTGTATCCATGTTTTGATCATTCTTGAATTTTACTCCACTCGATTACTTATGAAGTATTTTTGAACTTGGATTGTTTAAAAATACGAATCCTTAATATTTGTTCTTTTGTTTCACCGGATTCGCTTCCTTTAAAATATTTTTCATCATCCTCAAATCCTAAATGATGATATTCTTGAATATCTTTGGCCCAGAAGCAAAAGATGAATGATTTCTTGATGAATATCTTTGGCCCGTAGTGCAAAGATGAACAGTGTTGAGATGAACATACGATCGATCGATTAATATCTTTGACCAGTAGTGCAAAGATGAATGTGTATTTAGATGAACATGACCAACTAATGAATATATTTGGCCTGTAGTGCAAAGATGAATATTTGATTCCAGATATATATTGATTGATGTTACAGGGATAAAATATCAACGATGAACTTTTAAATTCATATATAGAAGATAGTAGTTGCATTCTCTACTTAACTCTTCTAATGAATTGTTGTTTCACGGCAGCTTGTTGATTTAAAAGCTGGTTGTCTATTGTATTCTATTAGATTTTTCCTATTGGAGACTAACGATAATTTGTTGTATATTATCTTAGTCATAATATTCTTTTTCGGGCTAGTTGAGCTCACCCTTTTCCTTTTTGTTCCATTTTTCTTCTCGTGGAGGCGAGAATGTAGCGTAGTACTAGTCAAAATTATGGAATGAAGGTTCTAGAGAGAGTTGTTTAGTAGTCCTCACCATTTTTGTAAAATAATGTATCAATAATTGTGATGAGGATTTATTTGGGTATGTATATTGTCTAGAAGACAATAATTGTATTTAAACTCACGATAAGATATATGTTGTCGTATTTTGCACGACAAATGTATTAATAAAGTTGTAGTTATTTCTGTACCATGTATTTGGTGACTCAGAATGGATTGGATGGAATGGACCTATTTTGGGGGCGTCACAACGTAAGTTTGGAATAGAGAGGAAGAACACAAAAGAAGAAAAAGAAGAAAAATTGAGAAAGAATTGGGAGAATTCTAGAGTGGTTTTGAGAGAGGAATTGTGGGAAGAAAGCTTGTTAATCAAAGAAAAGTTATCATCTTCTAGAAAACAAAGGTATCATCTTACTCTTTTAATTTTTATAAAGTTGTAGTTTTATTCTCTACAAAAATCCTCTGTAAAAACTTTGTGACAGATGAATTATTTGTTTTGCATAGTTGTTATATTATAAATTGGTTGTTATAAAGTTATTTTCATAAGTTTATAGATGAGTTATAGTAAGTTAATTCATGTTATGTATTTATTTGTGAAGGAAACCATATTAC
Organism: Panax ginseng; assembly: GCA_020205605.1. Classification (NCBI taxonomy): domain Eukaryota; kingdom Viridiplantae; phylum Streptophyta; class Magnoliopsida; order Apiales; family Araliaceae; genus Panax; species Panax ginseng. The sequence continues at coordinate 98,888,224 of CM035148.1, forward strand.
ACTCAATTGGTATGAATATATATGAATATGGCTTAGTTTAAAGTAAAATTGAGGTTTAATTCTCTGTATAATATATAAATTCACTATTGATTTTGATAGTAGATGAATAAACATAAACAAAGTATTTTGAATTAACTGTTTTGGTTGAAAAACAAGGTCATAATGATAATTTTCACTAAAAATGTTAAAAAGTGAAGTTTTAGCAAAAACATTGAAATTAGAGGTTTTAAATTCGATGTTTATATTGTTATATGGGTAAAATCATGTTAAGAGACCTCAAATTATGTTTGTGTGAAGTTTATATATGTCTTAGGTGTTAATTTAGTTGTTAGAAGTAGTTTGTAGGCCAAAATTGACTTTGTTCATGTTGTTGACGAAGTTGGTCGCCGAGGACTGTAATTCGGCTCCGTAGCACGTCCTCGCTATACAATTCTCGCGTCAGAAGCGCCAATATACATACCAGCCATGGTATGCCAAGTATTGGCTTGTGACTCATGTAGACATACCAAATCTTTGTGACACAATGTAAATCTATCATATACGCAGAATGCGATCTAGTAGAATGGTCAGACAGTGTGTTTTAGTTGCACAAAGTCTGAAAAAGTTGTTAAATGAAATAGTATGACTGTTAAGATGTGATTTTTGTATTACTATAACTAAGAATGATCATATTATTAATAGTTAACGAGTTTTATCATTACTGTAATTTGATTATGTGATTAAAAATCAAACCATACATGATGTAGATACTTATTTATATATAGAGTATTTGTAATGACTAATTATGTCATGATGATATGTGTATAGGATATTGTGAATCGAATTGTTATGGTTTAGCTTACACCCAATGCAAGTTTCTATACCTTAGCTTTTGATATTGAACAAGTTATTCTTGTCTTTAACTTATTTCGTTGTATACAAGATTCCTAAACCTTATTCTTATGTTGAGCAAGTTACTCTAATCTTTAACTTGTTATTTAGCATGCAAGTTTCTACATTACGATATACTAATGTTGAATAAGTTTTATCGTTCAATTTACTATTTGTTATGCATGCTCAGTACTCAATTCTAAATAACCTTAGCTTAATATTGTTCAAGCAAGGTATGTTATGTTATTCAATGTTTATGCTCTTAGATTATTCCTAAAGCATGACCTTAGTATACAATGTTGATTCACTTATGATTTATTCCATAGCATAATGTTATTACCTTTTTATTCAACTAATCCTTAGTTGATGTTCGTTAAACCTAAAATACCTTGAAACTTATCTAAACCAAACTTACTTTGGTGCGGACTCGTATTCTAAATGCTGAGATGAACAACCCTAATATAGGGGATAATTTACGCATAGCGTTGAAATGTTTGTGCACAATACATTGTACGAAGGGTTGATCCCCCTAAGTACGAGGAGTCCCTATAGTCTTATGACTATTAAAGTTTAAGTTGAAAGATTACTTATAACTATGGACATAGTTCGTGGTCTTACGACCCTCAGATATATATTTCAGATTCTGATTATTATTGATAGAGCATATCATTCAGTTCTATTGAGCCTATTCATTTGGCATTTGTTATGAAGTTTTATTCATTATCATTTCAAGTGAGCATTGGTTGCTCACTCTTGCTTATATAACTATTACAGCTAAAGTTGAGAAGGTCGATGTACCTAGCACCAGTAAAGGGAAAGGAAAGATGAACAAGTATTGAAGACTTGTAAACATGTTGACATTTTGTTGTCGGACTTTATTTTTAATTATTGTAATGGAGTTATTTAATTTGTTCCGCATATGATGTTTGTATTTGAAGGTTAGATAACCTGGGAGATTTTTATTAATGTAATCCTTTAATGGGAAGGTTTATTATTCAATTTTATTATGAATGGGTAGTTAGACATGAATGTTTATATCAAGTGAACACCAAATCTGGTGGAAATAAAGTACCCGAATTTGGGGGTGTCACAAGAACTCCCAAAAGGGATCGAACGACAGACGGGGAAATGTGAGCCACCAAAGACACTGGCGCCCTTGTAAACTCCAACCCAGTGATGAACCGCCAGTTCATCAGTGTCATCATCACCTCGTAATCCAGCAAATGGAGAAACTAGGTTTGGTGGAACCAACTCTCAGACAAAGCCCTCAAATAACCCCAGGGGCACCGACAGGGAGGAATGGAAAAGAAAGCCTAAAAGCTCCATGAATGGACGATATCTCAGTACTTTGAATGGAGGTTCTGGTACAAAGAGTGAATGTTAAACCAATTCCCCCTGGACTGAGTAAAGTCGGGAACCTGCATCAAGTTATAAATCAAGATCAAAACCTTTGCCCCAAAAGTGGGAAAAGAAATACGGAAATGATTATCCATAACAATCTAGAGGCTCGGATTTGAAGTTTTACAAAATCTGGAAATTTCTATTTTTGTGTCTGACAGTCAAATGTCAGTCCTCGTAGATCTGTGATTGTTTATTGTTTTGGTGATTTAAAGGTTTGAAGTTGTAGTCTGTAATGTTGTTAGTAATCTGCAAGTGGATGCATGATCATTGAATGTGTATATCAAAGGTTATGCACGGTCAAAGGTCGTTGACCGAACACGAAATCAGTTTTTTGGGTTTCCCAGAAAACTGAAGAACGTGTTTTGTCAATAACTTTGACCGGCTTTGATCTCTCTTTTGACAAGTTTTTAGGGTGTAATATGGCATCTAGATTATAGTATGACATGAAATCTTCAAGTTCAGGGTATTGTCAAACCTTAGAAAGCAACAGATCGATCGTAGTAATCGATCAAATGTCGTTGACCGTTAAGTTTTACTTTCTGGGGTAACCCAGAAAGTTGAGGCAGTGGTCTGACAAGTACTTTAGGAGCACAGATCTTGTATCTTGATGATTTGTAAACCTTCTAAGTGTTTGATACATGCTCTCTGTTAGTTTATATACATAGCCCAACGTGTAGAACACATTTACCATGAACATATTGCACGATATAAGGCCACCAATGTCGTTGACCGGCCATGACCATATGGTTCTGGGCTGCCCAGAAATGTGAAGAATATCTCTGACAACATGTTCTGAGCTTTAGATCTTGCGTATGTGTTATGTTTTGGTCCAGAATTTTGTGATGAACTTGTACTATTACATGTTTACTACAACAGTTAATCAATAGCTAGCCCAGAAACATTATATCTTAGGAATTAATCAAGGTCAAAGTGAGACCCTTGAACACTGACTGTCAGTTTCTTGGTGCTCAAGAACACCAATTGCGACAGCAACCGTCGCTAAAGCCTTTAGCGATGGATTTAATTATTTTAGTTTTCTAATTTCCAGAAAATGATTAAAAATAGAAATAAATTCTAAAAATTATTTAAAAATAGAAATTAATTTCTAAAAATTACAAATATAATTTTAAGTTATAAAAATTAACTTTTAATAAATTGACATATTTTTTATAAATATTAGTATTTATTTGAATATTATTGATATTTAGTTTATTTAATAAATGCATTAAATAAATTAATTAAAAATTATTTTATTATATTAAAAATCATTTTAAATGATAATAAGGTATTTAATAATATTTGAAGTTATAAAACATAACTTTTAATATTTTAAAGATAAATTTCAATGATTATTTAGTATTAAAGATATTAGATTTATTTAATACTTATATTAAATAAATTAGTTTTAAAATGATTTTAATATTATAAAAATAATTTTAAATGAAAATAAAGAGTTTAATAATATTTTAAGTTATAAAATATAACTTTTAATATTTAAAGGTAAATTTCATTAATAATTTGATATTGAATTTATTTAATAATTATATTTAATAAATAGTTTTAAAATGATTTATTAATTTAAAAGGAAATAAATAAATTAAAAATATTTTAAGTTATAATAAATGACTTTTAATATTTTGATAAATAATAAATTAATATTCTAATATTAATGGTGATTATTTAAAATCATTTAAGGGTAATATTAATGTTTTAAAAATACTTTGAGTTATTATAAATAACTTTAATATTTTGGCAATAGTTTCATTAATAGTTTAATATTAATTAAATATTTATGATAATAGAATTATTTACTATTTAAATCATTTAATAATGATTCCAGTATTTGAAAAATTAGGATAAATTTTAATTATTAATTAAAAATTATTATAAGTCATTTAAAAATAATATGACTGATATTTACAGTTATTGAACTACAGGATAGAGTCTTAGACTCGATAATTACCCGATAAAGCCGTCGGTATACCGACATGTTTTAGAAATTGATCAGGACTTAGATAATTGGACTAGATACGTGTTTGTTTGTGATGCAATGACTGTTAAACATATGTGACAATGTGATTAGGTTATGTGATGACTGCAATTAGCAGTACAATGTGTTATGATATGTATTTTTAATCGATAGAATGATCTTATTAATGATGGGTCTCGATATAAAAGATAAAACTATGTTCCGTAACTGTAAGCAGCAGACCAGGCAAGTATCCTAACTTAGCATTTCCTTTATGCAATGGACATGAGTAAGAAAGTTTCAGAATTATATTAATATTGTGCCAGAGTATTAACTTTATTATTATCGATTATGTATCCAATCTTTTGTATTCATACAAGTTCTTAAATTATTATTTATTAACATAGTATTATATTATAATTCAAATATTTATTCTGTTCGTTAATTTCTAAACATGGTTATACAAGTGTCCTCACTTGGATAATCATTGTATTTAATCACATGTTGATACATACTTATTAAATTCCAGTACATATACATTGACTTCAAAGCCGTCTAAGCTATTTGACCTAGCTAGACACAGATTTAGAAATATCGTTGAACATGATAAAACTTTATTGTATCCAATCAAATTGCTTTGGTTCAGATTCCCGACTAAGTATGAACATCCCTAATCTGGGAAAACTTGTGTGCGCCAAAGACGGATAAGATGAACGATAATATCGTTCTTGCATGTAGTATTGATCAGTACAGGGCACATTGGGCAGATCTCCCTCGCGCCTGTAAGTTATAACGGTTTGCGGATGAAGTTCTGCTAAACCTTATCGAAAATTGAAAACAAAGTTCATAGTCTGTCGACTACTCTCTATTTATAGTCAATACGTAATTTCAAAATTTTGATATAGAATTGTTATGTTATTAATATTTGTTCAGTTTACTTCATAACTGTTGATTTGTTGTAGAAGTGTCATTCAAAGAAAACATTTAATCCTTTCAGCTAATATTTATTGTTGCTATTACTTGTTGGGCATTCAAATGCTCATTCTTGCTTAATTTAAATATTTTTAACTAAGTGTGAACAACCAGAAGGTTCGGGAAAGAATAAGGAAAAAGGAAAGCAAACAGAATAAGTGTTATGGTATCTTTTGTAATAGTTAGCCATTATTAAGATAATGATATTTATTATTTATCATATAATGAATAGTAGTAAAGGTCGCATACCTGGGATTAGACTCTAATATATTTAAATTAAGTTTGATATTCATATTATTGTTATTATTATTAGTATTATTCCGCTCATAGAAATGGTATCGTAAAACACTGAGTTCGGGTTTCAAGTACTTGAATTTGGGGGCGTTACAGTATCTTTTTGAGTCAGCTGAGTTAATGGAGTAGTGAATCGAGAAAAATCTTCCACGAATCTCCGATAATAACTAGTTAAGCCCAGAAAGCTACGTACTTCGATCACTGACTTAGGTTGCTCCCATCTTTGAATTGCTTCAATCTTCGATGGGTCAACAGAAATTCCGTGATTTGATATCACGTGCCCCCCAAGAAATGCTACTTCCTCAAGCCAGAACTCGCATTTCTTTAACTTGGCATACAACTTGTTTTCACGAAGCTTTTGGAGTATCAGCCTCAAGTGTTGCTCATAATCTTCACGAGTTTTGGAGTAAATGAGGATGTCATCAATAAAGACGACCAAAAAATGATCCAAATATTCTTTGAATACTCGGTTCATCATATCCATGAAGACAACAGGAGCATTAGTCAATCCAAAAGACATGTCTAGGAATTCGTAATGCCCGTATCGAGTTCTGAAAGTAATCTTTGGAATGTCATCAGTTTTAATCTTCAATTGATGATATCTGGAACGAAGATCGATCTTTGGAAAGAATTTGGCGCCTTGCAACTGGTCAAATAGGTCACCAATGCGTGGCAATAGGTACCTATTCTTGATTGTGACATGATTCAACTCCCGATAGTCAATAAAAAGTCGCATACTCCCATCTTTCTTCTTCACGAATAGAACATGAGCACCCCAAGGAGACGTATTAGGACGAATGAAACTGATGTCTAACAATTCCTATATTTGAGTCTTTAACTCCTGAAGTTCAAAACGAGCCATTTGATATGGGGCTTTGGAAATGGGTTTTGTATCGGGTTCAAGGTCAATAACAAACTCAATTTCACGCTCCGGGGGTAGGTCAGGAAGTTCTTCGGGGAATACGCCAGGAAATTTATTAACAATAGAAATATCATTCAAATCTGACCTATTTTTGTTTAAATCTGTGACATCGACTAAGAAAGCTTAACATCCATTTTTCAATAAATGAATGGCTTTATGGCTTGATATAACAGTGATTGACTTTAGTGGTTTGGTTGCTTGAATTCGTATAATAGGTTGGTTAGGAATATGAAAGCTAACAACAAGACTTATAAATCACATCGAATGCAAGTATTTTCAAAGATATAAGGTTTGAATCAAAGAAGACTTATAAACAGTGGATGTAATGAAGGTTTCAGTAACGCCCGAGAAAATCAGATTTATGTTAATTAAATTTTATTAGATTATTTGAATTAAATGAATTTAATTGTTTATTTATGTGAGTAAGCTATGTGAAGGTCGTTCTATGATCTAGAATGTGCGAATGTGGTAACGATTCTGGCTATGTGCTAGGATTAATTGTTATGAATTTACAAGATGAAAACAGAAGTTTTCCGAGAAGTTTCCATAAAAACACTATTCATCCATTTTTGCTCGGAGATTAAGTTTGAATTTCTTAGAAATGCGTAATGATAGAATACTAAGATGTAATGGAATATTCAATAATATTTCAATTATGACAAACGAAGTTTTCGTCTGCGGACTTAAAACCTAAGGGTTAGGAAAATTGAGTTTCGAGAATTTAATGGCTACGTATAATGATTAGGGTTATTATACATGAGGAATACGAGTATGATACTAGTTATTATATAAGTATAGTACGAAGATTATTATGACGTATAATACAAATATCGTACAAATAATATACGAAGAGAATACAAGAATTGTACGAGTACAATACAATTAGTCCTTAATGGACTTTAGTAAGTGGACTTTGTCATTTCCAATTGGACTTAGATTATGGCAAGCCCAAAGTTATGTAAATCAAGCCCAATAAGATATTAAGGCAAGCCCAAGATAGGCCCAATATGTTTTATGCTAAGGCCCAAATTAAGAAACTAAACCGCGGATCAAATCGATGGGTCACCAGATGGTTAAAACCCATGGGGCAACCCATGGGTGACCTAAGAAGCTAGGTGGGCCGGCCACTTGGTGGCCAAGTAAAGTACATTTACTTGTTGGCTACACAAATGAATAGTAAGGAGGTGAATAGTAAGGAGGTTGGCATTTTGACCATTTTACCCTCTATTAAGTTTTCCTATATAAGAGAAGCTAGGTTGGTTCATTTTAATGTTTCACTAACTCTAGATAATATATTGAGAGAGAGAAAGAGAGCTTTAACAAGTAATCAAGAGAAGTTAAGAGCAAAGCATACTAGCTTTATCAAGAACATAAAGAACGTGAAGGTAATAATATGTAAACCCTAGTTTTCGATTCTTTTCTATTTCTTTTTCGTAGAAAAGTATGAATTGGTGGAGCATGTCTCTTCCGGAGTAATAAGGATGGCTAATAGTGGATTAAATCATTATAAGTCATGAATGATTAGAAATCATACGCGTTTAATAAATTTTATGTGAAGAAAACCGATAAGCGTTTATTTGGTTGTTGATGGACAAATGGAAAACCATCATAGGTTATTTGTATCTTGTTTGGTTAGGATATAGATAATGAATCAAGGGAGTTATTCCATTTAATTTGGCATAGAAAACTCGAGTAACGAAGTTATGGCAAAATTTACGAGATTAGGAGTTACACGTCGAAATCGTAGAATTTCCAGACTAGTAGTCAAAAGTCACCGCTTAACTCGAAAACCTTGTTTTTTGATGGCGTATCATTGAACAACGTATTTGAGAGTCGAAGACTTAAGAATCGTTGAAATCCGACTTAAAATGAAGAAAACGAGTTATGAAGGCTCACGAGCGTTAAACGAACGCGTAATGGAAAATTAATAAGTGAATTCATTATTAACGGATTTAAAAATTACTTTTGTCCAGATGAAATCAAAGTATATGAGATATGTAAAATAATGGGTTTTGAACGAGCCAATTCTGAATTATAACAACCAAGTTACAAGTCCGGAAAGAATCAGATTGGAAAATTTAGAAATTTTCTTAAGGGCTAAGAATTTCAGGCATGGCAATACCTTGCACCAAAGATATATTACCCGCATACATGTCACTGGGTCAAGGGAGTGTCCACTACAGAGTCGCGTCGTAGTGCCACACGTAAGTGTGAGTCTCATGCCACATGTACCGAGACCGTGGTTCGAGTATCAGTGAAATGGTGTCATGCCACCATCGTAGTTGTGTTTAGAAGTTGGTAGCAATTATACGAGTGAGAAGAAATGTTGACCAAGCTAGTTTTGAACACAAATTGTTTGCAGGACAATTATGGGGCACTTATATACTTAATGAACATGATAAGACCATTACTATATCACGTATATAGTGATGACTTTAGGAATTTAACGTTGTTTAATTGGTAATTAAACGAAGCACGTAATGTGTAAGAAGTTAAACCGTAATCAATTACGATGATACTTAACCACTGGTTAGTGAGTGTTGGTTTAGTAATGTAAGACCGTTAATAAGCCGTGAAGAAGGATAATTAACTCGAAACGAGTTGTATTACTGAAATAAATTCAGTTAAGTTATAGAAGAGAAAGAAGTTGGTATAAACAATGTGATTAGATTATTTGGTAGCTAATTTCAGTGTGCTATGTGAATATATCATGTAGATACTGTAAAGACCAAGAATTGTTGAATATTTATTTGAAGACGCTTGAAGGCAAGTTTTCTTAAAGCTTGTCTAACCTTCGTGTTAGCCAAGTTTTCTGTGATTCATGTTATGAAATGCATGAATTTTTTTACGAAAGGGTCGATGCCAGTTTTAACTCGGCTAGACTAATCTTAAGAGTTTGATTGATTTGTTTACAAGTCTTTTGATATAGTATTGACAACGATATCATATGCCAATTATTTGGTACGGATTCAAAGGTAAGCCTGAGTATGTGTAGGGGTTTTCGGCACAAAAACGCAGCGAAAATATAAAATAATCAAAGCAATTTCTGAAACCCAAAACAGGATCCATGCGAAACAGAAATTAATTCAGTGGTTTAGATATTATACCGATTATGAAAGCTAGAAATGATGTGGTCGAGTCTCCAACGCAATCCAACGGAACAGCGTCTCTATGGTATCCACACGAACGTCCCGCGAACCGTCGTACGATCTGCAGTAAAAAGGAACTGTGGTACTAGCCACCAAGGATGAGAATTTTCGAAACTGTTTTCTCTAGTCTCTCTCTAAGAGCGGCTAGGGTTTTTAGGCTATGATTAACTTCTCTAATACGTTGATATATCATATATATAGCAGTAAATCGGAATTAATCAAAACCCTAATCTCATTAAAATAAAATCCGAATTTATATATATATATATCTTAATTAAGTCTTACTTAATTAATATACCTATATATAAATTATCCTATTAATTTAAATTCGTAATTTAAATACTATCGATCATATTGATATACTTAAATATTTACAATTTAAATTAATTCCATTTTTAATTACGTTCTGTGTGTGTGACCCTATAGGTTATTATTACGTTGGCAATAATTTTAAAATCATATTATAAAATTATAAATGGAGCTGCATCTAGTAATGCATCACTGCTACCCAAGTAATAATAAGATCGATGATTCGATGCAACCTTTTCGTGACCAATGTTTCAATATAATTTAATCCTTTTAACCTTAATATCCTAGATTAAACTCGAGTCATGGAATGTGTCATACTCTTCATAATTTAATCTGAGTGTTTCTTGATCAATGAGTAGACTATATGAAACAAATCACTATTTGAGCATAGCCATGCATTTCATAGTCCTGCTCAATCAAGAGGCCTATGGATATCACCCCTAATATATAGGATGGTTAAATTCCATCTAGATCATTCATATTCCTCACACAATTCATGATGTACCCAATAATCACCTTTATAGTCCACCCTATTAAAGGTGATATTTGATGATATCAAAGTACATAAATTCCCGTGTAGAAATATAGTGATTTCAGGTCGGAGGACCATTACATCATTGTCACTATGAGAATTGCTAATGACACTTCGTATAATGCTCCACATAAAATTCTCATGGTGGGTCTGTCCAGTACATCGTTCTCTAACATGTACCTATGCATTGACATAATATCTCATATATTTATGACCAATGAGATTTGCTCATCAGTCAATCCAAATACTAGTCTTAATGCATCATTGTTGTCCCATCAACAATGATACTCGACTAGGGACATTTTTTTGAACAATGATACTAATTGTAAATATATAATCTCATGTTTAAGTCACATACTTGAAACTATATAATTTGTATCAATATTCTAAGGATTTTTATTATGTTAACATTTATATAACACAGTAAATAAAACCATAATAAAATTATTCATTTATTCAATCAAATATAATATCAAAACGTTAAGCAATTATATCAAATAATTGGCCTCTAGGGCATAAACTCTAACAATATGAATAAACAAATTTATTTTACATCGATTATTCGATGGGCATGCGAGGTTTCCAAAAATTAAACGTAAATACGTTTAATGGATGAGTGTTGATCAACATAGAGTACTATAGGCTGATCACCTAGAAGTGCTCGTAAGATATATCGGACTTACGGACTTAGTGTCGGGTTGTCCTTTTCATGAATGGAAACTAAAGAGAATGTTTATGGTCTTTTGACCTACTCAGAATTCCTAAATTACTGTATGTACTTCGGAATTATTTTACGAGAATGGAAAGTGTTATTCAATGTTTCATAGTACTTCATAACTACTTGTTCAGTTATTGAAGAATAATCATATGATTCTCGACGTAGTATTTATATAATATGTTGCTAGACTTGTTGAGCTAGTTATGCTCACTTCTTACTTGAATTATATGATTGCAGCTAAGGCCGAGCGAACCGAGGGTTCTAAGAAAGATAAAGGCAAGGCTAAGATAGAGAATTAGTTTATCATGTAATAGACTAGTATGTTTGTATGTATTATACTTATGAACAACAAAGAATGTATTCAGTTTCTGAACTTGGGAAAGGATGTATTATTATTGTAATAAGAATGTAGTTAATACACTCATTTTAATGTTGTTTCAATGGAATGAATGTATAGTTGTGAGTACCGTGTAGCACCATCTGTCGGGTTGGAAGATACTCGGATTTGGGGGTGTCACAATTTGGTATCAAAGTATTAGGTTATAAAACTTATGGGGAGAAGAACCTTAGGCTAATAACCTCATTAGTAGATGAGAAGTAGGAGCGAATGAGTTCTAGTAGAATGAGTTAATTAAGTATTGAGGAAACTCAGTACCGAATGATTTCAAAGATGGAAATTAACCCTAAATAAACTAAATGTGATTTGTGCTTATACTATTGTGTATTATGTACTAATCAACATGTTATATGTTATTGTAGATGTCCATCGGTAGCTTCATGTTTAGAGATATGTTGGTCGATGTGGAGGTGGAGATTGAGGTAGCATCGTTTAATACGGTGGTACCTGCACTAGAGCCAACACCTCTAGAGGCAATGAGAGCATTGTATTTGGCAGTGCTTAACCAGAATATGCAACTACGTACTATTGTGCAGAACCAGAGTGAGGAGATTGGTAATCCCCATAAAGCTAAGGAATCTGCAGAAGCAGATTTTAAGAAAGAGCATGATGAGAAAGTGCTCATGAAGGAAGGCGGCGGAGTTTAAGAATGAGGTTGATGAGCTTCATAAAGAACTGGGGGATAAGAACCAGAAGATAGCACGAATGTCTTACATCCATGAAAGTGCTCATAAGGATTTCAAGCTAAAAGTTGCTTGTTATTCCACTGAGTCAGGACAAACCCGTCATACGATTAGTTGGGATATTGTGTCGATTCTTGCGAATGAGAAGTAGGAGGATGCTGTTATGCATTATTAGAAGTCTAGAGCGGTAAATATATCGTGTAGTGATGTAAAACTCTCTTTTGTATAATTAAAGGGTAGTCTTTTTGTAAATCCCAACTTTTGTGAAGTTCAATTGTGGGATAGAAATGTAATAGCTTTTGGCTATGGAAATGAATTGTAAATAGTTTCAAACTTTGAAGAAGCATATAAATAGAATGAAGTTTTTATTAAATGTTCTTTGTATAGTATGAGTTGTTGTTTGACGAACAATAACTACGTAAGCAAATAGATAATAATAAAACTTTATTTATTTAATCAGAAAAATGCCGCCAAGAAGGAGACAATGTAATCAGGAGGCTGAGTCCCATAATGATAACCAAGGGGGTCAGAATAACCCTATGCAAGAGTTCGTTAATTTATTAACGGTTGCATTTAACCAAATCGAGGGTAGAGCTCCCGTAGTGCCTAGGGTAGCCAGAATGACTACCTTTAAAGAATTTAAAAGCATAGGTCCGCCAGAGTTCAAAGAAACTACAGACCCAATTGAGGCCCACACATGGGTGAAGGAAATTGAGAAGGCGTTTGTAATTATAAACGTAGGGGAGGTGCAAAAGACTTCTTTTATGACCTATATGATGAAAGAAGAAGTCAACTTCTGGTGGGAGGCTCACTAGGGTGGGGCTAGGACAGGTGCGGTAACGTGGGAACGGTTCAAGAAGGTTTTCTTCGAGAAATATTTCCCTACATGCATGCAAGGGAGGATGGAGATTAAGTTCTTAGAACTTAAGCAAGGGGACATGACGGTTCCCCAGTATGCGGCCAAATTCAATGAATTGGCAAGGTTCGCTACACATCAAGTGGACATTAAGGAGAGGAAAGCTTGTAGGTTTGAGCAGGGATTGAAACCTTGGCTCTATACTAGGATTTATGTGTTCCAGAGTGCTTCCTACAGGACCATTCTAGAGAAAGCAATTATTGCGGAGGGTGGTAGTGAGTCTTTGAGCCAATACCACAAAGAGAGAAAGAATAAGAGTAAAGGAGAAGGAGTGTCCAAGGCTGGGGGAGCTAGTGGTAGTGGAAGTATGCCCAAGAGGAAGAGTTTTAACTCCAAGAATACTGGAGTGGAACAAGGGGGTCCTAAGCGTAGGATCGAGGCATGCAAGACATGCGGAAAGGCTCACCTAGGAGTCTGCCTTAAAGGAAAGTCGGTTTGTTATAACTATGGACAGGAGGGTCACATATCACCCAATTGTCTTAATCCTAAGAAGAACCAAGGTTTTTTTGTTTATGGGTCAATAGACCACATGGCAAGAAATTTCCCAAAGAAGGGGTCGAAGGGTAGCAAGGGTGCTAGTAGTGGTAAGTTAGCCATTACTGGGCCAACACCATCATCGGGTAGACCTACAGCCCGTACTTTTAATATGATTGTCCAAGATGCGGTTGCACCAGTGGATGTAGTAACAGGTATCATTCCAGTCAATGAAATAAATGCTTATGTGATGTTTGATTCGGATACTACTTGATTTTTTATATCATGTGAGTTTGCTAAGCGATTGGGGTTTATTCCCGAAAAGATTAGAACTACCTTTAAACGTTAAGGTAGCGAATGAAGAGATAATTCCCCTTGAACACATTCATAAGAATTATTTCATAGATATTATAGGTAATAGATTTTTGGTAGATCTTATACCGATAAGGTTGAGAGAATTTGAAGTAATTCTCGGTATGGATTGGTTAATTAACCATAGAGCTATAATAGATTGTCATAAGAAAAGTGTGAACCTTCGGATTTCTAAGAAACCCAAGGTAGTGTTTTACGATAGTAAATCACCGGGATGCTTGTGTTGTCTAACCATGACACAAGTTAGGAAGATGTTGAGGAGGGGTTGTATGGGATATATGTGCCATGTTGTGGATATCCAGAGAGTGGGAGCATCGATATTATTTGTAAAGAAGAGGGATGGATCGTTACGATTGTGTATCGACTATCGTGACTAAACAAGTTAACAATTAAGAATAAATACCCATTGCCCAGGATCGGTGATATATTTGATCAGTTGAAAGGGGAAAAGTATTTTTCTAAGATAGATTTGTGTACGTGCTATCGTTGGTTGAAAGTAAGGAAGGAGGATGTACCTAAGATGACGTTCAGAACTCGTTATGGTCATTAAGAGTTTCTGGTGATGTCGTTTGGGTGGACTAATGCACCGAAGCTAGACTTTTAGTAGGGGGCGCTGAGCAAGTCGATGGCAAATTGATAAGTACTTTGTGAGGTTCTATGGTTGAAAGTACCATTAGCGTCACAGAGTGTTCAAACAATATTTGGATAAGTTTGTCAAAATGTTCATTGATGGTATTCTAGTCTATTCTAAGATGCCAGAAGATCATGCTGGACATTTGAGGATAGTGTTAGAAACACTACGGAGGGAGAAGTTGTATGTGAAATTCACTAAGTGTGAAAATAGTTTTTAGGGAAAAAAAATAAAAAATTTAAGTGAGGCACCTGTATTATCCTTATCAGATGATACGGGGAATTTTGTAGTTTATAGCGATGCTTCGCATAAAGGACTGGGTTGCGTGCTCAAGAAGCATGTCAAAGTCATTGCGTATGCGTCATGCCAGTTAAAGAATTATGAGAAGGTATATCCTACTCATGACCTAGAATTGGCAGCTATAGTTTTTGCCTAAAAAATATGTAGACATTATTTATACGGGGAGAAGTGTGAGATATATAAGGACCATAAAAGTCTGAAATATATCTTTACACAGAAGGAGTTGAATATGAGACAGAGAAGGTGGTTAGAATTGATAAAAGATTACGACTGTGACATCTTTTATCATCCGGGGAAAGTAACATAGTAGCAGACACGTTAAGTAGGAAGGGTAGGGGAAAAGCTATCAATGTTAACGACTCAGAATGAGTTAATAATGGAGATGGCGAGAATGGAGCTAGAAGTTAAATTATTGAGTGAAGCGGTAGATGGTTTATACAAAAGCAACTCAATCCATGAAAATGGAACGAGTTAAGGAAGTACAACTAGGTAATCAGGAGTACGAGTGAATGAAAAAGAGGATGAAGGATGAAGAAAAGATCAAGTATAATCTTGTTTTGAAGGAAGAATTTGAGTTCCAAGTAATTCCGAGTTAAAAGAAGAAATAATAAGAGAGAGATAGGAGAATATGTTAGTAAGTGCTTAACTTGTCAAAAAGTTAAGGCTGAACACCAACGACCGAATGGATTATTACAATTGTTAGAGATTTCAGAATGAAAAGGTAAGATACGTTTTGGAAAGAAAGTGAAGTTAAGTCCAAGGTTCGTAGGACCTTTTGAAACTTTTAAAAGAGTATGAGAGGTAGCTCATGAAGTAGCCTTACCTCCAGAGATTGAACGAATACATAATGTGTTTCGCATATCAGTATTGCGTCCTTATAAACCAAACTATAAGCACGTAATAGTGTATAAATCTATTCGAGTAGAAAAAGTCTTAACGTATGAAGAACTTCCAATTCAGATTGTTGATAGGAAGGAACAAGTCTTGAGAAATAAGATAATACCTTCGGTGAAGGTAGGTTGGAGGGACCACAATATCGAAGAAGCAAAGTGGGAACTCGAGAGTAAAATAAAGGAAAATTCTCCTCATTTGTGTATGAAATTGTAGCAAGATTCTGGGGACAGAATCCTTATAAGGGGGGAATGATGTAACGCCTAAGAAAAATCGGATTTATGTGAATTAAATTTTTATTTGATTATTTGAATTAAATGATTTTTATTGTTTATTTATGTGAGTAAACTATGTGAATGTCGTTCTATGACCTAGAATGTGCGGATGTGATAAGGATTCTGGTTATGTGCTAGGATTAATTGTTTTGAATTTACAAGACGAAAACAAAAGTTTTCCGAGAAGTTTCCATAAAAACACTATTCATCCATTTTTGCTCGGAGATTAAGTTTGAATTTCTGAGAAACGCACAATGATAGAATACTAAGACGTAATGGAATATTCAATAATATTTCAGTTATGGCAAACGAAGTTTTCGCCTGTGAACTTAAAATATAAGGGTTAGAAAAAGTGAGTTTCGAGAATTTAATGGATACGTATAATGATTAGGGTTATTATACGTGAGGAATATGAGTATGATACTAGTTATTATATGAGTATAGTACGAAGATTATTATGATATATAATACGAATATCGTACGAATAATATACGAAGAGAATACGAGAATTGTACGAGTACAATACGATTAGTCCTTAATGGACTTTAGTAAGTGGACTTTGTCATTTCCAATTGGACTTGGATTATGGCAAGCCCAATGTTATGTAAATCAAGCCCAATAAGATATTAAGGCAAGCCCAAGATAGGTCTAATATGTTTTATGTTAAGGCCCAAATTAAGAAACTAAACCGCGGATCAAACTGATGGGTCACCAGATGATTAAAACCCATGGGGCAACCCATGGGTGACCCAAGAAGCTAGGTGGGCTGGCCACTTGGTGGCCAAGTAAAGTGGATCTACTTGGTGGCTACATAAATGAATAGTAAGGAGGTGAATAGTAAGGAGGTTGGTATTTTGACCATTTTACCCTCTATTAGGTTTTCTTATATAAGAGAAGCTAGGTTGGTTCATTTTAATGTTTCACCAACTCTAGATAATATATTGAGAGAGAGAAAGAGAGCTTTAACAAGTAACTAACAGAAGTCAAGAGCAAAGCATACAAGCTTTATCAAGAACGCAAAGAACGTGAAGGTAATAATATGTAAACCCTAGTTTTCGATTCTTTTATATTTCTTTTTCATAAAAAGGTATGAATTGGTGGAGCATGTGTCTTTCGGAATAATAAGGATGGCTAACAGTGGATTAAATCATTAAAAGTCATTAATGATTAGAAATTATAAGCGTTTAAGAAATTTTATGTGAAGAAAACCGATAAGTGTTTATTTGGTTGTTGATGGACAAATGGAAAACCATCATAGGTTATGTGCATCTTGTTTAGTTAGTATATAGATAATGAATCAAGGGAGTTGTTCCATTTGATTTGGCATAGAAAACTCGAGTAACAAAGTTATGGCGAAATTTACGAGATTAGGTGTTACACATCGAAATCGTAGAATTTCCAGATTAGTAGTAAAAAGTCGCTGCTTAACTCGGAAACCTTGTTTTTCGATGGCGTATCTTTGTACAACGTATTTGAGAGTAGTAGACTCAAGAATCGTTGAAATATGACTTAAAACGTAGAAAATGAGTTATGAACGCTCACGAGCGTTAAACGAACGCGTAATGGAAAACTAATAAGTGAAGTCATTGTTAACGGATTTAAAAATTACTTTTGTCCGGATGAAATCAAAGTATATGAGATATGTAAAATAATGGCTTTTAAAGGAGCCAATTCCGACTTATAACAACCAAGTTACGAGTCCGGAAAGAATCAAATTAGAAAATTTAGAAATTTTCTTAAGGGCTAAGGGTCGGCGCCGCAATGCCGCCCAAGCACATATCACCCGTACAGGCAATACCGAGTCGAGGGAGTGGCCACTACAGAGTCGCTTCTGGCGCCACTCATAATAAGTATGAGTCTCATGTACAGTTGCCGAGACCCAGGTTCGATCTTGTGAAGTGAAATACAGCCAATACCAACTGCTGTACTAGAAGTTGAAATACATGTGTGAGTGAGAAGAAATGTTGACCAAGCTAGTTTTAAACCCAAATTATTTGCAGGACAATTATGGGGCACTTATATACTTAATGAACATGATAAGACCATTACTATATCACGTATATAGTGATGACTTTAGGAATTTAACGTTGTTTAATTGGTAATTAAACGAAGCACGTAAAGTGTAAGAAGTTAAACTATAATCAATTACGATGATACTTATCCAATGGTTAGTTAGTGTTGGTTTAGTAACGTAAGACCGTTAATAAGCCGTGAACAAGGATAATTAACTCGAAACGAGTTGTATTACTGAAATAAATTCAGTTAAGTTATAGAAGAGAAAGAAGTTGGTATAAACAATGTGATTAGATTGTTTGGTAGCTAGTTTCAGTGTGCTATATGAATATATCATGTAGATACTGTAAAGACCAAGAATTGTTGAATATTTATTTGAAGACGCTTGAAGGCAAATTTTCTTAATGCTTGTCTAACCTTCATGTTAGCCAAGTTTTATGTGATTCATGTTGTGAAATGCATGAATTATTTTACGAAAGGGTCGATGTCAGTTTTAACTCGGCTAGACTAATCTTAAGAGTTTGATTGATTTGTTTACAAGTCTTTTGATATAGTATTGATAACGCTATCCTATGCCAATTGTTTGGTACGGATTCAAAGGTAAGCCTGAGTATGAATAAACAAATGTATTTTACATCGATTATTCGATGGGCACGCGAGGTTGCCAAAACTTAAATGTAAATACGTTTAACGGATGAGTGTTAATCAACATAGAGTACTATAAAGTGATCACCTAGAAGTGCTCGTAAGATATATCGGACTTACGAACTTAGTGTCGGGTTGTCCTTTTCATAAATGGAAACTAAAGAGAATGTTCATGGTCTTTTTACCTACTTAGAATTCCTAAGTTACTGTTTGTACTTTGGAATTATTTTACGAGAATGAAAAGTGTTATCCAGTGTTTCATAGTACTTCATAACTACTTGTTCAGTTATTAAAGAATAATCATATGATTCTCGACGTGGTATTTATATAATATATTGATAGACTTGTTGAGCTAGTTATGCTCATTTCTTGCTTGAATTATATGATTGCAGCTAAGGCTGAGCGAACCGAGGGTTCTAAGAAAGATAAAAGCAAGTCTAAGATGGATAATTAGTTTATCCTGTAATAGACTAGTATGTTTGTATGTATTATACTTATGAACAACAAAGAATGCATTCGGTTTCTGAACTTGGGAAAGGATGTATTATTATTGTAATAAGAATGTAGTTAATACACTCATTTTAATGTTGTTTCAATGGAATGAATGTATAGTTGTGAGTACCGTGTAGCACCATCTGTCGGGTTGGAAGATACCCGGATTTGGGGGCGTCACAGTTTCTCCTAACGGAGTCTCAACAGATAAGTCAAAGTCTAATTTCTCTGAAGTCAAATTTAAACATTGAGCGCAAGTAGGATAAATAAAAGAATGGGTAGAATCGGTATCAAATAAGGTGTAGACTTCGCTAGAGTTTACGATTAGCTTACACGTGACAACCCCGTTCGGGTTCCTTGCTTTTTAGGAGGTCACGACAAACGCTCTCCCTTGAACTACCGGCTTTGACTTCTCTGGGACGGTCTTTGGTGCCCTGCTGGATGTGACTTCACTGCACGACAAAATCGGGCTAGGTGACCTTCTCTTCCATAATTATAACATGTTTTGACCGGCCAAGCGTACAGCTTTGGATCGATGTGTCCTCCCTCCGCATTTGTAGCATACGATCGGTGGTCGTTCTCCTTCCTTAACAATAGTTGTTGGTGCTGACGTCTTTCCATCATTATTGAATCTCCTCTTCTTAAAATTTTCACTTCTATTGTCTTGGCCATGATTACCACCGAAGTGGTTACCATTTATGGCATGTTGACTTCCTCCACATTTGTTGTCACCGCTTCGATGACTTATACCACTGGAATTATCATTTTGTGGGTTGCTCTCTCTTGGTTGGGTTGACTCATTATCACGCTCCAATAACTGAGCCCTATTTACAACATCTGAATACAAACACAGTTTGTGAGAAATGAGATATTGACGTATTTCAGGTTTCAAACCTCGCAGAAACATTCGTGTCATTCTCCCCTCATTATCAATCAAGTGGGACGCAAATCGGGACAACTCGATAAACATAGCTTCATACTACGACACGGTCATATTGTTTTGCTCCAACTTGATGAACTATACCTCCTTCATGTGACGAATACTTTCGGGAAAGTACTTGTCATTGAACAGTTCTTAGAACTTCTCCCAAGACATGTTTACTGCGACAGGCTGAGTATGTTTTATAGATTCCCACCAGTAATATGCCTCTCCTCGCAACATGAAGGTGAATAAGGGAACCTTTTGCTCCTCGGAGCATCCAAGACATCAAATATCTTGGTGATCTACTTTATCCATGTCTCTGCGTTAAGTGGTTCTTGATTTCCCACCAACTCCGGTGGTCCCAGATCCATAAACTACTTAGCGGTGACCATCCGTGAGTTACCAGTGTTTCCACCTACATTTTGGACAGGAGTCTATCTCGCCAATCTTGCATGAATTGCAGAAAGCCTCTGAACATTCCATCGTTCATCATTTGATCGGTGTTGTTGTTCACCTGAGGATTATTGCCTTCCTGATGCACATTATCCTGGGTATTGATTGTTGGTGACTCAACGGTCTCATGTGCTCCATTGCTTATCCCAACATTCTCGGATGCCATTTTCAAACACTACCACAAAACAAGGGTTAATTGACATGCCACATATTATCCATATATTTTGACCGACCAATTAAATAACAAATAAACTTAGGTAGGTCATACTAGCGAAGGATTTCCCCGTCTCACCCCCTAGTTCTAGCATCTTAGCCAGGGATCATATCCCTAAGTTTTGATACCAACTGTGACGCCCCTAAAATAAGTATACATCACCCATTCTGAGTCGCCAAATACATGGTACAAAATTCAAATACAAACTTAATTATACAATACGACAAAAGCATAGCTGAGAGTTTTTAAACAAATATTATTTTCTAGACAATATCCAAACTCAAATTCAATCCTCATTACATTTATTATCAAACTAAATAGTGGGGACTACTAAAACAACCATCTCTTGATCATTACCCATGCCCCGACTAGTCCCTTTGCCACGCTCTCATTTTCTGAAGAGAACAATGAAAGCAAAAGGGTGAGCTCAACTAGCCCAGTAAGAAATATTATGACTAAGATAATGTAGAATAAAATTATCGTTAGCCTTCAACAGTGTTAAACTGATAAAATATAACAAACATCAAGTTTAATTGCAGCAGAACAAACAATCCATTAGAAGAGTCAAGTAGAGCATGATATCTACTATCTTCTATGATTTAAAAAGTTTATCATCAATTTTATCGCTGAGACTCAGCTTAATAAATAATCCACATCATCGAATCATCCATGCACTACGGCCAAGGATATTCATTAGTATCACGTCCACGAATTATCCATGCTCTACGGGCCAAGGATAATTGTGTTATCACCAATGGTCATGATCATGCCAACAACTATCCATCAATGCACTACAGGCCAATGAGGACTTTTACCACATCATTTGTAACATTATAGGTCATGATTATACCGAATGATCCTTGTTCATAATCATATCGATCAATAGTCCATCTATGTACTATAGGCCAAAGATGACTTTCATAACAATATAAGAATGAGGATGATGACAATAATATAATAATTCAATGAAATGAAAGAAAAGGATAAAATTTTAAAGATTTATAATTTAATTTATCCAGAATTCAAAAAAGTCCAAATTGTCAACACGATACTGCTTTGTGGAGTAAAATTCAAGAATAATATTGTATCAAAAATGATATGGACTGAAAAGAAATCAATTTTTGTCATGAATAGTACCCCTGGTGAATAGTAACTGAGTGAATAGTACCCTGTGAAAAGTTCTTTGAATAGTATCCAGTGAATAGTACTCCGGCATGAAAAAGTTAAAACTTATCAAGAATGTTCAGAATAATATTTTCATGAAAAGATACTGGATGAAGTGCAAATTTCAAGGATATTCTACTAATTTCATGGAGTATAGAAGCAATACTTTAACAAAATGAGTATAGAATTCAGAATCCGAAACGAAATAATATTACTTACATACTATAGAGTATGGAAGAAAATATTATTTCATACGAATATTGAACACAAATATTATCCCTTACCTTAAAAAGAAGAGTATTCCAACTGGTATAGTGGGGATATTCTTCAAGAAAATTTGAATTGTTTTCTACACTCAAAGCTTTCTTAAACTCTAAAGAAATACGCTCAAGATTATAGAAGAAGAATTCTCTTATTCTGGTGTGATTTTCAATTCTAAACTAAGCATCCTATTTATAGGAGAATGGAAGGATACTATTTAGAATTTTTCTCACGGACCAATAGTAGAATTTCGGACGAAAGAATCACGGGCGAAAATTTTCCAAGTAATCATCAAGTAAAAACAAAACAAAAATATAATATGTATATATATATAAACACATGTTACTTTGAAAAAAAATCCTCCCCCGTGACAAATTTTTCTCCCCCCCCCCCATTTCAATTTTCTTCCACACGTACACGTGGGCCCCGCATGTGGCCCCCCACCTATTATTACTGAATAACTTTCTAGTGATTATTTTGAAAAATAGAAAAATGGGGGTCCAAATAATAATCAAAATTTACAATAATACTTCATAAAAATCCCCTCAATATTTTTAATAATATTTATTCATCATTATTATAACGTACAATATTAACAACCAGATCGTTACCAGGAAAGAGGGAGCTTTCCGATAAGGATTTCTTCCTATTGGCGCGCAATTAGGTGACCAAACCCCTTTCCTCGACAAAACTTTCTAGACATTGTTAATTATGAAAATAATAATATGAATAACTTGTCATCTAAATTATTTTTTAATAATATAAAAATATTGACAATAATTGAATCAAATAACGTGAGATACTATGCATCAATTATTGTAGCAATAATTGAGTATAACCGTGTGAATTCTCACGTAAGTATCAATAATCAATATTGTGTGCTGCTTAGCAACCACGCGTATTACTGTACTTTTAATATCGGGTATTTCAACAGTTAACGGTAAAACTTTTGTCGTTAATTTTATAAAAGATATTTTTGTCATTTTCTAACTCCGACAATAATTTCATTGTGGGGTCCACCAATGATTGTGTCGTCGTACGAATATTTCCTGTTAAAACGAATATTCTCCAACAAATCAAATATTTAATAACAACTTGCATACTTTATAAAATTTAAAAATATTAGCCACAACTATAACACTATATCAAATCCACACCATAATGTTCAAAAATATATTTCAAGAAAAATTAATCTTTATTTATGAAAGTTGGGGTCTTACAATAATGTTATTATTAAAGTTAAAATTATGTGTTGTTTTTTTAAAGACTTATAACATATAATGAAACAAAGAAGTGATCCCTATAGAGTTTATCCATAAAAATTGTGGTGTGGAAATAAGGGGACATAAGTTAAGCGTGAATTTGATTTCGATACGCTTAGGGGAGTTTGATGTTATCCTAGGTATGGATTGGTTGTTTAACCATAAGGCGGTTATAGATTATCACAAGAAAAGTATACACCTTAAGACCCCAAATCAGTCTAAGGCTATATTTTATGGTAGCAAGTCGCCAAGACAAACGAGTTGTCTGACGATGATGCAGGCGAAGAGAATGTTACGCAAGGGGTGTGGAGATTATTTGGCTCATGTAGTGGATACACGGGTGGTGAATTCGGACATGGGGTAAATACCTATAGTGAATGAGTTTGGGGGTGTCTTTCCAGAAGAACTTCCGGGACTTCCGCCAGACAGAGAGATAAAATTTGTGATTGATTTAGTACCGGGGACATTGCTGATATCGAAAGCACCGTATCGAATGGCTCTGGTAGAAATAAAAGAATTGTTGCTCCAGTTACAAGAACTGTTGGACAAGAAGTACATCCAACCCAGTGTGTCTCCGTGGGGAGCACCTATGTTGTTTCTAAAGAAGAAAGATGGCTCAATGAGACTATGTATGGACTACAGAGAGTTGAATAAGGGTATAATCAAGAACAAGTATCCGTTACCAAGAATAGACGATCTGTTTGACCAACTTAAAGGAACGAGGTGTTTTTCTAAGATTGACTTAAGGACTAGTTATCATCAATTGAAAGTAAAGACGAAGGATGTACCAAAGACAGCATTTAGGACTCGTTACGGTCATTATGAGTTCCTAGTAATGTTGTTTGGACTGACGAACGCACCAGCTACTTTTTTGGATTTGATGAACAGAGTATTTAAACCGTACTTGGATAAATTTATGGTTGTGTTCATTGAAGATATTCTGGTATATTCGAAGACTAAGGAGGAGCATGCATAACATTTAAGGATAGTACTGGAGACGTTAAGAAAGGATAAGCTTTATGCAAAATTTTCAAAAATGAGTTCTTGTTGAAGAAGGTTCAATTTTTGGGACATGTCATCAACGACAAGGGATTTTCTGTTGATCCAACAAAAGTAAAAGCGGTGAGAAATTTGTTACAACCGAAGACACCGACAGAGGTTAGAAGTTTCTTGGGATTGGCAGGATATTACAGGAGATTTATTCAAGATTTCTTGAAGATAGCAACACCATTGACTAATCTGACAAAGAAGACTGTTAAATATGTGTGGACAGAGAAATGTGAACAGAGTTTTCAGGAATTGAAGAAAAGATTAAGTGAAGCGCATGTGTTGTCTCTACCAGATAGTATGGGGGGTTTTACATTGTATAGTGATGCGTTACACAAGGGACTAGGTTACGTGTTAATGCAAAATGGTAAAGTTATTGCGTACGCATCGAGTCAATTGAAGGACTATGAGAAGGGATACCCTACCCATGACCTGGAATTAGCGGCAGTAGTGTTTGCCTTTAAGATTTGGAGACATTATCTCTACGGAGAAAAGTGTGAGATATACACAGACTACAAAAGCCTGAAGTATATCTTCACATAAAAAGAGTTAAACATGAAGCAGAGGAGATGGTTAGAATTGATCAAGGACTATTATTGTGACATCCTATATCATCCAGGAAAGGCCAATGTGGTGGTAGATGCTTTAAGCAGAAAGAACCAAGAAAGATTGTTCGTATTGACAGAACAAGAAGAATTAGTCAAAGAAATGGAGAAAATGGAGTTGGAGGTGAAAAAGCCGAGGAATTCGGATGAAGTAATGGAAATGGAATCAAGTCAGACTTTACTCGACAAGGTGAAGGAGGCACAAGGAAATGATGAGGAATGTATTAACCTCGCGAAATGATTAGCCGAAGGTGAATAGTTAAAGTACAAAATTGACAGCACTGGATTGCTGAGATTTGAAGGGAGGATTTGGGTACCCGTGGTACCCGAATTAAGAGAAGACATTCTGCAAGAGGCCCATACTACGAAGTATTCAATACATCTAGGAAACACCAAGATGTATTAAGATTTACGCCAACATTATTGGTGGCCTAACATGAAGAGAGAGGTTGTTGAATGCGTCAACAGATGTTTAACATGTCAGAGAGTTAAAGCAGAGCATCAGCGACCAAGTGGACTGTTACAGCCATTGGAAATTCCAAAATAGAAATGGGAGCACGTCACAATGGATTTTGTGGTAGGACTCCCAGCGACACAAAAAGGTTGTGACGCCATATGGGTGATTGTTGATCGTCTCACAAAGTTAGCACACTTTTTGCCGATCAGGATCAGGTATACATTGGATCAATTGGCCAAATTGTATATCAAGGAAATAATCTCAAGACATAGAGTGTCAATATCAATTGTGTCCGATAGAGATCCGCACTTCACGTCTAATTTTTGGAAGAGTCTTCAAGAAATAATGGGGACACAACTAAGGTTAAGTACCGCATATCATCCATATACAGACGGGCAAAGCGAGAGAATGATTCAAACGCTAAAAGATATGCTCAGGGCCTATGTGATAGACTTCAAAGGAAGTTGGGAAGATCATCTTCTATTGGTAGAGTTTGCGTATAATAATAGTTATCATGCAAGCATTGGAATGCCTCCATACGAAGCCCTGTATGGAAGAAAGTGCAGAACGCCCTTGTGTTGGGACGAGGTAAGTGAACGTCGACTGTTGGGATCAGAGTTATTACTGCAGACCGTGGAAATCATCAAGGTGATAAGAGCTCGGTTAGTAGCAGCTCAAGATCGACAGAAGAAATACGCAGATATTCATCGCAAGAAAAAAGACTTCAAAGTGGGAAGTTATGCAGTCCTGAAAGTATCTCCTTGGAGGGGGAAGATAAGATTTGGAAAGAAAGGAAAATTGAGTACGAGATTTATTGGACCGTTCGAGATATTGAAGAAGATAGATGAAGTGGCGTACGAGTTAGCTTTACCCCCTAAACTCGAACATATTCATAACGTATTTTATGTGTCAGTGTTGCGACCTTATAAACCTGATTATAAGTATATGATATCGTACGAGCTGATCTAAGTCGAGAAGGACTTATCATATGAAAAAATTCCTACTAAAATTTTAGATAGGAAATAGCAGAGGTTAAGAAATAGGGTTATACATTCAGTTAAAGTTCTGTGGAGGAACCACAACGCTGAAGAAGCTGCGTGGGAACTCGAGAAAAAGATAAGGGAGAGTTATCCGAATCTTTTTAAGTAACCTTAGAAGGAATTTCGGGGACGAAATTCTTATAAGGAGGGGAGAATGTAATAACCATGAATTTCTAAGTCACTTTATAAATAGATATATCAATTATGAATGATATTGAAAAGAAAATAAAACTTTGTGGCATATGGTGATTGATTGTCTAATTAAATAATAAGTGTGTTATGAGAATTTTATAGGAAGTCCCTCTTATGGAATAATTAAAGTAGTGGACTAGCCTAAGAATGTTAACAATCAAGGGAGTTGATTAAGATGATGAACCCTAATTGAATATTCAATTTACTTGTAGGTGGCAAGTCTAATTAGGTAATGAAAGTAAAGTGGTATTCTTGATTTATGGGTGTGTGTAATATATAGTCCAAGTAGAAGTGATTTATTTTTTGTATATTTTTTTCAGAGCCACGTAGATAATATTTTAACGTCTGTCTACTTTTTTTAACGGAGTGACCCAATTTGAAAATAATAATTAGTTCAGTGAGTTAATTTGAAAAATTAAAAGTTCAATCAGGTATTCAATAAAACGTGTCAACTTCAGTGGCCAAATCATTAGTTTGCCTTCTTGATATGATAGATGCATTAGTTAAGGGCTAAACCCTTTGGAATCACTCAAATATGTTTTAAAATGATCAAGTTATGAATTAAATCCCAAACTACCCAACTGTTGAGAACATGCTACTGATCAGTCACTTGTGGACTGTTTTCGGTAACCAAAACAAACTCAGATTTGGTGTTTGATATATGAAAATTGTAGTTCGGGAAAATACGAATCCAACGATACCAAATGGACCCAAATCCGAGATGTAGATCTCGAGATATGAATGTTTCCGTAAAGGACCTGAAATCTGGAAAATGACTAAACTGTTATGAATGACCTTGCGGATCAGTCCACTTTGACACTGATTTCCAGGACCTAAACAGAACCGAATCTGATGTTTGATGAATGGAAATTGGAGTTCAAGAAGATACGAATCCAACGCCTCCTACGGAACCAAAATCCGAGTTGTAGACTTTGTTCTACAAATGTTTCCGTGAAGGACCCCAAATCTGAAAATGTTGAGCGAAATTTTGAATGTCAATATGAAGTGTAATGAAAATGGATTATTGTAATAAATAACTTTAAAGCCACTAATGGGAGTTAATTATATATAAAATGAAATGTAATTAATTACTTATTTATTATTTAAATGATGTTAATTAATAATTAAAATGAGTTAGTGTTGTTGGAATAACTACTTAATTAAGATTAAATAATAAATTGAGTTACTCAATTAATTAATTATTATTTAATTAATATTATATAATGATTAAAGTGTAATTAAGTAAGATTAAGTGATAATTACTTACTTACTTTGGCATGAAAGTTTATAGAATTAATTGTTTATTATTCAAATAATAAATAAAGATGAATGTTAATTAATTATCCTTTTAATAATAATAAGGAATAATTAAAGAAGAATGAAGTGAATAAATTAAATATTATTTATTGAAAGATGAGGGAGTTATTAATTATTATTTAAAGACAAATAATAATTTAATTAATTAATATTAAATAATGAGGAGTAATAATTGGTTATTAGTAAGTAATAACTAAAGGTAAATGGTTAATTACTATTTAACTTATAGTAATCGAAGGAAGTGGGGGTTTACAATTTAATGAAATTAAAATAACTCCTTAATTAAACGATTATGATAAATTGTTTAAAGATCTAATAAGTGCTTATCACTTAAGGAAAGCCTTATTAAATTATTAAATCATTAACTTAAGATCAATTAAATATCTTATAGGATTAATGATAGTACATTAGATGCGTGTACCTTATGAATGTATTATTGGTTAGATAATAATACGAGTAGGCATATTGATGAACAAATATACGCAGTACTAATTGATAGATCTACCTTATCAATGATAGGTCATTCAAAGATTGTTAATTAAAGCTAGAAAGTTGTAGCTCACTGAACATGCAAGTTTCCTAACTCAAACTCGAGTTATTATTGTTCAAGTATGATGGTGGATAAATATTGTTAATTTTTCGACATCCTGATGAATTATTGTGAATCCCACTTGGTGCAAATTGAATTCCTGTTCTACTATATGTTGAACTGCTTATGAGATGGATCTATGCTAATTGTGTCAGCTAGATCAAGCATGTTTAAAATTTATTAATTCAAATTCGTTATGAGATGGATCTATGCTAGTTGTGTCAGCTAGATCAAGTATGTTTACCATTGCTTATGAGATGGATATATGTTAGTTGTGTCAGCTAGATCAAGCATGTTTAAAATTTGTTAAATCAAATTTGTTTTAAAGAGATGTACATATTCAATTGATTTAATAAGGACTCCTGACTGAGAAATGAATGTTATTGAGGCATCATATTGGAAATAATTGTTGATGTCTAGTAAGTGTTTATGAATATTACACCGGGTATGAAAGGTTGATCCCCTTGACTATCAAACTGCAAAGGACTAGTTTGAATACTGACACCCTTTGCAGATGTTCATGGTCATTTTGGACCACTCAGTATCTATGGTTCATGTTTATGGTGGACCACTCCGAACCTATTTGTATCTATTGTTCATAGTCATGGTGGACCACTCTGAACCTATTATTCAAATGTTCGAATAATATGAAAGTAATTCATGTTCTTCTACAATCATATTCTATTATTGAATTCTGAGCGATAAATTCATTTCTATCATGATATATCTTCTTATGTTTATACTTGCTAAGTAAACGTGTTGCTTACTCTTGCTATATCATGACATTTATTTCAGCTAAGCCATGATCATCTAAGAGAGACAAAGGAAAAGACAAGGCTCAAGAGTAGTTTGATTATGAACTAAGAAAGTATTTAGTTTAAATAATTGATGTACTCCTTTTGTAATATTAAGGGTATGTTTTATGTTAAGGTTGAGACCTTGGGATTTATGATGAAGACTTTATATTAATGAACAACGTATGTTTATTATTCCGCAATAATCTTAGAATGTTTATGTTAATGATGGATCGTGAGCACCGAATCCGAGGTAAGAGGACCCTGGTTTGGGGGCGTCACATAGAGACCCTTCTGGAATTGTTCAGAAAGGGTGCAGTTGCGCCCATTCTATAGTTCATTACAGCGCAGCTGCGCTGGATGCTATTTCTGGAACTATCCTGGGGCAACGCAGCTACGCCACTCCCATAGTTCAGCATAACGCAGCTGCGCTGTGCACCAGTACCTAATTGTGTTTTCTTCTATAATCTGATAAGCTTTAGCATGTTGGTAAAGCTTAGTTATGCATGAAAATAGGTTAACCATGTGGTCTAAAGTTCCCTTGCATATATGAGTTACGTTGGTTTACGTTAATATATGTTTCGAAAAGAAACTTGAAGATTTTGAAAACAAACCTTGACGAACTTTGAGTCATTTAAGTTTTACGTGATATATATTCAAATATATTTTTTTGTAATTAAAAAGTAAAATTTTAATAACCATAAAAAGTAAAAATTAACGAAATAAAGTTATAATTATTTTTCTAGATATTAAAATTTATGTAAAACAAACTTATTATTACGTAACAAATCTTATTATTCATATAAAAAAGTATTAAAAATTATAATAATTATTTTCTCATATATTAAACTAAACATAAGTCACACTTGAGCATAATTATTTACAAGAAAATGACAAATATTGTTACTCAAAAAATAAGAGAAAAATATATTAAAAGAAACATCTTTTTACAAGATAGGGTTAGTAATAAATATTATTATATTTTTTTATTTAACATTGCAAAAAAACAATGTCAATCAGATACTAAAAAATGTAATCAAAATCATAAACATCCCAAATTTTGACATATATTTAAGAAAATGTAATATAAAAAATCATAATATGAAACTAAGATTGCAAATAATAATTTTTGTTGTTAAACACCGTATTCTAGTTACGCACAACACGCAAGTATACGTAAATACTACAAGTCAACAAGTAATAAAGAGTAAGTAAAGTATCGCTCCTAATAAAGAGTAAGTGAGAATTAACTAATAAAGTTCACCAAGCATTAACCCATAACCATCTTAGTCTTATTTAAACGAATGATATTATATTTTGTATTTAAACTATTAAATTAAATAAACCTAACTATTCCTAGAGTGAGACTAGATAATAAAGACCCGAGATTACAATTTCATCTATCGACTCATTCAAATCCATACATTTCATGTTAAGCCAAATTAATTGTACCTGGATTGTTAATGAGAACACAAAAACAAAAGTATAATATAATATCTCTCAATGTACCATACCCATATCAAATATAATCCCCAATTGAAAGAATACACATGAACACCCAAATTACCTAAACCACTATATGTCTATGTGATTTACAAATAATTAGGGTTTAAGCCCAAGTTCTCAATCGACTACGAAATGTGTGCTTCTAAGATATGTCTATCCTAAGCACGAATCATATATTCCATCACCATGTAGAACATACAAACACAAGCTATCAAGATCAAATCTAAACTCATACTCCGTCTTTCAAGTTCATATGGGTTATCCCAAAGAATTGATGGCCAATCAACTAAGCAAATAAGCATAAATCTTAATAGACAATCCCATAGCAATCAATAAGGTTAACAATGAAGTATATCATATTAAACTAAGCAATAGAATCCATTGCAATCCCAAAATAAAGTTTAACTCATCATAGAATCAAAATCCATAATCCACAATTGACTATACATTGAGAAATAAAGATAGAAGTAAAGAGAAGTTAGGGAATTAGGAATGCAAATCTGAGATTCTCCTCTTGCTCCAATTCTGAATTTCCTATGCTCTTCAATTGCTTCAATCTTCAACTCTAATCTAATCTAGGGTTCTAATCTAATCTAAAAAGAAAGAGAAGAAAAGAAAACAATAGTAGCTTTAGCCCCCAAGGGGTGGAATAATGTCTTACATAATGAAAATACGTCTAATATATAAGCCCTAATTGAACCCCTCTCTCCGTTACGCTTCAATTGCACTGTTTAATGAAAAGTCAGCTTTGGTCAACACCCGAAGTCGCGCGACCGCGCAAGAATTGGCCTAAAGTTGGGCGCGGCCGCGCGCAAGTATTAAATCGCGTCTTTTTGCTATCAGAATTCACGCGCCACATGAGGAAAATCGCGCATATACCCACGAGGTTGATTTTCTTCTGCAAAGTGCTCGCAAAATGGCCATAACTTTTGATCCGGAAGAGTTACGGGGCTTGCCACCTATCAAATCGAAGCTATCGACGAGCTCTACAACTTTCATTCTTTGATGATTCAGAAATTCTGGACGGATGAAGGCTGAAAGTGGTCTGGAAGTGACTGCTATGAAACTGGCTAACCAAAACAGCAAAGTTTGACGTCCGTTGGTACAAAGATCATAACTCTTGCATCCGAACTCCGATTAGAACGATTCAAGATGTTCCGGAAAAGCTTAGAAGAAGCTCTACAATGTAGTCCAAGTTCCAAACCAAGAACATGAAATGAACATGATAGCCCAAATGATATCCGATTGCTTTTCTTTGCATTTTCCTTGCTTTTCCTTACTAATAGTCGCTCACACCGCTCCCAAACATATAACCTACAAAATGAACACAAAATGCATGAAAAGTAACTAAGACACATAAATATAAGCAATTAATTCAAGTAAAAGATACTGGATAAGTGTATATAAAATCCACTTATCAAATAACCCCAAACTTAAACCGTTGCTTGTCCGCAAGCAACACAATATAATGCAATCTATATTCTATGCAAGCTACGCTACTATGACAATGAATCCCCAGATTTCCAGTCATGTTATGAATTCCAATAAGATATGCCTCAGAGAAATATCAAGATCCAAGAACAAAGCATCAAACTAAGCTAAAGGCATAATGACATACAATCATATAATCCTAACCTGCTATAAAGATGTTGTGTGTGTGTGATGTGTTCACATATAAGCTTGACAAAGGTGAAGATACCACATGCTAAATTGCTTAAGGAAAAAATTGAAGTTTAAATCAAGAACTATGCATACAAATGAAACAACAACTACTCCAACACATCAATACAAACTAAGGTTCAACAAAGGGTTTATTCTCGCTTTATTTTTTTACTCACGAGGCGATTTTCGCACTTTCCCATGCAGTTTATTATTTTTTTTTTTTTTTTTTTTTATATATATTTTTCCCATGACTGTGCAATGTCTCATTCCATTAGGCTAATAAAGTGCTACCCCTTAGCGAGCTTTCAACCAACGACTCCTGCACCATTAAGACCTTAGGGCGCTAGTGTAGAGACAATCCCCCATGCATTTACTCAAGTAACAAAGGCCCCAAACAAGACTAGCCACGATAATTATTCAATTTTTTTTTTATTTTATTATATATATTTATTTTTTTAAAGCAAGCATACCCATGCGCTCCCAAAACTTGAGTTTAAGTGTCTTCATAGTCATTACTCACTTCCTACACAATTCTATCATTAAAAACAACATTTTCCTCTCAATGCAGAAAGCATGCTAATCTTAACCAACAAGCAAATAGAACATTGTCATGCTACCTAGTAACATCTAAACAAAGAAGCATGAATTATATCCTCGTATAAAATTATAACTAAGCTCAAGATATCCACTAAATTCAAAAATCTATCAAATTTCTATGTCATCATTGGCCAAATTAGAATTCAACTAACTAAAAGCCCGGGATTATGCAATGTTATGCAACTAAACACATACTAAGTAAACAAGACAAAAGAAAACTAAAAAAAAATCATCATAATAACTAAAATACCCCTACTATGCAACTTAAACATGCAATCAAACTATATGCAACTAACTATATGCAACAACTACTCACTACAACCCAATACCCCCAAACTTAAAATAAACAATGCCCTCATTGTAATTAAAAGTGAAAGAATACTCCCTAAGTGGCAATGTCATCTCCGTCATTTCCTCATGATCCGATGGTATATCAAAGCGATGGCTAAGTTTGAGATATTCTATAGTTGGAGACCGAGTGTGGGCTTCTAATCGTCTCAATGCTTGAGTCGAAAATTCTAAAAATTTAGCATTTTTTTCTCGCGATCGAGCTATATGGCGCGCCATGCAAGCATGGTGTTTGGCTTAGTAGTTAAGTGCGCCACCACCACCATCAACTCGGTAAGCTTCAATTTTTGACTTTTTGATGTGTGATCCTAAATGCTTATACCAATTGGATTGAACTCGAGAGAGAGAAACAATAAAACTATTATTAAGACTTACCACTATCTAACATCTACTAAATATGGAAATGTAAAAAAGAATTAAACAAGGAGGAGAAAAGATTGGATGGGGTGCCTCCCATCGAGCGCTTCGGTTTATAGTCCGTTAACTGGACTCTTTTCTTGACACCGCTATCCAATTCCTCTACGATAAGATAAGAACCCTCCATCCATTAGAACCGCTATGTGCTTTGGTAGGTTCCCCATCATGAGAGTCTTCAGATTGAAGTCACCTAGCATATTTCCTGTACACGATGTCTCCATTTCTATTGCATCGCCAGGTGCTTCTCCTGTTGTATATGTGAATAGATTTTTGCATTGAGGCATGACAGATACAACATGATTTTCTTCTTCTATTATCTCTTCCTCAAATTTCACCATGGTTTGTAAGAGGCCTCATAATCGCAGTAATTTTGCTTTGGATGTGACTACCAAGGGACATGGGTGTGCAAATTTCACCTAATTTTTCAACTCTAATCGAGAAGGCACTTGGGGTATTATACAATCACCATGATCTTCATTTTCCATACCCCCAGCTTGTCTCCTCAATGTCCACTCCTTTCAGTTCATTCAAAGTGGCATGAACACCTCCGCTCTCCATCGCTTTCATCGTCCATGTCATAACACCAATTGTTTGGAGGGCGATTGTTCAAGGCTTCGAACATTTGATCCATATGATTCTGAAGATTTTGAATTGACCTCTCTTGCTCAATCATCTTCTCCTCAGTTGACGCTACAAACTTGAACCACAAATCCTCCAATCTTGAATTATCTTGTTTAGTTTCAAAATCCATGTATTGAGGACCATTCATCGAGGAGTTAATGAGTTGTTCCATCTGCTTGTTAAGATTTTGGCTTGATAACTCCTCGACTCATCATCATCTCTTCATGGTCTCGCTATGCTTTTTGACATGAATTCCTTCAACCTTGAATTTTCCTCTTGTTGCGTTGAAGGTGGATATGAGAAATCGATGGATGTGTTGACTTTGGGATGCAGATTGGTCGGGATAGTTATAACTCAATTCATAATCTGGGTGATACCCCAACCTTGTTGATAATCGTGATAAACATCGTTGTTGAAGTAATCACCCCAAACCGCACTTGTCCAACCTTGATGTTGCAATCGATAACTCGGATGCTCGCCAAAGACAAAGATATTCACATGTAACTACTATCTCTCGAAAAGGCCAATGCAAGAATATCCAACCTCTCCGAAAAGTGTTGCAATTTGTGCCGATAATGTAGAAAATACATTGAGTCCCTCAAAGGCTTGTGTCCCTTGGTTGAATCATATTTGTATAAGGCCATTGATAAACAAAGTCACCCATGGTACCTGAAAAGAGAGAAATATAAGAAGATAATTAAAAAAAAATAATATTTAAATTAAGACTAATTTGATTGAAATTAATGTTGGCAAAAATTTATTAAGCTAATTTCCCGGCAAAGACGCCAAAAACTTGTTGGGTAAATTCTAGTTACGCATAACACGCAAGTATACGTGGTCAACAAGTAATAAAGAGTAAGTAAAGTATCGTTCCCATGGAGAATTAACTAACAAAGATCACCAAGCATTAACCCATAACCATCTCAGTCTTATTTAAACGAATGATATTATATTTTGTATTTAAACTACGAAATTAAATAAACCTAACTATTCCTAGAGTGAGACTAGATAATGAAGACCTCGAGATTACAATTTCATCTATCGACTCATTCAAATCCATACATTTCATGTTAAGCCAAACTAATTGCTTTGGATTGTTAGTGAGAACACAAAAGTGAAATATAGCCATCTCTCAATGTACCATACCCATATCAAATATAATCCCCAATTGAAAGAATACACATGAACACCCAAATTACCTAAACCACTATATGTCTATGTGATTTACAAATAATTAGGTTTAAGCCCAAGTTCTCAATTGACTACGAAGCGGTGCTTTTCATATATGTCTATCCTAAGCACGAATCATATATTCCATCACCATGTAGAACATACAAACACAAGCTATCAAGATCAAATCTAAACCCATACTTCATCTTTCAAGTTCATATGGGTTATCCCAAAGAATTGATGGCCAATCAACTAAGCAAATAAGCATGAATCTTAATAGACAATCCCATAGCAATCAATAAGGTTAACAATGAAGTATATCATATTAAACTAAGCAATAGAATCCATTGTAATCCCAAAATAAAGTTTAACTCATCATAGAATCAAAATCCATAATCCACAATTGACTATACATTGAGAAATAAAGATAGAAGTAAAGAGAAGTTAGGGAATTAGGAATGCAAATCGAGATTCTCCTCTCGCTCCAATTCTCAATTTCCAATGCTCTTCAATTGCTTCAATCTTCAACTCTAATCTAATCTAGGGTTCTAATCTAATCTAAAAAGAAAGAGAAGAAAAAGAAAACAATAGTAGCTTTAGCCCCCAAGGGGTGGAATATCCTTACATCATGAAAATACGCCTAATATATAAGCCCTAATTGAATCCCTCTCCGCTTACGCTTCAATTGCACCGCTTAATGAAAAGTCACTTTTGGTCAACACTCAAGTCGCGCGCGTCACAAGAATTGGCCTAAAGTTAAAGTAGCTGGCCGCCGCAAAGTATTAAATCGCATCTTTTTGCTTATCAGAATCAAAGCAAGGCACATAGAAATCACATACCCATGAGGTTGATTTTCTTTGCGCAGTGTGCTCTCGTAAAATGGCCATAACTTTTGATCCGGAAGAGTTACGTGGCCTGCCACCTATCAAATCGAAGCTATCGATGAGCTCTACAACTTTCATTCTTTGATGATTCAGAAATTCTGGACGGATGAAGGCTGAAAGTGGTCTGGAAGTGACTGCTATGAAATGGCTAACCAAAACAAATAAGTTCGACGTCTGCTGGTACAAAAGATCATAACTCTTGCATCCGAACTCCGATTGAATGATTCAAGATGTTCCGAAAGAAAGCTTAGAAGAAGCTCTACAACATAGTCCAAGTTCCAAGCCAAGAACATGAAATGAACACGAAAGCCCAAATGATATCCGGATTGCTTTTTCTTTGTATTTTCCTTGCTTTTCCTTACCAATAGTCGCTCACACCTTCCCCCCTAAACGATAACTACAAAATGAACACAAAAAATGCATGAAAAGTAACTAAGACACATAAATATAAGCAACTAATTCAAGTAAAAGATACCGATATAAGTGTATATAAAATCCACTTATCAACAAATTAAAAACAAAAAAGAGTCTCGTTGAAAGAGTACTAATCAGACTGGATTAAGCAATGTAATACCCAAAATTTATACTCCAAATTTGACTCATTTAGACTTTCTCCGCTCAATCTAAATAATTTAATAAAATTTTATTATAATCAAATCATTAATAACATAATAATATTAAATTTATTATTAAAAGCTTTTACAACTATGTCGGAAAAATTAATTAATTTAAATTAATATACATAACTACAATTTGATTTACCAATTATGATTTATAAATTTCATGGCTAAATACTTATTAAAGTATAATATATATATATATATATATATATATATATATATATATATATATATTCTTATATAAATATAACATATATAAGCCTGTAACCACTATATATACTACATATCAGAAGCCTATATATATATATATATATATAGATAGATAGATTGTCAAAAGCTTGAAACTAAAGATTGACATGACTGCCATCAATACTCACGCCCAAAGTAATAATAATTTATATACCCAAAAAGCAGTAAAAGAAAAGAAATAACAAGTCTAATACAATCTCTCTCACAAACACAATCACAACAAATGATCTGCCTCGATTTATAGTAATAAACGGCGGTTGGCTCCTCTTTCTCTTTAACAGGTTGTATAAAGAAAATAAGATTAGGTTTAGTTATTTATTAATAACAAACCTGATACAATCTCTCACAAACACAAACACAATCACAACAAATGATCTACCTCGATTTATAGCAATAAACGGCGGCTTGATTCCTCTTTCTCTTTAACAGGTTGTATAATGAAAATAAGATTAGGTTTAGTTATTTATTGTAAAACCCCAACTTTTTGAATAAAGATGAATTTTCTATAAATATTATTTTTGAATATTATGGAATAAAATTGATATAATGTTATAGTTGTGGGTAATATTTATAAATTTTGCAAAGTATGCAAGTTGTTGTATTATATTCGATTGGTCGGGGAATATTCATTTTAGCAGGGAATATTCGTATAACGGCGTAATCATTGGTGGACCCCACAACGGAATTATTGTCGGATTGAGAAAATGACAAAAATACTTTATAAAAATAACGACGGAAGTTTTACTGTTAAATCGCTGAAACAACCTATGTTAAAAAGTACAAAGAATATGCGTGGTTGCATAGTAGCACACAGTATTGATTATTGATGCTTACGTGAGAAGTCACTCAGTTTTGTTCAATTATTGCTATAGTAATTATTGTCAATTTTGATTATTATTTGGACCCCCCACTTTCCTTTTTAAAAAAAAATTGTCGGTAGAAGTTATCTCGCTTTTCATTTTATATATATATATATGAATACATATATATATATATATA
The DNA here is from genome assembly GCA_020205605.1 of Panax ginseng. NCBI lineage: Eukaryota > Viridiplantae > Streptophyta > Magnoliopsida > Apiales > Araliaceae > Panax > Panax ginseng. Next base: position 98,926,839 of record CM035148.1, read on the forward strand.
TATATATATATATATTATTAGTGGAAGGTGGGTGGGGATGGGGTGGGGGGTGGGGGAAATTAGGTGTGACTGATAGGAGTATTATTATGTATATATATATATATATATATATATATATATATATATATATATATATATATATATATATATATGGAAGTTTGACAAAATGGGCGAGAGGGTAAGAGGAGAATTCACGGGTCTTCCACCCGTGATTTTTTTTCTTGCACATGTTATATATATATAATATATATATTATATTGTATTATATTTTATTTAAAAGATTTTGCTTTAATTATGGACCGTCCGATTAAAAGTAAATCAATCTGGACCGTTCATGAGTTAGTTACTATGCAGTCCATTTTTCTATAAATAGAAGCTCATTCCTTCATTATTTCTTATGAATTCACTGAAACTCTAGAGAGAGAAATTATAAAGAAACTATAAAAAAGTATTCTGCTACTTCCCTACTCTTATATTCAGTTTATTTTACGGTAAGGGGTGTTATTTCTTTTGTATTCATAAAGAGAACTTCAGTTATTCTATTATTTATTATTCTCATTGGAATAACCAGTATACGCGACTACCTTATACTTGGTGACATTCTTCTATTATTCTGTTGGAATATCATGTCTGTGCGTTTTACACCAGACTGGTTCCGTCTTTGTTATTATTCTGTTGGAATATCCTGTTTGTGCGTTTTACACCGGACCTGGTTCCATCTGTATTATTCTGTTGGAACATCCTGTCGGTGCGAATTTCGCTTGACCTGGTTCCGTTACTTATTATTCTGTTGGAATAACCTGTCTATATGAAGTACCGCATGCATGGTGATTTCTTTTGTTATTTCATTCGTTATTATACTCAGTTGGTTAAAGTTTTGACTTCTATACTCCATGAAATTAGTGGAATATCCTTGATATTTGCGCTTCATCCAGTATCTTTTCATGGAAATATTCTTCTGAGCATTCTTGAATTTTACTCTACAAAGCAGTATCATGTTAACAATTTGGACGTTATTGATTCTTGGATAAATTAATTCTTGAACTTGTTTTTATTGAATTCTTATATCATTGTCATCATCCTCATGTTTATATTATGTTGAAAGTCATCCGTGACCTGTATTGCATAGATGGACTTGGTATGATTATGACCAGGGATTATTCGGTGTAATAATGACCGTAATGTTACAAATGATATGAAAAAAGTCCTCATTGGCCCGTAGTGCATTGATGAATAGTTGTTGGCATGATCATGACCATTAATGAAAATACAAATATTCTTGGCCCGTAGTGCATGGATAATTGTGGTCGTGATACTAAAGAATATCCTTGGCCGTAGTGCAGGGGTGATTCGATGATGTGGAATATTTATTAAGCTGAGTCTCAACGATAACAGTGATGAAAAACCTTTTAAAGCATAAAAGATAGTAGATTTTATTTTCTATTTGACTCTTTTAATGGATTGCTTGTTCATTGCAGCTTAAACTTGATGTTTGTTATATTGTATCAGTTTAACACTTGTTTAAGGCTAATGATAATTTATTCGCATTATCTTAGTCATAATATTTCTTCTTGGGCTAGTTGAGCTCACCCTTTCTTTCACCGTTCTCTTGAGAAATGAGAATATAGGTGGGGCGACGAGCCTCGGGGAACGGAGTGATGGACGATGATAGTATTAGTAGTCCTCACTATTCTCGTGAAATAGTGTGTTAACAATTGTAATGAGGACTCCTTTTGAGTTTGTATAATCTCTAGTAGACAATAATTGTATTCAAACTCACGATTATGTTTTATCGTATTGTACCTAATGCATAGTTGTATTAGTAAATTGTATTTGAATTACATACCATGTATCCAAGCGACCCAAGATGGGTGATGTATACCTAATTTTGGGGCGTCAACAGTTGGTATCAAAGCTTGGGATATGATCCACAGCTAAGATGTGAGAATAGAACTAGGAGGGGAGAGCGGGAATTCCTTCAGCTAGTATGACCTACCTAAGTTTTTTTTTTTTTTTATTTACTTGGTGGTCGGTCGTAATATAGGGATAATATGTTACATGTCAATTAACCTTTTATTTTGTGGCGATTCTAAAAATGACATCCGAGAATGTTGAGAATAACAATGGAGCACAAAGCGACCGCTGATTCACCACATATCAATAATCGTGACAATGTGCATCGAAGGCGATAATCCTCATGCAAACAACAACACCGACCAAATGATGAATGATGGATTGTTCGAGAGGCTTTATACAATTCATGCAACAAAGAAAGTAGAGTGGCTCCTATCCAAAATATAGGTGGAAACACTGGAAACTCTCGGGCGGTCACCACTAAACAGTTCAAGGAGCTGGGACCACCAGAGTTTAAGGGAGAGCCAAAACCACTTATGGCGGAAACATGGATAAAGAAGATCACCAAGATATTTGATGTCTTGGGATGTTCCGAGAGCAAAAGGTTCCTTTGCGCGCTTTATGTTACGCTGAGAGGCAAATTCATCGGTGGGAATCGGTAAAACGTACTCAACCTCTGCCAGATCAAGATGTCTTGGGAGAAGTTCCAAGAGTCATTCAACGACAAATACTTTCCCGAAAGTATTCGTCACATGAAGGAGGTGGAGTTTATCAAATTGGAGCAAAACAATATGACCGTAGTCGCAATACGAGGCAAAATTTGCGAGTTATCCCGGTTTTATTCCCCACTTGGTGGATAATAAAGAGAGATGGCGCGAATGTTTTAAGAGGTTTGAAGCGGGAGATACGTCCAACATCTTATTTCTCATAAACCGTGTGTTTGTATTCGGATGTTGTAAATAGGGCTCAATTGGTGGGAGCGTGATAACGAGTCAACGCAACCAAAAGAGAAGCAAAAAACAAAATGATAATACCGATGAGAGCTCATCATCGAAGCGGTGACAACAAGCATGGAGGGAATCAACATGCTAGAAATGGTAACCACTTCGGTGGTAATCAGGGCCAAAATAATAAGAATAGACATTTCAAGAAAAGGAGATTCAACAATGATGGAAAGACGTCAGCACCAACACCCGTTGTTAAGGAAGGAGAAAGACCATCTATCATATGCTTCAAATGCGGAGGGGAGGGACACATTAGTCCAAATTATGCGCGATCATTCAAAAGCATGTTATAATTGTGAAAGAGAAGGTCACTTAGCCCGATTTTGTCGTTCACCGAAGACAAATTCAGCTAGGATGGAGGCACCAAAGGCCGTCCCAGAAAAGTCAAAGCTGGTAGTGCAAGGGAGAGCGTTTGTTGTAACCTCCCAGAAAGCAAGGAACCCGAATGAGGTTATCACGGGTAAGCTTATCATAAACTCTAATGAAGTCTATACTTTATTTGATACCCGTTCTACCCATTCTTTTATTTCTCCTACTTGTGCTCATCGATTAAATTTGACTCCGGAGAAATTAGACTTTGACTTATCTGTGGAAACTCCGTTGGGAGAAACCTTCATTACATCCACTGTTTATAAGTCTTGTTTGGTTCAAATCGGTACCCTCACATTACCTGTCGATCTTATTTCATTAAAAATACTTGCATTTGACGTGATTCTAGGGATTGATTGGTTAACTACTCATCATGAAAAAAATGATTGTTTTCGTAAGGTTGTTAACTTTCATATTCCTAATCAACCTATTATGCGAATTCAAGCGACCAAACCATTAAAATCAATCACGGTCATCTCAAGCCATAAAGCTATTCGTTTATTGAAAAACGGATGTCAAGCTTTCTTAGCTCATGTCACATATCTAAACAAAAATACGTTAGCTTTGAATGATATTTCTGTTGTTAATAAATTTCCTGACGTATTCCCCGAAGAACTTCCTGGCCTACCCCCAGAGCGTGAAATTGAATTTTGTATCGACCTTGAACCCGGTACAAAACCTATTTTCAAAGCCTCATATTGAATGGCTCCTATTGAACTTCAGGAGTTAAAGACCCAACTATAGGAATTATTAGACATTGGCTTTATTCGTCCTAGTACTTCTCCTTGGGGTGCTCCTGTTCTATTCGTGAAGAAAAAAGATGGGAGTATGCGACTTTGTATTGATTATCGGGAGTTGAATCATGTCACCATCAAAAATAAGTATCCATTGCCACGTATTGATGACCTGTTTGACTAGTTGCAAGGAGCCAAATTCTTTTCAAAGATTGATCTTCGTTCCGGATATAACCAATTGAAGATTAGAATCGATGACATTCTAAAGATAGCTTTCAGAACTCGGTACGGGCATTATGAATTCCTAGTCATGTCTTTTGGATTGACTAATGCTCTTGCTGCCTTCATGGATATGATGAACCGAGTATTCAAGGAATATTTGGATCACTTTGTGGTCGTCTTTATTGATGACATCCTTATTTATTCCAAAATCCATGAAGATCATGAGCAACACTTGAGGCTGACACTCCAAAAGCTTCGTGAATACAAGCTTTATGCCAAGTTGAAGAAATGTGAGTTTTGGCTTAAGGGAATTCCTTGGGCACGTAGTATCAAGTCATGGAATATCTATTGACCCGGAAAAGATTAAAGCAATTCAAAGCTGGGAGCAACCTAAATCAGTGACTGAAGTACGTAGCTTTCTCGGTTTAGCTGGTTATTATCGGAGATTCGTGGAAGGATTTTCTTGAATCGCTACTCCATTAACTTAGCTGTCTAGAAAAGATACAAAGTTCGGTTGGAGCAAAGAATGTGAGAAGAGTTTTCAGGAACTCAAGAGGAGACTCATTTCAGCACCTGTTCTAACAATACCATCTGGCTCGGAGGGATTTGTCATCTACAGTGATGCTTCGGGCAAAGGGTTGGGATCTGTTCTCATGCAACATGAAAAAGTCATAGCCTATGCCTCAAGACAACTCAAAGAATATGAGAGAAATTATCCTACTCATGATCTAGAGTTGGCAGCTGTTGTCTTTGCACTTAAAGTTTGGAGGCATTACTTGTATGGTGAAAAGGTGGAGATCTTTACAGATCATAAACGCCTCAAATATTTCTTCACTCAAAAGGAACTCAACATGCGACAACGACGTTGGCTTGAACTGTTGAAAGATTATAATCTCATGTTTCTTAGTTACGTTTCATATATTTTATGTTATTTTGTAGGCGATGACACGACATTGGCATGAAGAAGCAAGGGAAAGCAATTCAGACTAAAAAGATTCAAGCAATTACAAGAAGGGAAGATTGCTGGGCTTTTAACACCAAGTGGGATGCATGTTTTTGGCTTAGAACTTGGATTTTATTGTAGATCTACTTCTTAGCTTTCTGAAACATCTTGAATCGTCCCAATCGGAATTCATATGCGAGAGTTATGGCCTTTTTATCAACGAAGATCAAAGCTAAGAGTTGTCATGCTTGCCATTTACACATCATCTACTTCAAGCTCGATTTCCTCCTTGTTCCAGTCCGAATCTGTCAGTTATTAAAGAATGAAAGTTGTAGATCTCGTCGATATCTTCAATTTGATAGGTGGCAGGACCCGTAACTCCTAGCGGATCAAAGGTTATACATGTTTTACCAAAAGATGTCATAGTAGAAAAATAGGGCAGCGCGGACCATGCTAGGGGCGCGCTAGGCGGCCAGATTTTCTGCATATTGCGGCCTTGATGCGCCAGAATGGCTTGCTTAGGGCACGACCGCGCTAAGCGGCGGAAGACAAATGTGAGTATGGTTATTTGATGTCCAATTTGAGCTAGAATAGGATTCTTAGTTGCCTAACTTGCTAGGGTATCCATTAGAACTATAAATACATGAGAGACATAAAAGAAGGGGATCTAGGCTAGTTTTGGAGGATTCAATTAGATTAGATTAGAGTAAATTAGATCAAAACCCTAGTTCTTGTTAGATTTGGAGATTGAAGCAACTTGGAGACCATTGAAGATTCAAAGTAGGAGCAAGGAGGGAACATCAAATCTACAGACAAGAGATTCTATCTTTTCATCTTCTTCTATCTTTGTCTTTTAATGTGTATTCAATTGTGGATTCTTAGTTTTAATTCAATAATAATGAACTAATTCTTTGTTTGAGATTACAATGGATTTTATTGTGTAGTTTATTTTAATATGCTTCGTTATCAATTATTATGTTCTATTGTGAGGATTGTCTTTTGTGATTTGGACTTAATTGCTTAATTGACTAGCTAAAAATTACCGTAATAATCTATATGAACTCGAGAGATGAAGTATTGATTTAGATCTTATCATGATAGCATGCGTTTGTGATTTCTACATAGATGAAATTCATGATTCGTGTTTAGGATAGAGATATGCCTTTACGCCATATGTAATCTTATAGAGAACTTGTGCTTTAAATCCTTTTTAATTGTAATTCACATAGAGATATAGTGGATTAGTTAATTATGGTGTCTTGCTTGATTCTATCATCTGTGGATTTAAGTGAGTATGGGTATTATGCATCGAGAGATGGGTTTATCTGCTTTAGTGTTCTTGATTAACTATTCATGATAGAGAATAATTGATGAGAAATGTATTAACTTAAATGAAGCAATAAGTGAAGTTTTGATCTTAAATCTCCGTAATCTTAATTTAACTAGTGGTAATTAGAATTAGTTTATTTATAAATTGAAATTCATTCGTTTAAATAAGATTGAGTTGGTTACGGGTTAGTACTTGGTGATTTGTATTAATAATTCCTCGTGGGAACGATACTATACTTACTATTATATTACTTTTTGACCACGTATACTTGCGTGTTGTGCGTAATTAGATTTTACCCAACACTGATGCATTGAGTAGAAGATCATATGCAAGTACGAGTGAGATATTGTCAACGCAAAGGCCCATTTTGTGTGACTTGCAAAGGATGGAGATAGAGTTAAAGACTCCAGGGACCCATATGATGATGGCTAATATACGAGTAGAACCGACTTTAATCGATAAAGTTAAAATTTGCTCCAAGCTACTGGACACTGGAGTCGATGCGTATGAGGAAGAAAGTGCAAGAAGGTGCGATCTTAGGAAGCAAGAATCGATGAAGAAGGAATACTTCGAGTCAACTCCAGACTTTGTGTTTCTAAAGACCCTGATTTAAAGTATAAAATCATGATGGAGGCGCACAACACACCGTTTGCAATCCATCCTAGGCGTACCAAAATGTATCATGATCTTCGACATACATTTTGGTGGGGCAATATGAAGAGAGAGATAGCGCTGTTTATCTCAAGGTGTCTAGCGTGTCAATGAGTCAAGGCGGAGCATCAAGTACCAAAAGGTCCATTGCAACCACTTGAAATTCCAGAATGGAAGTGGGAGCACATTACCATGGATTTCGTTACTGGTCTTCCCAAGGTTTCTCAAGGCATAGATGCGATTTGGGTCATTGTTGATAGATTGACCAAGTCTGCTCACTTCTTACCAATACGAGAAACTTATACACTTGAACGTTTGCTCGTATGTACATAAACGAGATTGTAAGATTGCATGGTATGCCAGTATCCATAGTTTCTGATCGAGATCTAAGATTCACTTCACGATTTTGGGTTAGTTTGCAGAAAGCTATGGGCACAGATTTACGATTTAGCTCGGCATATCATCCTCAGACAGACGGACAGTCGGAGAGGACTATTCAAACTCTTGAAGATCTATTAAGACTCTGTGTTCTTGATTTCAAAGGAAGTTGGGACAAGTTCTTACCATTGATGGAGTTTTCCTACAACAACAGTTATCAAGCAAGTATTGGCATGACTCCATTTGAAGCGTTGTATGGAAGAAATTGTCGCTCCAAATCTTTCGGGATGAGGTGGGTGAAGCAATGTTGTTGGGACCGAGTTGAATGCGTTATGACTACGGAAAAAGATTCAAACGATCCGTGAACGATAAAAACCCTCACAAGATCGACAAAGAGTTATCTTTGATCTTCATCGAAAGGACGTGAAATTCGATATAGGAGATCACGTGTTGTTACGTATTGCTCTATGGAAAGGAGTTACGAGATTTGGAAAGAGAGGAAAGCTCAATCCTCGATTCATTGGCCCATTTTTAATTCTTGATCGAGTAGGAACTGTGGCCTATAGACTCGCTTTACCGCCAAATATGTCTCGTGTTCATAACATTTTTCACATATCCATGTTATGTAAATATGTGGAAGACCCGAACCACATTATTGAGTTAGAACCGGACGAAATAGCGGAAGATTTGACGTATGAAGATGTTCCTGTTCAAATCTTGGATAAGAAGGAACATATTCTGGGCTCCAAGGTTATACCTCAAGTTAAAGTTTTGTGGAGAAACCACGATGTTGAGGAAATGACTTGGGAGTTAGAATCGGAAATGAAATCAAGGTATCCATACCTCTTCGATATACCAGGTACGTACCCTAATTTCGAGGACGAAATTTCATAAGAAGGGGAGATTGTAAAACCCCAACTTTTTGAATAAAGATGAATTTTCTATAAATATTATTTTTGAATATTATGGAGTAAAATTGATATAATGTTATAGTTGTGGGTAATATTTATAAATTTTGCAAAGTATGCAAGTTGTTGTATTATATTAGATTGGTAGGGAATATTCGCTTTTAGCGAGGAATATTCGTATAATGACGTAAATCATTGGTGGACCCCATAATAACGGAATTATTGCGGGATTAAGAAAAACGCGACAAAAATACTTTTTATAAAAATAACGGCGGAAGTTTTACCGTTAATCGTTGAAACACCGGTGTTAAAGAAAGTAATATGTCTGGCGTGGTTGCATAGTAGCACACCAGTATTGATTATTGATGCTTACGTGAGAAGTCACTCAGCTTTTGTTTAATTATTGCTATAGTAATTATTGTCAATTTTGATTATTATTTGGACCCCCACTTTCCTTTTTTAAAAAATTATTGGTAGAAGTTATCTCGCTTTTCATTATTGGTAGGAGTATTATTATATATATATATATATATATATATATATATATATATATATATATATATATGGAAGTTTGACAAAATGGGCGGAGGGAGTAGAGAATTCACGGGTTTTCCACATTGATTTTTTTTTCTTACATGTTATATATATAATATATATATATATATATATATATATATTATATTTTATTTTAAAGATTTTGCTTTAATTATGGACCGTCCAATTAAAAGTAAATCAATCTAGACCGTTCATGAGTTAGTTACTATGCAGTCTATTTTTCTATAAATAGAAGCTCATTCCTTCATTATTTCTTACGAATTCACTGAAACTCTATAGAGAGAAATTATAAAGAAACTATAGAAAAGTATTCTGCTACTTCCCTACTCTTATATTCAGTTTATTTTACGGTAAGGGGGGTTATTTCTTTTGTATTCATGAAGAGAACTTCATTATTCCATTATTTATTATTCTCATTGAATAACCAAAGATACGCTTACTACCCTATACTTGGTGACATTCTTCTATTATTCTCGCCTTTATTATTATTCTGTTGGAATATCCTGCTGCACGCTTTTACGCTGCACTTGGTTCCGCTCTTTGTTATTATTACATTGGAATATCCTATCTCATGCATTTTACGCCGACCGGGTTCCATCTCAGATTATTCTATTGAACATCCCGTTGGTGCAATTTCACTTTGACCTAGTTCCGTTACTTATTATTCTATTGAATAACTTTTATATGCTAAGTAATCTTGCATGCATGGTGATTTCTTTTGTTATTCCATTCGTTATTATACTCAGGTTGGTTAAAGTTTTGACTTCTATACTCCATGAAATTAGTGGAATATCCTTGATATTTGCGCTTACATCCAAAGATCTTTTTATGGAAATATTCTTCCGAGCATTCTTGAATTTTACTCTACAAAGCAAAGATCATGTCGACAATTTGGACGTTATTGATTCATGGATAAATTAATTCTTGAACTTGTTTTATTGAATTCTTATATCATTGTCATCATCCTCATGTTTATATTATGTTGAAAGTCATCTCGTGGGCTCGTAGTGCATAGATGGACTTGGTATGATTATGACCCGAGGATTATTCTTGCGGTAATCATGACCGTAATGTTACAAATGATGTGGAAAAAGTCCTCATTGGCCCGTAGTGCATTGATGGATAGTTGTTGGCATGATCATGACCATTAATGAATACACAAATATTCTTGGCCCGTAGTGCATGGATAATTGTGGTCGTGATACTAAAGAATATCCTTGGCCGTAGTGCAGGGGTGATTCGATGATGTAGAATATTTATTAAGCTGAGTCTCAACGATAACAGTGATGAAAAACCTTTTAAATCATAAAAGATAGTAGATTTTATTTTCTATTTGACTCTTTTAATTGATTGTTTGTTCCGCTGCAGTTAAACTTGATATTTGTTATATTGTATCAGTTTAACACTGTTTAAGGCTAATGATAATTTATTCTCGCATTATCTTAGTCATAATATTTCTTCTTGGGCTAGTTGAGCTCACCCTTTTCTTTCACCTTCTCTTGAGAAATGAGAATATAGTCCGACGAGTCGCGGAATCGGAGTGATTGACCAGATGATAGTATTAGTAGTCCTCACTATTCTGTGAAATAGTGTGTTAACAATTGTAATGAGGACTCCTTTTGAGTTTGTATAATCTCTAGTAGACAATAATTGTATTCAAACTCACAGTTATGTTTTGTCGTATTGTACACGACAATTGTATTAGTAAATTATATTTGAATTCTGTACCATGTATCTGGCGACCCAAGATAGGTGATGTATACGTAATTTTGGGGGCGTCACATTTATTTACTTCAAAACATATTTTATTAATTAATAAATTTATTAACTCTTCAAATCTTAATAGAATTTTAAAATTACACAATTATAAATTTGACCCACTAAATTTAAAGCCCAATTTTAGCAATTAATATCCATCATTATTAATACTTATTAGCCCACATAACTAAAATAACTATTTTGACCCAAAATAAATGACAAAGTCCAATATATATGTTTTAAAACAAGGTAATTTTTATTGTATATATATATATATATATATATATATATATATATATATTCTCAGGTATTACATCACCTACCCCTTAAAAATAATTCTGTCCTCGAAATTAAAAGAATAGAACGTACCTAATTATCAAAAAGATGCGGATATTCCGCTCGAATAGACTCCTCCATCTCCCAAGTGGCTTCCCGCTCCGAATGATTCCTCCATAAAACCTTAACAAACGGAATAGTCTTCCTCCTCATAATCCGCTCTTGACGATTCAAAATTGCCTCGGCTTGTTCCTCACAAGTAAGATCCTCCCGAATCTTATCGAATGGATATTGCACCACGTGCAATGGATGATAATGATAACTCCTCAACGCCGACACATGAAATACATTGTGTACATGAGCTAGCTATGGAGGCAAAACTAACCGATATGCAACCTCACCAACCCTCTCCAAAATCTCAAATGGGCCGATATAACGTGGACTAAGCTTTCCTATCAACCCGAATCGCCGAATGCCCTTCCAAGGAGAAACTTTTAGAAACACATGCTCACCAGGTTCAAATTCTAAAGTCCTCCTATGCTTATCAGCATAACACTTCTGCCGTGATCGAGCCGACTTAAATTTCTCCTTAGCCACCGCTACCTTCTCCGTAGTGATTTGAACTAACTCAGGCCCTTCTATTGCCCTTTTGCCAACCTCATCCCAACAAGTTGGTGCCCGACACTTTCTACCATACAGTGCCTCAAACGGAGCCATTCCAATACTTGCATGCTAGCTGTTGTTATAAGCAAACTCAACTAGGCTCAAGTAATCATCCCAATTACCCGACCACTCAAGTGCATAAGACCTCAACATGTCCTCTAATGTTTGAATAGTCCGTTCGGATTGCCCATCAGTTTGCAGATGAAAAGAAGTACTAAAGTTGAGCCGAGTACCCCAAGCTCGTTGAAACCCTTTCCAAAACCGTGAAGTGAACCGTGGGTCCCGATCTGAAACAATAGACACCGGAGTACCATGAAGTCTAACAATCTCCTGCTGAAAGATATGTGCCAACCTATCCATCGAGTAACCCTCATGGATAGCCAAAAAGTGTGCTAATTTGGTCAACTGATCCACTACTACCCATATGACATCATTCTTCCTGAAAGTCTTCGGCAAACCAGTCACAAAATCCATCGTGATATCCTCCCACTTCCACACTAGAATGTCTAACTACTGCAGCAAACCACTAGCTCGTTGATGTTCTATCTTCACTTGTTGACAAGTGAGGCACTTCCCAACATATTCAGCCATGTCTCGTTTCATCCCATTTCACCAAAAATTCTTCTTCAAATCCCTATACATCTTCGTAGAACCTGGATGAATAGAAAATGGCGAACTATGAGCCTCAGCTAGCACAGCCTCCCGAATGATTGGATCGGACGGTACACACAACCGCTCACCCAACCAAATCACACCATGGTCATCAATACGAAACTCGAACTGCGTGCCCTCCTCTAGATTCTGCGTCATACTCCACAACTCCCCATCTTTTTGAGCTTCTTTGACCCGCGAGATAAGAGAGGGCTCCACTCTCATACCCGCCAAATGCCCATCTGAACCTCGTACATACAACTCCAACTCGAGCCGCTCCATATCTGAAATAAGCTGATGTTGTGAAATATGAGCTGTGACACTCCCAGAACTCTTTCGGCTAAGAGCATCTGCAACCACATTTGCCTTCCCCAGGTGATACTGAATTCTAGCATCATAATCTTTTAGAAACTCCAACCAACGCCTCTGCCTCATGTTAAGCTCTTTCTGAGTAAAAATGTATTTAAGACTTTTATGATCGGTGAAGATATCACAAGTCTCTCCATACAAATAGTGCCTCCAAATCTTTAAGGCAAAGATCACCACTGCCAACTCCAAATCATGTGTGGGGTAATTCACCTCGTAAGATTTAAGCTGCCTAGAAGCATAAACAATCACCTTACTGTGTTGCATCAAAACACACCCCAAACCCTTCTTAGAAGCATCACTATAAATCTGGTAGCCTCCTGTCCCCAACGGCAATGCAAGTATAGGAGCTGTCATAAGTCATTTCTTTAACTCCTCGAAACTCTTCTCACGCTCCTCATTCCACACAAACTTCACGCCTTTTCTCATCAACTGAGTCAATGGTAAGGAAAGCAAAGAGAATCCTTCCATAAATCGCCTATAGTACCTTGCCAAACCCAAGAAACTCCTAATCTCTGTCACCGTAGTAGGTCTCGGCCATTTAGTGATAGCCTCAACCTTCGCAAGATCCACCTTAATGCCTTCAGCAGAAATAACGTGACCCAAAAATGCAACCTGCTCCAACCAAAACTCGCATTTAGAGAATTTAGCATACAATTTCTCTTTCTACAAAATCCCCAACACTGTGCGAAGATTCTCCTCATGTTGTTCCTTAGACTTGGAGTAAACCAAAATGTCATCAATAAAGACAATGACAAATTGGTCCAAGTACTCCCTGAACACCCGATTCATTAAATCCATAAACACCACTGGAGCGTTAGTCAACCCGAATGGCATCACCAGAAACTCGTAATGCCCATATCGAGTACAAAAGGCCGTCTTAGCCATATCCTCATCCCTTACCCTCAACTGATGATAACCCGACCTCAAGTCTATTTTCAAAAAATATTTTGCCTCTCTGGAGTTGGTCAAACAAGTCATCAATCCTCGGCAATGGATAATTAAATTTTGATGGTAATCTTGTTCAACTCTCAGTAGTCTATACATAGCCTCCTCACGTACCCGCCCTTTTTCTTCACAAACAAGACCGGAGCACCCTACTGCCAAACACTCAAACCAGAATAACACCACGATCTAACAGCCTCCTACAATCGCTTTTTTAACTCCTCGCAAACTCAATGGTGCCATCCGATACGGCGCTTTAGAGATAGGCTGCACTCAGAATAAGCTCAACAACAAACTCCACTTGTCGTTCTAAGTGGCAACCCCGACAACTCCTCGTAAAACACATCGAAAAAGTCACGAAGCAATTGGAACATCCTCAATACGAGACTCACCCTTAGATGTATCTTTCACAAACGCCAAATACCCTCACAATCCTTTGCCACCAACTTTCCAGCCTTTAAAGCTGAAATCAACTTCACCACCCTACTTGGTTGGGATCCTTGAAACACGAATTCTAGAGACTTCACATCTCCAAATATAACCTTCTTCGTCTGACAATCGATAGTGGCTTGGTGCTTATCCAACCAGTACATCCCAAGAATGACATCAAAATCGTGCATACTCATCGAAAGAAGATTAGCTATACGAATCTTATCCCCAAAACTTATCAGACACCCTCGATACAAATCAAAAATAACAACAGAAGTCCCCATCGGGGTAGCAATAGACATAACAGAATCTAAAGACTGAGATGGCACACCCAGGTGCCGAACAAAAGACCGAGCAACAATGGAATGAGTAAAACCCATATCAAACAAAATAGAAGCCTCGCGATTATCAACTAAAAGAGTGCTAAAAACAATACCTGGTGCACCTGCCGCCTGGTTATATGTCAAGGCAAACACTCGACCACCCTAATGCTGACCTCCATTGCCACCATTATCACTACCTCCACGATTACCACGTGGACCGGTACAATCCCTAGCAATATGACCCATCTGTCCACACAAGAAGCATGAACATGTGAGTCTATGGCACTACCTCCCTGGATAAATAGCCCCACAAGTAGCACAAGGAGCTATCGGGGTAAGATTTAGGTTACCCCCACCAGCTGGTCCCGGATAACGACCTGATTCTCGCTTCGCTGACGATTCTCGCCACCTTGTTGATGATTCTGACCATTCCAAGGTAAATTGCAATCAAGATTACGCCATTTGGCGAGGCATCTACTGATAACCTCTATTTTGATTCTGACCACGCCATTGCCCTTGTTGGCCACCACGATTCCTATTCACCTGACCACCCTGATTTCTCCCATGTTGAACTAAAGTTTGACCCTGCTGGTCATCTCTGTCCCTCTTTCGACTCCCATCCAGTTTAGAAGATCGAAAGTCCTGTCGCTCCATCTCAATATTTTTAGTTGCATTTGCTATATCTGACACATCTGCAAACTTGTTGTTAATGAGATGTTGTCGATACCTATAATGAATCCTCCACTTAAACTTCTCTCACTTTTGCATCACAGCCCCTACTTTGAGGTTCCCATAAAGCACGCCAACCTAGTAAACCTCGTCATGAAGTCCGTGATGGACTCATCATCTTTCTACCGAATCGACAGACATTTCTAAAGATAGGCCTCTTTATCGCTAAATGGAAGTACTGGCGATAAAAGACCTCACAAAACTCTCGCCCAACTAAGTGCCTCAACATAACCATCACCCTTTGTTACTTTCATCACTTTCCACCGCCTCTGCAGCATCCCCTTCTAGCTTGTGTTCGCAAGCAACACTTCTCGATTATCCGAGCACCCCAACACTTCAAAGATCTTCTAGGGTGGGCAATCCAATTCCTCTGCATCAATTGGAGTTGGAGCTGAATCGAATGCCTATGGTTTCTGCTTTTGAAACCTTTCCAACCACACATACATTGGAACCACCTGCTGATCAATACCATCTGCATTCCCTTCCTCTTCGTTTGCCTGTGGACCATTATTTCCTGTGTTCTCTCTTTCATAATTCAGCATTACAGTAAACTCCGTGCTACCAACCGAGGTAACGCTTTGATTCATCACGATTCACCAAGGTAGCCAACTGAGCATTTATCTGATTATTAGGTTGCTCAGTGGACTGACCCTCACCTCTTCCCCTATTGTTGCCTCGCCTCCCAGCAACTTTGGCAGATCTATGAGCCATCTAAGAAAGAGATAATGAATATAAACAAAGAAGATTAGGGATAAATTCAAATATGACTAATATAATAGCTGAACAGAAAATCAAACGAAACAGAAACCTAACCCAAAAGTCTACCCATAACTCACAGGTCAAACCTAAATAGGTTTTCTACAAGAAAGAACCTAAGCTCTGATACCAACTCTGTAACACCCCCTTTCCGAAATAGAAAGAGAGGTTACTCAAAACATAACAAAACTGATAAATTTAATAACAAGGCTCAAAGCCACAAAAGAATAGTCTTAATAACTGATAAATACTACAAGTCAACCATAATAAATCTCAAATTATCTCAAACCACAATCTAAAATAATTATACATCAAGTCTAAACAGAATATTTCTAAATCATTGGAATGAATGGAGCTCTCATCACACTTGCCCTTGATTCCCTTGATTACCTGCCAGAAGAAAAATACAGCATGAGCCAAATGCCCAGTACGGATATGGAATACAATTAATGAACCGAAATAGCTAACTCACTTAAATGAAATGAAATGAAATGAACTGAAACGAACAAAACTAACACAACGAAATAATAGGCTGAACCAAATGGCTAGGTATTTTTTTCATACCGAGCTCAAAATAAAATAGAAATATACCTTGCCACACAGGCAAGTCAAATAATGCCACATAGGCAAATCAAATAATGCCACACAGGTAAGTCACAAACATTGGACCGCGAATCCAATGCATATAAAATCGGAAGGCGTGTTTGACACAAACATCACCAATCCGCATAACAGAACAGAACAGAAAACTAGGGTCGACCCATATGCCTCCCACAACAAAACACCAAATGGCCAACTCCCAACGGAGCACAAAACGGAGAAGTCGTGGACTGATCACACCGCCACTAAGGTGTCATGCCTCGGTGCAAGAGGACATGCATGGTACCCCACAAGATGGTTATAGCTCAGGTATACCCTACGGTATTCTAACAAAGATACAATGTCACAACACATCCGACACAATATCAACACAAAGGGGTTCTAACGTGTACATGTTAAACTGAAACGAATTATCAACACAAAGTCTCCAAAAATATACTAACATGTACATCACTATAATATCAAAATAAATTTATAGTCATGATACACTAGTCTAAAGAGTACCAATAGGAGTTCTAATATAAACGCCAAAACAATCTATCATAATAAATTGACAAGAAATAATTATGAGAGGCAATACTAAATTTAGAAACGAATTACGAAATGAACAAATTAAAAACAAAAGAGTCTCGCTGAAAGAGTATGGAATCCGTACCTGAATTATGCAATGTAATACCCAAAATTTATACTCCAAATTGGACTAGTTTAGACTCTTTCCGTTCAGTCTAAATAATTTAATAAAATTTTATTACAATCAAATCATTAATAACATATTAATATTAAGTTTATTATTAAAAGCTTTTACAACTATATACATAACTTCAATTTGATTTACCAATTATGATTTATAAATTTCATGGCTAAATACTTATTAAAATATAATAATATATATAGACACTAGAAATTTTATGTACTATTGTTACTAACATTGCGGGGAGGATGATTAAGTCTTTTAAGAGGGAACCCCGAAAGACAATCCATATCCATACTAGGATACTACCGAAGCTCAAAGATCAACCCCGAGCCCACTGAGTAATAGCCCAACCTCGGATGTAACCCCGAGGCATGCGAGATCCAATACCAAAACACACACCTGAGAGACCGATTAATCTCTGGAGATAACTTGAGGTATCCATCTCAAATCCCAACCATGGGAATAGCCACCAACCTTGGTGATAACCCCAAGGAATGCAATTTCGATAACCCCAAATGCTTTTTTTCAAATGCGACCGGCTTTCAATCTCAAGCGCTCACAACGAGATACACTTTACCAACTCCGGCGATAACATCGGAAGACAGGCACACCTCAAAGGTGACAATGAGGACCTTCAATTGTTGTGTATCCAATCTCGGTAAGTCTCGAGCAACGTCTGCTTTATCATCCCAATCCAGCGATAACACCGGTGAGGGGCAACATCGTCATCTAGCCAACGCGATGCCATGCCACGTCGTCTCAACACCTTTACGCAACGATGTCCCACAAAACTAATCAATCCCGAGTGACTATTGTGCAGGGTAACGGATAAAAGTTGAAGCTTGAAGACCGAAGGGCACCGTCCCATCTTCAATGACTTCGTATAAACTCTAATCCTATGCCATCATACAACTCTCGACAACGGCGGTCTGAAATAGGTCCTGTATACCTTAAACGGATGCCCAGATTGCACTTCTGGAAGTTTGAGTGGACATTACAGTGCCCCAGTGCACGTACTTTGAGACGACCCGACCTGAAAAACCCGAGCCCACCCGGGTTGCCTCTGGTACACCTGCGGCTAAATTTCCTATAAAAATAGGGCTTGGGCTGCCCATTTTACAAGAAAAAAAGGCGAGGAAGCCCTGCCCAATTTGCTCTGCACTCATCCTATGCAGTGTACTTTTCCCCTTTTAAACACCTGTGAGCTCATATATAGCCCTTTTGTACCTACAAAAGTCAGTGTTTACCCACTCTAAAGATATAGAAGTCTTCTTTGGCAATCAGTTGTAAGCCTTCTCACACACTTTAGAGTCTTTCTCTTCATCTCTACACACACCCTTCTACACGTTTAGAGTAATGTTTGCTTGCTTTTGCACGGACTTGATTAGTGGTTTCATTCAATCTGATATATATATATATATATATATTATATATCTATTTACATATATATTGACTAACATTATTGAGTTATACCTCGATTGAGCCTGACTTCTTGATTCAGTGCGTTTATTTGCTTTAATATATATATATATATATATATATATATATATATATATATATATATATATATATATATATATATATATATATATATTAATCGTGTAATAGAACTTTGTTCGATGAGCCTAGACTTGATGCCTCGAGCGTTTATTTGCTTTAATATATATATATATATATATATATATATATATATATATATATATATATATACACACACATTATATATATTAATCGTGTGTTAGAACTTTGTTCGATGAGCCTGAACTTGATGCAGGCGTTTATTTACTTTAATATATATATATATATATATATATATATATATATATATATATATATATATATATATATATATATATATATATACATTTATATATATTAACCGTGTGTCGAACTTTGTTCAATGAGCCTGAACTTGATGCAGAGCGTTTATTTGTTTTAATATATATATATATATATATATATATATATATATATATATGAACTGTGTGTCTGACTCATTCGATGAGCACAGATTTACATCCGGTGTATTTTACTCGCTTTTGTATATATATATATATATATTTAGATATATGAACTGTTGTCCAACTCTATTCGATGAGCTTCGATTTTACATCCGGTGCGTATATATATATATATATATATATATATATATATATATATATATATATTTTCGTCTCTACACAGAGTTTCCTTCGTGGCGCTTGATCGCTTTTATGACTTTATTTACATTCCGACCACTTCGGAGTTTTCTTCAGTAGTGATTGATCGTATTCTGACTTCATTTAAGTTTTGTCCTTTGAGTTTCCTCCTGATTGGTTGATACCTTTTACATCTTTATTTACATTTTCGATCCCCCATGGTGGTGCTTCGTGGTTGGTGATCATGTCTGTATATATATTTACAGCTTTTATATATATACCGCCATCGCTTTCATACAAATTGCAGATATCATGCGCTTTAGGAATCATGTGATCACGGATTCCGCCCATTGAATCTAAATTCGATTCCCGTGATTGACATTTTTAGCTGTAAGCAGCTTGTAAATTATTCTGCGGTGTTTGAATTTCCTCAGATGGTTTCCATACCCACGAGGAAGTCGGCATTATTTTGTACATTATTTTCGTACGGATCCCTCGCATTCGTAAAATAAAATCAATCTAGCCGAACACTTAATAAAATGGGAGTGTAAAAGGTCTCAATTACTATTGAGCATCAAGGTTTGAAAAACCACTTTTATAAAACATCACTGCCATATCTTGCTAAAAACTAAATTTTTACATAAATTCAAACCCTGTGTATATAGGTGCGAACGAGGACTCGATTACTTCCAAATAACAAAGACATTGACCCACACACACACACATTCGTGATAATAGTTTCTTGAAAAGAGGTGATCACCGTGGTAACACAGATGTTCTGGGGGCCTAACACCTTCCCTCCGTGATAACCAAGTCCCCTGGACCTAATGAATGAATCTTGCTTTCACCGACCCATTTAGCGAAGTCACATCACCGGGTCAATGTGCAAACCTTTTCTCGGTTATGTTGGTACAACCATTTAAAAACCAATCATGACTCTTAATAATCCATCATCGACATTATACATGTCGGACCTTTTTCACTTGTTTTTTCAAACAAATCTCACCTAAAATGAGAACACCAAAGAACAAGTAACGGAAAGGGACATCCAAAAAATCCCGACGTCGACAGGTGGCGACTCTGCTGGGGACTCCAGTAAGAGGACTTAAGCCGCTATTACAATCTTTTCAAAACTGTTATCTGCTTGTGTGTGGATGTTGCATTTACATTTGATGAATGTGTACGAATGCATTTCCTTATTTCACTTAGTGCTTCGCACCATAACTGCTTGTGATGTTAGTGCTTTGCACCATATCTGCTTGTGATATTAGTACTTCGCACATGTCATCATTTTTCATACGGTGAGACGCGATGTATGTGAATGTATGTTGTGTGGTCCCTCCACCAGGAGGCTATCCTGTCGGTGTTTAATTACTGGACTCGTGAGAAGACTAATTCTCCGAGGCTCAGGAAAGGCACCACCCAAATTTTCTCCAGTTGAAAGACCGGATTAATTTCCCGTCAAGTAGATTGCGATGATTTGGGAACCTTTATGCCAAAAAGCCACGAGAGTAACCTAAGATTGGTCAACCTCTGATTAACCCAAAACGGAGGTAAGTCTCTTCATGCTCTCATTTCAAATTACTTATAAACACAATTACTTGTAATTTAATTCCATATCTATCTCCATGTAATGAGAAATATGAAGAAATGTGTACACATACATATTTTAAAACATGCTACAAACAACTGACATCCGTTTTGCAGGATAAAATTCCTAAAATGGACACATCACATAGCATGTTATTATACATATTCCCTAAAGACTAAACTATGCAAGTCTTTCGCGGCGAACCAATCGGACCTACTACCCGTTCAAAGTCCAAAAAGGAAACAGGCCTACATTCAATCATGTCGTCATCTGACCAAACTGAACTTAATCCAGGTTCTAGCAAAGAATTCGACGGATTAAGCAAACAAATTACAGATTTAGCTGTTCTACTCAAAGAACTACACCAGTCTACTCAAGGTCAGAAAATACCCATACATGCTGAATCCTACACACAAGGAGCAACCCAGGTCATTACAATACCTGAATTGCAGTTGGATACGACCAACAAAACTCATGATGCTGCCCATCCCACTAGAGATCCAGACACTGGTGACATCAAAAAGAAAGTCCTCCAAATGGAAGAGACCCTTCGTGCTATTAAAGGAATTGGAACACACGGGAGTGTTTCATATGTTGATCTGTGTATTTTTCCTGGTGTTCATTATCCAGAAAAGTTTAAAACTCCTGACTTTGAAAAATATGACGGGTTAGGAGATCCTTACACACATTTAAAGGTGTTTATTGGAGAACTTGGATCTTATGCAGAGGACAAAAAGCTTAGAATGCAATTGTTCTAAAAAATGTCTAACTCGGAGAAGCCCTATTAAGTAATACACAAGATTAGACAATTCAAAGATCCATAGCTGGGAAGAGCTAGCACATGATTTCCTCACTCAATACAGCTTTCAAACTCAAATGGCTCCTGATCGGTATCAAATTACCAAGATCAAGAAATAGTATAATGAGTCTTTCAGAGAGTATGCTCAAAGGTGGAGACGCCTGGCTGCCCAAGTTAGTCCTTCCATGACAGAATCAGAGATGGTCATGACTTTCATAGACATACAAGAAGCGCCTTTCTATGAAAGAGTTTTAGCCGGCATCGGCAAACAATTTTCTTAAATGGTCAAACATGGGGAGATGGGATTGAAGTCCAGAAAAATTCAAGACCTAGCTGCACTCAAAGCTGTTGCTGATCACATCAAATCTGGAAATTTTGGGAATAACCCCCGGAGGGTCCATAAAAAGAAAGAGGAAGATGTTTCCCTGATACTACAGGGGCAAAAAGGCAATCAGAACATACCTATTCAAAGGAGAAACTACACTCCCTTTCAAGCACAGTCTACGAACCCTCCAGTACCAAAAGGTGGAGAAGTCAAATGCCCTCGAGTGTTTACACCCTTAGGGGACACCCTTGAGAATATTCTCAATCTTCTAACGACACCGAAGAAAATTACGCATCTTCTTCCACCAAATTTGCTAATGGACGGGGTTTCAATGTCATTGAATGTGCTTATCATGCGGGGCACTGGACATGATACTCGAGATGTTGGGCCTTGAAACACAAGATCCGAGGACTGATAAACAACGGAGAGATCGTGGTCACCAAACCCGGATCAAATCACGTTTCAAGACAACCCTCTTCCTCAACACAAAGAAGAAGAGGTTAACATGATCAATTGGAGCAACGGAGAGAGTTCCAATTTCAGCTATGAATCATCCCAAACCCTTAAAGACGGTGATGAAAAATGGGATTATTCCAAGTTCCAGTTCACAATGGAACGAAAGATGAAAGCTCTATGTAAATAAATTAAACAATTGGCAGAACTGGTGACTTATCAGCATCAAGTTACACGTCAATTAATCAGCCAGGATCATGCAAGTCTCCTACCTCTTATCATGAATATTCCCTCGTCACTTTCGTAAAAATGAAATCTTTGGAAGACAAAGTGACAAAGAGAGCAAATGCCAAAGCCCGTCGGGATTTCACCAACAAAAGGGAATTCACCTATCTGGGCTAACCTATGGAGGAAATTCTTCATATGTTAATCAATGAAGGAAGGATCAGTTCCCTTCTACCTCCAATCAATCCCCATTCAGGGCGATACAACTCTGATGGAGTATGTCAATATCACTCCAAGTCTCGCGGTCACAACATAGAAGAATACTGGGCACTCCGCCACCTTATCCAAAATCTAATTAACAATGGTGTCCTGCACTTAGCAGATGACGATACAATATTACGTGCAAGTGAGAATGCAGGCCCTACTAAGTGGAAAAGTGTGGTAGTAGTCATATCCACTGAAACTGATGGGATTAACACATTACTCACAACGCCAATAATTCAACTCAAGGGGAGCAATAATCCTTTGAAAGTGGCCACTCCCGAGCCGATCAACTTGCCGTGCAGAGCATAATATCCTATTATTAGCTTGCGTACAGTTCCCTGGAATTATGGAGAAGGTGAAGGATCCACCTCACATACAACTTCTACAGTGTCGAAGGAAAATCCACTTTATCTTCCCCAACGGGTGATGAAGCCTAGCATCAAATCAAAGGGGAAAATACCCATGGACAAAATTGAAAAGTTCCTCCGCACTATGGGTCATAACGAAGCCACGGTGGTTTTAAGCTTGAAAGAAGCTCCACAACAAATATCAATTCTTGACTTGGTCCTAACTTCCGAGAATTATCCGAAGGTCTTGTTGAAGGTTTTAGAAGAAGCCTATTTATCGACATCAGTTGATACGGAAAAATTTCAACACCTGGTTGATCACATTTTCAACAACAATGTGATATCCTTCATTGATGATGACATACCGCCCGGAAGGACCCATCATTGTTAGCCGCTGCACATTGCGGTCTTGTCCTCCGGATATATGGTAGCTGGAGTCTTAATAGATGGAGGTTCCTCTCTGAATATCTGTCCATACGCTACCTTGGTGAAGATGAATATCAATCTCAACAGAATTCGGAGTAGCCATACTATCATCAAAGCTTTTGATGGAGCCCGCCGTAATTCGGTCGGAGTAATTGAGCTGCCAATCGAAGTCCTCACACATTCTACGTATCTTTCTATGTGCTCAAGATAGATTCGGGATACAAACTACTCTTGGGACGACCATGGATTCACATGGCAGGGGCATTCCCCTCCACTCTTCACCAACAGTTGAAATACATTATCAACAATAGCCTGGTCACAGTCAACGCTGAACCGGAGATTCCTCAGCACGGAGACATGCCATTCATCAATGCCAATGCAGATGTGGAACCAGTCAGTTTTTATGCTTTGGAAATAAGCAATACCCAATACCATGCTATTGGAATGCCATTACCCAAACCCAAGATTTCTTCCGAGGTAATGTCGGCTACTCAAGAAATGATGTCATTGGGTCATAAGCTGGGACAAGGGCTAGGTAAAGATCACCAGGGTATCAAATATCCAATTCAATTAGCCAGGCAAACTGGAACAGCTGGGCTAGGCTATTCTACCAGTTCTAGTCATAGGAATCCTCATAAGCATTAGCAAATTCCTTTAGCTTCAACTATGCGGCGTTCATCTTCGCCTTCAAACTCTTAGTTTGCACAACCTCCTGTAAAGGTGCCAACCAATGTAATGGCTATGTTATTTCCCAAGCCGGTGCCGGTAAAGGAGAAAGAAGTCTTTGTTCCAAATCCCGCAGTGGAAGAGGAGGAGCGAAGAATCAAGTAAGACGTCCTCCGGATGATGTCAGGCATACGCATCATCGTTCATGATGAACATACCAACAGATACACCCCATATGATGATTGCCCAGACATAATGGCCATCATTCGGGACAGGGAGGATGATGGAAATCCCTCCATCACTGCGGTCCACCCAGACTTTGCCCTTTCCAATTGGAACAACATTCCTTGCGTTGGTCGACAAAGGTAAAGCGGGCAGAAACTCTTTCTGCCCTGTAGATATAATAACTTCTTATTTTTCTGTACAATATTAGCAATTTATTTTGCCAGTATATGTTAACATTGTGTATGATCAACACATTTCATATATACTAAGTGAAAGCATATTTTGTTTCAGACTCGAATTTAGATGTGCTCACTTTACGCGACATAAAGGCCTTTTCTCCACAAGGATTGTACCTTTGATGTAGAGATGAATTCAGCCTTGATGGATATACATGATGACATTTAGGTGCCTCCAAAAATTCAAGAATGGGTCAAAGACAAACGTAAACCCAACCTTGATCAAACCACTTCTTTCAATCTCGGAACCTTAGAAAGCCTTAAGTTAATCCAGATTGGTTCAGACCTTACCCCAAACCGACGGAATGACATGGTTACGCTACTAACCAAGTTCCAGGATGTGTTTGCATGGTCTCATGAAGACATGGTGGGTTTGTCCACTAACATTGTCCTTCATCGCCTTCCCATTAAAGAGGGATTTAAGCCAGTCAAGCAAAAGCTCAGGCGATTGAAACCTGAGTGGAGTTTAAAGGTGAAAGAAGAAACTGTGAAACAATTTCAAGCTAGCATCATCATGGTGTCCACATATCCTGAGTGGATATCCAACATCGTGCCCGTACCTAAACCTGGAGGGAAGGTGCGAGTTTGCGTGGATTACCGGGACTTGAACAAAGTTTGCTTAAAAGAAAACTTTCCCGTGCCATTTATCCACATTCTCATCGACAATACTGCGCAATACGACATGTACTCCTTTGTTGATTGCTTTGCGGGGTATCATCAGATCATGGTTGCTGAGGAAGATCGTGAGAAAACTACTTTCATCATGCCTTGGGGAACCTTTTTCTATAGACGGTTGTCATTCGGCCTCATCAATGCCAGAGCCACCTATCAACGAGCTATGATGGCTCTCTTCTACAACTTAATGCACAAAGAGATCAAGATCTATGTGGATGACATCATTGTCAAGTCCCGAAAGGAGGATGACAATATATACCATCTCAGGAAGTTGTTCAACAGGTTGCGTAAGTACAACTTGAAGTTGAATCCAGCTAAATGCGCCTTTCGTGTTAAATCAGGCAAGTTGCTAGGATTTCTAGTCAGCCACAAGGGGATTGAGCTGGATCCTGCCAAAATCCAAGCCATCACGGAAATGCCCATTCTTCAGACAGAGAAGGAAATACGGGGATTTTTGGGAAGAATCAACTTCATTAGCAGTTTATCTCCCAACTCACAGCAACCTGTGAGCCAATATTCAAGTTATTAAGGAAGAACTCCTCCATGAAATGGAATGATGAGTGTCAAAAGGCCTTCCTTATAATCAAGGAACAGCTAGTCAAAGCTCCCGTGTTGGTACCACCTAGGGATGATGTTCCCCTATTTATGTACCTGTCCATAAGTGACAATGCCATGGGCTGCATGTTGGGACAGAAGGACGATAGAGGCCAAGAATGAGCTATCTATTACCTCAGCAAAAGGTTCAGCTGCAGTGAACACAAGTACACTTTGATCGAAAAGACGTGTTGTGCTTTAGCATGGGCTTCCATGATGTTACATCATTATCTCCATGGTCACACAACCCATCAAATATCCCGCGTGGATCCTCTCAAATATGTGTTCAATAAACCCATGTTAAATTGCTGGCTGTCCAGATGGCAGTTGATCCTACAACAATTTAAATTCATATATGTGACTCAAAAGTCCATCAAAGGTCAAGGAATCATGCGATCAATCGTCATGCGCACCTTCGAGGGATTTCAAACCCTTGAAACATATTTCCCGATGAAGGAGTAATGACGATCGAGAACACCATCAAGTCATACGCGCCAATCATAGAAGATGTATTTTGATGGAGTTATTAATATGGAAGGTTACGGAGCCGAGCGCTTCTAGTGTCCAGTGCGGGAGCGTGATCCCATTGCTTGAATCAAATTACAGCTTTGTCATCACCAACAATATGGTGAGTATGAAGGGTACGCCTCATGGGCTAAAAACTTTCTCGCTCAATGGGCATCGAGACGATTAATCGTCCTTGGAGATTCGAGCTGTAATCGACAATCCACCGGAATCTATCAAACCAAGGAACTACATTTGCTGCCTTACCATCGGCAGGTTTTGAAAATGGCTTTGGAGTTTGAAGAAATCTCCTTTTTACACATTCCTCGTAATAGGAATGACTTTGCGGATGCATTACCAACTTTAGCCTCCTTGATTCGCATATCAGATAAGGAACACTTGCTAAGCATCACAATTTCCCTGCACAAGGCCCCAGCCTATGGGAATTACGTTGGAGAAGTATCGGATGAGCTACCTCCCATCCAACATCCTTGGTATCAGCATATCAAGGAATATCTGCGAGATGGATCTACACCCGCTGAGGCGAGCCTGACTAAGAAAAGGCGGATCCATCGACTTGCTATAAAATTCTACCTGAGTGGAGATGCGCTCTACAAAAGAGATGCATGACTAGGTCTCCTCAGATGTTTAGACAAAGATCTAGCCCAAAGGCATATGGATAAAATCCATGGCAGAGTTTGTGGCCCCCACATGAGTGGCTCCCTCCTTGTTAAAAAAGTCCTCAGGACGGGACATTATTGGCTATCTCTCAAAGTCGATTGGAATGACCACGTCGGAGAGATGCTATCGATGCTGATTCATGGGAATGTCAGACACTCCCCTCCACGGAACTCCACAATATGAGTTCACCTTGGCCCTTCTCAATGTGGGTAATGGACGTTATCGGGCCCATCGAGCCTAAAGCCAGTAATGGTCAGCAATTTATCTTCACCATGATCGACTACTTCACCAAGTGGGTAGAAGCAGCCTCCTTCCCCAGGGTTACCAAAGAAGTCATCATTGCTTTCATCAGAAACAATGTCGTTTGTCGATATGGACAACCAGAGGTGATTGTGTCAGACAATGCCAAGAACCTCAACAACAAAATGATGGAGGAATTATGCGGTAAATTCCACATCAAACATCTCAACTCTGTCATCTATCGTCCAAAGATGAATGGTGCGATTGAAGCGGCTAACAAAAACATCAAGAAGATTATGCAAAAGATGTCCGCCAACCACAAAGATTGGCCTGACCTATTGCCTCTTACTTTGTTAGCCTATAAAACCTCAATGCGTACTTCCACTGGGGCAACCCCCTACGCATTAACCTATGGGATGGAAGCAGTGCTCCCCATAGAAGTTGAAATGGAATCCCTCAGAGTGTTAATAGACGCTCAGCTGGATGAAGACCAATGGGTACAAGACAGGTATCACCAATTGTCTCTAATATACGAAAGTCGAACCGCGACTATCTTCCATGGTCAGTTATACCAACAAAGGATTGCCAGATCCTATAACAAAAAAGTCCAGCTACGACAGTTTAAACAACATGACTTGGTTTTGAAGAAGATCCTTAACAACCAAGATCAATCTAAAGAAAAATTCGCTCCTAACTGGGAAGGCCCGTTTGTTGTCAAAGAAGTATTGACAGGAGGCGCTCTCAGATTGTAAGAAATGGACGGCGATGAATTTCCACAACTCATCAACTCGAACACCGTGAAACGATACTATGTCCGAAGTAATTCGCAAACACCCTGGTGCAGAATCATCAGGTTACCAGTCATTCCGGTTCTTTAACCCTTTACCACCTATAACTTTCCTACACTTTGCCCCTCAGGGAAACATACTTTTCAAGTCAGCAGCCTGGCTCTCCTCTGCGTTCCTACGACTTAGGTCATCCCACCGCGGATTGAACCTCTCGCACTTGTAGTTTGGCTACCCATACATGGGATCAAACTTCTCATACCTGTAGTTTATCCTCAACCCAGGATTAAACTTTCTCCTCCCCGCAGTTTGACCTGCACATGGGATCACGCTTTTCATCTCGCCCTGAGGGGCGAACTACGTCGACCTGATCTCCTCTTCAATAGGAGTACGTAGGCAACCATGTTACATGGACCGGCCACAATAAAACAAAAACAACAAAAACATTTCTACCCTTACAAAAACAAAAACAACAAAAACATTCCTACACCATTTCTGCCATATACAGCGTTGAACCTCTTACACCAGGTTCGAACTATGCATACCTGATCTCCTATACAAAAGGAGTACGTAGGCAGCCATTCATGGTTCGGTCTCACCCCCTACCAAAACACAAACCCTTGTCAGTTGGTACTGGGATCAAACTTCGATCCACTATATTTCCTTTGGCTTCAGTCCAAAGGGATGGAATTACTTGAACTCCTCCCAAATAGGAGATTCGGCGACCATCTAAGTCATGTCAAAACCTTGAAGAAGAGCAACACCAATCCATAAGAGATGGAATTAACTAGGCTTCTCCTAAATAGTAGTACTGGCAACCATCTGTGGTGCGATCAATCTCAGAGAGGAAAGCCACACTCCTCTCCAAATTTCCAACCAGAAACTAGTCCCAAGACACCAAAGATGGTAGGGATACATACAGATCAATGATCCATTCTGAACTATCCAGAGACAACTCAATGTCCATCCACCTAGGAGGAATTCAGAATACATCAAGATCACAAGCCCTGAAGCAACATGCAAAATATCAAGCAAGTAGCAAAGCATATCTAAAAGGGAAGTGATCCAAAAATATATTTCCCTGTCATATATATAATGTTGTTTGATATACACAATGTAAACTGTACATGACAAAATGGCTAAGCTTTAGTCCATGCGGGTAAATACAAGTCCATCTACAAGTCGTAGTATATGCGAGCTAATAGGCCCAACATAGGCGTCCCTCTTAGAAGAAGGAGGTGAAGTCAGTCTCATACGAGAATATCCACACGACCAAACAGATCTGCAGACCATCTCGCATGGTGACCATATGATCATCAATATATGCGCTCATCTCTGCGATCATGCCGATGGTAAGGGACCTCACGACAGATGATTATCTCGGATGGCTACATCCTCGGTAGATATAGCACTATCCCCGCTCAACTATCAACAGTATCTCTGGGCCGATCCGGCTCATCACCTTCAACAACAAATGACATCTCTATGAGCTAATGCCTCGCTCTCTCTAATAGAGCTGCGTCTCTCCCATTAAGGGCAGTCAACATCATAGATCAAGCCTGATCTCTCTCAAAGGTCATCGATGAAGACTCGCTCTAAGTCTCGCATCGAGAGTCTTTGAATCACAATAGTACTAGTACTAGGAGAATCTCGAAGAAATGCTGGCAACCCAGCAGCGGGCTCCTCCTCGATGTAGGAATCGATGTCTTCCATGGGCTCTACATCATCCGAGTCGCTATTCGGTACTGTGGACACTACCGCAGCCGATAAAATCTCTGTCTCCATCCATGCGGAATACTCTATAGAACAACCTGGATGACTAATAGAAAATGCAGCTATCTCATGCTGATCCCAACAAGCATACACACGGGATCGGTCCTCTGCTGAGAGATACCAAGAAGCTGAACGCTGACCTATCGCCCCCTCGAAAGGATGAAAATCCTGGAACTGGTCGAACTGCGACATCACGGCTAGTGGGTGATAATTAGTCACGCCCCTCAAGCCAGCCAGAGGGAGGAAGTCCATGCCCGGAGCGTGAGTAATGAAGCTGTATGGTGAGCAAAGCCCCAAGCACGATAATATGTTGAATGGATCTCTGATATCTGCCAAAAATATGGACCAGGACAGAGCATCTATACACTCCGACTGCTGAAAGGAGTATGACATGGCTACATCATGGGTGAACCAATACCCATGCCATCTAAGAGTGCCAATCGGTCTCAAGTGTTACATAAACCACACATACAGCATGACCGAACTCCCAGTGAACACTCCTGTTGGATAAGTGCAGAAGTAGGATATTGACCATAGGGTCTCTGCTACAATCATAGGTATAATGGTACGACTCTCCCCGAGAGCTCGCACCGCCATGATGACACCAATGTCTATCTCGTCCATATATCGTGGCATATAGACATACGAAAGTACGCACAACAACAGTACATTAACCCTGGCCAAACGCCAATGGTCCTCCGGTGTGGTGAAATCCCCGGAATGTCGTGAATAGCTATCCTCCGAGCAAAATCTATCATACAGAAAACGCTGGGATATCACGTGGCTAGATGTCAGCTCGTCCCGCACTATTCTACGCCGTAATCCTGTGAGAGTCATAAATCGTCTACTTATGTCTCCCAAAGCCAGATGCACGCAAGGTCTGTCTAAAGGTAGCATCGTCAATCGTGCATACTCCTACAGAGTAGGAGTCAACTCATGGGTACCAAATCGGAATACCTGCCTATCTGGTAGCCAATGCTCTAGCATCCCGTCTATAAACCCTGCGGGAACCTGAAACATCAATAAAGTAATGGTATACTGCAACAACTGATCCACAGTCACCCTATCTGGTGGTGACATGCTATCATACCACGATCGCATACCCAATGCCACCAATGATGGTGGGGTATGATCTATAAGGCTAATCGTCAAAAAGACATCATGCGTAATGTACGTGTTAAAGACCATCCAGGGGTCAATGCCGAATATCTCTGGACATACATACATATGCATAACAGATAATGGATGGCAATATGATATAGGGAATGGAAAAACTGTGCATACATTCCTAAGTATATCATCATCTAATACATCATCTCTGTACAACTACAAATACAGGGAAATGGGGCACATACGCCCTACTACTAACAGAGGCCTATCAAAAGTTATAGCGAGAATGGGGCACAACCACCCAATATCTAATAGAGGCCTATCAAAAGATATACCGAGAATACACATCAGAAGAAGACCAAGGTGTCGATGTCCACATCATCAATCCTGTCCACCTGATGTAACTCCTCCTAAGTCACTGGATCTCTATCAACAGGGATATCAGGCCTATAAAGAGGAGGATCTTCGCCAAAAAAACCAAATGGGTCATCTGAGGGGCCAGCGCCTGAGCTGGACGAAACAAATGACTCCGCCTCTACTGGATCTCTACCCAAATGCCGGATAAATATATGTGCCTGGTCCAACTGCCGGGTCAAACTATTAATCTGGGTCATATGAGTCGGATCTCAGACAAAAGCTATCCAATCCTTCATCATCAAGGATCCTGGAACCATATCCCCCATAAACTGTGTGGCACAAAACTGGGCTCCAATAGTGCGAGGGGACCACCACCGCTGGAACATCTCCTGAGTACATGTACCCTCTGATAATGCAAAACTGTCAACCCCCAACAATGGGATATCAGTGATGGGTGACTGTGATACGGGCCAATGATGCCTGACAGGAGGCAAGATCGGTATATGGATCTCCCCTGTGGTGCTCCTAATAGCACGCTCTCCTAAATAGAGCTCCTAGCCTCCATCTGTGAAGAGAGGAACTCTTCTGGTGGAAATCAAGTACTCGACTCAAGTCGGGTGTCCATCCTCAAAGTCGATGGTCAAGTGTTCCCCTGAATATATCCATGTGATGGTATCAGCTATCAACAACTCAGCTGCATGCGGAAGTGAGTGAATCCCTCAGCTACAGAGACTTCCGGTAAAATAGAATGGTGCCATCGTCGTCCTCGTGGATAGGTATCTAAACCTAACACACTCACATGCCGCAAGCATGGGAGCCTCTCATAGGCCCAAAACTGCCAACATAATGTTAAAACATCAGTTATCAGTAAACACTCTTCACCTATGAATGGGAAAAGACAAGAGAAATACTCACCAGCAGAAACGGGTAAAAGCCTAGCCAAGCCTCGGTCAAACCCTGTGAGCGCATACGTATGCCCCGGAGGAAATAAACAAAGGTATAGGAGCCCCAATCATACTTTCCAATACGGTCCACATCACGTATGGTGCTGATCAAAGCGAAAGATACCGTAGAAGAGTTATCTGCTATAAAGCAGCCTCGAATGATCATCAGGAACAATCATCGTAGAACACGATCCCTAATTCTGACATCATCAGGCATGGGCTCACTCAAAAGCCCAGTCATAGCATCTACGCTCAAAGGACCTGAACGGACAGTCCTGCCTTTGAGCGCCTCCGCCGGAACTCCTAACAAGGATCTGACGGCAGTAGGGGTAATATTCGCCATGCAAGGCACTGGCTCCCCTCCAAACTCCATACCTGTGATAAATCACCAATCCACAGGCGTCATCATCACCTCGCAATCCAGCAGATGGAGTCATTAAGTCTGATGAAACCATCGCTCAGACAACGCCCTGAGGTAACCCCAGGGACAACGACGAGGAAGGATGGAGAAGAATGCCCCGATTCCCCACTCATGGACTACCGCTCTATAGTTAGGATGAAGCACCTGGTACATGGAGTGAATACTGAACCAGTTCCCTCGAGGCTGTGTAAAACCCGGAACCTGCATAAAATGTAGATCAACATCAAAACCCTTTGCTCCTCATCATTAGGAAAGAAGGAAGAGCAAAGTCTAACGCCATACCTTGTTAGCATGCAAATACATCGAGGGATGTCTTCTTAAATCACCCAGCAGCTCTGGGTTTGCCACCTAAATACTCGGGAGCTCCCTACGAGGGACATGTGCAGCAGGAGTGGGATCCTCAATCGGA
This sequence comes from Panax ginseng, assembly GCA_020205605.1. Classification (NCBI taxonomy): domain Eukaryota; kingdom Viridiplantae; phylum Streptophyta; class Magnoliopsida; order Apiales; family Araliaceae; genus Panax; species Panax ginseng. The sequence goes on from CM035148.1 coordinate 98,960,165, forward strand.
ATATCCGCCTCCTCGTCCTCAACGTCTGGCACATCTACCCGGACAGGAAGAATCACGGTCTCCACCAATAGACGAGGCTGTCTAACAGAACAGGGACGAGGCACTTCGGAAGCCCTCCGTCGTATGCCAGAAGTGGTCCTGTGAGAACTGCTCGGCTGATCCGGATCCATGATATCTGGACAACAAGTCTCCAAATCACCTCAAAAGGGGTGTGGTATTTCCTTACCTGGAGCTTTCTAAAAATGCATTTATGACTATATGCATGCATGCATTTACTTTAACATACAATAGACTTAAAATGCATGACTACCCAATGCATGCGTTTGAATTTTTTTTGCCATAGTCCCCTTTGAAAATAGGACTATCCACATGCACATAGGCATGTCTAGGTGGCCATTCAGTAGCACACCTGCCCCAAAGTCATATACATAATAGATGCATTAAAAATCAAAATCATCATGCATAAGGTCAACCTCAATACTAGGAGTACTTTATCTTGCTACCTTTTGCTTATTGGACCTCAAATAGGACAAAAAATAGCAGAAAAAGGTGCCAATTTGACTGTCTCAAAAGTCAAATTTTTTCACATCATTATGTTCAACATGGTTTAATACTAACATTTACTATGTTGAATATTTTTTATCAAGTCATTTGTGCATACATAATCACTACTATGTGTTTAGATGCATTTCATGCGATAACTCACAATCCAACGGATAAAAACTAGAAAAAATACATGCATACATTACCAGGATAATGTAGAACACTTGTACGGTGACATAAGTTGAAGAAAATAGCCCGAACTCAGCAGATCTGAAAGAGGCTCATGGATTTTCCTTCGCGCGACAAGTTGAAAATGGCTTGTGAGACCAACCTGCTAGAATTTATCATCCGCGATTGGTCCCAGGCTCACCTGCGGCTGCAAAAGGTGCACCTGTGGCACCCCTATGTGGGTCCCACCCCTCCGTCCCAATCCAGTTTGAGTTGCAAAGGAGTTCTTGCAGACTAGAAAGGTCAAATCAGGAATAAAAATGCCACGCGATTGAGCAAAACAGCCTATAATCCTGGCCTTCTTAGATGAAACTTTGAGTTAGCACATCACTCATTGGTAGTCACCCGAACACGATGTATACTCTGCCAATGATCTCATTTGTTACAAATCACATACGGCAATACCTTTTACATGTCTGATGCCGCCAACTCTGGGTCGTTACCCTACATAATCCCCGACGGGGGTTAGAACGTAGATCCCCGACGGGGGTTACAACACATGCTCATCCGTTGACACACAAATCAGCGATGGTCAAGCAGCCTTGACATCATGATAACCATTGGAAGAAAACCCAACAGAGCATCAAAAACCATCCGATGACCAGCCGCTGCTACACACATCAGCGATGATTACAACGTATATTTAAGCCGTTGACACACATATCAACGAAGGTCAAGCAGCCTTGACGTTATATCAGCCGATAGCGATTAAACCTATCAGAGATCTAGAGTTATTCGAGGATTTCATGCTCGGTTACTCATATTTCCCCAGCGGATCCCCGGCGGGGGTCACAACGCAATGTTCCGTTGATTCACACGTCAGCGAAGGTCAAGCAACCTTGACGATCTACTCACAGAGTCTCAGCCGTTGATTCACACATCAACGAAGGTCAATCAACCTTGATAGTATATCCCACAGGATTTCTCAGCCGTTGATTCATATGTCGGTGAAATACACGTCAACGAAGGTCAGGCATCCCTGACAGAATTTGCTGTTGGCAGTAAATCCCGCAGAATCTTGACATGTCCTGGCGATACCAATCAGGAGAGGTCAATGTTATCAAAGAGGATAGATGATGGAATATGTTATACACATCCTCAAACAGACCAAGCTTTATCCCCACAGATCTCTTACACATAAGAGGTACATCTTCAGGATCAAGTCATTATCAAAGACACACGAATTTGGTGATAACTCCAACATCAACATCCTAACAGATTCGGCTTACACATCAAATCTTGTCAGCATTGCCAATCCCCAGTTGAAGCAACAGGGATCCAGAAATCATCCCCAGCATATTGGGCTATAACCCCGTACACATGCATCATACATTTGCATCATGTTGCTACATACAGTACCATGTTTGTCTTATTTTGTTTCAAGTGTCTAGGATTCTTTATCCTACCCATGCATCGCCATGCATGAGTATGATAAAGAGGGGCATCTGTAGACACTCGAAATTTTCTGTACACCTGTCACTAACATTGTAGAAGGACAGATTAGTCTTTTAAGAGGGAACCCTGAAAGACAATCCATATCTATACTGGGATACTACCTAAGTTCAAGATCAACCCGAGCCCACTGGGAGATACTTGATTCAACCTCGGATGTAACCCCGAGGCATGCAGATCCAATACCGAAACAAACACCGAAGAAAACTGATTAATCTCGGAGATAACCCCAAGGTATCCAGTCTCAGTCCCAACCATGGGAATAGCCACCAACCTTGGTGATAACCCCAAGGAATGCAATTTCGACGATAACCCCGTAAATGCTTGTTTCAAATGCGACCGACTTTCAATCTCTACGCTCTAACGAGATACACTTACTCAACCCACCGATAACATCGGAAGACAGTACACACCTCAAAGGTGACAATGAGGACCTTCAACAATTGCAGCAGTCCAATCTCAGCGAAGTCTGAGCAACGTCTGCTTTATTAGCCCAATCCAGCGATAACATCGGTGAGGGGCAACATCATCATCTAGCCAACGTGATGCCATGACACGTCATCTCAACACCTTTACGCAACGATGTCCCACAAAACTAATCATTCCCGAGTGACTATTGTGCAGGGTAACAGATGAAAGTTGAAGCTTGAAGACCGAAGGGCACCGTCCAATCTTCACTAACTTCATACAAACTCTAATCCCATGCCATCGTACAACTCTCGACAACGGCGGTCCGAAATAGGTCATGTATACCTCAAACGGATGCCCGGATTGCACTTCTGGAAGTTCGAGTGGACATTACAGTGCCCCAGTGCATGTACTTCGAGACGACCCGACCCAAAAAACTCGGGCCCACCTAGGTTGCCTCTGGTACACCTGCGGCTAAATTTCCTATAAATAGAGGGCTTGGGCTGCCCATTTTGCAAGAGAAAAAGGCGAGGAAGCCACCGCCAATTTGTTTCGCACTCACCCCATGCAAAGGTACTTTTCCCTTTTAAACATCTGTGAGCTCATATATAGCCCTTTTGTACCTACAAAAGTCAGTGGTTACCCACTATAAAGATATAGAAGTCTTCTTTGGCAGTCAGCTATAAGCCTTCTCACACACTTTAGAGTCTTTCTCTTCATCTCTACACACACCATTTTACACGTTGAGAGTCGTGTTGCTTGCTTTTGCCCGGACTTCGGTCCGTGGTTTCATTTCATTCTGTATATATATATTTATTTATATATATATTGACTAACATTATCGAGTTATGCCTCGATTGAGCCTAGACTTCGGTCTGGTGCGTTTATTTGCTTTAATATATATATATATATACATCTATATATATTAACCGTGTGTCGAACTTTGTTCGATGAGCCTGAACTTCTGATTAGAGCATTTATTTACTTTAATATATATATATATATATATATATATATATATATATATATATATATATATATATATATATATATACATTTATATATATTAATCGTGTGTCGAACTTTGTTTGATGAGCCTAAACTTGATGCAGAGCGTTTATTTACTATAATATATATATATATATATATATAAATTTATATATATTAACTGTGTGTCAAAATTTGTTCGATGAGCCTAGACTTGATTCGGGCGCGCGTTTACCGCTTATATATATATATATATATATGAACTATGTAATAAAATACATGCTCGATGAGCCTGTATTTACATCCGGTGTGTTTACTCTGCTTTTGTATATATATATATATATATATATATATATATATTTAGATATATGAACTGTTGTCGAACTCTGTTCGATGAGCCTGGATTTTACATCCGGTGCGTTTATTTCTTATATATATATATATATATATATATTTTTTCATCCTGCCTGGAGTTTCCTTTGTGGCAGTTGATCGCTTTTATAGATTTATTTACATTCCGTCCCGCCTGGAGTTTCCTTCGTGGCGGTTGACCGTATTTACATCTTCATTTACGTTTCGTCCCGCCTGGAGTTTCCTCCGTGACGGTTGATAGCTTTTACAGCTTTATTTACATTTCCGATCCCCCATGGAGGTGCTTCGTGGTTGGTGATCATGTCTGTATATATATATATATATATATTTACAGCATTTATATATATACCTTCTTACTACTTTCATACATATTGCGGTATCTTGTGCGCCTAGGAATCATGTGATCACAGATTCAGCCCATTGAATCTAGATTCGGTTCCCGTGATGGACATTTTAAGCTGTAAGTAGCTTGTAAATTATTCTGCGGTGTCTGAATTTCCTCAGATGGTTTCCATACCCACGAGGAAGTCGGCATTATTTTGTACATTATTTTCGAACGGATGCCTCACATTCGTAAAATAAAATTAATCAAGCCGAACACTTAATAAAATGGTAGTGTAAAGGGTCTCAATTACTATTGAGCATCAGGGTTTGAAAAACCTCTTTTATAAAATATCACTGCCATATCTTACTAAAAACTGAATTTTTACATAAATTTAGACCTCAGATATATAGGTGCTGACGAGGCCTCGATATTACTTCCAAATAACACATCGACCCACACACACACGCATTCAGGATAATAGTTTCTTGAAAAGAGGCGGTCACCGTGATAACACGGATGCTCTGGGGTGCCTAACACCTTCCTCCCTCATAACCAAGTCCCCTGACCCTAATGAATCTCGATTTCACCAACTCGTTTAGCAAAGTCACATCACTAGGTCAATGTACAAATCTTTTCTCGGTTGTGTTAGTACAACCATTTAAAAACCAATCACACTCTTGACGTCTATAATCGTCGATATTATACACGCTTTACCTTTTTCACTTATTTTTTCAAATAAATCTCACCTAAAATGAGAACACCAAAGAACAAGTAATGGAAAGGACATCCAAAAATCCCGACGTCGACAATATATATATATATATATATATATATATATATATATATATATATATATATATATATATATATATAGTTAACTTTACTACTGTAGCAAGTCTTTATAGCTACCAACATGATATATATATATATATATATATATATATATATATATATATATATATATATATATATATATATATTCTTATATAAATATAACATATACAAGCCTATAACCACTATATATACTACATATCAGAATCCTATATATATATATAGATAGATTGTCAAAAGCTTGAAACCAAAGATTAACATGACTGCCATTAATACTCATGCCCAAAGTAATAATAATTTATATACCCAAAAAGCAGTAAAAGAAAAGAAATAACAAACCTGATACAATCTCTCTCACAAACACAAACACAATCACAACAAATGATCTGCCTCAATTTATAGCAATAAACGACAGCTTGGCTCCTCTTTCTCTTTAACAGGTTGTATAATGAAAATAAGATTAGTTTTAGTTATTTATTTACTTAAAAATATATTTTATTAATTAATAAATTTATTAACTCTCCAAATTTTAATAGAATTTTAAAATTAAACAATTATAAATTTGACCCACTAAATTTAAAGCCCAATTTTACCAATTAATATCCATCATTATTAATACTTATTAGCCCACATAACTAAAATGACTATTTTGACCCAAAATAAATGACAAAGTCTAATAAATATATGTTAAAACAAGGTAATTTTTATTATTTTTATATATATTTTTTCTCGGGTATTACATTTTATACTTTAAATTTCACCCCTGAGGAGAATTTTACTCCATAGAAAAGGGGAAAAGAAAATCATGGTACAATTTAATTGACTTTAAATGCAGATTCTTACATCAGTGGCTGATCATATCGCGGCATCGAACATAATAGATATGTGTACATATGCCATTAAAACTTTTGGCCAAATAATGACAAATTAATATTCAACCAAACAGATGATCAATTGCAAAACAATTGCAAGTGCTGTCAGATCATCTTTTTGGATAGTTGTAATCTGTTCAAGGGGTGATGTGAAAATGAGAGAAGCTAACTCCATGTTCCAAATAAGAATTTGAAGTAGGCTTTTCATTTTCATCTAGTAATTAAATACCTAGGGTAACCCTAAATTACTAAGTTAACTGTCTGCCTTTTTTCTTTCTTATTCTACTCGTCATCGTATAAATGATGTCTTAGGTTGTGTTTGATAAAATTAATTATTAAAATCTGAATAGTTTAAACATCTGAATAATATAGAGTATCTAAATAGAATTATATCTGAATGAAAAAAATATTATTTACTAATTACTTTTTCAAAATGTCTGAATAACATGTTTTTAAATTTTTACCTTTCTTCTTCTTCTTCTTCTTCTTCTTCTTCTTCTTCTTCTTCTTCCTCCTCCTCCTCCTCCCCCATCCCTCCCACCCCACCCACCCCACCTCTCATCTCCTCCTCGCCCCCCCCTCCTTCCTCCCCACCCCACCTCACCCACCTCCTCCTCCCTCCTCCCTTCCCCTCCCCTCCCTCCCCCCCCACCCTCCTCCCCCCCCTCCCGTCCTCACCTCCTCCTCCTCTCCCCCTCCCCCCACCTCCCCCTCCCTCCCCCCCGCAGATCCGTGGTCCAGTGTGATCTGGTGCTGATATGGTAATATTTAAGATTTGATCTGGTGGTGGTGGTCTGGTAATATTGAAAATTGATAATATTGAAGAGGGTATTTGTGTCTAAAACATAACAAAGTCATTAAGAGGTATGACTGAATAATTTAGATTTGATTTTCTATCTCAACTATTTAGAGGCATTCAGAGGTAACAAAAAAAACAAACAACATCTATCCTCTTAGCGAATAAGAGGTGGTCTATTAAGACCTCTTAAGAGGTAAACAAACAACACCTTAGGCACCAAAAAGAAGAGGATTAAAGAAAAAGAAAAACGTTGTTGAGAACTTATTCCTTGAACCCTGGGTTTTGCTCTTAATTAACTTTACATCTTCTCTTTCTTATTCTTCTTTTTCATGCACTTTTCATGTAACGCCCGAGAAAATCGGATTTTTATGACAATTAAATTTTTATTTGATTATGTGAATTAAATGAAATTAATTTATTTCTTTGTGAGTAAGCTATGTGAAGGTCGTTCTATGACCTAGAATGTGCTAACGTGGTTAGTATCCTGGCTACGTGTTAGAAATAATTGTTTGGAATTTCCAAGACTAAAATAATTGTTTTTCAAGAAATTTCTGTAAAAACACTATTCATCCATTTCTACTCGGGGAATTATTTTGAAATTCCGTAAAATGCGTAATGATAGAATATCGTGATAAGATGGAATATCTGATAATATTTCATTTATGGCAAACGCAGTTTTCGCCTGCGGACTTAAAACCTAAGGGTTGAGTATATTGATTTTCGAGAAGGAAATAATACGCGTAGAAGGAATGACGTTAGGGTTAATGCAAGTGTTGTACATTAGGTGATACTATTTAGTATCTATGTATAATACGTTGAGTAAATATGAAGTACAATACGATTATTGTTCGAGTAGTATACGGAGATAATACGTTAATTGTACGTATGTGGCACGATTAGTATTATAGAATTAAGTTAAGACTTAATGACTAATTCATTTGAGTTGGATTATTAATTAATCCAATCATTTGAATGATCAAGGCCCAATGTTAATTTAGTTAAGCCCAATTCATTAAAATCGAACCGTGGGTCGAACCGGTGGGTCGAACCGGTGGGTCACCGAATGGGTAAAACCCATGGGGCAACCCATAGGATGTCGCATGGGGTGGTGGGCCGGCCACCTTGGTGTGGAAGCCAAGCATAAGGCTTGGTCACCAAGTGTTTTACTTGGTGACCACACATGAATAAGTGAAGGAGGTGTTGGTTCTTTGTCAATTATGCCTCCATTCTAGTTTTCTATAAATAGAAAGCTAGGTTGTTTCATTTGAGAGTTTTTCAAGACTCAACCTTAGATTATTGAGAGAGAGAAAGAGAGCTATACTTGCAAAACATACACTTTGGAAGCTTGATCTTAGAGTTTTCCAAGAAAAAAAAACCAAGAGTTCTTAAGGTATAATCCTTACCTTTCATCTCCATCTCTTTTAGATTTTCTTTCATCTTAGAGAATCACAGAATGGGTGGAATATGTCTTGTGTGAGGATTTAAAGATGACTTACCATAGATTCAATCTCTATAAGTCATGAGATTATAAGAATCATAAGGTTTAATATAGTTTTGAACCATGAAAACATTGATAGTTGAGATCGATTGTTGATAAACAATTGAGCTCCATCAATGCGTTAGTATATGCATCTTGTTTGGTTAGGATGTAGATATGAAATTCATGGAGTATTCCATGTGATTTGGTTTAGAGAACCTTAGTAACGAAGTTATGACGAATTTTACGGAAATAGACGTTAAACGTCGAAAACGTAGAAAATTCGGAATGGTAGTCAAAAGTTGTCGTGAGACTTGAAAATGTTGGTTTTCAATGTCAACACGTGAGATAGGGTGATTAAGAGTTGTGGGTTCGAGAATCGTCGGATTCTGCCTTAAAACGAAGAAAACGAGCATTGAACGCTCATTAACGTTTACGAATGTCTATAAAATGAACTCAATATTGAATTCTAAGTTAACAGATTTAAAAGTGTTGAATTCTTATATGAACACGTAAAGGATGTAATTCCTGACTTGTAGGAATTTGAATGGGTCAATTCGGATGTAAAACGAACAAATTAGGAAGCCGGGAGTTTCGTTAGGAAACCAAAACTGGTTTGGCCAACTGGTGCACAGACTCGGCGCCGTAGCACCAAAACTAGTACAAAGTGGTGGCGCCGCAGCACCAGACTCGGCCGAGTACCCTGCTAACTCGCGCCGCAGTGCCACTAAAATACAAAGGATGCCGCGCCGCAGTGCTGGCAATGGGAAAAAGTTGACCAAGTTAGGTTTTAAACTTCATTTGTTTCGAGACCTACTTGAGTTGAGTTTATATACTCAATAAATGTACTAATACTAATCCTATATTACATATACTAAGGTATATGGTATGAAACTTAGGAATGTAATGCATGTTAACAAGATATGTACAATGAACAAAGTTGATACCTTATCAACGATGTTTGAGTCCGATTATTAAACGTCAGTTGAGTGATAAACCGGGACGAAGGGTAATAAGCCATGTTGACTTTAATAAAGATATTAAGTTAACAAAGACATAGAAGAGAAAGAAGCTTGTAGGAACAACGTGAATAGTTATTTGATAGCTAATTATAGTGTGCTATGTGAATATATTATGTAGATTCTGTAAAGGCTGTGGTCAGTCGAGTAAGTTATTTGAAGACGCTGAAAGGAAAGTTTTCTTAACGCTTATCTAACTTCCATGTTAGCCAAGTTTTATGTGATTCGTTGAACTGAATTGCAAGACTTGTTTTAAAGAAAGGGTCGATGCCATATTTTAACTCTCGGCTAGACTATTCAGTAATATATAGATTTATTATTATTCATATCATTCTATATAGAAATGTTAATGCTATCCTATGCCAAGTAATTGGTATGGGCGTGAAGGTAAGGTTTGTCTATGAACAAACAAAAGTATTTTCATCGATTATTTGATGGGCACGAAGTTTGTTAAAATATTAAACGTAAATACGTTTAATGAATGAGTGTTGATCAACATATAGAGTACTATAGTTTGATCACCTAGAAGTGCTCGTAAGTTATACTGGATGAAACGACCTTAGTCTTTGTGGACTCCTTTTCAAGTATGAAAACCGAAATTCTTTGCTCATGGTTTATTTACCGGTTCAGAATTCTTAATCTATTCTATACTTTGGGAATTGATGTTATGAACTGTTAAAGTATTATTGATTCATAATACTTCATAACTATTATTCAGTTATGTTGGAATTGTTATATAATTCATGAATGTGGTATTCCTGTTATCCTTGATTAAACTAGCTGAGCTGCCATGCTCACTTCTTGCGTGAATTATATAGCTGCAGTTAAAGATGAACGTACTGTGAATGCCAAGAGAGATAAGGGCAAAGCTAAGATGGATGCTTAAGCATTGTGTAATAGTTTAGTAATTTTGTATGTATTATACATTATGAACAATGAACGATGTAACCGGTTTATGAACCTGGGAAGGATTATACTTTGATTGTAATAAGAAGATAGTAATTACCTTCATTTTGTTGTATTTCGATGGAATGATTGTATGGATGTTAATGCAAAGGAGCACCATCTCTGCCGGGTTGGAAGATACCCGAATTTGGGGGCGCCACGAGTTGGTATCGAGCCTTAGGTTATAAAACTTAAGGGGGGAAAAGCTTAGGCTAATAACCTCGTAAGGAAGGTAAAGTCCGAGGAATAAAATTCAAGTCCATTGAATTAAAAAAGATATTAAATGTGATTTGTGCTTATACTATTGTGTTTTATGTACTAATCAATGTGTTATGTGTTTGTAGATGTCAACCGATAGCTTGATGTTTAGAAACGTGGAAATGATAAGTGAGGACTCGATTAACTGTTTGAGGTTGTACCAATGCCAAGGCGGAGAGTACCGAGATAGTTGTACTAGATGACTCGGACATTGAGGAGTACATCTCGAGGAGGAATACTCGAGGAGACCATGGGATTAAAGATCATACCTTAACGAGATGCTAGATATGGAGGAGGAGATGGAGGTGACATCGATTAACACGGTGTTACCTACTCAGGAGCCAACATCTCCGGATGCAACTAGAGCATTGTATCCGGCGTTGATGGATAGGAATGTGCATTTACGTACTATGGTAGAGAGGCACAAATTGAGGAAATAACTACCTTATATGAGGCGAAAAGAATCAGCGAGGCGACTTTTTGAGTCGAGAAACACGAAGAGAAAGTGCTTATGACTAATAAGGCTCGTAACTATAAGGATGAGGTCCTTGAGCTACAAAATAAACTGGTTGAGAAAGACCAGAAAATAACTAAGATGTCATACATCCATGAATGCGCTCATGAGGATTTCAAGCTGAAAATTGCTTGTTATTCTATTGAGTCCGGGCAGACTCAATATACCATAAGTCGGGATATAGTGTCGATTCTGGAAAATCAGAAATATGAGAATGTCGTTCGACAGTGTTAGTAGATCATTAGATCTTTTTGTATATAAGTAGTGACGTAAAACCCTCTTTTGTATAACTAAGGGTAGTCTTTTTGTAAATCCCAATTTTTGTAGAAGGCAATCGTGGGATAATATGTAATAGCTTTTGGCTAAGGGAACATGATGTAAATAGTTTTGACTATGAGAGCATATTTATATAATGAAGTTTTTATTTAACATGCTTGTTGTGGTATGAATGGTTGTTGTTGATTTAAAATGATAACCGAGTAGTTAAATAGATAATAATGAAGCTTTATATATTTAATCAGAATTATGACGCCGAGAAGGAGACAACGGAACCAAGAGGCCGAGTCTCATAATGAAAATCAAGGGGGTCCTAACAACCCTATGCAAGAGTTTGTTAATTTATTAATGATTGCATTTAACCAAGTGGGGGGGGGGTGGGATTCTTGTAGCTCCTGGGGTAGCAAGAACAACTACCTTTAAGGACTTTAAAAGTGTGGGTCCTCCCGAGTTTCGAGGAACGATGGATCCACTAGAAGCCCAGACATGGGTTAGAGAGATTGAAAAGGCATTTGTGATAACAAATGTAGGTGAGGCGTAAAAGACTTCTTTTGAGACTTACATGATGAAGGGGGAAGCCAACTACTGGTGGGAAGCTCACCAGGGTGGGGCTAGGACAGAGGCTATTACGTGGGAACAGTTTAAGAAGGTTTTCTTCGAGAACTATTTCCCTACTAACATGCAGGGTAGGATGGAAATTAAGTTCCTAGAACTTAAGCAAGGGGATATGAAAGTTCCCCAATATGCCGCCAAGTTTAACGAATTGGCGAGATTTGCTCCACATCAGGTGGATACAAAGGAAAGAAAGGCGCTTGATTTGGAGCGGGGCTTAAAACCACAGCTCTATAGTAGGATATCGGTTTTCCAGAGTGCTTCCTACAGGACCATTTTGGAGAAGGCAATAATAGCTGAAGGTGGTGGTGAGGCTTTGTCTCAGTACCACAAAGAGCGAAAGATTAAGAGTAAGTTAGAAGGAGGTAATAAAATTTGAAGTTGCCATGGAAGCGTGAATCTTGCCAAAGAGGAAGAGTTTTAACCACGGGAATCTTGGGGTGGCGGGGAGATCCCAAACGGAGGACGGAAGCATGTAAGACATGCGAAAAATCTCACATGGGAGTCTGTTTAAAGGGGAAAGCAATATGCTACAACTGTGGGTAGGAGGGGCATTTGTCACCCAACTGTCCTATCCCTAAGAAGAACCAGGGGTGTTTTGTTTGTGGGTCAATGGACCACATGGCAAGAAATTACCCGAAGAAGGGTTTAGAGGGGAATAAGAGTTCGGGTAGTGGTAAATTAGATATTACTGGACAACACCATCAGTGGGTAGACCCTCAGCTCGTACGTTTAATATGACTATTCAAGATGCGGTTGCATCAACAGATGTGGTAGCAGGTATCATTCCGGTCAATGAGATAAATTCTTATGTGCTATTTGACTCGGGTGCTACTTGTTCTTTTATAGCATGTGAATTTGCTAAGCGATTAGGTTTAATCCTTGAAAAGTTACCTATACCTTTAGACGTTAAGGTAGCAAATGAGGAGATAATCCCCATTGAACATATTCATAAGAATTGTTGCGTGGAAATTAGAGGGAATAAGTTATCGGTAGATTTGAGTGCCGATAAGGCTAAAAAAGAATTCGACGTAATTCTTGGTATGGATTGGTTGGCTAACCATAAGGCAATTATAGATTGCCATAGGAAAAGTGTAAACCTTCGGCTTTCTAAGAAAACCAAGGTAGTGTTCTTTGGTAGTAATTCACCGAGACGCTCTTGTTGTGCATACATAACCTGAAGCTAGGAAGATGTTGAGAAAGGGTGTATAGGTTATCTCATGCCATGTTGTGGATACCCAAAGAGTGGGAACATCCTTGGATCAGATACCTATTGTGCAAGAGTTCGCGGATGTATTTCCGGAGGAGTTACCGGGCATTCCACCGGACAGGGAGGTGGAGTTTGTAATTGATCATTACCGAGAACGACACGGCTTTCAAGGGCACCCTATCGAATGACGCCAGTCGAAATGAAGGAGTTAATGGTTCAATTACAAGAACTATTAGATAGGAAGTACATTCAACCAAGTGTGTCTCCTTGGGGAGCACCGGTGTTGTTTTTAAAGAAGAAGGATGGGTTGTTAAGGCTTAGATTTTTGTAAATTAAATTTTTATATTTATTGAATTAAATAAATATTTTTATTGATGATTTAATTATTGGATTAAATAATTAATTGATGCAATTATTAGTAGATTAATTTAATTATATGTGTTACATTTATTAAATTAATGTAGAAAATAATTATTATTCAAATATGTAATTATGTGAGCTTATTGAATTAAATGAAATATTTAATTAAGCATGATGTTATTTAATTAATTTAATTATTAATTAGAGAGTTAATAATTTGACATTATTTATTAATGAGAAAATTAATTATGTGACTATGTGAATTTATAAGAAATTATTATATTTATTTAAAGTAAATTAAATAAAATATTGGATCTATTTTATAAGAGTGTGACATTAATTAAACTATAGTATAAAAGTTTATCAAATTAAATGAGAATGAATTATATTAAAGGTTGCCAAACAAGGCACTAAAAGGAGTTGGAAGCGATTACCACTATTGGAGTAATCGGCCCATTATCTGTGTCGATTGGCTTAATTATTATATACGTCTTCTCTTTATTTCTTTATTCATTATTTGCCTAAGTCTAGAGATCTTTGAGAGAGAGATTGAGAAATTCAAGAGAGAGTTCAGAGGATTTTGTGAGAACTTAGTGATTGAAGAAAGAATCTAAGCCTACATATATATACTTTTATTCTCGGGGTAATCTCTCCTCCCAAATTCCTTTTTTCACGACAGTTAGTTTTATATGAAAATGGCTTTTAAAGTTTTTGGTTTAACCTCTTTGGGTTAGGAGTAATGATTATGGGTTGTATGTGTGTTATGACATATCAAATCGTGTTTAATTATATATATTATGTAAACCATATCATCAAATTCATGAAAACATGTCGTATATAATTTCTGCAAAAGTACAGAGTAAGGCTTTTGGCCTTATGGCCTTATACGTGATATTTTATGTATTGATCGTATATTATCCCTAAATTTTACACTCGTATGTTGTTATGCATGTTGATATGAAGAGACCAAAGTTTAAATAAATGGATTCGGTATTATAACGAATCCGTAGTGTCAATTTTCATGTATTATTTTCAAAACCTTCATGAACATCAAAGTAAGTGAAATTCACATGCCTTAAATCATTATTAAGTGTTTAAATTGGTTAATGTCGATATATAAATGTTGGGTTATGTTTATACATGAATTATTAACATGTGGGTATGTTAATTTAGTGAAATTAATGATTATTTAGTGTCCTTTTCGCTGAACTCTGTGTTCTTCGCGAACTGGGAATCGAAGTCTGGAGTCTCGCGCAGGGCGCCAACTCGAACTCAAGTCCATGCCAAGCATGCGTCATGACTCGAGCCCAGCATCTTACTTGGTATGCAGCCAAGTGTCCAAATGTATGCATGAACATAGCAAAGATCATAATATAATGTATGAATCATGTATAGCACCGCAAAGCCTCTCTCGAAAAAGTTCAAGAATGAGATTTTTAAAATGTTTAAGTCTAACAATGTGTTAGTGGATTAATGTAATGAACATGTAAACATGTTAGAAGAATAATGTGATTACATGTGGATTGAATTATTAAATACATAATTAGATTATTATTCATGAAGTGATATTATGTGACAATAAATGTGATAAATTGACTAAGTATAGTCAATAATTATAGTAGACAAAGGGAAAGAGTTTATGATGATTAGTTAAGTTATAATTAACTGGTATTGTGAATGTAAATGGTATGTAGGATTTAATTCAAAGAACGTGCTTAGTTAAAGTGTAATCTACGCACGAGGCAAGTTTCCTAACCCTACTTGTCATTATTGTTCAAGTTTATTATTTACCTCGAGTAAATTATCATTACTATTATTCAAGTTCAAATGTTATATTAAAGATTGATTATCTTTTCAAAGCATGATTTTGTTATACAATAATTGTTCTATTGTATACTTCCTTAAGATTATTATTCAATTTGAATATCATTATTATTGAACCTTATTAGACTAGCGAACCCTTATTGATTCGACTAGTCCATAGTTGATGAGCGTTCTAAATTTCAGAACCCTTGATGAATTATCCAAACCAAACTTCCTTTGGTGCGGACTCGAATGTCAAACTGAGATGAACAACCCTGCAAAGGGATTTACTTATCGTTAGCGTTAAGATATTATGCATGTATGGTACTAAGGGTCGATCCCCTAAGTCACGAGTAGAAAGGTCCATAGTCTTATGATTGTTAAAGGTTTCAAGTATAACCCTTGATAACCTAGGACATAGTTCAAGGTCTTATGACCCTCAAAATTCTTTTGATTCTTGTTATTCATTCTTGATTCAAAAGTTGAGCTTTTATTCAGATGTCTTTGATTTACTCGCATGTTATTATACTTATTATTTCATTATTATACTTGTGGGCAATAGTGCTCACTCTTGCTTAATAATAACATTGCGATTAAGAATGAAAAGAAGCGATGAACCTTCCACTAGTAAGGGCAAGGGCAAAGTTAGCAAATGATGAAGACTTGTTATTTTATTTGATGATGTATTTATGTTAGACTTGAGTTAATGATGTTGTTTAAGACTTATTATTTATATTTCCGTGACGATGTTTAAGGTTAGTTCAACCTGGGATGATGTTTATTATTCGGATGTTGTAACCCCATAAGGGGAAGATTTTATTTCTATCTATTGCATGGTTTGCATTTATTATGGGTAGATAGTTAGATGATATTTGTCTGATGAACACCAAATCCGTGGAATTGAAGTACCCGGATTTGGGGTGTCACAAGTTAATCAAAGTCAGAGGTTATGAACCTTAGGTGGGGAACAACCTTAGGTAGTAGCCTTATAGAAAGAAGATAGTGATGGAAAACTCTTATCGAGTTATAAGAAATGAATTTCTATAATTCATTGAAGATAATAAAATACCTTATGTGTTTATGTGTTAAAGTATCGTTAGATGATACGACTTAGTAACTAAAACTTAAAATTTTGTTGTCGGGGATGTCGAATGTTGGAGAAGCTAGATAAGTGGGGAGGAAGAACCCGTGTACCTATAGTACCTACTTGAGGAGGAGTGTACCTATAATACTTGACGACATCCCCAAGACATTCATGTCGTTAGGGAAGCAATTGAGTGCAGAGAGTCATCTCCATTGATCACCGTTGTTGGTCGGGAGCATGAACACAGACCGATCCTTAGGAGGATCTGAGGGAGGAATTTGATGAGAGGAAGAGGAAGAGGAAGAAGAGGAGTTACCACGGTTACACGCGTTGATGTTGAGATGTATGACACGTTATACTGATCGTAACGCGGAGTTACGAGATGAGGTCCGAGATTTGGTGAAGCGGCGGTTATTCAACAGATTATTACTATAGGGGAGAAGGAGAGGGAGATTTTGACTCTTCACTCTCGACTGGAAAATGTAGAATGGGATTTGGTCCATGAGAAGGGTCAAACTGAAGATAAGACCGAGGAGATAGAAAAGCTGAAGAAGGAACTGAAGGAAACCTCCGAAAGACTGAACATAGCAGAAGAGGGATGGGTAAGAGAATCACGTCGAAATCGATCGTGCAAGAGGATGATAGTCGTGCAAAGAAAGCGAAGCTTGAAGAAACATACTCTACACTTAATAAAGCAATGGATGAGGCCCAAGATCGAGTTTTGAGGTACCCAATCCAATTCGAAGGACTACCATTGTATATGATGGATCGCGAGGATGATGTCTCGCATCTTAGAATGAGGAGCGTGGTAAAGGCTATTCGATACCTTGATGAAGCAAAGGATATGAATCCGTTTAATTATGTGAAAGACTTAATTGGTTTTTAGATGTAAATTACGGCGTGTTTATGAGCGAAAGAATATTTGAATATTTTAAATCCTGTGAATTCTTTATTCCGAGATAGTTGATGTAAATAGCAGTTATGCTATCGTTTAATGTAAAACTTTGATTTGAATGAATATATATCAAGTTGTTTGAGATAATGTGTTAAGTGATATGTTAAATTGTTGAGTAATGCCTTAAATATTTAGAGAAATAAATAAAGTTCTAATAAGCGTTTATTTAACGTAAAAAATGCCGCCAGGAGAAGAGACAACAACGTCAACCGGCTCGGGAAGAGTCAACCAATAATAACAATAATGCCAACGCTAATCCCGTGCGTGGTTGGTTAACTTCTTGATTGGAGCGATGAATAACCAACCTCAAGCTCCACCAAGCACAACGTTTAAAGATTTCAAAGGCGGTGGGACCACCCGAGTTTAAAGGTTCCGGAACCCGATCGAGGCTCAAACATGGGTTATGGAGATGGAGAAGGTTTTCGACGTTGCTAGGGTTAGAAGACGAAAGACCGCTTTTGCAACGTTTATCTTTGAAGTCGAGGCTAGCTACCGGTGGCAAGCAAACAAAGTGCGAGGAGGTGAAGGTGTAATTACGTGGGAGAGATTTAAAGAAATGTTCTTGAAATGTATTTCCCAACCAGTTCACGAGAACGGATGGAGGTTCAATTTCTAGAGTAGAAGCGAGAAATATGGGAATATGGCGTGCTGACTATGCGGCTAAATTCGATGAGTTGGCAAGGTTTTCCCATACCAAGTACACATACACTTGTGAGAAAAGGCGGAAGATTCGAACAAGGACTAAAGCCTTGGGTTTATAGTAAGGTATCAATGTTTCAGATAAACACCTTTGCCGAGTCTTTGGAAAAGCCATCCTCGCGGAAGGAGGGAGCGATCACGGTGACCAAGTACAATCAAGATCGAAAAGAAGAAGAAGAAAGGTGAAATTAATAACAAGGCCGATGGAAGTGGCACGGAGGTGGAAATTTCAATCAGAAGAAAAGGTGGAACGACGGCTCATCATCGGGGAATCAACAAGGTAATCAGAAGAAAAGAATCGAAGCATGCCCGACTTGCGGAAAGCCCATCTGGGAGTTTGTATGAAAGGAAAAAAGAGTGTGCTACAATTGTGGTCAGGAAGGCCACATAGCACCAAACTGTCCAAACCCAAAGAAGGGTGCTTGTTTTACTTGTGGTTCGAAGGACCATCTGGCAAGAGATTGTCCCAAGAAGGGATCGGGAGGATCAGGATCTGGAGGTAACCAGGGAAATAACAGTGGAAATACCTTAACCATCACCGGACCACCGCAACAAAAATCCAGATAACCGCCGGAACTTTCAATATGACGGTGCAAGATGCAATTCAATCTCGTGATGTGGTGTCAGGTATCATTCCGATCAATAAAGTTAATGCTTATGTTTTATTTGATTCGGGTGCTACTTGTTCCTTTATATCAGAAGATTTTGCTAATAATTTAGATTTACTTATGAATGAATTGGATTATCCCATGAATATAGAAATTGCGAATAGAGAAATAATCCTGTTAAATACGTGTTTAAGAATTGTAGAGTGGATATTAAGGGTAATATCATGAGCGTAGATCTTATCCTATTCGACTTGGGGAATTTGACGTTATTTTGGGAATGGATCGGTTATTCAATTACGGAGTACGTAATTGATTGCCAAAAAGCGTATTAACCTTATGACTCCATCAAAGGTTGTATTTTATAGTAGCAAGTCGCCTAGACAAGCGAGTTATCGACGATGATGCAGCCGAGAAGTTGTTGAAGACAAAGGTGTAGGATACTTAGCTTACATAGTCGATAGTCGAAAAGAGAATCCAAAGGTAGAAGAATACTGATTGTGAAGGACTTTCATCGATGTATTTCCGGAAGATTTACGGGACTTCCACCGATAGAGAAGTAGATTTAAGTGATCGATTTGGCGCCGGAACTCGCCTGCTCCAATATCGAAGGCACCATACTCGAATGGCACCGAGAGATGAAAGAATTAATGGTACAACTTCAAGAATTGTTGGACAAGAAGTACATTCAACCAAGCGTATCGCAGTGGGAAGCGTCGGTGTTGTTTGTGAAAAAGAAGGATGGATCGATCGACTCTGCATTGACTACGAGAAGAAGCGAATAAGGTCACGATTAAGAATAGATATCCATTACCAGAAATCGATGATATGTTTGATCAATTAAAGGGAGCAAGATATTTTTCCAAGATAGACTTGAGAAGCGGTTATCATCAATTGAAGGTGAGGCCGAGGATGTCTCAGAAGACGGCTTGAGCAGCGATATATGGTCACTCTGAATTTTTAGTAATGTCGTTTGGTCTCAACGAATGCTCCTGCGGCATTTATGGGACTAATGAATGGTGTGTTCAAACCGTTTTTGGACAAATTAAGTGGTGGTATTTATAGATGACATTTTGGTATATTCCAAAACCAAAGAAGAACACGAAGAACATTTGAGGTTAACGTTGGAAGTATTGAGAAGGGAGAAGTTATGCGCTAAATTTTTGAAATGCTGAATTACGGATCGAAATGAGTACAATTTCTTGGTCACGTGATCGATAAAAAAATGCGAATTTTGGTAGATCCATCAAAAGTCGGAAGCCGTGATTAATCGGGATCGGTAGAGAATGCCGTCGAAGTAAGAAGTTTTCTTGGATTGGTGGGATATTATAGAAGGTTCATACAAGACTTTTCCAAGATTGCAACTCAGTTAACGAATTTAACTCGAAAAAGTATGAAATTTGTTTGGGCGGATAAGTGTGAGAGAAGCTTTCAAGAATTGAAAGAAGAGATTGAGTCTGACACTGTGTTATCCTTCCGGATGATATGAGAAATTTTGTTGTTTTTAGCGATCGCGTCGCGCAAGAGGACTTGTATTGTGTGCTTATGCAAAATGGAAAGTCATACATCCACGTCAGTTGAAGGATTACGAGAAGGGATACCCAACCCATGATTTGGAGTTAAATGCGATTGTTTTTGCTTTAAAAATTTGGAGGCACTATCTCTCTACGAGAGAAGTGTGAAATATATCTACGGACCACAAGAGTCTCAAATATATTTTCACGTAGAAAGATTTGAATATCGTCGAAGAAGATGGTTGGAATTAATTAAGGATTACGATTGTGAGATTTTATACCATCCGGGAAAAACAAATGTGGTTCTTAGACGCCTTAAGTAGAAAGGGTTAGAGAAATTGATGATGTTAACTGCTCGGAGGAACTAATTTGAAATGGAGAAACTGGAGTTGGAGGTGAAGTATCCTATGGAAATCGATGAGAAGCTATTTCGGATGCAATCTGGTACCACTCTACTAGATAAAGTTAAGGAGGCTCGACTTTAGGATGAAGAATGTAAAAAGGTGACAAAGAAGATATCTGAAGGAACCGAACCAAGATTTAAGATGGATAAGGAAGGAATCTTTGAGATTTGAAAAGAGAATTGGGTTCCGCCATACAAGAAATTAAGGAAGAAATTTTTGAAGCGAGTCTCATAGTTCAAGATATTCGATTCACCTGGTAGTACAAAGATGTATCAAGATCTTCGACAACATTTTTGGTGGCCAAATTTGAAATGCGTGATGTTGCGAGAATGTGTTGCCAAGTGTCGACCTGTCGAAAAGTGAAAGCGAACATCGAGAGACCAAGTGGATTGCTTCAACCGCTTAGAAATCCCGAAATGGAAATGGGAACATATTACAATGGATTTAAATGGTTGGCCTTTCGACGACTTCGGAAAAGGCTACGACGCATTATGGGTTATAGTTAATGTACTAATGAAATCCACACACTTCCTTCCTATCAAAATAAGATTCAACTTAGATCGATTGGCGAGGTTATACGTAAAAGAGATTGTTTGAGACACGAATCTTGGGTGTCAATTGTTTACGATAGAGATCCGCTTCACATCAAATTTACGGAAGCGTCTTGAGGAATGCATGGGTACACAATTGCGAATGAGTACGACTTATCACCCTCAAATGAGATGGACGAAATGAGAGAACGATTCAAACATTAGAAGATATCTTTGAGAGCACGTGTGATGGATTTCAAAGGAAATTGGGATGATCACCTACTTGTTAGTAGAGTTAAACTACAACAACAGTTACCACGCTAGTATTGGCATGCCACCTTACGAAGCGTTATACAACGAAAAAGTGAAGAACTCCACTTTCTTTGGGATGAAGTTGGTGAAAGACAATTGCTAGGGCGAATTGGTGCAATGAGATGCGAAATAATCAAAGTGATCCGAAACACGATTGGTAGCGACTCAAGATCGACGAAAAATAATCTGTTGATCCACATCGTAAAAATATCGAGTTTGAATCGGTAGTTATGTTTTCTTGAAGGTCTCTCCACGAAAGGGAAGATCGAGTTCGAAAAGAAAGGAAAATTGAGCCCAAGATTCATTGGACCCTTTGAAATCTTGAGAAGAATCGGAGAAGTTAAATGCGAGGTAGCCTTACCTCCAGCACTCGAGAATGTCCACAACATTTTCCACGTTTCTGTATTACGACCATACAAAGCCGATTACAAGCATGTAATTGAATATGAACCCTGCATTTTGAGAAAGACTTATCTTACGAAGAAATTCTGTCCAAATTGTCAATGAAAAAGAACAAGTTCTCGAAAATAAAGTTATACCTTACATTAAGGTAATTTGGAGGAACCACAATTTTGAAGAAGCTACGTGGGAACTCGAAGAGAATATGATGAAGAATTACCCTCAATTATTTACTTAATTATTTGTGGCGATTACGGGGACAAAATCTTTGTAAGGGGAGAATGTAACAGGTTGAATTTATTGAGTCGTGATTACGGGGACGAGAATCCTTTTAAGGGGAAAGATGTGATGAGCGAGATTTTGTAAATTAAATTTTATATATTTATTGAATTAAATAAATATTTTTCGATGATTTAATTATTGGATTAAATAATTAATTGATGCAATTATGGTAGATTAATTTAATTATATGTGTTACATTTATTAAATTAATGTAGAGAATAATTATTATTCAAATATGTAATTATGTGAGCTTATTGAATTAAATGAAATATTTAATTAAGCATGATGTTATTTAATTAATTTAATTATTAATTAGAGAGTTAATAATTTGACATTATTTATTAATGAGAAAATTAATTATATGACTATGTGAATTTATAAGAAATTATTATATTTATTTAAAGTAAATTAAATAAAATATTGGATCTATTTTATAAGGAGTGTGACATTAATTAAACTATATTATAAAGCTTTTATTAAATTAAATGACTTTGAACTAATTAAAGGTTGCCAAACAAGGCACTAAAGGGAGTTGGAAGCAGTTACCACTATTGGAGTAACTGACCATTATACGCGTCAGTTGGCTTAATTATTATACGTCTTCTCTTTATTTCTTTATTCATTATTTGCCTAAGTCTAGAGATACTGAGAGAGAGATTGAGAAATTCAAGAGAGAGTTCAGAGGATTTTGTGAGAACTCAGTGATTGAAGAAAGAATCTAAGCCTACATATATATACTTTATTCTCAGGGTAATCTCTCCCTCCCAAATTCCTTTTTCACGACAGTTAGTTTTTATATGAAAATGGCTTTTAAAGTTTTTGGTTTAACCTCTGTAATTGGGTTAGGAGTAATGATTATGGGTTGTATGTGTGTTATGACATATCAAATCGTGTTTAATTATATATATTATGTAAACCATATCATCAAATTCATGAAAACATGTAAGTATATAATTTCTACAAAATTACAGTATGGGTTTTGGCCTTATGGCCTTATACGTGATATTTTATGTATTGATCGTATATTATCCCTAAATTTTACACTCGTATGTTGTTATGCATGTTGATACGAAGAGACCAAAGTTTAAATAAATGGATTCAGTACTATAATGAATCCGTAGTGTCAATTTTCATGTATTATTTTTTCAAAACCTTCATGAACATCAAAGTCGATTGAAATTCACATGCCTTAAATCATTATTAAGTGTTTAAATTGGTTAATGTCGATATATAAATGTTGGGTTATGTTTATACATGAATTATTAACATGTGGGTATGTTAATTTAGTGAAATTAATGATTATTTAGTGTCCTTTTCATTTGAACTCTATGTTCTTCACGAATTGAGAATTGAAGTCAAGTCTCGCATCATGGCATGACTCTCGTGAATCAAGTCCCACAGTCAATCATGCCATCATGCCATGTGTGTGACATGACATACAGCAGTATGCAATGTGTCCGCTAAGTCCAGTCATGGCGTCCTTCATCGCATATGTGCATTGAAGATCATGTATAATAGATGGCGCCATATGCTATCTTCTCTCGAAAAGTTCAAGAATGAGATTTTTAAAATGTTTAAGTCTAACAATGTGTTAGTGGATTAATGTAATGAACATATAAACATGTTAGAAGAATAATGTGATGATAAAATAATTGTATAACATGTAAATAACATAATTACATGTGGATTGAATTATTGAATACATAATTAGATTATTATTCATGAAGTGATATTATGTGACGATAAATGTGATAAATTGACTAAGTATAGTCAATAATTAAAAGTAGACAAAGAGAAAGAGTTTATGATGATTAGTTAAGTTATAATTAATTGGTATTGTGAATGTGAATGGTATGTAGGATTTAATTCAAAGAACGTGCTTAGTTAAAGTGTAATCTCTACGACGAGGCAAGTTTCCTAACCATACTTGTCATTATTGTTCAAGTTTATTATTTACCTCGAGTAAATTATCATTACTATTATTCAAGTTCAAATGTTATATTAAAGATTGATTATCTTTTCAAAGTATGATTTTGTTATACAATAATTATTCTATTGTATACTTCTTAAGATTATTATTCAATTTGAATATCATTATTATTGAACCTTATTAGACTAGCGAACCCTTATTGATTCGACTAGTCCATAGTTGATGAAGCGTTCTAAATTTGAGAACCCTTGATGAATTATCCAAACCAAACTTCCTTTGGTGCGGACTCGAATGTCAAACCGAGATGAACAACCTACAAAGGGATTTACTTATCGTTAGCGTTAAGATATTGTGCACGATATGGTACTAAGGGTTGATCCCCTAAATGCGAGTAGAAAGGTCCATAGTCTTATGACTATTAAAGGTTTCAAGTATAACCCTTGATAACCTAGGACATAGTTCAAGGTCTTATGACCCTCGAATTCTTTTGATTCTTGTTATTCATTCTTGATTCAAAAGTTGAGCTTTTATTCATATGTCTTTGATTTACTCGCATGTTATTATCTTTGTTATTTCATTATTATACTTGTGGGCAATAGTGCTCACTCTTGCTTAATAATAACATTGCGATTAAGAACGAAAAGAACTGATGAACCTTCCACTAGTAAGGGCAAGGGAAAAGTTATGAAAATGATGAAGACTTGTTATTTTATTTGATGATGTATTTATGTTAGACTTGAGTTAATGATGTTGTTTAAGACTTATTATTTATATTTCCATAGATAGTTGATGATGTTTAAGGTTAGTTCAACTTTGGGATGATGTTTATTATTAGGATGTTGTAACCCCATAAGGGAAGATTTTATTTCTATCTATTAGCATGGTTTGCATTTATTATGGGTAGATAGTTAGATGATATTTGTATAGTGAGGACACCAAATCCCCATAGTGGAATTGAAGTACAAGGTTTGAACATCAACGACCGAAGCGGGTTATTTACAACCGTTAGAAATTCCAGAGTGGAAGTGGGAGCACATCACGATGGACTTTGTGGTAGGACTTCCAGCAACAAGAAAAGGATACGATGCTATTTGGGTGATTGTAGATCGATTGACGAAATCGGCTCATTTTCTACCAATAGGAGTTAGGTATAACCTAGATCAGTTAGCTGAGCTGTATGTCAAGGAAATTATTTCTAGACATGGAGTGCCTGTTTCGATTGTGTCAGATCGTGATCCATGATTCACATCGAACTTTTGGAGAATTTTGCAAGAGCAAATGGGAACGTAGTTAAGATTGTGTACGGCGTATCATCCTCAGACGGATGGTTAGAGTGAGCGGACAATTCAAACGCTTGAAGATATGTTAAGATCTTGCGTTATGGATTTCAAAGGGAGTTGGGACGATTATCTACCGTTGGTGGAATTTTCGTACAACAATAGTTTTCACGCTAGTATAGGCATGCCGCCTTACGAAGCGTTGTATGGGAGGAAGTGCCGAACTCCATTGTGTTGGGATGAGGTGGGTGAACGTCGGATGTTGGGACCTGAGATGGTTTAGCAGACGGTGAACATGGTAAAGTTAATACGTACTCGATTAGTTACGGCTCAAGACCGGCAAAGGAAGTATGCAGATCCTCACATAGAGAATAGAGAATTCGATGTAGGATCTTTTGTTTTTTTGAAAGTATCGCCTTGGAAGGGGAAGATACGTTTTGGGAAGAAAGGGAAGTTAAGTCCAAGGTTTGTAGGACCTTTTGAGATTTTAAGAAGGATAGGGGAGGTAGCTTATGAAGTAGCCTTACCTCCAGAGATGGAACGCATTCATAATGTGTTTCATTTGTCAGTGTTGCATCCTTATAAACCGGACTATAAACACGTGATAGAATATGAATCTATTTAGATAGAAAATGACTTGTCCTATGAGGAACTTCCAATTCAAATTATTGATAGGAAGGAACAAGTTTTAAGAAATAAGGTAATACCTTCAGTGAAGGTGTTATGGAGAAACCACAATGCTAAAGAAGCAACGTGGGAGCTCGAAAGTAAAATGAAGGAAGATTTTCCTCATTTGTTTATGTAATTATAAGCTAAGATTCTGGGGACAGAATCCTTATAAGGGGGAGAGAATGTAACGCCCGAGAAAATCAGATTTTTATGATAATTAAATTTTTATTTGATTATGTGAATTAAATGAAATTAATTGATTTCTTTGCGAGTAAGCTATGTGAAGGTCGTTCTATGACCTAGAATGTGCTAACGTGGTTAGTATTCTGGCTACGTGTTAGAAATAATTGTTTGGAATTTCCAAGATGAAAATAATTGTTTTCCAAGAAATTTCTGTAAAAACACTATTCATCTGTTTCTGCTCGGGGAATTATTTTTAAAATTCCATGAAACGCGTAATGATAGAATATCGTGATAAGATGGAATATCTGATAATATTTCATTTATGGCAAACACAATTTTTGCCTGCGGACTTAAAACCTAAGGGTTGAGTATATTGATTTCTGAGAAGGAAATAATATGCGGAGAGGGAATGGCGTTAGGGTTAATGCGAGTGTTGTACATTAGGTGATACTATTTAGTATCTATGTATAATACATTGAGTATATACGAAGTACAATACGATTATTGTACGAGTAGTATACGAAGATAATACGTGAATTGTACGTATGTGGCACGATTATTATTATAGAATTAAGTTAAGACTTAATGACTAATTCATTTGAGTTGGATTATTAATTAATCCAATCATTTGAATGATCAAGGCCCAATGTTAATTTAGTTAAGCCCAATTCATTAAAATCGAACTGTGGGTTGACCAAATTGGAGTCACCGAATGGGTAAAACCCATGGGGCAACCCATGGGATGTCACATGGGGTGGTGGGCCGACCACCTTGGTGTGGAAGCCAAGCATAAGGCTTGGTCACCAAGTGTTTTACTTGGTGACCACACATGAATAGTAAGGAGGTGTTTTACTTGTCAATTATGCCCTCCATTCTAGTTTTCTATAAATAGAAAGCTAGGTTGATTCATTTGAGAGTTTTTCCAAGACTCAAACTTAGATTATTGATAGAGAAAGAGAGCTATACTTGCAAAACATACACTTTTGAAGCTTGATCTTAGAGTTTTCCAAGAAAGAAAACCAAGAGTTCTTAAGGTATAATCCTTACCTTTCATCTCCATCTCTTTTAGATTTTCTTTCATCTTAGAGAATCATAGAATGGGTGGAATATGTCTTGTGTGAGGATTTAAAGATGACTTACCATAGATTCATTCTCTATAAGTCATGAGATTATAAGAATCATAAGGTTTAATATAGTTTTGAACCATGAAAACATTGATAGATGAGATCGATTGTTGATAAACAATTGAGCTCCATCAATGCGTTAGTATATACATCTTGTTTGGTTAGGATGTAGATATGAAATTCATGGAGTATTCCATGTGATTTGGTTTAGAGAACCTTAGTAACGAAGTTATGGCGAATTTTACGGAAATAGATGTTAAACGTCGAAAACGTAGTAATTTCGGAATGGTAGTCGAAAGTTGCCGTGAGACTTGAAAACGTTGGTTTTCAATGTCAACACGTGAGATAGGGTGATTAAGAGTTGTGGGTTCGAGAATCGTCGAATTCCGCCTTAAAACGAAGAAAACGAGCATTGAACGCTCATTAACGTTTACGAACGTCTATAAAATGAACTCAATAGTGAATTCTAAGTTAACAGATTCAAAAGTGTTGAATTCTTATATGAACACATAAAGGATGTAATTCCTGACTTGTAGGAATTAGAATGGGTCAATTCGGATGTAAAACGAACAAATTAGGAAGCCGGGAGTTTCGTTAGGAAACCAAAACTGGTTTGGCCAACTGCGGTGCCTGAGACTAAAATACCTACTAAAATACAAAAGGATGCCGCATGTGCAGCCTGCCGATCAGGAAAAAAAGTTGACCAAGTTAGGTTTTAAAATTCAGTTGTTTCGAGACCTACCTGAGTTGAGTTTATATACTCAATAAATGTACTAATACTAATCCTATATTACCTATACTAAGGTATATGGTATGAAACTTAGGAATGTAATGCATGTTAACAAGATATGTACAATGAACAAAGTTGATACCTTATCAACGATGTTTGAGTCCGGTTATTAAACGTCAGTTGAGTGATAAACAGGGATGAAGGGTAATAAGCCATGTTGACTTTAATAAAGATATTAAGTTAACAAAGACATAGAAGAGAAAGAAGCTTGTAGGAACAATGTGAATAGTTGTTTGATAGCTAATTACAGTGTGCTATTGAATATATCATGTAGATTCTGTAAAGGCTGTGGTCAGTCGAGTAAGTTATTTGAAGACACTGAAAGGCAAGTTTTCTTAACGCTTGTCTAACTTCCATGTTAGCCAAGTTTTATGTGATTCGTTGAACTAAATTGCAAGACTTGTTTTAAAGAAAGGGTCGATGCCAGATTTTAACTCGGCTTGACTATTCGTAATATATAGATTTATTATTATTCATATCATTCTATATAGAAATGTTAACGCTATCCTATGCCAAGTAGTTGGTATGGACGTGAAGGTAAGGTTTGTCTATGAATAAACAAAAGTATTTTTCATCGATTATTCGATGGGCACGCGAGTTTGCCAAAAATATTAAACGTAAATAGGTTTAATGAATGGGTGTTGATCAACATAGAGTACTATAGGCTGATCACCTAGAAGTGCTCATAAGTTATACGGATGAACGGCCTTAGTGCTGTGGACTCCTTTTCAAGTATGAAATTTGGAATTTACTGTTCATGGTATATTGACCGGTACAAAATTCTTAATCTATTCTATACTTTGGAAATTGATGTTATGAACTGTTAGAGTATTATTGATTCATAATACTTCATAACTATTGTTCAGTTATATTGGAATTGTTATATAATTCATGAATGTGGTATTCTGTTATCCTTGATTAAACTTGTTTGAAATACATGCTCACTTCTTGCGTGAATTATATAGGCTGCGAGTTAAAGATGAACGTCTTCGTGAATGCCAAGAGAGATAAGGGCAAAGCTAAGATGGATGCTTAGGCATTGTGTAATAGTTTAGTAATTTTGTATGTACTATACATTATGAACAATGAACGATGTAACCGGTTTATGAACCTGGGAAGGATTATACTTTGATTGTAATAAGAAGATAGTAATTACCTTCATTTTGTTGTATTTCGATGGAATGATTGTATGGATGTTAGTACAGTGGAGCACCATCTATTGGATTGGAAGATACCTGAATTTGGGGGCGTCACATTTCAGCTAAATATACAGAATAAAATGCCCTCGAAATAATTAGAACTTTTAGAGATGGACAATGTGTAAATTTTTTAAAACATAATATATGTTAGCATTAGACATAATATAAATTGTTGGTGTCTCTTTCTAATTGTTTAAGCCTTTAGATGAGTTGATTATGTTGGAACGTTTCTCCGCACTAGCCCATCAGGGTTGAAACGGAAGGGCGCAGGGGTTGTGTGGGGGCAAAGCCCCGCAGATGCAGCATCTGAAGTTACGCACGTGTGACACCGGACGCTACGCAGGTGAAAGCCAAAGGCGTGGTGGAAGCGCGCTTGAGGTCGGTGGAGTTCTTTGCACGATGGCGCGGTGCGCTCGAGAAGAGCCTGTGAGCGTGCGTGGAAGTAGCAGGTCGTTGGTCAGAGTTTTTTCTGAGTTGTTTTTGGAAGGACATTATGGGTAATTGAGACATAATGTGAAGTAGGATTGGAATATGATTAGTAGCTATAAATACTATCTATTATAAAGCCCTATGTAACCAAGGACTCATCAATAAACAACAAGTCGCCTGTGGAGTACTCAAATTAGGGAACCACGTAAATCTCTGTGTGTGAATCTTAATTCTCTATTGTTGTGTATGTGTGTGTGATCCTAAATTCATCATCATGAAATGCACACCTGTGTAGACTCCCAATAATCATGTTGGACCACCTCCTTACCTAATAGGTTAACCTTTTAGGTAATGAGGTGGTCCAACATACTTGTTGGGCTAGTCTACACAAGGTGTGCACTACATAGTGATGAATTGATATGGGATAGATCGTACAATTCCGCTATAAAATGGTATTAGAGCTCATGGTTCGATGGGCCCAAGTATCAACTCTAGGGTGCGAGGGGAGTGCGATGGTGTATTCGCAGGTCTCGTGGTTGGAGCAAATAGAGTCTAAGTATCAACTCCAGGGTATGAGGGGAGAGCGAGGGTGAATTCGTAGGTCTCGTGGGTGGAAGAAATAGAGTTGAATCAGGTGGAGCACTGGATGATTTGAGTCAGGTGGAGTGGACTCAGGATGACTCTGGGAAAGTTGCTCAGATACATTTGCCCTTGGGCATGGTGGAGTAATATTAGAGTCAGGCAAAGCTCTTGAAGGACTCAAATATGAAGTATGATTTGAATCGGGTGGAGCGGGCTCAGGATGGCTCTAGGAAATTGCTGAGACACGTTTGGCTCTAGCGTGGTGGAGTAGTATTAGAGTCGAGTAGAGCTCTTTAAAGATTCAAAGAAGGTGTGCTTAATGGTGAATACTCTAGTATGATACTTGTGATGGGTATTCAAGTGAAAAGTGGAGATTGTTGGAATATTTCACATGATTCCCACATTGGATAAATTCAAGAGTGTAGATGGGTTAATAAGTATGGTAGAGCCTCAACGTAATTGGTTAACCTTTTAGGTAAGGAGGTGGTCCAATATGCTTATTGGGCCAGTCTACACATGTGTGCATTGTATGGTGATGAATTGATGTCTGATGTATTGTACAATTCCTCTACAGATTACTTATCTTGGTTTCAAATCATCCTAACCGCTCATTACCTTCATAATAAATTTAATGTTGCAAATGTACTTTAATTTGTCCTTACTTTATAAAGTTGAATTTGAGGGGAAGGGAATTATTATATATGAGCATTCATGACAAATGTCGACTACATCCTTTTCATCCTCCCTTTCACATAAAAGTAACCCACCAGTTCCGCCCATCACACCAGTTGAACCAAATTCCCTCACCTCTGTGACACGAAAATAATTATCTGTCAAGATTCGATATAATTTATATTTGGATCTTTATAGATAATTTAAATATTTGATGGATTTTTATTTATTAATTAGTAGTCATGTATGTTTAATTATATTGGTCCGTTTATGTTTTGGGTTTACTTTATAAGTTTATTGGATTTTATTTATTTTTAGGGTTTAGGTAGTATAAATAGTCTCTTAAGGTTATTATTATGGTACAACTTTTTATTATTTTGAATTTATAAACATTGTCGCTACTTAGTCAATTTATCCAACTTTATAAATTCCTATAATTACAAAGTTACGTATATTCAATTCATGTGTGATTATTTCTATTCTCTCTTCTGTAACCTGTTGTGTCACCCACCCGAAAGTTTAATAATCCCAACCAAATATGGCAATTGCAATTGAATCCAGTTAAGTATTTATCTTGGAAAGCACAACGAATGCTGTTAATTCATGGAACTTCCTTGCTCTATTTTGTTGACGGTAACTTTCCTCCTCCATCGCCAACGTTGCCTCCAATGGTACCAACAAGACCAAAATTTATTGATTTTTCTAATTTCCATTATTAGAGAAGATTTAATCCCCATGATAATTGATGCCCAATTATCACGCCAACTGTGGACTATGCTTCAGAGTGCATACGCATCTCTAAGACCCGTATTGTGAATCTTCATATGGACCTTCTGTTAAAATTTGAGCATAATTTCATTTTAAATGAATTTATATATCAATGTGTTTTATTCCATGAATAAATTAAAATCAAGTATTTTAAAGCTTAAATTCATTAAGTAATAAATGATAAATCAACTCCCAACAATCACCCTTGGAAATAATAACAATTTTTTTTTATGGGAAGTTAAGTCCCACATCAGTTACGAACTAAAGTTTGAATAAGTATATATATATACAATTAATTTGCTCTTGGGTTTGGGCCCCAAGAAGCACCTTACTTTTGTGTTGGGGGGAACTTAGCCAATGTTTAGTTTGAACCCACACGCGCCGTCATCGGCTTGGCGGAGCTCGTGGTTTTGGGTCACTGTATATATTTTTTGGACAAAATTAATTTAATTTTTTTTATTTAGTTCTATTATCAAAAATTGTGTCATTTTGAGAAACACTATTTATTATTAAAACTGTGTCGTTTTGGGAAGCGTCATCTATATTGCGTCGTTTTGGAAAGCGCCATCTATATTGCTTCGTTTTGGGAAGCGTCATCTGCCCGAACGGATGCCCCAAAACTACGTCAAAAACTACATCATTTTTGACTAAATATGTCTTTTTAAGGGGTTATGTCCTATCTGATGGGTCACTAAACCTTCCTATAAATAGCGTAGGACTGTAACGACCGAGAAAATCGAACTTGAATGCAAATAAGTTTTATTTGATTATATTGAATAAAATAAAATTATATGAATTTATTATGTGTTATATGTTTAAAGGTCGATTCAATAACCTAGAATGTGTTTGAATGCTAGGGTTTACGAATCCGAGAACGTATGGGAAAATAATTTTTTTTTGAAAAAAAAGACATAAAAACACTATTCATCTGGAAAATCTTTTTCGTATTTCAATTTTTCGAAGAACACATAAATATTAGAATAATGAAGAAAGACGAGATGTCAAATAAAATTTGAAAACGAAAAAGGCAGTTTTTCGAATGTGTTTTCAATTCCAAGAGGTTAGGGAAAATGAATTTAAAAGAAAAGAAATGATTAAGTATAATAAGAATTCTTATTATACGAGATGAATACGAGTATAATACAAGGTATTATATGAGTATAATACACAGAATAATATGACATATAATACAAAAATTATACAAAGTAAATATGTAAATAATTGAGAATTATATGGTAAGAATACGAAAAAGTCAAAGTTAAAGTCAACATGGAGTATTTGGTTAATGGACTTGGACTTTGAGAAGCCCAATAGAAATGTTTAGGAGGCCCAATGAATAATTAAATCAAGGCCCAAAAGAAAGTTAATTCAAGCCCAAAGTTAGGCCCAAATTGAGTACCAAATCAAGCCCAAACCTAGATCAAACGAAGATGGGTCAAACCATGGGTCATGGGTGGGTAAAGTAGGTTGACGTAACCAATATGGCCCCCCAAGGGAGGTCATAGCCGACCATAAGGCTTCCAAGAGAAGCTTGGTGGTATATTTGGTGGCTAAGGAGGTGTGAATAGTAATTGATGACTCAAAAGTTTATTTGATGGTTTGGATGGAAATGTGTGGTGGATGATGAGGGGGTATTATATAAGATTTGAAACTTAAGAGGATTGACCATTAGAGACTCAAATTAATGTTACCAAGTTATAAGCTAACACAAAGTTGTCCAAAAGACCTTAATACCCTAAGTCTTACATTTTCTTTAAATAAACAAGCTTTTTTTTTCATTTCTTTCTTTACAAAATCAACCAACACACAATGCAAAGGCTAAAACATTGAGAAAGAAGAGGGATTTTTGGATCAAAGAAAGAAAAGAAGTAAGCTAAGTTGATTAATCACCAAGAACAACAAGAGGTAATAGCTATAATCCTTAATCTTCATTTGTTTTATATTTAAAGATTGTTAGGAAGTGTTATTGGTGGTTGAATATGATTTCATTGGAATCATTATATTATCCGGTGAAATAAAGAGGATAATAGTAGACTTAAAACACTAACAAAATCATGTTAAGTGAAATCATAATTGTTAATAACAAACTAAACGAATAATACATGAAAGACTTAGAGCTTGTTGTTGATGGACAAGTTTAAAACCATCGCGTATAAGTTAGTTGATATATGCTTGGTTAGGAAATGATAGATGAACAAGTCGTGAAATTGTTCAATTTGGAAAAGAGTAAAAA
The DNA here is from genome assembly GCA_020205605.1 of Panax ginseng. Classification (NCBI taxonomy): domain Eukaryota; kingdom Viridiplantae; phylum Streptophyta; class Magnoliopsida; order Apiales; family Araliaceae; genus Panax; species Panax ginseng. The sequence continues at coordinate 98,994,096 of CM035148.1, forward strand.
TATGTTATAACGAAGTTATTACAAAATTTTTAGTAAAAGACGTTAACCGTTGAAATCGTACTTAATTATGATTTTTGGACGAATTTAGAATGATGAGAATGAACCTGGAAAATTAGGGCTTCATTAGTATATGGAAGAACGTGAAACATAGGCTCAAGAATGAACTTATTCAGGTATCAGATGAGTAAGTTACGGACGAATGAACAAAAAATGTTAAAAGACGTAGGATGAACGAACAACGAATTTTAATTTAATGAAAAGGCTAAGTAATGGATTCAAAAAAATATTTTGTCTAAGGGAAAACGTAGTATGTAAAGAATGCAAGAAATTATTTCTGGAGCGGATTCGTTCCGAGTTATATTGAAGAAGTTACAAGATCGCAAAGTAGGCGGTTTGAACTAAGAAAAACACTTGGAAAATTTTTCAAGAAAAATGGACTGGCGCCGCAGCGCTGGCCAAAGTTATTTTCCTATTGCAGCAGCGCCTGAGTGAAGGGAGGATGCTGCTAAATGGCATCGCGGCACATGTTTTTCAAAGGGTTCTAGCGCCGTATAGTCAGACGAGAACCAAATCTAGAGAAGAGATTTTATAAGCATAAAAACTTGGGGAATAGTTAGGGAATAATTATAAACCAATATCACGTAATTTAACACTTAAATGAGTGATTAAAACCTAAGTTAATTATCGAAGATTGATTAAAAGGTTATAAAATGTAAACGTAAAGTACGTAAATGATATACGTGAATCGTATTCACGTGGGACACATGTTCTAAACATACATTGGTTATATAAAATAGACGTTAAGGAATGATATCTGTGATGCCCCGAAATCCGGTCTATTTTCACACCCGGATTTTCGTACGTCACGATCCCATCTTCTTCCAAACGTACATCATCATATAGCTAAATATAACAACATACATTCTCAAATCCCAGGTTCTAATACCTTATAACCTCGTTCATTATAAATAATGGTAATTACATTATTCTTTTCATCTCACATGAGTGACTTTCATCCGCCACCAAGGATACATAACTGTTCGTTAAACTAGTCTATAGTTTAATTCTATCATTCTATATTATTAGTCTTCACTTGATCTTCATGCTCATTCATCTAATGAATGATACTTCATCTGAATACCGATTAGCTTGATCTTTACGGGATCCTTAAGTTCTTTCTAACATCGTACGCTGAAAATGTTTTTCACTTAGAGCAAGTGTGAGCATTAAATTTCCCAGCAAGTCATATCAGTTGAACAAACAACTTCAAGAATTTAAACATTCTTTTAAAACTCCCATAACCGAACAAAGGTTATGAAACAACTTGAACAATAGGAATAATCTCGATTCCTATCATTCTAAAACATTCATCACATACTCTTTGAAGTACTTTCATTATTCTACCTTTTTCCATACATATCCTGTCTGGCTAGAATTATTAGCACAAACTTAACAATAACGGTTCATGTATAAACAGAACATACTCATATTGAACAGTTCAATCACAAAACAATTCATCTCAAATAAACACCAAAGTGTTCAAATTGTGGCACAATGCCTCATACATACGACCACCTTGCACATATCTCGCACATATGCACATAGACAAGACTTCTCAAGTTTAACATCTTAGAAGTTTAAGAAACTAGCATTCATGTAATATGAATAAAGTTAGGAAACTTGCCTTACGCACAGCTACAACTTATAGTTTACACTGAACTGCTCATTTTAAGTCCTATATAACATATAAGGAAATAACACATACACCAATTAGTCACTGGTTTGCTTAACTTTACTTCTTAAGGTTCGCGTTCTTGTAATCTAAGCTTATGCGACTAACTTTCTTTACTATCGGTTTACAACTTCATGGCATACAGAGATGTCTTAACTCATACTATCATCATCTTTAATGATTTACATTCTTATCTACTTCTTATAACCTTTCTAGGACTCAGTACACATCGCGTCTCTGCTAATAGTCCATATGGTACTCTGAGTGGTTTCCCACAAACAACCAACAAACAAGTTCCCGTCTCATCTACACTGCCCACAACAGTGAGTTAGATCGGTTGCCAGTTTCGTATATACCTTCGCTCTCTGAAGGAATTGATTAGCCCAGCTCCCATATGTCAACCATCAAAGGTTACGATTGTACCACAACCTAACTTATCGTAACTTATCCGAACCATTAACTATAACGTTCGTTAAGTCAATTTGTTATTCTTTACGGCTTTCTGGCAACTAAATGCCATACGTCAGGATTCATTCCTTATCGTCTAAGTCATACAGTCTTTTTTACTCTTAGAACGATCATACAATGTTAATACTATGAGGTCGTAGCATTAAACATTTTATATTAACTTATTCATATCTTACAACGTCCGGTTCATTCGACTCATAACGTCCTCCAAGTTAAAATCACTAACTTGGCTTCTTTACGTTATAAGTCATTGTCTTTAATTCAAATTCTTCATTCTTCATTATCTTACTGTCAAACCATACATAGAGTGTAGATTCTTCCAGTTTAATACTCGCATACACTCAACCCTCACGTCGGCTAAAGTGTTTAATGCTTACATTCATTCTAACATTCTCTATCCGACTCATACTCGGACTTTCATTATTCTTATTACCGTTCGCTACGGCTTTTTATGATAACTCATATCTTATTTACTACTTTCATCAGCGTCCAAGTCATACAACCATTGTACACTTAGAACGTTCATCCCACGCGAATACGATTCACGAGAATCATTTACGTATTCAGCGTTCACATTGATCGTCTCTTAATCTCTCATTCAACCTTTACTCAAGGTTTTAATTGCATTCAATCGTTATCCAACCCATGAACCCCATGTTCATTATTCTTTCTTAATGTCGAAGCCATACTGTTCGTTGTATGCTAAGAACGATCGTTCATCGCAACAACGTTGCGTTCACAACGTCTATACGCTTTACACATAACTCTCATTATGACATCATGACATCGAAATGTTATACATCATCCTCATCACTCAACGTCTAAGGAATCACCATCATAGCAATCCCACACGTTCTATTCATCGCGACTATGGTCCCCGGACATCGGTTCCGCAACCCGCATTTATATTCTTTGTCTTTTAATCTCGTTTAATCTTTCCATTCAACCTTTACTAAAGATTTAAAACACTTGACTAAGTGTTACATTAGGTGAACTACATGTTCATATTTCTTTCTTGAATATCCCCTAGTAATTGAGCAATAAAATTCTCATTTCTGGGCATTGCCCTGCACCGGCGCTATGGCACCGGGTCTTCCCCTTTCCTTCACGTTGAGGTGCCACTCAGCAATAGCTGATGGCCCGAGTTCACGCTGCGACTTCGCCTTTCAAGGCACAGCTGGCGCTACGGCGCCGAGCACAAAACCTAGAAACTTTTCTAAGTCTTGAATCAAGTTTGAGACGCGTACTTTACGATCTCGTATCTTCTTCATTATAACTCGGAATGAGGTCGTTCTAAAGCCATTCTCTTCCTTATCTTACTTACTTCAATACCCCTCAGACAGAACTTCGTTCTGAATCTATTAACGTGCCATTCGATTGGCTTGATCTTCACCCTTCATTTATTTTTATGCTTTTAACGTTCTTCGTTTGTTCATCCATAATTCGGCCATCCGAACTCGGAAATCATTCGTTCTTGAGTCCATGACTCACGTTTTCTATGTTCTCTTACAATTTTATGAAACCCTACACGTTCGGGTTCATTTACTAACTTTCTAATTCTCGTTCGTCTTTTATAAAATTTTCGCCATAACTTCGTTATAGCTAAGTTTTAATCCATTCTTCATGAACGTTTCTACTATTCTTAACCAAGCAATAAGCAACTAACTTATACGCGATGGTTTTAAACTTGTCCATCAATAACAATTATCCTACGATGGTTTTAAATTTATCCATCAACAACATTGTTCGTGTTCTTCGTTCGTTCTTTATTTTAATCGATATTTTGGATTACGATTTCACTTTTTATTAGAATTTGATGTTATAGAACATCATTCCTTACTTATTTCACCTACTCATTCATATAATCCAGTCGGATCGTTCTAATTCATTACGAATCTTATACTTCCTTAAGAAATTTATAAACTAAACTTCTAATTCTTATTTCTTCGTTTCTTCATGATTTTAACCATATGAAATCGTTCTTATCATCTTTTACTTCCTATTCTCGTTAAGCTATGTTTTTAACATATAAAACTTAAAGAAAATTTATAGGAAACTAAGTTTTGGATTACCTTTCTTCTTTAATCTCCTTCCGTCGGACAAAGTTTGCTAATGAGTAAGCTTTTCCTTTTCCTCTTCTTTCTCATCCGAAATCTCTCTCTCTCTTTCTCAAATGGTGTAGGATTTTAAAAATCCTAAACAAATGATTTAAGCTTCCTTTTTATAGAAAATCAAGGCTAGGGGCAAAATAGTCATTTTGCCCCCCAAACCTCTTTACTATTCATTACAAAGTTATAGGTTATAAACTTAGGTAAGTGTACCTTAGGCTATAACCTGAGAGAGAGAGAGAGAGAGAGAAAGATAAAGATTAAAATATATATATATATATATATATATATATATATATCTGATTCAAAGAAGAATCTTGAAGTATCTAAGAGAATGATAATTCAAGAGTTTTCTAACTATGGTAATAAAAATGATAAGATGATGTCCATAAGATGAATTTGACAAAAGATAATAAGAATGAACTCGGATGGAGTTTTGTTGATAATAGGGAAAAAACCCTAAGGTAAATTGATGATCATGGCGTGATTAGATTGAGTTATGAAGTGATAAATAGTCTGTACCGACTAAGTGTGTATAGCTTGATGCTATAAGAGAATGTTCTATGAAATGGTACGATGTGAACTCATGAGGAGTTGTGTATGATGAGATACGAAGAATTCGTATCGAGCAAAGAGCAAGTTAAGTGTGAGATAGAGTTAGGTGGGTTTTCAATTGAGGACCCATGTCAGCAGCTGAGTTGTATGATTCCTTGTTATGGGTGGGGAATTGTGATAACCCGGGATTTCGAATAATCCGAATTTTACGAATAATTTTTTTTTAATTAATATTATTATTAATTATCATTATTGTGTTGTGTATCTATGATACGAGTTATGAGACTTAGTCAATTTGGGTATTGACTAATAAATTTAGAGTAAAGTTGTGCTTAACGGAGAATAAAAACCCTAACCCTAGTAATGGAAAGGGATTCGATTGAAAATATAATTAAAATAATTATATTAAAGAGTATGCGTTTGTACTGTATAGAGATATTGATCAATGATTGATCGAATAAGGTTTAAAATTAATAAATCCTAATAAGAGATTAAAAATCCTAATCTCAGGATTAGAAACCCTAACGTACCGCTAGAAACCCTAATTGAAAGCTGGGAAACCCTAATTTAAAAATATGGGAATCCTAAACCCTAATTAGGAAACCCTAATCCTAATTAGGAAGCCTGATGTATTTATCAAACTTTAATATGATTCGAAAACCCTAATTATATTTTAGTTATCTTAATTTCTATTTTACAAACCCTAATTATAATTTAGAAATTTTAATTTTCTAATTAAACCCTAATTAGGAAACCCTAATCTTAATTAGCAAGCCTAAAGTGATTAGTATGTGTTAATATAATTAGGAAACCCTAATTATACTTTAGAAATATTAATTTCTATTTAAAACCCTAATTACATTTTCGAAATTCTTAATTTTCTATTTTTAAACCCTAATTAAAAAATTCTAGAATTGGAGTATTTAAAACCTACGGGTTAGACTCTTAGGGTTAAACCCTAAGGGTGTGACAAATTCCATGTATGCAATTAAATTTATTTTGGAAAAGACCAAAATACCCTTTTTCATTCTTTAATAAATCTAGCAAATAATGGTGGTAGGTGTGTTGCCTCTTTTTTTAGTCTTAACAAAAGAGCTCTAACTCATGCAAGCATACATGCGTCAACAAGTAATACAGAGCAAGTAAAGTATCGATCCCATAAAGAAAGTTCTTTAACTTAAACTACTATTCATTAATTAAATCACTATATTTATATGCTCAAACTAATGATTAAACTTGGTTTGTTCTCGAATTACAAATAATAACTAAAACAATAATAGCGATAGAATAAATGATATTGGAACTAATGGGATACTAACTTCATTTAATACTTCATTCAATCGCCACTATTATGCATGACTTGCTCACATATCACAGGAAAGTAGCCAAGAGCACTAAAAGAGTATTGGCCATTTTTCAATGCACTAAGACCTACTTACACAGCATCCACAGATGATAGACTCTATGTAATCATCAATATAACCAAAATCACTATATGTCTATATGAAATTGCAACTATATTGATTTTAAGTTCAAGCCCTTATTCTAACTTATACGGTGAAACAGTATATGTCTATCTAGTTCACGAAATACATAAGCCATATAACATAGCCCTATATACGTATACTATCATGATTACATTCCATATTTGCATGTTCATTGTCAATTCAATACAAATACTAAAATGAATGGTGATCAATCATTCATACATGCAAAACAATCATGATAGACATCCCATATGATATCCAAAACAATCCAGCATTTAAGCATGCAATCAAACTACATATTAAAATCCGTTAGAATCCCATAATGGAGTTTAGTTCATGACTGAACCAAAAGCCATTATGGGATCAAATCTAAACATAGTCAATAAACGACAATTAAAGGATGAAAGATGAAACTATCACATCCAATTGCTGAACACAAATCAATATTCAAATCCTCATAAGATTCCAGCAAAAACTAATAATAATAATCCACTCTGGTAGAAAATCCAAAGAAGGAGTAGAAAAGTAAAGTTGTGGCCTCCTTCGACGTTGGAATCTCCCCCAGAGAGTAAACCCTAATTACGATGTAAAGATACGTGAAAACTTAATAAAATGTCAAGTGATACCCTTGACACCAGTCAGGAATCATTTTAAATCAATTACAACCTTTAAAATTTGGAAATAAAATAAAACAAGTCAGCAGCTTTAGGCCTCGCGCGCACCTCCAACTTGATATTTTCGCAGTCGCGAGACTTGAAGTAAGTTTATATGTTTGGCCGATCTCACGTGCGTGAGCGCGCGTTCCCTAAACTTTGTCCTTCTATGCGTATGACTTGTAGTTGGTTCCAAGTCTGGTTGGTAATCGCTTGCGGTAGCCAGCGCTCTCAAGGCTTTTCAGCCATGCGGCTTGCAATCTGCAGATCCACAGTTCTGTTTTACTTCTGCTGCTGCTACTACTTGTTCACCATGCTTTATCTCCTTGCTCCATTGCACCTTCATGCCATGCATATCCCATCTTTTGCCTCGTCCCAAGCATCCATTAGCCTTGTTCTCAATAACACCAGCAAAATAGGCCGATTCCTGCACTTATTTGCTAAAAGGAGTTTTAAGTATGCGAAATGCAAATTATCATGAAATACAGCTAAAACCTACTAAAATGTACTTGAGATGGGCATAGTTCGCATAAATTGGTACTCCATAAGTAGGTGTAAATCCTACTTATCAAATACCCCCAAACTTGAACCATTGCTTGCCCTCAAGCACTGCATTCTAATGAATAATAGAAATGCAACTATATTACTATGCAACTAATTCTTACATTATCCCAACCATCATAGAAATTCAGTCCAATTTGCCTCATCAAAATTTTTCTAGATTCGAGAATACAGATTCAAATCAAATACAGTATATAATGTCATATACTCATATAATTCAAAAATGCTATACTGAGATGTTGTGTATGTGTGTTGTTGTGTTACCAATACTTGATTTAGGTGTAGAATGCTCATGTTATCTTGCTCAAACCAGAAAAATTATAGCTTAAATCAAGACTTATGTATATATATGCGACTCAGACTATTCCAACATCTTAAAATAAACTAAGGTTCAACAATGGGCTTAACTGCTTTATTCTACTCACGAGGGCGAATTTTGCACTTTCTCGCGGTGTTTATTGCTATTTTTCTTTTCTTTTCTTTTCTTTCTTTTTCTTCATGACTGTGCAATGTCTTACTCCATTAGGCACACTGCTACCCCTTAGCGAGCTTTGACCAATTAACTACTCCTGCACCATGAAAGACCTTAGGGCGCTAGGTGTAGAGACAATCCCCTCGGGCGTACTTACTCAAGTAGCCAGGGCCCCGAAATAAGACTAGCCATGTTATTTCTACTTTTCTTTCTTTTTCTTTTCTTGTTTTTTATACACAGCTACCCATGTTTTCCCAAAGCTTAAAAATCGATGTTTTATACAGTCTAAAAGTCACTTTTCACATATTTCTCTTTTTAACACTACATTTTCTTATTGAGCAATGCACAACGTAATACCTACAAGTGCTTGTGAACACATTTGTGCAAAACGAGAGCATTTAAACAGCATTATGAATTTCATTGTATAAAACATTATATCTCAGCTCATGTTATCCACAATATTCAAAAATCATTTAAAAACTTCACTCTCATCATTGGCTAGACAAAAATTTTTCTATACTGTAAGAACTGTAAGAACTGTGAGGTATGCAATTATAACATGCAACTATATGCTAAAATGTAATCTAAACATGCAAATGAAAATTAAACTAATCATGCAAAACTATATGCAAAACTAAAAATACTACTACTACCCAATACCCCCAAACTTAAAGTATTCAATGTCCGAATTGAATGAAGGTAAAGGGTACGGAAACTCCCCTAATTATCGGTGGTGCCACCCTGCTCGGGTGGTGAATCCGGTGGTGGATATGGTGTTGCAGTTCCAAACTGAGGCCATTCTTGTGTTGTTCCTTGTTGCGCAAACGCTTCGGCTAAAGCCCTTGTGAGTCCCGTCGCAAATGTGCCCAAATTATTGTACATGGCATCGACCTTGCGTTCCAACCTTCGGAGCTGGCGATTGCCATGGGTGGCACGTGCGTGCGTGGACGGACCCGCCTAGTCTGTTTGCGGGGGTTGTTGTGGTGGTTCTGGAAAAATAGGGTGAAGGATGTATCCTAGTCCGCGTGGGTGCGGTACACCCCCTGTGAGACCCCAGATTTTATAAATAAAGATTTAAAATTCCCGAATTTTTAATTTATATTATGGTGTGGATTTGATATAATGTTATAGTTGTGGGTAGTATTGATAAATTTTGCAAAGTATGCAAGTTGTCATATTATATTCGATTGGTCAGGAAATATTCTTTGTGTTTTGAGAATATTCGTATGCACTGATACAATCATTGGTGGACCCCATTAATGTAATTATTATTTGGATTGAGAAAACGACAAAAATATTTTATTGAAAATAACGACGGAAGTTTTACTGTTGATACTTGTTAAACTACTTTCATTAGTAAAAATCTGATGTCTGGCGTTGTTGCATAGTAGCAATACTGGTATGGATTATTGATATTTATGTGAGAAGTCACTCTCGGTTTTGTTCAATTATTGTTACAATAGTTCTTTGCATAGTATCTCACATTATTTGATTCAATTATTGTTGATTTATAAGTTTTGTTTTATTCATATTATTAACGTAATAAAATGTAAACATCTTTTATATAAAAGCGAATACTTTATTAAAGTTATTCTATAAATAGAATATATTATATTCTATTATGCATAGTATTTTGCATAGTAAAATCTTTTTATATAAAACATAATACTTTATTAAAGTTATTCTATAAATAGAATATATTATATTTTATTATGCATAGTGTTTGCATAGTGCCCCGCATAGTGTTTGCATAATAAAATCTTTTTTATATAAAATAGAATATATTATATTTTATTTAAAAGATTTTGCTTTAAATATAGGCCAAAATCGATTAAAGTAAATCAATGCTGGACCGTTCATGAGTTAATTACTTATATACGTCTATTTTCTATAAATAGAAGCTCATTCCTTCATTATTTCTTACGAATTCACTGAAACTCTAGAGAGATAAACTATAGAGAGAATTCTTCTTCTATAATCTTGAGCGTATTTCTTTAGAGTTTAGGAAAGCTTTGAGCGTAGTGCAAGTTTTATTCGAGTATATCCTCGACCTACTAGTCGGAGTACTCTTCTTTCAAAGGTAGGGAATATTATTTGTTGTACCCGTAAGGGTTATTATTTCTTTTGTATTCATGAAGAGAACTTCTGTTATTCCATTCTTTACTATTCTGTTGGAATAACCAGTATACGCGGACTACCCTATACTTGGTGACATTCTTCTATTATTCCATCTTTATTATTATTACATTTGGAATATCCTCATTCATGTGTTTTATGCTTGACTGGTTCCGTCTTTATTATTATTACATTGGAATATCTTGTCTGCATGCGTTTCTACGGGACTGGTTTTAGATTATTTATTATTCATTGGAATAACTTTTATCATCAAATCTGGTATGCATGGTGATTTACATTGTTATTCTATTATTTATTATTACATTGGAACATCCTGTCGGTGCAAATTTCGCTCGACTTCGGTTCCAATTTACTTATTATTCATTGGAATATCCTCGCACTGTAAGCGCTATCTATCGCATGCATGGTGATTTCTTTTATTATTCTATTCTTTATTATACTCAGTTGGTTAAAACTTTGACTTCTATACTCCATGAAATTTGTGGAATATCCTTGATATTTGCGCTTCATCCAGTATTTTTTTTATGGAAATATTCTTCTGAGCATTCTTGAATTTTACTCCACAAAGAAATATCATGTTGACAATTTGGACGTTATTGGTTCCTAGATAAATTAATTCTTGAACTTGTTTTATTGAATTCTTATATCATTGTCATCATCCTCATGTTTATATTTTGTTGAAAGTCATCTGTGGCCTGTAGTGCATAGATGGACTTGGTATGATTATGACCGAGGATTATTCTTGTAATCATTACTGTAAATGTTACAAATGATGTGAAAAAAGTCCTCATTGGCCCGTAGTGCATTGATGGACAGTTTTTGGTATGATTATGGCTATGGATTCTCTTTGGCTGTAGTGCAAAGATGAATTGTTTTATGGCATGATCAGGACCGTTGATGAAAACATGATTATATTAAGCCGTAGTGCATGGATAATTCATGGTCGTGATACTAAAAAATATCCTTGGCCGTAGTGCAGGGGTGATGCAATGATGTGGATTATTTATTAAGCTGAGTCCCAGCGATAAAAGTCATGAAAAACCTTTTAAATCATAAAAGATAGTAGATATTATTTTCTACTTGACTCTTTTAATGGATTTCTTGTTCCACTGTAGTTAAACTTGATAGTTGTTATATTGTATCAGTTTAACACTGTTGAAGGCTAACGATAATTTATTCTGTATTATCTTAGTCATAATATTTCTTACTGGGCTATTTGAGCTCACCCTTTTCTTTCAATGTTCTCTTTAGGAAATGAGAACGTAGATGGGACTAGTCGGGAAACAGAGTGATGATCCTAGATGTTGCATTAGTAGTCCTCATTATTCTGTGAAATAGTGTGATAATAATTGTAATGAGGACTCCTTTTGAGTTGGTATAGTCTCTAGTAGACAATATTTGTATTCAAACTCATAGGCTATGTTTTGTCGTATTGTACACGATAGTTGTATAATTAAGTTGTATTTGGAATTATATACCATGTAAATGGTGACCCAAGATGGGTGGCGTATACCTAATTTTGGGGGCGTCACACCCCCTGTCCACTCCTTGTAATTTTCAATAACAGCATGAGTGATTGCATGGTTTGGGTACTGCAGCTACTCATTATGCCATTGGACTCCTTGTTGAGTACAGAACATAGCTACCACCGATGCATGCGGAATAGTCCCATTTCTATTCCCACGCATATAACTCAACATGTTTCTATGGATTAAAAGGTCGACATCAATGTACTTTCCTCTGATGATTCCCCACAAAATAATTGCACGCTCAGTGGTTATGACATTGTAATGAGTTGACGGAACTAGCTTGGCACAAATAAACTGGTTCCAGGCCTGGGCATATCGATTCAATGCTGACGACGGAAACGATTTTGGTTCAGTTGTTCCTGTCTTATACTTCCATTTGGTGCCCGAAATACACAAATCAGTAATCACAACTACGAGATCTGTCTGTAAATAGTCACCTTCTAACCAATTGTCAGACCCGGTGGGTGGTGCATCATATATGTTGAATACTTCTCTGATCGCGGAAGGGCGATAATTCACTTATTCTGCTCGAACTATCGTTATGCCTCTTGTTATCAACTCCGCAACATTAGCATAAAATTCTCTAACAATCCCCATGGGGATAGGCATAGGAGATGCAGATAAGCCAACCAAGTCTTGTTCGCGTATCATATGCCATAGTTGGCCATCCTGTTTTGCAGGTAGAAGTCCCTGTTCCTTCACAAAAGATTTGGCCACACTTCGATAATAGTCTTGCTGGGCTTCCAAACTGACAAATCTACTCTCGTCCAAGACCTCCTCTTCGTGGTGATCGGAAGAAAATTCGGATGAAGAGGAGAGTGATATTGCATGTGCTCATTTTGGGCCCATGTAGGAATGATAGAGAGAACGTGGAGGGATTGTTGATGATTGTTCCCCCAAACTTATGGCTACACAACCCAAGTAAAACCCTAACTTATGCCAGAAAAGTGATGTGTTGGTATGAACTTTGATGAGAGTTGATTAGCCTTATGAACATAGGAGACAGAATAATACGCTTCTGTTATATTAGAGGAAAGACCCAATCAGACCCTAACTCGGATTTTGGACATATTAAAAAATTTTCCACGACGTCATGAAGCGCTGTACGCAAGCGTTCTTAAAATGGATTTCAGCGCAGCGCTGGAGTGTGCTATATTGTCCGATCGATGCAACAGCGCATGGCATGCGGTCGTGTGTTGTGTGCATCGCTGGTCACAAGCGATCCTGCGATTCTCACCTTCTTTGTATTTAATTGTAGGTGCGGCAAGATAGAAATGTGTGCTCTCCATTTCACCTGCAATTCATCAATAGACATTATCAAAACAGGGTTTACTATATAAACATGAATGTCTATTGTATATCCTCATTTGATACAATGCATATACATGCTCCCCTATACTATCAGCTATTCTGTTAATGTGTTAACTTAGGTAGAAATAACTTAAAGAAATAAACAAAGAATGAAAGACAGATTTTAGAGAAGAAAAATAATGGGTTGCCTCCCATCCAGCGCTAAGTTATAGTCAATTAGCTTGACTGTCTCTGATGTTCATGTTGAAGAAAGAATTGAGGGGACTTTCTATCTGCTCTACTTCACCACCAAAGTAATGTTTTAAGCGTCCATTCCATTCACCTTAAAAGGCTTGTCGGCTACGCTTTTAAATATTTCGATTGCACCATGCGAAAAAAACAGCTTTTCACTTTGTGAATGGTCCCGACCACCTCGATTTCAAACTTTCCAGAAAAAGTTTAAGTCTGGAGTTATAAAGCAAAACCCTTTGTCCTGGTTCAAATGCTCTCTCTATGATTTTTCGATCATGCCATTTCTTCACTTTCTCCTTATAAAGCTTCGAATTCTCGTATGCCTGCAGTCTGAATTCATCCAACTCGTTGAGTTGGTATAGGCGTTTCTCCGTGACAGCTGTCACATCAAAATTTGGCTTTCGAATGGCCCAATATGCTTTATACTCTAGCTCCATGGGAAGGTGGCAGGCTTTTCCATATACGAGCTAAAAAGGTGACATACCTAACGGTGTTTTATACGCTGTCCTATAAGCCCATACTGCATCATTTAACTTCAAGGACCAGTCCTTCCTTGTTGGATTCACAACTTTCTCCAGAATTCTCTTGACTTCTCGATTTGACACTTCAGCTTGGCCATTCGTTTGTGGGTGATATGCTGTAGCAATGCGATGATTCACCCCATATTTAGCCAATAAAGTTGTAAAGCGCTGTTGTAAAAGTGATCGCTTTAAACATCGATGATAGCCCTTGGAGTCCCAACCTCGTGAAGATACTGCTATGTAAAAATCTGAGGACAACCTTGGCATCATTTGTCAGAAAAGCTGCCACTTCTACCCATTTCGAGACATAGTCGACAGCAAGCAGAATGTAGAGATTTCCGCAAGCAGAAACGAAAGGCCCCATGAAATCAATTCCCCATACATCAAAATTTTTGACTTCCAAGATTGTATTCAATGGCAATTCCATTCCTTTTAGAGATGTTCCCCACTCGCTGACATCAATCACACCGCTAGACAAAATTGGTACGCATCCTTCAAAATTGTCGACCAGTAGAATCCTGCTTGTAGTATTCTCGCCGCTGTTCTTTCACCACCATAGTGTCCACCATACACAGTAGAGTGACAATCTTGCAAAATCCCCTCGATCTCGCTATATGGAACACACCTTCGTATAACTTGATCAGAGCATTGTTTGACATCATGCAGAAATTTCTTCTTTTGATAACCCACTAAATCGGAAGGTAGCATCCTACTTACCAAATAGTTTGCATAATCTGCAAATCATGGCACTTCCCCTTTCACCATAAATAACTGTTCATCTGGAAAAGATTCATTGATTAAAACCGTGTCATCTGTTTCCCTTTCCGGATTCTCAAGTCGAGATAAGTGGTCTGCCACTTGGTTTTCAGTGCCCTTCCTGTCCTTGATTTCCAAATCAAATTCTTGCAGTAATAAAATCCATCTAATCAACCGAGGCTTTGCATCCTCTTTCGCCACTAAATGTCGAATAGCAGTGTGGTCCGTATACACTATCACCTTTGTGCCAATCAAATATGCTCGAAATTTATCAAAGGCGTATACTACTGCTAATAATTCTTTCTCCGTGGTGGTGTAGTTCAACTGTGCGTCTGTAAGGGTCTTTCTGGCATAGTAAATAACATGGAACATCTTCTCTTTCCTCTGTCCCAAAGCAGCCCCTACGGCGTAATCACTGTCATCACACATCAGCTCACATGGCAATTCCTAATCTGGAGCAGTAATAATTGGTGCTGATATTAATTTCCCTTTCAGATGCTCAAATGCCGACACGCAAGCCTCATCAAAGATAAAATATGCATCCTTCTCCAATAAACTGCATAATGGTTTAGTTCTCTTGGAGAAGTCTTTGATAAATCACTGGTAGAAACCGCGTATGCCCGTAAAAGTCATGAACACCTTTTACCGAAGTAGGTGGTGGCAATTTCTCTATAGTTTCCAACTTTGCCCTATCTACCTCGAGTCCCTTCTTCGATACTTTGTGTCCAAGTATGATTCCTTCCTGTACCATAAAATGGCATTTTCCCTAGTTTAGGACCAGATTTGTTTCAACACATCGCTTCAAAACCATCACCAAATTCTCGAGGCATAGATCAAACGAGTCTCCGAAAACTGAGAAGTCATCCATAAATACTTCCACATTCTGCTCTACCATATCTGAAAATATAGCCATCATGCATCTTTGAAAAATGGCTGGAGCGTTGCACAACCCAAAAGACATTCTTCTGAAGGCAAATGTGTCGTATGGACATGTGAAAGTTGTCTTTTCTTGGTCTTCTGGAGCTATCATTATTTGATTATAGCCCGAATATACGTCCAGTAGGCAATAGTACTCATGACCTGCTAATCTGTCCAACATCTGATCAATGAATTATAGTGGAAAATGATCTTTCCTTGTAGCTTTATTAAGCCTGCGGTAGTCCATGCAAACTCTCCACCTCCATCAATTGTTAGTGTTGGAATTAACTCGTTGTTCTCATTAGTCACTACTGTCATGCCACCCTTTTTTGGTACACACTGCACTGGGCTCACCCATGAGCTATCTGAGATTGGATAGATTATTCCCGCATCCAACTATTTTAGCACCTCTTTCTTAACCACTTCTTTCATTATCGGATTAAGTCTCCTTTGTTGCTCAACTGATGGTTTACTTTCATCTTCCATCAGGATTTTATGCATACAAAATGAAGGGTTGATCCCTTTAATATCCGCTATGGTCCATCCAATCGCTGATTTGAACTCTCGAAGCACTCGTAGCAGTTTTTTTTCCTGGAAGGATGTTAATGCAGAAGAAATAATCACAGGTAGTTTCTCCTATTTTTGTCAACGGCTCAACAGGTATCCTGAATTTCCTGACTTGTGGAGTGGTATCCAGATATTGCACAAGTTCATCAAGTTCCTCGTCCTCCAAATCTGAATTTTCAGCAATTACACTCCTCAAAAGTTTTTTAGCCACCCGACTCTGTACTTCATCATTTATGACCTGCTCCACCAAATCAACTAAGAAACATTCCTCTTCATCTACTGGAAACTTCATAGCTTTGAAGACATTAAAGGTGACCTCTTGATCATGAACACGCATAGTGAGTTCCCCCTTCTGCACATATATCAGAGTTTTTCCTGTGGCTAAGAATGGTCTTCCTAATATGATTGGTATATTTTTGTCTTCGTCGTAGTCTAGGATAATGAAGTCAGCTGGAAAAATAAATTTATCTACCTTAACCAACACATCTTCAACAATTCCTCGTGGATACGTGATCGATCTATCAGCTAGCTGTAATGATATGTTTGTCGGTTTTGGATCTAGCAATCCCAACTGGTTAAATACTGACAAGGGTATCAAATTTATGCTTGCCCCAAGATCACATAAACACTTACTGAAGTTCATCTTTCCAATGCTGCATGGAATTGTGAAACTGCCCGAATCCTTCAGCTTTGGAGGTAATTTCTGTTGAAGCACTGCACTGTATTCCTCTGTCAAGGCTACTATTTCAAACTCATCTAATCTCCTCTTCCTTGACAATATAGCCTTCATAAATTTTGCGTAGCTTGGCATTTATTCCAATGCCTCGGTGAATGGTATGTTGATCTACAGCTTTTTGAATACCTCCAAGAATTTGCTGAACTGTTTATCTTCCCTTTTCTTATTTAATCTCTGTTGATACAGAACTTGAATGTGAATTGGTGGTACTGGAGTCTTAAAAGTCTCCTCTGGACCTACTCTGTCTTTCTCTTCCTGCTGACCCTCAGATTTCTCCAAATTTTCTTTCTCGAGAGTGGCTCCTCCACTTTCCTCATGGCATGCTTTTCCCTCAAGGCATTCTCACAGAAGCGCACGACTTGCGATGAATCGATGATCTTTCCCGATCTCAATGTGATCGCTTGACATCGCTCCTTCCCTTCTCTTCTTGGATTTGTTTCTGTATTACTTGGAAATGAACCACGGGGCCACATTAGTAAGCATGTTTGCCATCTGCCCCATTTGAGTTTCCAAATTCTTTATAGCCACTACTTGGCTCTTGATCATAACTTTTGTGTTTGCCATGTATTTCATCATCATCTCCTCCACTTTTGATTTCTTTTCTTACTGAGGTGCAGCTGGAGTGTGATGTTGCTGTTGTTGTTGAGAAAATCCTAGCGGAAAGGGTGGTCTAGGATTAAACTGCGGTTGCGCTGGTTGTGCCTGAAATTGATTATTTGGTTGTAGCTGGGTCTGCTGATTCCCTTGATTATTCGACCAACTAAGGTTTGGATGATTTCTGTTGTTGGGGTGGTATGTGTTCTGAAATTGACCTTGGTCTTTTGTATAGTTGCTCACATCCTGCACTGATTCTGAGCTGATAACACATTGATCCGTCGAGTGTGACCCCGCACAAATCTCACATACGAAGGCAACTATCTTTACTTTTCCTTCTGCCAAAGTATCTATCTTCTTTGCCATGGCTGTCATCTGTGCTGACAACTGAGTAATAGCATCAACCTCCAATACACCTGCAACTTTGGTTTATGGCATTCGAGATATAGGATTCTGAAAATCATTCGATGCCATTGTCTCGATAAGGTCATAGGCTTCCTCATAGTTCTTTGCCCATAATGCCCTCCCCCGCAACACCGCATCTACAATCGGTCTTGATTGCCATCCCAATCCATTATAAAACGTGTTGATTACCATCCAATCTGGCATACCGTGATGTGGGCACTTTCTCAGCATTTCTTTGTATCTCTCCCATTCTTCATATAATGACTCGCCCTATTGTTGCTCAAACTGAGAGATAGCTATCCTCATCTTAGCAGTCTTAGCCATTGGGAAGAACTTAACTAAGAATTTCTATGCTAAATCCTCCCATGTAGTTATAGATCCTGCTGGCAGAGAATGAAGCCAACTTTTCGCTTTATCCCTTAATGAGAACAGGAACAACCTTAGTCTAATAGCATCTTCCATCACACCATTGTATCTGAATGTATCACAAATTTCGATGAAACTTAACAGGTGTTCATTCGGATCATCTGTAGTAGCACCCCCAAACTGAACTGTATTCTACACCATTTGAATAGTAATATTGGGCATGGAATACTCCTTCAGAGCCCTATGCTCCTCTCTTTGATCTTCTCCTTGTGCCTCGGCTGCCATGTTAGCTGTCGTGTTTTTCAACTGTTCTTGTAAATTTCAACGTACACCCGCTTTCCAACCTCTCCCATTTATGTTATCCTGAACAGGTGTTAAATCGGGGTTGGTTGACCGTGTGCGCATAAACATTTATCCAAGTTCCTGAAACAAAAACAAAAAAAACTGAAATGAGATAAGACTAGAATTGTCTAAGTCATACAATATAGCTTAAACTAATGATAATAATACTAAATTAAACGTCTTTCCCCGGCAACGGCGCCAAAAACTTGTTGCCTCTTTTTTTAGTCTTAACAAAAGAGCTCTAACTCATGCAAGCATACATGCGTCAACAAGTAATACAAAGCAAGTAAAGTATCGATCCCACAGAGAAAGTTGTTTAACTTAAACTACTATTCATTAATTAAATCACTATATTTATATGCTCAAACTAATGATTAAACTTGGTTTGTTCTCGAATTGCAAATAACAACTAAAACAATAATAACGATAGAATAAATGATATTGGAACTAATGGGATCCTAACTTCATTTAATACTTCATTCAATCGCCACTATCGTGCATGACTTGCTCACATATCACAGGAAAGTAGCCAAGAGTACTAAAAGAGTATTAGCCATTTTTCAATGCACTAAGACCTACTTACACAAAGATCCATGTATGATAGACTCTATGTAATCATCAATATAACCAAAATCACTATATGTCTATGTGAAATTGCAACTATATTGATTTTAAGTTCAAGCCCTTATTCTAACTTATACGGTGAAAGAATATATGTCTATTTGGTTCACGAAATACATAAGCCATATAACACAGCCCTATATACGTATACTATCATGATTAAATTCCATACTTTCATGTTCATTGTCAATTCCATACAAATACTGAAACGAATGGTGATCAATCATTCATACATGCAAAACAATCATGATAGACATCCCATATGATATGCAAAACAATCCAGCATTTAAGCATGCAATCAAACTACATATTAAAATCCGTTAAAATCCCATAATGGAGTTTAGTTCATGACTGAACCAAAAGCCATTATGGGATCTAATCTAAACATGGTCAATAAACGACAATTGAAAGATGAAAGATGAAACTATCACACCCAATTGCTGAATACAAATCAATATTCAAATCCTCATAAGATTCCAGCAAAAACTAATAATAATAATCCACTCTGGTAGAAAAACCCAAGAAGGAGTAGAAAAGTAGAGTTGTGGCCTCCTTCTACACTGGAATCTCCCCCAGAGAGTAGACCCTAATTACGATGTAAAGATACGTGAAAACTTAATAAAATGTCAAGTGATACCCCTGACACCAGTCAGGAATCGTTTTAAATCAATTACAACCTTTAAAAATTGGAAATAAAATAAAACAAGTCACAGTTTTAGGCCTCACGCTACGCCACAAGGCCTCCAACTTGATATTCTCGCGATGCGAGACTTGCGAAGAAGTTTGTATGTTTGGTCGATCTCAAGGCCAGCGCGCGTGCTCTAGGCTTGTCCTTCTCATGGTCACAAGAACTTGTAGTAGGTTCCAAGGTCTGGCTGGGTAATCGCATGGACACCTGCTTCATTATTCTCACATGGCCGCTGCCATGACTTTCAATCTGCAGATCCTGGTTCCTGTTTTGCTACTGCTGCTACTACTTGTTCAGTCATGCTTTATCTCCTTGCTCCATTGCACCTTCATGCCATGCATATCCCATATTTTGCCTCGTCCCAAGCATCCATTAGCCTTGTGCTCAATAACACCACCAAAATAGGCCGATTCCTGCACTTATTCACTAAAATGAGTTTTAAGTATGCGAAATGGAAATTATCATGAAATACAGCTAAAACCTACTAAAATGTACTTGAGATGGGCATAGTTCGCATGAATTGGTACTCCATAAGTATGTGTAAATCGTACTTATCAAGGTAACCAACTATGTTGACCTAGTAACATAAAATCTCAACAAATCAGCTGAAAATTGTAGATCCAGGCAACATGTCACATTATATATGGATTATAAGAGAGAGAGAAAGTCCATTTGCTAGCCCATTTTTCTTAAAAGCTCTCACCAACTCTTATTCTCTCTCAACCTCCGAAATTATCAAGTTACTCAGTCCCTAAAGCAGCCCCTTGATCAACCAAGATCAGTTAGGAGGACTAAGATCAAGTATTTGAACATAAAGGTATAAACCCTAAGTTTCATTTTGATCTTGTATGCTTAGATAATTTTTGTATTTTAGTGTTTATAATCTTGCTAATGGATGTTTTATGAAGATCTATGATGATCTATCATGAATCCATAGCATCAAAGTGGGTAAAAACTATGTTTTTCAAAATCTGTTCTTGAGCATTCTTAGTGGTCTGACAAGAAATGTTAGTGGCCACAGATCCTTGCTCGTTTATTATATTTGTTGTTTTAAAGTTGTAAGTACGTTGTAGCCTGGTATGTGGTCTTTAATCTGCAAGTGGAATCAGGGTCATGTGATGTCTAGATCATGAGTTATTAACGGTCAAAACTCGTTGACTGACGTTGACCGGGTGAAATCTGGGTAACCCAGAAATACATGATCATCATCTGACAATGATTTCAAGCTTCCAGATCTGTCAGGATTTTTGTGTTATGATGTTATTGTTGTAACCAGTTGGTAGCTTGTTAGTTGGACTCTAGATCCATGCTAGTAGATCTCTTAAACAACACCTAAGATGGTTGTAATAAATGGTTAAACTAGACCATTTGATCACGGATTAACTTTCTGGAAAACCCAAAAACGGTATGAACAAAGATTCTGACAGGGTTTGACCGGATTGGATCTGGCGTATATGATGTTGATGGACTGCCTAAATGGTATATAAATGTTCCCTGACATTTGTACTTTAGTTGTGAACCTTAATAATATAAATAAAATAACCAGAACTAGAAGCGAATCGAGCCATTAGTAGGCAATCGAAGTCGTGCTGGTTTCTGGTAACCTGTAAAGCCCGTAAGCTTCGACAACTACTTTGGGGCTTCGGATCTTGCATCCGAAATATGATACGAGCAAAGTGAAGATTGATAGATGTAGTATTACATTTCATCTACATGATAAAAGTTCATGTTAGCCTTGAAACATTTTGGAATGGATTGTATAAGTGGTCAAACCTGGTATAAGTCAGTAAGTTTTACCGCCGTTGTTCTTAAGGCTCAAGAACACCAACAATGACGATTTATCTGCTAAAGGCCTATAAATGACGGTTGTTAATTATTTCTATTTTCCGATTTTCTGAAAATTACTTAAAAATTGAAATAATTTACAAAAATTACTAAAAATGGTTTGAAAAATTATTTTAAATTATGAAAAATACTTTCAATTATTTGGAATATTTTTCATTAATAATTATAATTATTTGAATATTAATGCTATTTAATTTATTTAATTAGTATACTAAATAAATTAGAGAAAAATGATTTTAATTATATAAAAATCATTTTAAATAAGAATAAAGTATTTAAAATATTTTGAGTTATAAAATGTAACTTTTAATATTCTTAGAGAATTTTCATTAATAATGTAATATTAATGATATTAGATTTATGTAATTATTAAATTAAATAAATAAGTTAAAAATAATTTTATTGATTTAAAATCATTTTAAATAAGAATAAAGTGTTAAAAAATATTTGGAATTATAAAATATAATTTTCAATATTTTTGAGAATTCTCATTAATAAATTAATATTAATGATATTAGATTTATTTAGTTATTATATTAAATAAATGAATTAAAATGATTTTATTGATTTAAAAATCATTTAAAAATGAGAAAAATGATTTAAAAGTATTTTAAGTTATAATTAATGACTTTTAATATTTTGATAATAATTTCATTAATATTTAAATATTAATGGTGATGGTTTAAAATGATTTTAATTAATTTAAAAATCATTTAAGTAGAATATTAATGATTTAAAAATATTTTAAGTTATTAATAATAACTTTAATATTTTGATAAGTATAACATTAATATTTTATATTATTAAATATTAATGATAATAAGATTATTTGATAATTAAATCATTTAAAATGATTTAAGTGTTTGAAAAATTATTATAAATTATAATAATTGTTTATAAATTATTAAAAGCTTCCGAAAAATATTATAAACGATATTTGACTTATCTAAAATAATATTGAAGCTTAGAGACCAAGATTAGTTGATAATAAATGTTTTAATTATCTGGATAGGTGACCGTACAATCGAGATGAGACCGAAGTCCAACCAGACCGAACTAGTTAGACTTGTTAAGTGTTTATATAGGTTATAAACACTAATGTGACTATGTGGTAATGTGCCTAGGAGAAGTTTGACTGTAAATTACAGTATTGTGTTTTGAATTATTGTGCTAATTGTGAGACCGATATTATTGGTTATAGGTCTTACGAAAGCAGATAAGTATATTGTGTAGCAGTAATCAACGCGGAAGGCAAGTTCCCTAACTCAACCTTGAGTTATATTCATTCAATTATTATAGTGGTTAATTATTGCTAATTATACCATATCCAGGGATTTATTGTTGATTATTCGCAGTTAGTGCATGTTTAATAATTGAAATTGAATTACTGATTCGAAAAATATACATTCGTAGAATATCTGTTGTTGGATATTCATATTCGTAGAAGCTAGTATTGACAGTACAGATAATTCCTGTTTATTGTCAAGTTATGTTGAGAAATGTCTTAGCTAATTATTTTGGCTAGACAAACATTTGTTAGAACTTGATAGGTTCAAGAAAAAAAGAGAAGAGAATTCAATTATTATTGATAGATCAATGCCAGTTGTTTCGGCTAGATCAAAAAAGTAAAACTTGATAGGTTTGAGAAGAGAAGTGATTAGATATTGAAATCATTGCGTTTCGTTGTTAAATCAAATTTTGATTCAAAGACTGAGAAGAACAACCTTTTATATAAAGGGAACATTTTAGGTCGTATATTCGGCCATTGTGCAATTAAGTATTATATGTATAATATAGGTATAATAAAAGTCGATCACTTGTTATACTTGCAGAGGGGTATGATTTAATCTTTATGATTATTTGATACTCCTGCGTATGTATCAAAGTAAATCTTTGATAGATACCTGAGAAGAGAAGTTCTAGATCTAATGGATCGCTCAGCATAAATCTGGAAAACATTCCACTTTGTTATTGTGTAGAATTGATTCTTGTTTATTCAATTGAATATCGTAGAAACTTTGAAAGCGTTGTACTTTTTCATTATCAGATTACTGTGTTGCCTAGAATACGAGAAGACTTGTTATTGATTAACGATTTGTTTAACTATTTCAAAGTTCCCCAAACTTTTGTGTCATTCTATCAAAATAGATAGTCTATTATTCAAATACTTATACATTCATTGTATATCTTAATCTTACGGGGTAAATTTGTTGCTCACCCTTGCTAAATAAAACTTTTCAGCTAGGGGTGAAGTTGCAGAAGGTGTTGCGAAGAAGAACAAAGGAAAAGGCATAATGATAAATTAGTTATGATGAACAATATTATTATTATGTTGTATTGTATTGTAAACCCTTTTTGTATATCTAAAGGGTATGTCTGTAATGTTAAGGTTAGAGAACCTAAGACTAATGTATTAACAATATATGTTAATAACTTATGTATTACTATTTCTATATGAATGGGTAGTTAGATGTTATTATTTTGTGGATCGTGAGCACCAAACTCGGGGGTCAGGTAACCCGGATTTGGGGGTGTCACAAGAATTGTACTTGGTGTAAAAACCACTTAGTTCTGGCATTGATAATCATTGAAATGTCTGTGTCGTGCTATTTGCTATATACCTGTTGATAAGGTAATTCTTTTCTCATGTGTGTAACAGATAGATAGGTTATAGTTAGAGAATATAAGGATAAGTTGTGAGTTATTAAAACTCATACTTATGGTACGTTCGTGACTCATAATTATATAAAATGTTTTTGAACTACTCAGCGAATGGACGCCTATGGTCTGTCTAGGGTAAGTTCTTAAACTCATATGATTATGGAAAGTTCGTTGATTTCCAAAGTGTGGTAAGTTTGATGAACTATATCGGGTATATATACATTGTGAAGTTAGAAATTTTGGGTATAGTGAGCATTGGTGGTGTTGAAGATTGGTAGAATCAAGCGATGGAGTAAAGATTGAAGTTGATGGAGAAACATGGATTTTCTTAATCCTCTAGCTCTACTAGATTTTCAAAATTTATTGACTTCGTGCTGATGTTTGAACTTCTGTTTTCTTGAAAAACATTGGATCATGTAATTAAACCAGTGATGTTTTAAAAACAATATCGTTATCCATATATCTATACTAATTATTTCGGCTAAGACAAAAATGATTTGAAAATTTTCAAAATGTATTTCTAACCATGTGCATCATTTGATATGGTGTAAAAATGGTAAACGATGGAGTCATCAATGCAGTCGAACCTAGTGTTGGTTGTGATCGAAAGATCGTCAGCCCACTATGATGTGATGTAATATGACAAAGTCACATAATGGCTGAATCCTCAACGTATTACTAATCTGGTACGGTATCATGACGTCAGAAAAGAATTTTTGGCTTTCTTTTTAAATTATGAAGAAGGTTAATTAAGTTGACTAAATTATTTCGATTGATGTCCGAATTATTGATAAAAGTCTAAGCTATTTGATTCGGCTAGACGACAGTTGGAAAATATTTATGGAATTCAAGCATTCTTGAGTATTTGTGCCAAACCAGATTGCTCTGGTGCGGATTCAGATGTGGAAAAGCTGAGGTGAACAACCCTATAAGGGGACATGTTTTTAAGGACAATGGTTCCGAGCGTAACGTATGTAGTCGTTACAAAACACTACGTTGCGGCCCAACAAAGTGGTACAATAGGTTGGCCACCTAGTGTATGTGTGAAGGGTGTTTTCAGTCTTTGTGATTGATAAACACTTTGTTTTGCAGTGTGAAGGATTGTGTTGAAGCATTTGTAAACCTTGAGAAGAGTTCACGGTCTTGTGTGACCCCTCAGCATAAATTGGAATCTGAGTTATTCATACTACTTCCCGATTATTGAAAAATCGTGGAAGATTCTTATTCTTCTATGTGATGAAAGTAGTAAGTAGAATGTTCTTTAGAAAGGAGAATGTGGTAGAATGCAAGTGAGCAAGTTATAATGAAACTTCCGAAAAGAGAATGGATAAAATTATTCAAAAGAATATGTAATATTCAGAATAGCACCGAGTAGAGTAGGTTTCGGTGATTCCGAGGACGAAATCCTTATAAAAGGGAGAGGATGTAAGAAACCAAATTTTGAGAAAATATTAAAATAAGAATTTAGAAGATAAAATTCTTAAAGAATGAGATGGATTCGGACAAGAATATATATATGCGTTACGAGGTATGTGGTATTGTGTTATATAGGGTAATATGAGCTATGTAATAAGTGATGTTGTGTTTAATAAATATATATCATTATTATATATTTGTTATAAATTGTAGAGATGAATTAGTAAGAAGATGGATAAGATTTATCTATCGACATTAAATAATTTATGTGAAATTATTTTATAATAGTAAGTTGGTGACATTAAATATCTTTGATAATCACCAATTCCTTGAGTATATGTACGAGTAAGTATAAAGTCTAAGGTAGTGCAGCCGTACTCTTTAATGGTGGATGTATAGGAGCTGGGCTAAACAATTCCTTCAGAGAGCGGAGGTATATACGAATTAGTAATCGATCTAACTTACTATGAAAACAGTGTAGACGAGACGAAAACTAATTTGTTGGTTGTTTGTGGGAAATCACTCAGTGTAATATATTGAATACTATTAAAGACTCGATGTGTGTTAGGTTTAGACTTATATGCATGAATGTTGTTGATGAGAGAAGAAAATCGATATATCTTTAAAGTGGTTAGAAAATTATCGAGTAAATTGATACACGACGAGAAGTGAAGATTAAAGGAATGTGTGTATGTATTATATTCGAGTTTGTATTATTGATGGTAATAAACTATAAAGGAGATGTTATAGTTGGTTAAACTAATAAGGGAAATAGAGTTGCAAAACTCGAAGTGTGATCCTTAAATTGTTAAGGAAAATAGTAACTGATGATGTAAAATCAAAGAGGGGATTGATGTTAGACGAGTTAACACTTAAGAAGGATGTGTAAAGTATTTAGAAGCATAGATTTTACTTTTGCTAATGCAGAACTTGTCTGCCTCTGAATTTGGTATGACGTAGCTGTGCCATTTCCAAGCCTTTGACCAACGCAACTGCGCCGGTGTGTAGGATCAATTTTTGGAATTTAAGATTTAAGAAATGGGTATTAAGGACTCATAAGGATAATAAAATCTTAAATGATGATTAAGTTGTCCATAAATGGATTTGAATAAAGTTTAATTAATTAACCCAGATTAATCATTGGTTAATTAAGTGATATTATGGAATATTATATTCTATTAATTAGTGGAATGCATAATAAGTATTGAAAAGAAAATAAATGAGTAATATTAATTTATTATTGTTATATTAAAATGTGATAATGGGTTGAAAGTACCCAACTGAATGATATTTAGCCCAATTAAAATATTAATGTGGACATTATCATTAAATAGTATTACTATGTGTAATATAGAAAATGTGGGCAGTAGTAATATATAATATCTATGGCTTAAGACTACATTAAGTGTGACAATTAATTGGGACCAATGATATACAAAAATCATATGGTAAAAGTAATTAAATCATAAGGTTGATTTAAATAGGTTTTGTTATCTCATCCTATGTGATGAGACAATTAAATGTGTACTCTAAAGTATAGGAGTAAATAAAGATGTATTATTAAAATATTTATTTCTATACCAATAAGTGATTAATAGTAAAAAAGAGATATTAAATTATTAGTGATCAATGGAATTAAGTCCACACATGTTTTAAGGATTAAATTATGTGGACTAATGTACATGCATTATATGATGTGAGTATAAAATTAATCCCTAATTTCCTAATATGGTAACAATTGTACCTTAATATTACATTATGGGAATTAAGAGAACCAAACCAAGCCTTAGATGACCAAATGCTGAGATATTTGCTCTTGTCCCAATTTGAGTGTCACAAAGGTACATGAACAGTAACATGAAGCTAAAATATGTATTCTCCAAAAGGCTATGGAATAGGTGATCATTTGCTAAGAAGAGGGCTAGTAAGGGTGGTTGATCAACTCTCAATTAACCAATGTATTCTTCCATTACACCACGAAGCCAACCTTATGTCTAGTCCAAGTTCCTTTTATAAATATAAGCTCCATTTTCAATTTTTGTGCTTGCTAGAAGTAGTGTGATAGTCTAATTAGAGAGTTATAAGTTGCTGAGCTACTATAGAAGATACTCAGAGTATAGGAAGTCCAATTCAAGCTCAAGAAGGTTTAAATTCTAACTATGTTCTTGAAATGGGTCTTGTTTAGTTCTTGAAATTTCTTGAATTTCTATGTCAATTGATATAAATTAACATGTTATAATGTGTTTAAGAAGTTTACTTACATGTATGAACACTTTAATGATGGTTTGGAACTAGCTTAAATCGTTGGAAATCAAGTTGTTAGTTGCTCAGAAAAGCAGAGTCTGCTTATTGCTTTTGAACTCGACGTGGCACAAATTGCTACTGCTTATACTAGGGTGCAATGTAAATATGCTTCTGCATTTTAATCAGTTTTTGATTTTTATAATGCTATATATTGTGAACTTGGTATTATGATATATATATATATATATATATATATATATATATATATACACACCTAAAAAGGGGTATAACACGAGGTAGAAGGTTTTCTTATGTAGTATGAAGTAATCAACACGGGTTAATAAGGAAATTTGTAACAAGACTTAAGGTTTTCAAAACAAAACTTGTGGAAAACTTATGTTTACAAGTTCTGAACTTAGTGGTTCATATAAATGATTGATTTCAGATATGAATGAGCATGATATGGTGTTTATAGTGTCTTTGTCATGATCAAACTTGTTAGCTTTGTGTTAGAGAATGTTTTAAAGGAAAAGCTTGAGATGTTAGAATTAATTTACATGAATGCTACATGATGTAGGTTCTGATCTTGAAAAGATAATAACATGCTTGGCTACACATGATAAGAGCTTTAAAGTCATCTTGTATGTGTTAAATTGCATAATTTGAGTTTAAAATAGTTTCCAAGGCAAACTTGAACATATTTTCAAAATCTAGTTGCATCACATGAATATCTAGATTCTAAAGGGTTAATGTAACGCCCCAAAATTCGGTCTATCTTCACACCCAGATTTCGTACGTCACAAGTACATCATTCATCCAACATACATCATTATATACTGAAATATAACAACATACCTTCTCAAAACCCAGGTTCTAAAACCTTATAACCTATTTCATTACAAATAATGATAATTACAGTATTCATTTCATCTTACAAGAGTGACTTTTATCTACCACCAAGGATACATAACAGTTCATAATTACACTAGTCTATAGTTCAATTTCCTCTTTCTACATTACAAGTCTTCACTTGATCTTCTTGTTCATTCACATTCTGAATGGCACTTCATCTGGATACCGTCAGCTTGATCTCTACGGGATCCTTAAGTTCTTCTAACATCGATCGATGAATTTTTTTTCATTTAAAGTAAGTGTGAGCATTCAATTGCCCAGCAAGTCATAACGGTTGAACAAACAACTTCAAGAGAAATATTTCTTTAGAACTTCAATAATCAAACAAAGGTTATTAAGAACCTTGAATAATAGGAATAATCTTGATTCCTACCATTTTAAAACAATATTAACTTTCACTTTGAAATACTTTCCTTCTTCTACCTTTTTCATACACATTCTATCTGGCTAGAATCATTAGCACAAACTTAACAATAACGGATCATATATAAACAGAGCATTCCCTTATTGAACAGTTTAATCACAGAATAGTTCATCTCATAGAAACACCGAGGTGTTCACATTGTGGCACAAGGCCTCATACATACTACCACCTTGTGCATACATCACATATATGCACATAGACAAGACTTCTCAAGTTTAACATCTGAGAAGTTTAAGAAACTAGCATTCATTTTGAATATGAATGAAGGTAAGAAACTTGCCTTACGCACAGCTACAACTTATGTTGAACTGCTCATTCCAATTCCTATATAACATATAAGGAGAAAACATAAACACCAATTAGTCATATATTGAACTTACGCATTGGTTTACTTAATTTTACTTCTTAGGGTTCGCGTTCTTGTAATATAAGTTTACGCGACTAACTTCCTTTACTAGTTTACTACTTCATGACATACATTGATGTCTTACTCAAAACGTTCATCATCTTTGATGATTTGCATTATTATCTTCTTCTTATAACTTCTCTAGGACTCAGCACACATCGCTTCTCTGCTAGTAGTCCATATGGTACTCTGAGTGGTTTCCCACAAACAACCAACAAATAAGTTCCCGTCTCATCTACACTGCCATCATAGTGAGTTAGATCGGTTGCCTGTTTCTTATATACCTTCGCTCTCTGAAGGAATTGTTTAGCCCAACTCCCATACGTCAACCATCAAAGGTTACGATTGTACCACAATCTAAACTTATCGTAACTTATCAGAACCATTAACTATAACGTTTGTTAAGTTAATTTCTTATTCCTTACGGTTTTCTGGCAACTAAATGTCATACCTCAGGATTCATTCTTATACGACTCACCTTCGGCTTTCATTAATCTTATTACCGTTCATTAGGGCTTTCTTAATACCATTCGTATCTTACTTAATACTTTCGTTATCCATTACTTGAACCCCATTTTCATTAGTCATTCTTGATGTCGAAGCCATACCGTTCGTTGTATGCTAAGACCGCCCATTTATCGTAACAACTTTGCGTACACAGCGTCTATACGCTTCACACTTATCTCTCATTATCATGACATAACATCGAAATGTTATTCATTACCCTCGTCGCTCAACGTCTAAGGAATCATAACCATAACAATCCTCCACATTCGTTTATTGTAACTACGGTCCCCGGATATCGGTTTCGTAATCTACCGCTTAAATTCTCCTTCTTTTAATCTTGTTTAATCTTTCCATTCAACCTTTACTAAAGGTTTAAATCACTTGATTTAGTGTTACATTAGTTGAACATTATGTTCTTTATCTTCCCTTACGTTTCCCCCAAGAGCTTAGCAGTTAAAAGCTCTTCTCTGGCTTTTTCACTACACCGGCGCTACGACGCCACTCTCTTCCTTTCCTCTTCATACAAGCAAGCACCACTGAGTTAGTAGTCGATGGCGATCTCGCGTTAAGTCAGCCTCCCAAGGCTCAACTGCATCTGTGCACACGGCACAAAACCTAAAAAATTTTCTAAGTCTTGAATCAAGTTTGAGACACGTACTTTACGATCTCGTATCTTCTTCGTTATAACTCAGAACGAGGTTGTTCTAAATCCATTCTCTTCCTTATCTTACGAACTTCAATACCCATCGGACATAAATTTGTTCTGAATCCTTTAGCGTGCCATTCGATTGGCTTGATCTTCACCCTTCGTTCATTTTTACGCTTTTAACGTTCTTCGTTCGTAATTCGGCCATTCGAACTCGGAACTCGATTGTTCTTAAGTCCACGACTCACATTTTATTCTTTCTCTTACATTCTTATGAAACCCTACACGTTTGGGTTCATTTACTAACTTTTCAATTCTTGTTCGTCTTTTACGAAATCTTTGCCATAACTTTTTTATAGCTAAGTTTAATCCGTTTTTCATAAACGTTTCTACCGTTCCTAACCAAGCAATAAGCATCTAACTTATACGCGATGGTTTTAAACTTGTCCATTAACAACAATTATCCTACGATGATTTTAAATTTGTCCATCAACAACGTTCTTTGTGTTCTTCGCGTTTTCTTCGTGTTCTTCGTTCGTTCTTCATTTTAATCGATAATTTGGATTACAATTTCACTTTTTATTGGAATTTGATGTTATAGAACATCATTGCTTACTTATTTCACCTACTTATTCATATAATCCACTCGGATCATTCTAATTCATTACGAATCTTATACTTCCTTAAGAAATTTATAAAATAAACTTCTAATTCTTATTTCTTCATTTTCTTACGATTTCAACCATATAAAATCATCCCTAACATCATCTACTTCTTATCTTCATTAAGTTATGTTTTTAAACATAGAAACTTAAAGAAAATTTATAAGAGACTAGGTTTCAGATTACCGTTCTCCTTTAATTTTCTCCCGTCGGACAAAGTTTGCACACGAGCAAGCTTTTCCTCCTCCTCTTTCCTCCCATCTGAACTCTCTCTCTCTCTCAAGTGTTATAGGATTTTCAAAATCCAAAACAAATGAATTTAGCTTTCTATTTATAGATTTTCAAAGCTAGGTGCAAAATAGTCATTTCGCCCCCCAAACCTCCTTACTATTCATTACTTAAGCACTAAGTTAACTTTCTCATCACTTATAAGCACATTACTTAGCCATTAAGTTTACTTACTCATCACATAACTTATCTTTTACTTAGCTCTTAAGTTTACTTAGTTATCACATAACTTATCTCTTACTTAGCCCTTAAGTTTACTTAGTCATCACATAACTTATCTCTTACTTAGCCCTTAAGTTTACTTACTCATCTCTTCGTATATAGTTCGTACGATATTCGTATTATACATCGTAATAATCTTCGTACTATACTCGTATAATAACTAGTATTACACTCATATTTCTTATGCATAATAACCCTAATTATTATACGAAATCATTAAATTCTCGGAACTCACTTTTCATAACCCTTAGGTTTTAAGTCCGCAGGAAAAAACTTCGGTTTTGCCATAATTGAAATATTATTGAATATTACATTACATCTTAGAATTCTATCATTACGCGTTTCTCAGAAATTCAAACTCAATCTCTGAACAGAAATGGATGAATAGTGCCTATTTCGTCTTTTTCCCCAGAAATATTTTTGTTCCCGGAAAATTTTTATTTTCGTCTTCAAAATTCTTACTCATTCAATCTAGCTCGTAGCCAGAATCCTCCCGAATTATAATCATCCTAGGTTCTAGAACGATTAATAAACACATAGTACATATATTATTAATAAAAATTCATTTTATTAATAACTAATTCTTTAAACTTAAATTCTGGACGATCCGAATTTTCGGGTCGTCACACTCTTCCCCCCCTTATAAAAATTCCGTCCTCGGAATTTCTTAAAACCACACCCTTACCCGGGTCATCACATTCACCCCTTCTTCACAGAATTTCGTCCTCAAAATTTTAGCCTACCCTTCTTCTCAACTTCCCTTCAACGGAGTTCTTATCTTTCCATCATTCCTAACCCCCATAACCTATCAAAATCATGAAGTAGAAGGAATAATGAGGAACATAAAATTTCCTTTTAAAATGTTTCATACTTTTGTTGAGGGGTCAAATCGACCATGAACTCTTACTAGGTTCAACAGAATGACGTTGTAACCTTTCTTCCATGGTCAGTTTACAATCACAAAGAATGCAAACTACCTCTTACCCATCGTATACCCCATTTCAGGATATGTTTACCTCAGACTTAAGCATTAGATTCTGTGACACCCCCAAATCCGGGTACTTTATTCCCACAAGATTTGTTGTTCACTTAATAAAAACATTCATGTCTAACTACCCGATCATAATAAAATTGAACAATAAACCTTCCCATTAAAGGATTACATTAATAAAAATCTCCCAGGTTACCTAACCTTCAAATACAAACATCATAAACGAAAAATATAATAACTTCATTACAATAATTAAAATAAAGTTTGACAACAAAAATGTCAACATGTTTACAAGTCTTCAATACTTGTTAATCTTTCCTTTCCCTTTACTTGTGCTAGGTACATCGACCTTCTCAACTTTAGCTGTAATATTTATATAAGCAAGAGTGAGCAAACAATGCTCACTTAAAATAATAATGAATAAAACTTTGCAACAATTGCCAAATAATAGGCTCAATAGAACTGAACAATAGGTTCTATCAATGATAATCAAAATCTGAATCATATATCTGAGGGTCATAAGACCACAAACTATGTCCATAGTTATAAGTAATCTTTCAACTTAAACTTTAACAATCATAATACTATAGGGACTCCTCGTACTTAGGGGGATCAGCCTTTCGTACAATGTATTATGCATAAACATTTGAACGCTATGCGTAAATTATCCCCTATAATAGGGTTGTTCATCTCAACATTTAGAATACAAGTTCGCCCCAAAGTAAGTTTGGTTTGGATACGTTTCAAGGTAATTTGGAATTCAACGAACATCAACTAAGGATTAGTTGAATAAAAGGTAATAACATTATGTTATTGAATAAATTATAAGTGAATCAACATCGTATAATAAGGTCATGCTTTAGGAATAATCTAAGAGCATAAACATTGAATAACATAACATACCTTGTGTGACGCCACCAAAATAGGTATACATCACCTATCTTGAGTCGCCAAATACATGGTACAAAATTCAAATACAACTTAATTATACAACTGTCGTGTAAAATACAAAAAAATATAAGCTGAGAGTTTTAATACGAATAGTGTCTTCTAGACAGTATTCAAACTCAAATGGAGTCCTTATTACATTTATTATCACACTATTTCACTGAATAGTGAGGGACTACTAATGCAAACATCCGACCAGTCACTCGCTTCCCGACTAGTCCCAAATATATTCTCATTTCAAGAAGAGAATAATGAAAACAAAGAGTGAGCTCAACTAGCCCAAGAAGAAATATTATGACTAAGATAATGCGTAATAAATTATCATTAGCCTTCAATGAAGTTTAAACCGATAAAATATAATAAACATCAAGTTTAATCATAGTTGGAACAAGCAATCCATTAGAAGAGTCAAGTAGAGCATGATATCTACTATCTTCTATGATTGAAAAAGTTTATCATCAATTTTATCGATGAGACTCGGCTTAATATATAAACCACATCATCAAATCATCCCTGCACTACGGGCCAAGGATATTCATGTAATCATCAATGGTCATGATTGTACCAAATAATCCCTAGTCATAATCATACCAACAACTATCCATCAATGCACTAGAGGTCAATGAGGATTTTTACTACATCATTTGTAACATTACGGTTATGATTATACCGAATAATCCTTGGTCATAATCATACCAATCAATAGTACATCTATGCACGTAAGCCACATATGACTTTTATCACAATATAAGCATGATGATGATGACAATGATATAAGAATTCAATTAAAAGAAAGCAAAGGATAAATTTTTAAATATTTATAATTTAATTTATCCAGAATTCAATAATGCCCAAATTATCAATATGATACTGCTTTGTGGAGTGAAATTCAAGAATATTATTGTATCAAAAATGATTTGGACAACAAAGAAATCAATTTTTGTCATGAATAATTCCCCGGGTGAATAGTACCCAAGTGAATAGTACTTCAGGAATAGTACCCCGTGAATAGTACTTCGTGAATAATACTTTATGAATAGTACCTGTGAATAGTACTTTGTGAATAGTACCCCGTGAATAGTACTTTGTGAATAGTACTGTAAAAATGAATACAACTCATGGACAGTACTCCCGCATAAAAAGTTTAAAATTTAACAAGAATGTGCCAAAAATATCTTTGTGAAATGATACTAGATGAAACGCAAATTTCAAGGATATTCTACTAATTTCACGGAGTATAGAAGCAATACTTTAACAAAATGAAGGTATAATTAGGAATACGAGATGAAATAATATTACTCACATAGGAAGAAAATATTATTCCTTATGAATACTGAAAAAAAATAATATCCCTTACCTCATAAGAAGACTGGATACTGGAATAGTGAAGTAGCAGACTTCTCTTCTTCTTTCTCTCTATAGCTTCTATCTCTATAAATGCTCTTGTGAGTCTTAGTGAATTGGTGAGAATGAAAGAAGAATGAGCTTCTATTTATAGGAAAATATAGATTCGATAATTGCACATTTTGGGGCTCAAAATATTACAGTATAATACCTTCATCTTTTCCTTCATTTTTAATTTAGTCCTGCAAGTATTATCAAACTTGCACCACATCCCCTAATAGTACATCATGTGAATCAATAGTACACACATGTGAACAAATATTTCTATACATGTGAAAAAAATAATTACAGTATAGTACCTTCATCTATACCTCCATTTTTAATTTAGTCATGCAAATATTATCAATCTTGCACCACCTCCCCTAATAGTATATGAATGTGAATCAATAGTACACACATGTGAACAAATAGTTACAAGCATGTGAATTAATAGCAATTTATTGCTCATTTATCCGATCAATTACCCGATTAGTCAATATAACCTCAAGACATCAATTATTATCGAAATAAATGTTGATTTCCACTAACACTAATAGTCCCAACACAATGGAACTATCAATTTCATCTTTAATCAACACGAACTTATTTATCATTAATATTATAACTCACAATATTTAACAACCAGATCATTCCCAAGAAAGAGGGGGCTTTCCAATAAGGATTTCTCCCTATTGGCGTGCAATTAGGTGACTAAACCTCTCATTGACAAAACTTTCTAGACATTCTCAATATTTGAAAATAATAATATAAATAACTTTGTCATCTCAATTATTGATTTAATAATAATAAATATTATGCATATGATAGTGTGACAATAATTGAATCAATAATATGAGAGATATTATGCAGCAATTATTTGAGCAATAATTGATTATAATTGAGTGACTTCTCACGTAAACATCAATAATCAATATCGTGTGCTACAATGTAACCACGCGTATTACTGTTCTTTTACCACCGGGTAGTTCAACAGTTTAACGGTAAAACTTTCGCCGTTATTTTTATAAAAAGATAATTCTATCATTTTCTAAATACGACAATACTTATGTTATGGGGTCCACCAATGATTGTGTCGTCCTACGAATATTCCCTGTTAAAAAGAATATTCTCCGACTAATCAAATATTATATAATCACTTGCTTACTTTGAAAAATTTGTAAATATTACTCACAACTATAACATTATATCAAATTCACATCATAATATTCAAAAATATATTTCGAGAAAAATTAATCTTTATTCATAAAAGTTGAGGTCTTACAACCTCCACTTCTTATGAAATTTCTTCCTCGAAATTAGGGTGCGTACCTGTTATGTTGACGAGGTGAGGATACCTTGACTTCATTTCAGATTCTAACTCCCAGGTCATTTCCTCAACATCGTGGTTTCTCCACAAAACTTTGACTTGAGGTATAACCTTGGAGCATAGAATATGATCCTTCTTATCCAAGATTTTAACAGGTACATCTTCATACATTAAATCTTCCGCTATCTCATCCGGTTCTAATTTAATAATGTGGTTCGGGTCTTTCACATATTTACGTAACATAGATATGTGAAAAACGTTATGAACATGAGATATATACTTAGCGGTAAAGAAGCGAGTCTCAGAGCCCGCAGCCCCTACTCGATCGAGGATTAAAATGGGCCAATGAATCGAGGATTGAGCTTTCATCTCTTTCCAAATCTCGTAACTCATTTCCATGGAGCAACATGTAACAACACGTGATCTCCAATATTGAATTCCACGTCCTTTTCATGAAGATCAGCATAACTCTTTTGTCGATCTTGTGAGGTTTTTATATGTTGTCGGAACATTTGAATCTTTTTCGTAGTCATATGTACCAACTCCGGTCCCAACAAAATTATTTCACCCACCTCATCCCAGCATACTGGAGGATGACACTTTCTTCCACACAACGCCTCAAATGGAGCCATGCTAATACTTGCTTAATAACTATTGTTGTAGGAAACGAAACTCAGGTTGCTACGTACTTCGGTCATTGAATTAGGTTGCTCCCAGCTTTGAATTGCTTCAATCTTTTCCTGTTCAACAGATATTCCATGATTTGATATGTAAGACCCCAACTTTTATGAATAAAGATGAAATTTTCTATAAACATCATTTTTGAATATTAAGGGTTGAATTTGTTATAATGTTATAGTTATGGGTAATATTTATAAATTTGCAAAGTACATAAGTTGTTATATTATATTCGATTGGTCGGGGAATATTCGTTTTAACAGGGAATATTCGTACGACGGCATAATCATTGGTGGACCCTACAATGGAATTATTGTCGGAGTTAGAAAATGACAGAAATTGGCAGGGAGGTATAAGAGGTGGAGCCCACATGTGATGATGACATGGGTGGGGCCCACATGTGTTGAAAATTGAAATTGGCTGGGAGGTTTCACGGGTGGTTTACTATTTTTGTATATATATATATATATAATTATAAGTTTTATTTTTTTTATGAAAAATAGAATATATTATATTTTATTTGCATATTATTTTACTATGCAGTGCACAATAACAATTATATGAATCAGTTAGTACGCCCGTGAAATTGCAACTGTTCACCTGTGATTTTATAAAATTCAAATAGTATCATTTCTATTCTCCTATAAATAGGATGCTTAGTTAGAATTGAAAATCACACCAGAATTAAAGAATTCTTCTTCTATAATATTGAGTGTATTTCTTTCAAGTTTTAGAAAGTTTTGAGTGTAGAAAATAGTGAAAGTTTTCTTCAAGAATATCTCCGCTATACTAGTTGGAATACTTTTCTTTTCAAGGTAAGAGATGTTATTTTTGTTCAGTATTCATATGAAATAATATTTTCTTCCATGCTCTGTAGTATGTAAGTAATATTATTTTATTTTAGATTTCGAATTATATACTCATTTTGTTAAAGTTTTGGCTTCTATACTCCATGAAATTAGTAGAATATCCTTGATATTCTTCATCCAGTATCTTTTCATGGAAATATTATTCTGAACATTCTTGATAAGTTTTAACATTTTCATGATGGGGTACTATTAACGGGGTTACTATTCCAGAAGTTACTATTCACTCGGTTACTATTCACCCGGGGTACTATTCATGATAAAAATTGATTTCTTTTTGATCCAAATCATTTTTGATACAATATTATTCTTGAATTTTACTACACAAAGGTGTATCATGTTGACAATTTGAACATTATTGAATTTTGGATAAATTAAATTATAAATATTTAGAAATTTATCCTTTATTTTCTTTTAATTGAATTCTTATATCATTGTCATCATCCTCATGTTTATATTATTACGAAAGTCATCTTTGGCCTGTAGTACATAGATGGACTTGGTATGATTATGACCAAGGATTATTCAGTATAATCATGACCGTAATGTTACAAATGATGTGGTAAAAGTCCTCATTAGCTCGTAGTGTATTGATGGACAGTTGTTGGCATGATCATGACCATTGATGAAAACACGAATATCCTTGGCTCGTAGTGCATGGATACTTTGTGGTCGTGATAGTAATGAATATTCTTGGCCGTAGTGCAAGGATGATTCGATGATGTGAATTATTTATTAAGCTGAGTCTCAACGATAAAAGTGATAAAAAACCTTTTAAATCATAGAAGATAGTAGATTTCATGCTCTACTCGACTCTTCTAATGGATTGTTTGTTCCGCTGCAGTTAAACTTGATGTCTATTGTATTTTATTCAGTTTAACACTGTTGAAGTCTAACGATAATTTACTATGCATTATCTTAGTCATAATATTTCTTACTGGGCTAGTTGAGCTCACCCTTTGCTTTCATTGTTCTCTTCAGGAAATGAGAATATAGTTGGGACTAGTCAGGGAACGGAGTGACGGTCTAGATGGTAGCATTAGTAGTCCTTATTATTTTATGAAATAGTGTGACAATAAATGTATTGATGACTTATTTTGAGTTTGAATACTGTCTAGAAGACAATATTTGTATTAAAACTCACAACTCATGTTGTATATTTAAGTTTGTATTTGTATTCGGTATCATGTATTTGGCGACTCAGAATGGGTGATGTATACCTATTTTGGGGGCGTCGCAGTTGGTATCAAAGCTTAGGGATATGATCCCTGGCTGAGATGTGAGACTAGAACTGACAACTCTCGGACGGTCACCGCTAAGCAGTTCAAGGAGCTGGGACCACCGGAGTTTATTGGAGAGACGTGGATAAAGCATATCACCAAGATATTTGATGTCTTGGGATGCTCTAAAGAGCAAAAGGTTCCCTTTGCCACCTTAATGTTGCGAGGAGAATTAAATTATTGGTGGGAATCGGTAAAGCGTACTCAACCTGCCACACTGAAGATTTCTTGGGAGAAGTTCCAAGAACTATTCAACGACAAGTACTTTCCCAAAAGTATTCATCAATGAAGGAGGTTTTCTCACAAACTGTGTTTGTATTCAGATGTTGTAAATAGGGCTTAGTTATTAGAGCGCGATAACGAGTCAACCCAACCAAGAGAAAGCAGCCGGCAAAATGATAATACCAGTGGTAGCAGTCATCGAAGCGGTGACAACAAACGTGGAGGGAATCAACATGTCAGAAATGGTAACCACTTCGATGCTAATCATGGCCAAGAAAGTAAAAGTGGACATTTCAAGTAGAGGAGATTCAACAATGATGGAAAGACGTCAGCACCAACACCCGTTGTTAAGGAAGGAGAACAACCACCTATCATATGCTTCAAATACGGAGGGGAGGGACACATCAGTCCAAATTGTGCGTAGCAGTCCAAAACGTGTTATAATTGTGGAAGAGAAGGTCACCTTGCTAGATTTTGTCATGCATGGAAGCCAAGTCCAGTTGGAACGGTGACACCAAATGTCGTCCTAGACAAGTCAAAACCAGTAGTTCAAGGGAGAGCATTTGTTGTGACCTCCCAAAAAGCAAAGAACCCAAACGAGGTCATCACGGGTAAGCTTATCATAAACTCTAGCGAAGTATATACCTTATTTGATACTGGTTCTCCCCATTCTTTTATTTCTCTTACTTGCGCTCAATGTTTAAATTTGACTCCAGAGAAATTAGACTTTGACTTATTTGTTGAAACTCCGTTGGGAGAAACCTTCATTGCATCCACTGTTTATAAGTCTTGTTTGGTTCAAATCGGTACCCTCACATTACCTGTCGATCTTATTTCCTTAAAAATACTTGTGTTTGACGTAATTCTAGGGATTGATTGGTTAACTACTCATCATGCAAAAATTGATTGTTTTCATAAGGTTGTTAGCTTTCATATTCCTAACCAACCTATTATGCGAATTCAAGCAACCAAACCATTAAAATCAATCACTGTCATCTCAAGCCATAAAGCTATTCGTTTATTGAAAAATAGATGTCAAGCTTTCTTAGCTCATGTCACATATTTAAACAAAAATACGTCAGTTTTGAATGATATTTCTATTATTAATTAATTTCCTGATGTATTCCCTTAAGAACTTCATGGCTTACCACCAGAGCATGAAATTGAATTTTGTATTGACCTTGAACCCAGTACAAAACCCATTTCCAAAGCCCCATATCAAATGACTCCTATTGAACTTCAGGAGTTAAAGACACAATTGTAGGAATTGTTAGACATCGGTTTCAATCGTCCTAGTACGTCTCCTTGGGGTGCTCCTGTTCTATTCGTAAAGAAGAAAGATGGGAGTATACGAATTTGTATTGATTATCGGGAGTTAAATCATGTTACCATCAAAAATAGGTATCCATTGCCACGTATTGATGACATGTTTGACCAGTTGCAAGGCGCCAAATTCTTTTCAAAGATTTATCTTCGTTCCGGATATCACCAATTGAAGATTAAAACTTATGACATTCCAAAGATGGCTTTCATAACTCGGTATGGGCATTATGAATTCCTAGTCATGTCTTTTGGATTGACTAATGCTCATGTTGCCTTCATGGATATGATGAACCGAGTATTCAAGGAATATTTGGATCACTTTGTGGTCGTCTTTATTGATGACATCCTCATTTACTCCAAAAGTCGTGAAGATCATGAGCAACACTTGAGGCTAATACTCCAAAAGCTTTGTTAAAACAAGCTTTATGCCAAGTTGAAGAAATGCGAGTTCTGGCTTGAGGAAGTTGTATTCCTTGGGCATGTGATATCCAATCATGGAATATATGTTGACCCGGCAAAGATTGAAGAATTACAAAGCTGGGAGCAACCTAAATCAGTGACCAAAGTACGTAGCTTTCTCGGCTTAGCTGGTTATTATCGGAGATTCGTAGAAGGGTTTTCTCAAATCGCTACTCCATTAACTCAGCTGACTCGGAAAGATACAAAATTCGGTTGGAGCGAGGAATGTGAGAAGATTTATCAAGAACTCAAGAGGAGACTCATTTCAGCACATGTTCTGACAATACCATCTGGTTGGAGGGATTTGTCATCTACACTGATGCTTCGGCCAAAGGGTTAGGATGTGTTCTCATGCAAAATAGGAAAGTCATAGCCTATGCCTCTCGACAACTCAAAGAATATGAGAGGAATTATCCTACTCATGATCTAGAGTTGGCAGCTGTTGTCTTCGCACTTAAAATTTAGAGGCATTACCTGTATGGGGAGAAAGTGGAGATCTATACGGATCATAAAAGCCTCAAATATTTCTTCACTCAAAAGGAACTCAACATACGACAACGACATTGGCTTGAACTATTGAAAGATTATGATCATACAATTCAATACCATCCGGGAAAAGCAAATGTGGTAGCTGACGCATTGAGTAGAAGATCATATACGAGTACGAGTGCGATATTGTCAACGCAAAGGCCCATTTTGAATGACTTACAAAGGATAGAGATAGAGATAAAGACTCCAGGGACCCACGTGATGATGGCCAATATACGAGTAGAACCGACTTTGTGTTCCTAACGATTCTGACTTGAAGTATAAAATCATGATGGAGGCGCACAACACACCGTTTGCAATCCATCTTGGGAGTACTAAAATGTATCATGATCTTCGACATACATTTTGATGGAGCAATATGAAGAGAGAGATCGCGGAGTTTATCTCAAGGAGTTTAACTTGTCAACGTGTCAAGGCAGAGCATCAAGTGCCAAAAGGTCCATTGCAACCACTTAAAAATCCAGAATGGAAGTGGGAGCACATTACCATGGATTTTTTTACTGGTATTCCCAAGGTTTCTCAACGCATAGATGCAATTTGGGTCATTGTTGATAGATTGACCAAGTCTGTTCATTTCTTACATATACGAGAAACTTATACACTTGAACGTCTTGCTCGTATATACATAAATGAGATTGTAAGACTGCATGGTATGCCAGTATCCATAGTTTCTGATCGAGACCCAAGATTCACTTCACAGTTTTGGGTTAGTTTGTAAAAAGCTATGGGCACGAATTTGCGATTCAGTTCAGCATATCATCCTCAAACGGACGGCCAGTCGGAGAGGACTATTCAAGCTCTTGAAGATTTATTAAGACTCTGTGTCCTTAACTTCAAAGGAAGTTGGGACAAGTTCTTGCCATTGGTGGAGTTTTTCTACAACAACAGTTATTAAGCAAGTATTAGCATGACTTCATTCGAGGCGTTGTATGAGCGCAAGTGTCGTTCTCCAGTATGTTGGGACGAGGTGGGTGAAGCAACATTGTTGGGACTAGAATTTGGTACGTATGACTACAGAAAAGATTCAAATGATCCGACAACGTATAAAGACCTCACAAGATCAACAAAAGAGTTATGTTGATCTTCATCAAAAAGACATGGAATTCAATGTTAGAGAGCATGTGTTGTTACGTGTGGCATCATGGAAAGGAGTTACGACATTTGGAAAGAGAGGAAAGCTCAATCCTCGATTCATTGGCCCATTTGAAATACTTGACCGACTAAGAACTGTGGCTTATAGACTCGCGTTACCGCTAAGTATGTCTCATGTTCATAACGTTTTTCACATATCTATGTTACGTAAATATGTGGAAGACCCGAACCACATTATTGAGTTAGAACCAGACGAAATAGCGGAAGATTTAACGTATAAAGAGGTCTTGGATAAGAAGGAACATATTCTATGCTCCAAGGTTATACCTCAAGTCAAAGTTTTATCGAGAAACCACGATGTTAAGGAAATGACCTGGGAGTTAAAATTTGAAATGAGATCAAGGTATCCTCACCTCTTTGACATACCAGGTATGTACCCTAATTTCGAGGGAGAAATTTCATAAGAAGGGGAGGTTGTAAGACCCCAAATTTTATGAATAAAGATAAATTTTTCTATAAATATCATTTTTAAATATTAAGGGTTGAATTTGTTATAATGTTATAGTTGTGGGTAATATTTATAAATTTTGCAAAGTACGCAAGTTGTTATATTATATTCGATTGGTCGGGGAATATTCATTTTAACAGGGAATATTCGTACGACGGCATAATCATTGGTGGACCCCATAGTGGAATTATTGTAGGAGTTAGAAAACGACATAAATATCTTTTTATAAAAGTAACGGCGGAAGTTTTACCGTTAACTATTGAAATACCCGGAGATGAAAAGTACAGTAATATGTGTGGTTGCACAGTAGCACGCGGTATTGATTATTGATGCTTACGTGAGAAGTCACTCAGTTTTGTTCAATTATTGCCACAGTAGTTGCTGCATAGTATTTTACGTTATTTTCAATTATTGTCATAATATTTTTTATATTATTAAATCAATAATTGAGATGAAAAGTTATTCATATTATTATTTGCATAATTAACAATGTCTAGAAAGTTCAGTCGAGGAGAGGTTTGGTCACCTAATTGCGCGTCAATAGGGAGAAATCCTTATTGAAAATCCCCCTCTTTCCTGGGAACGATCTCGTTGTTAATATTGCGAGTTATAATAATAATGAATAAATGTTGTTAAAAATATTGAAGGGTTTTTTATGAAGTATTTGTGTAAATTGTGCTTATTATATAGACCCCCATTTACCCATTTTTCAAAATAATCGGTAGAAAGTTGTTCATTATAAGAGGTGGAGCCCAGATGTGATGATGACATGGGTGGGGCCCGCAGGTGTTGAAAATTTAAATTGGCATAGATGTTTCACGGGTGGTTTACTATTTTTGTGTGTATATATATATATATATATAATTATAAGTTTTATTTTTTATGACAAATAGAATATATTATATTTTATTTGCATAGTATTTTACTATGAAGTGCACACTAACAATTATATGAATCAGTCAGTATGCCCGTGAAATTACAACTGATCACCCATGATTTTATAAAATTCAAATAGTATCCTTTCCATTCTCCTATAAATAGGATGCTTAGTTAGAATTGAAAATCACACCAAAATTAGAGAATTCTTCTTCTATAATACTGAGCGTATTTCTTTCAAGCTTTAGAAAGCTTTGAGTGTAGAAAATAGTGAAAGTTTTCTTCAAGAATATCCTCGCTATACTAGTTGGAATACTCTT
This sequence comes from Panax ginseng, assembly GCA_020205605.1. Lineage (NCBI taxonomy): Eukaryota > Viridiplantae > Streptophyta > Magnoliopsida > Apiales > Araliaceae > Panax > Panax ginseng. The sequence continues at coordinate 99,038,908 of CM035148.1, forward strand.
CTTTTCAAGGTAAGAGATGTTATTTTTGTTCAGTATTCATATGAAATAATATTTTCTTCCATTCTCTGTAGTATGTAAGTAATATTATTTCTTTTCAGATTTCAAATTCTATACTCATTTTGTTAAAGTTTTGGCTTCTATACTCCATGAAATTAGTAGAATATCCTTGATATTTGCGCTTCATCCAGTATCTTTTCATGGAAATATTATTATGAACATTCTTGATAAGTTTTAACTTTTTCATGTTGGGGTATTATTCACGGGGTTACTATTCCCGAAGTTACTATTCACTCGGGGTACTATTAATGATAAAAATTGATTTCTTTTCGTTCCAAATCATTTTTTATACAATATTATTCTTGAATTTTACTACACAAAGTAATATCATGTTGACAATTTGGATATTATTGAATTCTGGATAAATTAAATTATAAATCTTTAGAAATTTTTCCTTTACTTTCTTTTAATTGAATTCTTATATCATTGTCATCATCCTCATGCTTTTATTGCTATGAAAGTCATTTTTGGCCCGTAGGGCATAGATGGACTTGGTATGATTATGACCAAGGATTATTCGGTATAATCATGATCGTAATGTTACAAATGATGTGGTAAAAGTTCTCATTAGCCCGTAGTGCATTGATGGACAGTTGTTGGCATGATCATGACCATTGATTAAAACACGAATATCCTTGGCCCATAGTGCATGGATAATTTGTGGTCGTACGGGCCAAGGATATTCATGTAATAATCAATGGTCATGATTATACCAAATAATCCCTGGTCATAATCATACCAACAACTGTCCATCAATGCACTACAGGCCAATGAGGATTTTTACCACATCATTTGTAACATTACGGTCATGATTATACCGAATAATCCATGGTCATAATCATACCAATCAATAGTACATCTATGCACGTAAGTCACATATGACTTTTATCACAATATAAGCATGAGGATGATGACAATGATATAAGAATTCAATTAAAAGATCGCAAATGATAAATTTTAAAGATTTATAATTTAATTTATCCAGAATTCAATAATACCCAAATTGTCAACATGATACTGCTTTGTGGAGTAAAATTCAAGAATAATATTGTATCAAAAATGATTTGGACAGCAAAGAAATTAATTTTTGTCATGAATAATTCCCTGGGTGTATAGTACCTGAGTGAATAGTACCCCATGAATAGTACTTCAAAAATAGTACCTCGTGAATAGTATTTTGTGAATAGTACCTGTGAATAGTACTTTGTGAATAGTACCCCATGAATAGTACTTCGTGAATAGTACCGTAAAAATGAATACTACTCATGGACAGTACTCCGGCATGAAAAGTTTAAAATTTAACAAGAATGTGCAGAAAATATCTTTCTGAAACGATACTAGATGTAGCGCAAATTTCAAGGATATTCTACTAATTTCACAGAGTATAGAAGTAATACTTTAACAAAATGAGGGTATAATCAAGAATACGAGACGAAATAATATTACTCACATACTACAGAGTATTGAAGAAAATATTATTCCTTATGAATACTGAAAAAAAAAATATCTCTTACCTCAAAAGAAGACTGGATACTGGAATAGTGAAGTAGCAGACTTCTCTTCTTCTTTCTCTCTATAGCTTCTCTCTCTATAAATGCTCTTGTGAGTCTTAGTGAATTGGTGAGAATGAAAGAAGAATGAGCTTCTATTTATAGGAAAATATAGATTCGATAATTGTACGTTTTGGTGCTCGAAATATTACAGTATAATACCTTCATCTTTTCCTTCATTTTTAATTTAGTCCTGCAAGTATTATCAAACTTGCACCACCTCCCCTAATAGTACATCATGTGAATCAATAGTACACACATGTGAACAAATAGTTTTATACATGTGAAAAAAATAATTACAGTATAATACATTCATCTATACCTCCATTTTTAATTTAGTCATGTACATATTATCAATCTTTCACCACCTCCCCTAATAGTACATGAATGTGAATCAATAGTACACACATGTGAACGAATAGTAATAAGAATTTGAATTAATAGCAATTAATTGCTCATTTATCTGATCAATTACCCGATTGGTCAATATAACCTCCAGACATAATTTATTATTGAAATAAATGTTGATTTCCACTAACACTAATAGTCCCAACACAATGGAACTATCAATTTCATCTTTAATCAACACGAACTTATTCATCATTAATATTATAACTCACAATATTTAACAACCAGATTATTCCTAGGAAAGAGGGGGCTTTCCGAGAAGGACTTCTCCCTATTGGCGCGCAATTAGGTAACCAAACCTCTCCTTGACAGAACTTTCTAGACATTGTCAATATTGTAAATAATAATATGAATAACTTTGTCGTCTCAATTTTTGATTTAATAATAATAAATATTATGCAGATGATACTGTGACAATAATTGAATCGATAATATGAGAGATATTATGCAACAATTATTGTAGCAATAATTGAGTATAACTGAGTGACTTCTCACTTAAGCATCAATAATCAATACTGTGTGCTACTATGCAACCCCACGTATTACTGTTCTTTTACCACCAGGTAGTTCAACAGTTTAATCAGAAAACTTTCGCCATTATTTTTATAAAAGATAATTCTATCATTTTCTAAATACGACAATACTTACATTGTGGGGTCCACTTAATGATTGTGCCATCGTATTTAATATTCCCGTTAAAATGAATATTCCCGACCAATCGAATATTATATAACCACTTGCTTACTTTGAAAATTTTATAAATATTACCTACAACTATAACATTATATCAAATCCACACCATAATATTCAAAAATATATTTTGAGGAAAATTAATTTTTATTAATAAAAGTTGGGGTCTTACACCTTGCTTGAACAATATTAAGCTAAGGTCATCTAGAATTGAGTACTGAGCATGCCTAACAAAAAGTAAATTGAATGATAAAACTTGTTCAACATTAGTATATCAGAATGTTGAAACTTGCATGCTAAATAACAGGTTAAAGATTAGAGAAACTTGTCAATATAAAAGGTAAGGTTTAAGAGATTGCACAATATAATTAGAGTTAAAAACTTGCTCAATGAAAGTTTTGAATTAGAACACTTGCACAATGTAACAATAGATTTAGAGAACATATATACAACGAAACAAGTTAAAGACAAGAATAACTTGCTCAATATCAAGAGATATGGTTTAGAAACTTGCCTTGCGTATAGGCTAAATCGTAATAGTTTGATTCATAATATCCTAATCACATATCATTAGGATACAATTACTCACTACAGATACTCTATATACAAATAAATATATATTTCATATATGGCTTGATTTTGAACCACATAATCAAGTTACATCAATAAAATAATAATAACACTCGTTAAGTATTAATAATATGCTCATTCTTAGCAGTATAATACAACAATAACAAGATTTTATTTTTAACAGTCATAGTATTGCATTATATCAACAATTACAGACTCTGTGTAAAAGAAAACTCATTTTTGGCCATATCGCTAATCGGCGCTTACTTGCGCCACGCTTTTAACTATGGGCGACGCGTAATTGTCATATTGCATTGAAGGTTCTGGTCTCAACTTGCTTTTGCACTTTGGGCGCGAAGTTTAGAGTCAAGCGCTTATTTTTAGCGCTAGGGCTCCAGGAGTTCTGAAACCGAGCATGAAGAATAGAACAAAGCTAATTTGTTTGACTGTTTAACACTGCTAGCACCTAAATTAACACGTATAACTTACATAGATTACTCGTAAACGCTACCCATCATATATATATATATTGATTTCAAAACAACTAAACCATAATCTTAGAAAATTAAATCCTTGGATGCCATATTTTAAAACTAAAACTCCATGTTTGACATTATCTGACAAAATTAACACTGTAATTCCTATTGTACACCAAATTGATTCATTTGAACTACGTTCTCTTTATTTCTTACCCAATTAACATACTCAATGTTCAATTTCACAATTAGTTCACAATCAAATATAAATTTTGGTACTTCTACAACCCATGTTCATACATATATTCACTATAAAACCACTTCCTTTCCTTCAGACGAAATTTAGCATACAATCACACACACACACACACACACACACACACACACATATATATATATATGTTAGTTCTAATATTACAATTACATATGCACCTAATTTCATCACCAATTATAAACATTTGGATTATAGAAAATTTTATAAAGACTTGATACTACAGTCAAGAACACAGAGAACTATGTCGTAAAACATATATATACACATATATATATATATATATAATATTAAAGTTATGGGACAAATACCTTTTGTTTCTTTGAAAATCCTTGCTAATCACTGAGAATCGCTTGAAAAACTCAGAACTTGCTTTGGAATCATAGACTTTTCTCTCTCAAATTTTCCCTCTAAAAGCCTTCTTTTCTTTCTTCATAGGCTTAAGCCAAATATTTTTCACGTATAATAAACTGAACACAACGCACAACTTTCAAACGTCTAAAATCGACGTCTTACTAATGTCCCTATTAAATTATCAGTTACCAAAATTAATTTATATTATTTATTTTTTATTTATTTAATTTATATTATTTAAAAATTCATAAATTCAAAAGCCATAAGGCTCTGTTTGGCAAAACTCTTTAAAAATTAAAGACTTAATATATTTAAGTCTTGTTTGGGTAAACCCAATTAAAACTACTTTAGTTTTATTTTAATAAACCATTTACACTATAGTTTATAATCTTATATTTATACCTCCATATCCAACATTAGTTAAATAACTAATTACAATATATTAACCAAATTTTCCAATTATCACAAATTATATTCTCATTATAATTTTATTTAATAACTTCACATACCATTTTAATTATTAAATTAAAACAATAATATAACATCTAATGTCATCATACAATTCTCTAACTATTTCAATTAAATTAAATTCAAATATCATCTAATAATTTAATTCACAATTATTTACTAACAATAACCACATCAATAAAATATTCAATAAAATATTTATTTAATTTAGTAAATATTCTAAATTATAAATAATAAAATTTTTGGATTGTTACATCCTTCCCTCCTTACAAGGATTCTATCCCCAGAATCACAATTCAAACAATTCATTCATCACATTCTTCCCTACTTATAAAGATTTTGTCCCCAGAATTGAAGACACAAATTAAACAAATAACTCAGGATAATCTTTCATCATTTTATCTTCGAGTTCCCACGTAGCTTCTTCAGCATTGTGGTTCCTCCATATTACCTTCACGGAAGGTATTACTTTATTCCTGAGCACTTGTTCTTTCCTATCAACTATCTGGATATTAATCTCTTCATAGGACAAGTCCTTATCAAACTGCAATGGTTCGTACTCGATCACGTGCTTGTAATCGGGTTTATACGGTTGTAACACCGAAACATAAAAAATATTGTGAACGTTTTCCAACTTTCGAGGTAGAGCTACCTCATAAGCCACTTCTCCTACTCTTCGCAGTACTTCGAATGGTCCAATAAACCTTGGGCTTAGCTTTCCCTTTTTTACAAAAATGAATTTTCCCCTTCCAAGGAGAAACTTTTAAGAACACGTAATTTCCTACGTTGAACTCCCGATCTTGTCTGTGTTGATCAACATACTTCTTTTGTCTGTCTTGAGCAGCTACCAATCTTGTCCTGACGAGTTTAACAACCTCAGCAGTTTGCTATACCAGTTCTGATCCTAATAGTTGGCGTTCACCGACTTCATCCCAGCACAGTGGATTTTTACACTTCCTGCCGTATAATGCTTCGTAAGGCGACATGTCGATGCTTGCGTGGTAACTGTTGTTGTAGGTAAATTCCACCAATGGTAAATGTTCATCCCAGCTCCCTTTGAAATCCATGATGCAGACCCTAAGCATATCTTCCAATGTATGGATTGTTCATTCGCTTTGGCCATCTATTTGCGGATGATGTGCCATACTCATTCTCAACTGTGTTCCCATACATTCTTGTAGTCTCTTTTAGAAGTTTGGCGCGAATCGCGAATCTCTATCTGACACAAATACTCCATGCCTCGAAATGATCTCTTTAACGTATAACCTTGCCAACTGATCAACATTGAACATAATCTTTATTGGCAAAAAGTGTGCTGATTTTGTCAGTCTATCCATTATCACCCAAATTGCATCGCATCCTCTCTGAGTAGTTGGAAGACCCACCACAAAATCAATTGTGATGTGTTCCCACTTCCATTTTGGTATTTCCAATGGTTGAAGTAATCCGCTTGGTCTTTGATGCTCGGCCTTGACTCTTTGACATGTTAAACATTTTGCGACACATTCTGCAACATCTCTTTTCATGTTTGGCCACCAAAAATGACGTCGTAAATCTTGATACATCTTTGTACTTCATGGATGAATCGAGTATCTTGAGTTATGAGCTTTGATCAAGATTTCTTCATTAATATCTGGTACTGCTGGAACCCAGATTCTTCCCTCGAATCATAGTAACCCTTCGGTATCGATCTTGTATTTCACTTCACCACTCTCAACCACACTATTTGATTTTTCCACATTCTTCATCCTTTAGTTTAGCATTCTTAACTTTATCCACCAAAGTTGGACTAGCTTCTATCTGGAATAGTCGTTCATCAGATTCTTTTGGAAATTTTATTTCCAACTCTAGCTTTGTTATTGCTGAAATAAGCTCCTCCTGAGTGGTTATCAGCATTAACTTTTCACAACCTTTCATGCTTAAAGCATCTGCAACCACATTCGCTTTGCCTGGATGATAAAAGATCTCACAATCGTAATCTTTTATCAATTTCATCAATCTTCTTTGATGCATGTTCAGGTCCTTCTGAGTGAAAATATACTTCAGACTCTTATGGTCTGTGTAAATCTCACATTTTTCTCCATAGAGATAGTGTCTCCATATCTTCAGAGCAAATACTACTGTAGCTAACTCTAAATCATGAGTCGAATATCCTTTCTCATAGTCCTTCAGTTATCTTGATGCATATGCAATAACTTTATCGTTCTGCATAAGAACACAACCCAATCTTTTATATGACGCATCACTATACACCACAAAGTTTTCTGTATTATCTAGTAATGACAACACAGGTGCCACACTTAACTTCTTCTTCAAATCTTGAAAACCTATCCCAAGTCATAACCCCAAAGAATATCTCCTTAAGGAATGAAGTACCTAGATTTGGGGGTGTCACAATAAGTCTCAAAGAATATCTCCTTAAACCTATCCCAAGTCATAACCCCTTGTCCTCCTCGAGTTTTATTGGCTTGCCACCAATAACTAGCCTCAGGTTTCAGCATAAATGTTGCAAAAGTAGTCTTCTAATTCTCCCCTACTCTAGCAACATCGAAAACTTTCTCTATCTCCGTGATCCAGGTTTGTGCCTCAACTGGATTCATGGACACACGGAATTCTTGTTGTCCAATCGCCTTGAAATCCTTAAAAGTTATAGCTTGATTCTGCGGTTGATTCTCAGAATGCACCCATCAAGAAGGCGTCACTAGTCATTTGAACGGGGTTAACCTCAAAGATTGTCGTTATTGGTAGATCCCTCAGGGGTCCTCTGTCGTGGTTGATGTCTTGGAGGCATTTTCTGTTAAAATATACTCATTAGATTATTACTCAACTCCTTTAAATATTTTCTACTTAACTTGCACCCCATAAAAGAAATCATCACATAACACATAACACTTTGAATAAAATAAACTAAAACATAGGAACAATAGCATCACTGCTATTTACATTACTTTCCTAAACTACCAAAGTTTTAGGATAACATCAACATCATATCCCATCGATTACATATCACTAGGGATTTACATATTATTTAACATTTTATTATTCGTATATCAGGTACATTCTCCACGATGTCCTACTAAGATGTTGCGTAGCCTTACGACGCTCTTCCTCCATAATCCAGAACATTATTCGACGATCTAATATGTACGGCGGCAGTGTCTCGAACTGAATTGGATAATACAATATTCGATCTTGAGCTCGATGAATCACGGTGTTGAATACGTTATTCATCTCTTCCATCTTGATCCTCTTTGCTTGTGCCTCTCTCTTTGATATCCCAGATCGTTGATAAGCTTCCTCGTACGCGTCTTCGGCTCTTTCCCTCTTAATAGATTCTTCCTTCAACTTGCTTTTCAGCTCTGCAATCTCCACTATCATTTGTTCATTCTCTTCTTCAGTGTGGACCAACTTCCCTTTGACATTATTCAGGCGTTCCTCTCGATCTTGGATCTCGTCGTCCTTCTGTGCCATCGAGGTCTGTTGTTCAACTACTATCTCTTCCAACTCCTCGATGATATCCTGAAGTTCCACATTGCGGTCGTATACTTCATCGTACATACGAGCAGCGATCAAGTTCTGTGGAATCTCTTCCTCTTCGTCCTTGTCATCCTCATTCAACTGTGGCAACTCAACGGGATCCTCCTCATCCGTTTCTACATCATCATCCTCATCAGGAAAACCCTCCTGCTCAACCACTGTGACCAACGGGGCTGACTCCCATGGAGGTAATTGTTCCCAAACCACCTAAATGTCATGAGACTCCTCCTCTCTAGGCATCTGAGGTCCTTCCTCCCTAGCCTGACTGGATTCTCCTACATTAGCCATCCTGACAACAAACTTTTTAAGTTTTAATTACTAATTATTACTCGACACTCACGAGCACATAAGTTGTAATCACATAAGCACATAAGTGTTTTATTACTTTTCCCTTAAAACTCGATAAGAGTTTATCACCACTATATTTTCAAAGGTTACTTCCTAAGGCTTTTCCCCCACCTAAGGTTCATAACCTAAAGCTTTGATACCAACTTGTGACACCCCCAAATCTGGGTACTTCATTCCCATAAGATTTGGTGTTCACTTAATAAAAATATTCATGTCTAACTACCCGATCATAATAAAATTGAATAATAAACCTTCCCATTAATAAAAATCTCCCAGGTTAGCTAACCTTCAAATACAAACATCATATGCTGAAAATTAAATAACTTCATTACAATAATTAAAATAAAGTCTGACAACAAAAATGTCAACATGTTTACAAGTCTTCAATACTTGTTCATCTTTCCTTTCCTTTTACTGGTGTTAGCTACATCGACCTTCTCAACTTTAGCTGTAATATTTATATAAGCAAGGGTGAGCAAACAATGCTCACTTGAAATAATAATGAATAAAAATTTACAACAATTGCCAAATAATAAGCTCAATAGAACTAAATAATAGGTTCTATCAATGATAATCAAAATCTGAACCATATATCTGAGGGTCATAAGACCACGAACTATGTCCATAGTTATAAGTAATCTTTCAACTTAAACTTTAACAGTCATAAGACTATAGGGACTCCTCGTACTTAGGGGGATTATCCCTTCATACAATGTATTGTGCATAAATATTTCAATGTTATGCGTAAATTATCCCCTATAATAGGGTTGTTCATCTCAACATTTAGATTACAAGTCCGCCCCAAAGTAAGTTTGGTTTGGATACGTTTCAAGGTAATTCGGAATTCAACGAACATCAACTAAGGATTAGTTGAATAAAAGGTAATAACATTATGTTATGGAATAAATCATAAGTGAATCAACATCGTATACTAAGGTCATGCTTTAGGAATAATCTAAGAGCATAAACATTAAATAAAATAACATACTTTGCTTGAACAATATTAAGCTAAGGTTATCTAGAATTGAGTACTGAGCATGCATAAAAAATAGTAAATTGAACGATAAAACTTGTTCAACATTAGTATATCAGAATGTAGAAACTTGCATGCTAAATAACAAGTTAAAGATTAGAGAAACTTGTTAATATAAAAAAGTAAGGTTTAAGAGATTGCACAATATAATTAGAGTAAAGAACTTTCTGAACGAAAGTTTAGAATTAGAACACTTGCACAATGTAACAATAGATTTAAAAAACATGCATACAACGAAACAAGTTAAAGACAAGAATAACTTGCTCAATATCAAGAGATAAGGTTTAGAAACTTGTCTTGCGTGTAGGCTAAACCGTAATAGTTTGATTCACAATATCCTAATCACATATCATTAGGATTCAATTAGTCACTACAGATACTATGTATACAAATAAATACCTATTTCATGTATAGCTTGATTTTGAACCACATAATCAAGTTACATCAATAAAATAATAATAACACTCGTTAAGTATTAATAATATGCTCATTCTTAGCACTATAATACCACAATAACAAAATTATATTTTTAGCAGTCATAGTATTGCATTATATCAACAATTACAGACTCTTTGAAAAAAACTCATTTCTGGACATATCGCTAACTGCAAATTGCTGACGCCGCGCTAATTGATAAAAGTAAACCTTCAAGATCATGAGAAATTGGGGTCATGGCTCGACTTTGGCCTTGGGCGCGAGGTTTAGAGCTGGATCGTTGTTTTTGGTGTTGGGGCTCTGAGTTACAGAACCGAGCATGAAGAACAGAACAAAGCTAATTTGTTTGACTGTTTAACACTGCTAGCACCTAAATTAACACGTATAACTTACATAAATTACTCATAAACATTACCCATCATATATATATATATATATATATATATATATATATATATATATTGATTTCAAAACAACTAAACCACAATCTTAGAAAATTAAATCCTTGAATGCCATATTTTAAAACAAAAACTCCATGTTTGACATTATCTGACAAAATTAACACTGTAATTCCTATTATACACCAAATTGATTCTTTTGAATTACGTTCTCTTTATTTCTTACCCAATTAACATACTCAAGGTTCAATTTCACAATTAGCTCACAATCGAATATAAATTTTGGTACTTCTCCAAGCCATGTTCATACATATATTCACCGTGTAAAACCACTTCCTTTCCTTTAGATGAAATTTAGCATACAATCATATATATATATATATATATATATATATATATATATATATATATATATATATATATATATATATATATGATCGGATCAGTGCATACCCTTATCTTACTACATTAGCTACCCCTTTAGGTGATGGTTGGTCATACAATCAAGTAAATCATACTTTTAGCGACGAACAACATATAAGCGTCGCTAAAAGTATGAGCGACGGTTGTATGACCAAACCGCCGCCTAAAGGAGGGTAAGCACCTGTGAGTAAGATAAGGGTATGCACTTGATCTCTGTTTATATATATATATATATATATATATATATATATATAGGGAAATGATCCGTGTATTACGTTAGCCAGAGGGACTTTTTCAACTAACGCTCATCCAACCGTCCAAAATTAGAGTGAATGGCTAAGATGAGGTCCCAGCCGCTATTCCCTCTAGAGGCCAGCCAAAAATTTTTTGTTGGTCGCTACTCCCTCTAACGGCCAGTCAAAACGACAACAAAATTTTGGCTTAATTACATTATTCTGATTATTCCTAATTATCTTTATACTTATCCTTATACTTATTAACAAATTATCCTTATACATATTACTTATTAATCAGTAAAATAAAATAATAAAAAATTATAAGGATAATCAATAATTATCTTTATACTTATCCTTATAGTTATTAACAAAATAAGTATATATAAGAATAATTACTAATTATCGTTTTATGATTTTAATTATAAATAGGAAATAGTGATTGAGTTTATATTATATTCCTACTCAAATATATAAACTCAATTACTATTTCCTATTATAATTAAAAATCATAAGACGATAAGTAGTAATTATTCTTATACATACTTTATTTTGTTAATAAGTATAAGATAATAAGTATAAAGATAATTATTGATTATCCTTATAATTATCCTTATAATTTTTTATTATTTTATTTTACCGATTAATAAGTAATATGTATAAGGATAATTTGTTAATAAGTATAACTATAAAGATAATTATGAATAATCGAGATAATGTAATTGCTGTGGTTTGTTGTTGGTCATTATTCTCTGGCGGCCAGTTAAAACACTGATTTTTGATGGTCCTAAAGGGAGTAGGCGGCAAATAAAAAATTTGGTTGGCCATTAGAGGAGTAGCTAGCGGGCCATCATCTTAGTCATTCACTCTAATTTTGACTACCGGATGAGCGTTAGTTGAAAAAGTCACTCCTGCTAACGATTCCATGGATCATTTCCCATATATATATATATATATATATATATATATATATATATATATATATATGCTAGTTATAACATTACAATTACATATGCCTTTGCCGACGCCGGGATTTTTAAATGTCCATTTCATTACTTGTTCTTTGGTGTTCTCATTTTAGGTGAGATTTGTTTGAAAAAACAAGTGAAAAAGGTCCAGCATGTATAATGTCGACGATGGACCGTTAAGAGTCGTCGATTGGTTTTTTAAATGGTTGTACCAACACAACCGAGAAAAGGTTTATGCATTGACCAAAATGATGTGACATCATAAACGGTTCCTTGAAACCGAGATTCATTAGGTCGAGGACTTGGTTATCGCGAGGGAAGGTGTTAGGCTCCCAGACATCCGTGTTACCACTGTGACCGCCTCTTTTCAAGAAACTATTATCTGAATTTGTGTGTGTGTGGGTCAATGTGGTGGTATTTGGAAGTAGTGCGAGGCCTCGTTCACACCTATATACACAGGGTTTGAATTTATGTCAAAATTCAATTTTAGAAAGATATTGCAATGATGTTTTATAAAAAAGGTTTTTCAAACCCTGATGCTTAATAGTAATTGAGACCTTTTACACTCCCATTTTATTTAGTGTTCGGCTTCATTGATTTTATTTTACAGATGCGAGGCATCCGTACGAAAATAATGTACAAAATAATGTCGACTTACTCATGGGTATGAGAACCATATGAGGAAATTCAGACACCACATAATAATTTACAAACTACTTACAGCTGAAAATGTCCATCACTGGAACCAAATCTAGATCCAATATCTGTGATCACATGATTCATAGACGCACATGATACCGCAATTTGTATAAAAGCAGTAAACAGGTATATATATAAAAGTTGTAAATATATATATACAGACATGATCACCAACCACAAAGCACCTCCATGGGGGGTCAGAAAATGTAAATAAAGTTGTAAAACTATCAACCGCCACGGAGACGAAACATAAATAAAGCTATACAAAGCAATCAACTGCCATGAAGTGAACTCCAGGCGAGATTTAAATGTAAAGAAAGTCAGTAAGCGATCAACCACCACCACAGTAAGTAAACTCTGTGTGGGACGAAATATATATATATATATATATATATATATATATATATATATATATATATATATATATATAGCGATAAACGCATATGGGATGTAAAATCCGAGCTCATCGAATGAGTTCAACAACAGTTCATATATATAAGTATATATATATATATATAGAAAAGTGAATAAACGCACCAAATCGAAGTTTAGGCTCATCGAACAAAGTCCGACAAATAATTAATATATATAAATATATATATATTAAAGCAGTAAACGCTCCAGACCGAAGCCTAGGCCCTTTGTTTGAGAAATATTAGGCGGCAAAAACTCTTCTTCTGCTTCCACCTCTGCATCTTCATCATCATTATCGTATCCCATATCATGATTTGGATCTCCAACTGTGCAATCAATGTCGTCATCTGCCAGTTCAGTAATATTCTCATCTTGATTATACTGGTCAACCAACTCTTTTCCTCGTGCATTCAATTTAAGAACAGTTTTGTAACCTCGGACTGAGTAAGCCGCTTTGCTCGCTAACTCCTGGTAATCACTCATCAAATGATTATAGCGCATTGCTTGATTTTGTTCAAAGTCAGCAGATACGGAGTTAAAGAGTAAGTCTTCACCATTGCTTTTGTTCGCGTCTCTTGTCCACCGATGAAGGATCATGTCGCTCGGTATTTGTGAAATACTCTTTGCTATGAAATATCTCAAGATGTACTGCATAATCCACCGGTGAGAAAACATTTGGCGCTTATATATTCTGGATCCCATTGATTGTTGACAACTTGTTTATATCTTCCACCACTTTCAGTTGCATCACGCATTATACAACGCATAAACCTTAAGTATCGGTGACCGCAACTCACTAAGTTTCTGAACATTGTATTTCATGGAATCGACGAATTGACGTTGAAAACGTCTAAACATCTCTTTTGTGTACATTTGTGCAGCATGAACTTCTAAAGATGAACCGAGTACCATAATCCTTTTACGATATTTTGTTATGTAGTCGGCCTTCCTCTCCCTGATAAACTGTCTTTCTACAACCTTTTGACTCTGCGATCTGAAAAACATAGCATACCTTGATGCATTAACATACTCATCAAAAAAGGCATTCATGTTCTCGCTTCTTCCAGTGATAGTCATTCCCGTGGCAAAATATCTCTTTGTATATGTTGGAATCCATTTCTGTCGTACATCATACAAACTTCCAAGCCATTCATTGGTATACAATTCATAGGAACTTATCAGAATATGCCAACGCTCTTCAAATTCCTCGATGGACAATGAGTTATACACACAGTTGTTAAAATCACTTTTAAACGATGGGTGCTCAAAATAAACATGATGCAAATTTTTAGGAAATTTATTGCTAATATGCCAAGAACACAATAAATGATAACTAGAAGGAAGTATCGTACCAATAACATTACTCATGGCTCTGTTTTGATCAGTGATGATGGTTGTAGGTGCCTTGTAGTCCATGGCTTCAAGCCATGTCTGTAATACCCAAACGAAAGTGTCCTCTGTCTCGTCTAGTAATAATGCAAATCCAAACAATATAGACTGATAATGGTGGTTGACCCCGACAAATGGAACAAACGGCATGCCATACTTATTTGTCCAGTATGTACTATCAAATGTCACAACATCTCCGAACCGTTGATACATAAACCTTGATCGGGCGTCAACCCACAAAATACAAGCTATGCGGTTGTTTTCAACGGGTTTCACTTGGAAAAAATTTTTGCTGGCACTTCCGGATGCAAGTTTGTTCAAATGATTGACAACAGCTTGTGCATCATTTTCATCTGCAGAATCACGCCTTAAATCTCGCACCACATTCTCAACATTAGTAGTAGAGAAAGGAACATTTTGCAACCCACCTCCCATTGTGCTCAAAACATTCATCATCTTACTAGGACCAATACCGGACTTATTTAAAGTGTCAATTAAATTTCTTGTAATAGGAGTAATATTTCTGTGAGTCTCGATCAAATCTACTTTGGTGGGGGTCACTAAATGATGATTGTGCTCTAATTCAATAGTAGAAATACGCCACTTGTCTTCATTCTTATTGTGGACAACATATATTCTAGCTTTGCACATTGTTCGTCCTATAGAGTCTCTCTGTCTAGTTATTTTATTACTACTATCTTCATCATCAGGTAAACTCTTGCCAACAATTGGTGTACCGGCTTTCTTACATACATACTGCCTAGATCTGATATCATTCGTATTAGCATGTTTATGACTAGTTGCAATTCTAATCTCAAATCCATTTTTACACGCATATAATCTATAAAAATATTCAACCTCTTCTAACGTACAAAATAATTGACCAACGTACGGAACAATATCAGATTTATTACTTTCAACTTCACTGACAAATTCAGATGTATTATATGACATTTTGAAAAACTTACTTGTGAATAATAGTGATGAATTTTGCTCGATCAGAACTTCAACTTGATTTTCTGAAGTGAAAGTGGGCAACCAGATGAGTAGAGGTGAAAAGAGAAATTAATATCCGAGAATAAGTTCTATGGAAGGAAAAGAAGATAACTTGAGAAAATAACAGCTTCCTAGACAATATTTAAAGGGTAAAAAGACTAGTCGGTACAGCTTGTAGCGGTTAATGCTCAAGAAGTCTAATGTACTTTTTCCATATAATAAATGTCAGCTTTTTTCTATTCCCATAGTGCTTTATTATTATGTTTGACTACTTATTCACCAGACAATCTTTATAATAATAATAATAATAATAATAATAATAATAATAATAATAATAATAATAATGGTAATAAAATAATAAAAAGTACATAAGTCGCTACTATATGTAACGGCTTTATACTCAATTCGTAATAATAATAGAATAATAATAATAAAATAATGAGAAAATATAATTTGGGGGGAAATGGAATGTTTTAAGATATATCCAAATCCAAGGTAAAATATGACAGCTAGGCCCGTGGTGCTCGGGTGGTCATTTGAAGAATGTTTGGAGCTAGAGGTCGCGGGTACAATTCTGTTTAGCAGCGAAATAATTTAATTATTACAAGCCGGTATAGCCTCTACCGGCTGAGCCTTTTTAATAATAATATTTTTTAATTTTTTATTGTAAGCCGGTGAAGCCTGTACTGGCCGAGCAAAGGGACAAAGCTTTTTCTACCACATCGCCTCGGGAAAGGCACCGAATATTTGTTTTGACTACTTTTTCTGCCACATCGCATCGGGAAATATCACCTGCAAGCTCGGTAAACTAAAAAGCTGGCTTTGCACAACAGTAACAGTGTTTGAATTTGGACAATATTAAATTCTATGTATCGGTGAGCTTATTTCACCATCTATTGAGAACACACGTTGTTCAAACAAAAGTTCAGTATATAGTAAAGTAAAATAAAAGTAACAGAGAGTAGAGAGCGAGTATTTCGTCAGGGAGGAGTAAAAAACTTCAACAAGTTGAAGCGACTGGATTCCATTTATTAGATTATAAAGACACCGAACTTCAACAAGTAAGTTTTTATTTATTGTTATTTGTTCAGTTTTTAATAATTTCTGTTGTTGTTATTATTTTCGTATAATAGTAAAATAATATTATTACATTATATAAATGAAAAAAACTTATTACAGTGTACTCAATTGTTACATACAAATTTTTATTACTGCATGTTATTTTTTGTTCTTTTATTACTGCATGTTATTACTGAATTAAATGTATGTTATTACTGCATGTTATTGTTTTTGTTGTCATTAATGCATGTTATTGTGTATTGTTATTACTGTCATTAATGCGTGTTATTGTGTATTGTTATTACTGTCATTTTGCAGCATATTACTTTCAACTTCATTTTGTCATGCATCTTAATACATGGTCTGGTATAGGAAAATTACACGTTGGAAAATCCACCGACCTCGACAGGCAAGCGACCTCGACAGTTGTTATGAGCCTCGGGCCATTTACAACCAACAACACCTTATTCAAATGGTATAAAATTATATTCTTCTTTAATTTATCATGTATTGGAGTCAATACTTAATATTACATTTATTCATATTTAGTGTTAATAATATTTGTTTGTGTTTATCTTATATGACAGGTTGAGAGTGCAAAGTCGTTACTTGATAAATTTTCAGCACTTACTCAGCTGCCTCCCGAGTTGGTTCTGCAAAAAAATAATTGGGATTTCCAATACGCCCTATACGACTTCGAAGCAAGAGGGAAACAAATACCTCTACAGGGGGGGTCCCACAAATTTTGGACCACAGTCCCAATTCTCCCAATTCAATGAAGGGCTTGGGAAACAAACTGATTATGTTGTACAAGAGAGCTACATACCCACCCCACAAGTAATCGAGGAAAGCTCCATTCTTACCACCCAAGCCTACGAGGAGTGTTACATTCCAACCTTCCAAACCTATGAGGAGTGTTACATTCCAACCAACTATGACTTTACAGGACTTTCTGACGCCAAGGGATCTAGTTCACAAAAGGTATATATAGTTATGTTAATAGTGATGGTTTTAATTATTATTGCTATATAATAATAATGTACATTTGGGTCTCAATCAGGTACAAGATGCGGGAGACCACATCTCTTATGGACCAAAAGGGTCCATATCCAAAAGACTTACAGATTGGAAGGAGACATTTGTAAATAAACATATGTTTGGAAACGTGGTGGCACCAGAAGAGGATTTATATCCTTTTGTCACATCCGCACCAGTTATATGAATTAGACCACAATGCAGTGCAATCCTTAGGACCTGGGAGTTGGATATTCGAGCATGTCATCGACGCTTATATGTTGTTGTTATGAGGCAAAGAGGAATACTACAGGTCGGGGGGAATACAAAGGTGGTCCCAATTTGGTTTCATGAATTCATTCTTAATGCATCTTGGGCAGGGCTATGTGCCCTGCACTAACGTGAATACTGCATGGATGTTTTTGCAATCCGTATGTTAACCAAGATGTTGGTCCACCTTTACACGAATGCAAATACATATTCATACTGGTGTGTAGTACCAATCAACGCCATTTTATCTTGTTCCTATTCGTAGTTGAAGATTGGATGGTTACCATAATTGACCCACACTACAATGACACTAAGTATATTAAGTTATATAAAATGTACTCAGAATTCATTAAAGTTGCGGTATGTTTAGTTTTAAAATATTTTAATTTTATAATGTCCTTTAATATTAAAAAATTATTAACCAACTACTTTGTTCATGTAGGTACATTTGATACCATTTTGTTTGCAAAATGGTAATCCGATCTTGAGTGGCCCAAATGCAGTAATCCTCTTCTGTCAGGACCTTACATATTCGAATCAAAACAAAGACAACAACTCGTCGGTGTGGCATTTTGTATGCAAGTATGTTGACTTTATTTCATTAGGGCCAATGGTAATATTTCTCGAAGAGAAGTGGTCCTTGGAAGATGTCACGCTTCTTTAGATATCTGCGTCGCATGGGAGCTCTACAAGAAATCCGCAAGATTACTTCCGGCCTCTGAGATATAGAACTTGTCCAACGTTATCTAATGTACATATTAATTAATAAGAATGTATATTTGGTTGAACTTTATGGGATTTTCAAATTCATAAATTAGTAATATGAATATTATTGAATCACATAAAACAACTTCATATTATTAATATGAAAAAAAATTATCTATTTAGTTGAACTGTATGGATATTTTTATTCGGACTAA
Source organism: Panax ginseng (assembly GCA_020205605.1). NCBI lineage: Eukaryota > Viridiplantae > Streptophyta > Magnoliopsida > Apiales > Araliaceae > Panax > Panax ginseng. Next base: position 99,057,888 of record CM035148.1, read on the forward strand.
TATTAATAATAACATTATCTATATTAATATTAAAAATCATTATTAATATTATTTTTAATAATAGTAATACATGAATATAATAATAAATAGATAATGCATTCATTTCCTATCATTAAAACTTAATATAATAATAATAATAATAATAATATAAACATAATAATAATCTAGAATATAGATTTAAATAGAAAACCCCAATTAATAATATAGATTTATTAATAATAATAAATCGTAATATAATAATAATGCAAGAATATAGATTTTGGGGGATGGTGAAGTTTTAATATAAAGATATATCCTTGGTTAAAATTAACAGCTAGGCCTGTGGTGCTCGAGTGGTCATATGACGAGTGTATGGAGTTAGAGGTTGCGAGTTCGAATCATTTAGCAATGAATTGGTTGAATAAAATCATTTTTTCAATTTTTATTGTCGGTAGTGATAAGTAACATCTTTACTATTTATTTTTCAATTTTTATTGCAATGGTGACAAGCTATATTGGTAGGAATTTTAATATTATTTTAATGACAATCATATCGACTTGCATCTTACGTAAGCATTTATTTTATTTTTTTATTCCATTTTAATGTGCTGAGTCATGACATATAATGGAGAAATAAAAAAAATGTGTAAGCCGGTACAAGCTCTTCCGGCCGTATTATTTTAATAATAAATATTCATTTTTTATAACTATACTGACAATATAATTTTACATGGGCCTCACTTATTAAAATAGAAGCCGGTACATGTAAATAATTAGGCACAACAACATGTGCCGACTTATCAAATGTAAAAGCTAATCTCAGCCATCAATTCAATTTATCAACGGTCTAAAAAAGGGGGTGTTGCACAGTTCTCATAGCAACCGGCTGCTATGGAAGGGATCACACACATATATATTAAAGCAAATAAATGCTCCAGACCGAAGTCTAGGCTTAATCGAGGTATAACTCGATAATGATAGTCAATATATATATATATATATATATATATAATGATAGTCAATATATATATATATATATATATATATATATATAAACTAAAATAAAACCACGGACCGAAGTTTAGGCAAACGCGCGCAACACGACTCTCAACGTGAAGAAGGGTGTGTGCAAAGATGAAGAGAAGGGCTTTAAAGTGTGTGAGAAAGCTTACAGTTGACTGCCAAAGAAGACTTCTATATCTTTAAAGTGGGTAAACACTGGCTTTTGTAGGTACAAAAGTAGCTATATATGAGCTCACAGGTGTTTAAAATGAGAAAGTACACTGTATGGGGTGAGTCTGAGAGCAAATTGGGCGTGGCTTCCTCATGTGCTTTTCTTGCAAAATGGCCACCCCAAGCCCTCTATTTATAGAGGGTGGAGCCGCAGGTGTACCTGCGGTTGAGTCGCAGGTGTACCAGAGGTAACCCAGGTGGGCCCAGGTTTCATGGGTTGGGTCGTCTCGTAGTACGTGCACTTGGGCACTTTAATGTCCACTCGAACTTTCAGAAGTGCAATCCGGGCATTCGATTGAGGTATACAGGACCTATTTCGGACCGCCGTTGTCAAGAGTTGTACAATGGCATGGGATTAGAGTTTGTACGAAGTCATTGAAGATGGGACGATGTCCTTCGGTCTTCAAGCTTCAAATTCTATCCGTTACCCCGCATAATAGTCACTCGGGATTGATTTTCCTTGGCTCTTGTGGGACGTCGTTTGTGTAGAAATGTGATGAAATGTTGAGACGACGTGACATGGCATCGTGTTGGCTAGGTGATGATGTTGCCCCTCACCGGTGTTATCGCAGGTTTGGGCTGATAAAGCAGATCTTGCTCAGGGCTTCGCTAAGATTAGACTGCTGCAATTATTGAAGGTCCTCAGTGTCATCTCTGAGGTGTTCCTGTCCTCCCGATGTTATATTCGGGTTGGTACGGAGTATCTCGTTGTGAGCGTCGAGATTGAATCTGGTTACATTTGAAACAAGCATTTTTGGGGTTATCACCGAAACTGCATTCCTTGGGGTTATCACCAAGGTTGGTGGCTATTCCCATGATTGGGACTGAGACTTGATACCTCAGGGTTATCTCTGAGATTAATCGGTCTTCTCCGGTGTGTGTTCCGGTATTGGATCTGCACGCCTCAGGGTTATCTCCGAGGTTGGAATTGTTACTCCGAGTGTGTGTTTCGGGGTTGATGCTGAACTTCCGGTAGTATCCGGTATGGATATGGATTGTCATTCAGGGTTCCCTCTTAAAATACGAATTTGTCCTTCTGAAATGTTAGTGATAGGTGTACAAAAAATTTCGAGTGTCTACAGATGTCCCTCTTTATCATACTCATGCATGGCGATGCATGGGTAGGATAAAGAATCCTAGACACTTGAAACACAACAAGACAGACATGGTACTATGTGTAGCAACATGATGCAAATGTATGATGCATGTGTACGGGGTTGTAGCCCAACATGCTGGGGATGATTGTTGGCTCTTTGTTGCTTCAACTGGGGATTGGCAATGATGATCAGAGTTGATGTGTAACCCGATTCTGTTAGGATGTTGATGTTGGGGTTATCACCAAATTCCTATGTCCTTGATAACGACTTGATCCTGGAGATGTATCTCTTATGCGTAAGAGATCTGTGGGAATAAAGCTTGGTCTGTTTGAGGATGTGTATAACATATTCCATCATCTATCCTCTTTGATAACATTGACCTTTCCTGATTGGTATTGCCAGGATATGTCAAGATTCTGTCCGATTTACTGCCAACAACAAATGTTGTCAGGGATGCCTGACCTTCGTTGACGTGTACTTCACCGACATATGAATCAACGGCTGAAAAACCTTGTGGGATAGACTGTCAAGGTTACTTGACCTTCGCTGACGTGTTTATCAACGGCTAACACTCTGTGGGTAGATTGTCAAGGTTGCTTGACCTTCGCTAACGTTTGAATCAATGGAATCATTGCGTTGTGACCCCCGCCAGGGATCCGCTGGGGAATATGAGTAATCGAGCATGAAATCCTCGAATAGCTCTAGAGCTATGACAGGTTTAATCGATATCGGCTGAGATAACGTCAAGGCTGCTTGACCTTCATTGATATGTGTGTCAACGACTTGAATTCGCATTGTAATCCCCTGTTGGGGATTCACGTTGTAACCCCCATCGGGGATCTACATTGATCTTTTAGGGTAACGACCCAGAGTTGGCGGCATTGGACCTGTACAAGGTATTGTCGGATGTGATTTGTAATAAATGAGATCATTGGCAGGGTATACCTCATGTTCGGGTGACTACCAATGAGCGATATACAGACTCAAAGTTTCATCTGAGAAGACCAGGATTGCATGTTGTTTTGCTCAATCGCGTGGCATTTTTATTCCCGATTTGGCCTTTCTAGTCATAAGAACTCCTTTGCAACTCGAATCGGACCGAAGCCGAGGGGTGGGGCCCATATAGAGGCTGCAAGTACACCTACAGAGTCATGAGATGAGTCTGCGGCCAACCGTGGATGATATAATCCAGCAGGTTGGTCTCACAAGTCATTTTCAACTTGCTTCGCGAAGAGAAGTCCGTGAGCCTCCTTCAGATTTGCTGAGTTCGGGCTATTTTCTGCAAATTCTATCATCGTACAAGTGTTCTGCACTATCCTGGTAACGTATGCATGTATTTTTTCCAGTTTTTATTCGTTGGAATTTGAGTTATCGCATGAAATGCATCTCAACACATAGTAGTGATTATGTATGCACAAATGACTTGATAAAAAATATTCAACATAGTAAATGTTAGTATTAAACCATGCTGAACATAATGATATAAAAAAATTTGACTATTGAGATAGTCAAATTGGCACCTTTTTCTGCTATTTTTTGTCCTATTTGAGGTCCAATGAGCAAAAGGTAGAAAGGCAAAGTACTCCTGATATTGAGGTTAACCTTATGCATGGATGATTTTGATTTTTAATGTATATATTATGTATATGACTTTGGGGCAGGTGTGCTACTGAATGGCCACCTAGACATGCCTATGTGCATGTGGATAGTCCTATTTTCAAAGGGGACTATGGCAAAATTTTCTAAAATATAGGCATTGGGTAGTCATGCATTTTAACTATATTGTATGTTAAAGTAAATGCATGCATGTATATAGTCATAAAATGCATTCTAGAAAGCTCCAAGTAAGGAAATACCACACCTTTTCTGAGGTGATTTTGAGACTTGTTGTCCAGATATCATGGATTCAGATCAACCGAGTAGTTCCCGTAGGACCACTTCTGGTATACAGAGGAGGGCTTCTGAAGTGCCTCAACCCCGTTCTGTCAGACAGCCTCATCGATTGGTGGAGGCCGTGATTCATCCTGTCTGGGCAGACGTGCCAAACGTTGAGGACGTGGATGAGGTTATCCCAATTGAGGATCCCGCTCCTGCTACACATGTTCCCCATAGGGAGCTCCCTTGTACTTAGGTGGCAAACCCATAGCTTTTCGGTGATTTGAGCAGACATCCCTCGATGTACTTGTATGCTAACGAGGTATGACGTTAGATCTTGATCTTCCTTCTTTTCCTATTTGACGAAGAGTAAAGGATTCTGATGTTGATCTGCATTTCATGCAGGTTCCCGGCTTCACATAGCCTCGAGGGAATTGGTTTAGTATACACTCCATGTATCAGGCTCTTCATCCTGATTACAAAACTGTAGTGCATGATTGGGGATTCGGGGTATTCTTCTCCATCCTTCCCCGTCGTTGTCCCTGGGGTTAACTCAGGGCATTATTTGAGCGATGGTTTCATCAGACTCAGTCACTCCATCTACTTGATTGCGAGGTGATAATGACGCCGATGGATTGGCGATTTATCACAGGTATGGAGTTTGGAGGGGAGCCAGTGCCTTGCATGGAAAATATTACCCCTACTGCCGTCAGATCCTTGTTAGGAGTTCGGTGCGAGGCGCTCAAAGGCGGGGTGTCTGCTCGAGTCCTTTGAGCGTAGATGCTATGAGCGGGCTTTTGAGTGAGCCCATGCCTAATGATGTCAGAGTCAGGGATCGCCTTCTTTGGCGATTGTTCCTAATGATCATTAGAGGCTGCTTCATAGCAGATAACTCTTCTACGGTGTCATTCGCTTTGATCAACGCCACGCGTCATGTGGACCGTATTGGAGAGTATGATTGGGGTTCCTACACCTTTGCCTATTTCTTCCGGGGCATGCGTATAAACTCACAGGGTTTGACCGAGGCTTGGCTAGGCTTCTACCCATTTCTGCTGGTGAGTATTTCTCTTGTTATTTCGCATTTATAGGTTAATAGTGTTAACTGATCGCAGATGTTTTGCCATTGTGTTGGCAGTTTTGGGCCTACGAGAGGCTCCCATGCTTGCGTCCTGTGAGTGTGTTAGGTTTAGATACCTATCAATGAGGATGACGATGGCATCATTCAATTTTGCCGGAGGTCCCTGTAGTTGAGGGTTTCACTCTTTGCCGTATGCAGCTGGAGTTGCTGACAGCTGACACCATCACATGGATTCCCTATTCAGGGGAACACTTGACCATTAGTTTTGAGGATGGATACCCGACTGGGGTCGAGTACGTGATTTCCACCAGGAGAGTTCCTCTCTTCACAGATGGAGTGTGAGACCCCAAATTTTATGAATAAAGATTTAAATTTCTCGAAATATTTTTTAAATATTATGGTGTGGATTTGATATAATGTTATAGTTGTGGGTAATATTTATAAATTTTGCAAGGTGTGCAAGTTGTTGTATAATATTCGATTGGTCGGGAAATATTCTTTTTGTCGAGGAATATCCGTACGACGGTACAATCATTAGTGGACCCCACAACGGAATTATTGTCGGATTGAAAAAACGACAAAAATATTTCTATAAAAATAACTATGAGGTGTTACCGTTAAAAGCTGTTGAACTACCCAGGTAGTAAAAGTATACGATGTCTGGCGTGGTTGCATAGTAGCACACGGTATTGATTATTGATGCTTACTTGAGAAGTCACTCATTTATACTCAATTATTACTACAGTAATTGATGCATCATATCTCTTATATTATTGATTCAATTATTGTCACAGTATCATCTGTATAATATGTTATATTATTAAATCAATAATTGACACGACAAGTTATAATATTAAGGATTAATAATTGTTGAAAGATTAAATATGTGTTGATTAAAAATAAAATAATTTGTGGTCATATTTATTCAATTCTTGATGTATATAAAGAGTCTATTATGAGACGTTTGTGGTAAATTTGGTTATTCTATGGGGGCCCATATGTCATCATCTAAGAGTCTCTTTCATGATAGTAATTACCTTTACCGTACGTCAAACCACTTCTTTGTTTTTCATATTACGGTGTGCCGAACCAATTGTCGTTTCACATTACAGGCGTCAAACCAATTGTCGTTTCATATTACATGCGTTGAACCAATTGTCGTTTCACATTACAGACGTCAAACCACTTGGTGTTTCACATTACAGGCATCAAACCACTTTTCTTTTCACATCACCAGTCGTCAAGCCGCTTGCCTTTTCACATTGCAAGTGCTAAGCTAGAAATCTTCTATAAATAGAGGCCTAGTTCTTCATTATTTTTCACGAATTCATTCAAGCTATAGAGAGAGAAAGTATAGTGATAATAAGAGAGAAAGAAGAAGAGTATTCACATTACTACACTATGCAGATTCAATCTCCTACTAATGTAAGGGGTGTTATTTCATTTGTATTCATGAAGAGAACTTCATTATTCCATTATTTATTATTACATTGGAATAACTTTTGTATCATGTGCTGCTACCCTATACTTGGTGAAATTCTTACATTATTCCAGTCTTTATTATTACATTGGAATATCATATACATGCATTTTACGCCGGACCGGTTCCGATCTTTATTATTCTATTAGAATGTCACATGCATGCGTTTTACGTCAGATCTGGTTCCATTCTTTATTATTCTGTTGGAATATCTTGTCTGTGCGTTTTATTCTGGACCTGGTTCCGTTATTTATTATTCTGTTGGAATAACCTGCATGTGCGGTTTATCGCATGAATGGTGATTTTTTTTGTTATTCCATTATTTATTATACTCAGTTGGTTAAAACTTTGACTTCTATACTCCATGAAATTAGTGGAATATCCTTGATATTTGCGCTTCATCTAGTATCTTTTCATGGAAATATTCTTACGAGCATTTTACTCTCTACAAAGCGAATCATGTTGATACTTTGACGTTCTTGGTTCTGGATAAATAATTCTTGAACTTGTTTTATTGAATTCTTATATCATTGTCATCATCCTCATGTTTATATTTTTATTGAAAGTCATCCGTGGATTTGTAGTGCATAGATGGACTTGGTATGATTATGACCGAGGATTATTCGGTGTAATCATGACCGTAATGTTACAAATGATGTGGTAAAAGTCCTCATTGGCCCGTAGTGCATTGATGGACAGTTGTTGGCATGATCATGACCATTACTGAATACACAAATATTCTTGGCTCGTAGTGCATGGATAATTGTGGTCGTGATACTAAAGAATATCATTGGCCGTAGTGCAGGGGTGATTCGATGATGTGGATTATTTATTAAGCTGAGTCCCATCGATAAAAGTGATGAAAAACCTTTTTAACCATAAAAGATAGTAGATTTTATTCTCTACTTGACTCTTTTAATGGATTGCTTGTTCCGCTGCAGTTAAACTTGATGTTTGTTATATTGTATCAGTTTAACACTTATTTAAGGCTAATGATAATTTATTCGCATTATCTTAGTCATAATATTTCTTCTTGGGCTAGTTGAGCTCACCCTTTCTTTCCTTTGTTCTTTTTCGTGAAATGAGAATATAGGCTGGGGCGAGTCGGGAACCGGAGTGATGGTCCTAGATGGTGCATTAGTAGTCCTCACTATTCAGTGAAATAGTGTGATAATAATTGTAATGAGGACTCCTTTTGAGTTTGTATACTCTCTAGTAGACAATATTTGTATTCCAACTCACAGTTTATGTTTTGTCATATTGTACACGACAGTTGTATTATTAAGTTGTATTTGAATTCTGTACCATGTATCTGGCAACTCAAGATGGGTGATGTATACCTATTTTGGGGGCGTCACATGGAGGCTGGGAGCTCTATTTCGGAGAGCGTGCTATTAGGAGCACCACAGGGGAGATTCGCATGCCGATCTTGCCTCCTGTCAGGCGTCATTGGCCTGTATCACAGACACCCATCACTGACATCCCATTATTGGGGGTTGATGATTTTGCATTATCAGAGGGTCCATGCACTCAGGAGACGTTCCAGCATTGGTGGTTCCTTCGTACTATCGGAGCCCAGTCCCGCGCCACATAGTTCATGGGGGATATGGTTCTAGGATCCGTGATGATAACGGATTGGATAGCTTGTGTCAGAGATCCGACTCATATGACATAGATTGATAGTTTGACCCGATAGTTGGACCAGGCACACATATTTATCCGGTATTTGGGCAGAGATCCAGCAGAGGCGGCTTCATTTGATCCTTCCAGCTCAGGCGCTGGCCCCTCAGATGACCCATTCGATTTTTTCGGTGTAGATCCTCCTTTATATAGGCCTGACATCCCTGTTGATAGAGATCCAGTGACTCGGGAGGAGTTACATCAGGTGGACAGGATTGATGATGTGGACATCGACACCATTGTCTTCTTCTGATGTGTATTCTTGTTATATCTTTTGATAGGCCTCTGTTAGATATTGGGTGGCTGTGCCCCATTCTCGCTATATCTTTTGATATGCCTTTGTTAGTAGTAGGGCGTCTGTGCCCCATTTCCCTGTATTTGTAGCTGTACATATATGATGTATTAGATGATGATATACTTAGGAATGTATGCACAATTTTTCATTCCCTATATCATATTGCCATCTATTATCTGCTATGTATGTATCATGTTATGCATATGTATGTATGTCCTGAGATATTCAGCATTGACCACTGGATGGTCTTATGACACGGCCTCATGTATGTCTTCTTTGACAGCTTAGCCAGATAGATCATACCCCACCATCATTGGTGGCATTGGGTACGCGATCGTGGTATGATAGCATATCACCATCAGACAGGGTGACTGTAGATCATTTGCTGCAGCATACCATGACATTATTGATGTTTTGGGTTCCCGCAGGGTTTGTGGATGGGATGCTAGAGCATTAGGTATCGAATAGGCAGGTTTTCCGATTTGGGACCCATGAGTTGACTCCTACTCTGGAGGAGTATGCACGATTTATGATGATGCCATTGGACAGACCTTGCGTGCATATGGCTTTGGGCGACATGAGTAGACGGTTCATGACTCTCACTGGATTGCGGCGCAGAGTGGTATAGGATGAGCTGACATCTGGCCATGTGATATCCTAGCGTTTTTTGTATGACAGACTTGGCTCTGAGGATAGTTATTCACGACATTCTGGGGATTTCACCGCATCAGACGATCATTGGCGTTTAGTCAGGGTTGATGTACTGTTGTTATGCGTACTGTCGTATGTCTATATGCCACAGTACATGGATGAGATAGACATAGGTGTCATCATGGCCGTGAGAGCTCTTAGGGAGGGTTGTACCATTATACCGGTGATCATAGCAGAGACCCTACGGTCAGCATCTTACTGTTGCACTTATCCGACAGGAGTGTTCATAGGTAGCTCGGTCATGCTATATGTGTGGTTTATGTCACATTTGAGATCGATTGGCACTCTTAGACGGCATGGGTATTGGTTCACCCATGATATAGCCATGTCCTACTTCTTTCAACTATAGGAGTGTACAGATGCTATGTCTTGGTCCATATTTTTGGCGGATATCAGAGATCCATTTGTCATATTGCCGTGCTCGGGGCTTAGCTCACCATACAGCTTTATTACTCATGTTCCGGGCATGGACTACCTCCCTTTGGCTAGTTTGAGGGGCGTGACTACTTATCACTCGATGGCTGTGATGTCACAGTTCGACCAGTTTCAGGATTTTCATCCTTTCGAGGGGGCGATAGGTCAGCGTTCAGCTTCTCGATATCTTTTAGCAGAGGACCGATCCCGAGTGTATGTTTGTTCGGATCAGCGTGAGATAGCTAATTTTTCTATCAGTCATCCAGGTTGTTCTGCAAAGTATTCCGCATGGATGGAGACAGAGATTTTATCGGCTGCTGCAGTATCCACAGTACCGGATAATGAGTCAGATGATGTAGAGCCCATGGAGGACATTGATTCCCACATCGAGAAGGAGCAGTAATTGGGTTGCCAAAGATCTCTTTAGATTCTCCCAAAGATCAGATCTTGTTGTGATTTAGCATTCAAAGACCTGATTTTTTGAGCAGAGTCTTCATCTGATGACCTTTGAGAGAGATCAGGCTCGATCTATGATGTTGACTGCCCTTGATGGGAGAGACGCAGCTCTATTAGAGAGAGACGAGGCATTAGCTTGCAGAGATGCCGCTGTTGTTGAGCGGGATGAGGCCAGATCAGCCAGAGATGCAATGATAGTTGAGCGGGATAGCGCCATATCTGCCCGGGATGTAGCCATTACAGATAGTACTGCAGTGAGGTCCCTTACCACTGGCATGATTGCAGAGATGAGCGCATATATTGATGATCATATGGTCACCATGCAGATGGCTGCAGATCTGTTGGGTCGTGTGGATGTCCTCATATAGGAGACCACAGCTTCGCCTCCTTCTTCTGAGAGGGATGCTATGTTGGGCTTGTTAGCTCGCATACATGCTGACTTGTAGAGGAGCTTGTATTTTCCTGCACAGACTAGCTTAGCCATTTTCTCATCTACAGTTTACATTGTATATATCAAACAACATTATATATATGGCAGAGAAATATATTTTTGATCACTTCCCTTTTAGATATGCTTTGCTACTTGCTTGATATTTTGCCTGCTGCTTTAGGGCTTGTGATCTTGATGTATTCTGAATTCCTCCTGGATGGATGGACATTGAGTTTTCTCTGGGCAGTTCAGAATGGATCATCGATCTTTATGTATCCCTACCATCTTTGGTGTCTTGGGACTAGTTTATGTATGGAAATGTGGAGAGGAGTGTGGCTTTCCTATCTGAGTTGACCGCACCATAGATGGTCGTCAGTACTTCTATTTAGGAGAAGCCTAGTTAATTCCACCTCTTATGGATTGGTGTTGCTCTTCAAGGTATGACCGCAGCTTAGATGGTTGCCAAATCTCCTATTTGGGAGGAGTTCAGGTAATTCCATTTCTTTGGTCTGAAGCCGAATGAAATGTAGTGGATTGAAGGATGATCCCAGTACCAGTTGACAATGGTTTGTGTTTTGGTAGGGGGTGAGACCGCACTATGAATGGCTGCCTACGTACTCCTATTGAAGAGGAGATCAGGTCTACGTAGTTCGAACTTGGTGTAAGAGGTTCAACGTTGTATATGGCAGAAATGGTATAGGAATGTTTTTGGTTGTTTTTGTTTTTTTAAGGGTAGAAATGTTTTTGTTGTTTTTGTTTTATTGCTACCGGGCCATGTAACTTGGTTGCCTACGTACTCCTATTGAAGAGGAGATCAGGTCGATGTAGTTTTCCCCTCAGGGCGAGTTGAAAAGTGTGATCCCATGTGTAGGTCAGAGTGCAGGGAGGAGAAAGTTTAATCCTAGGTTGAGGATAAATTGCAGGTATGAGAAGTTTGATCCCATATATGGGTAGCCAAACTGTAAATGCGAGAGGTTCAATCCATAGTGGGATGACCTAAGTTGTAGGAACACAGAGAAGCCATGCTGCTGGCTTGAACAAGTATGTTTCCCTGAGGGGAAAAGTGTGGAAGAGTTGTATGTGGTAAAGGGTTAAAAAACCGGAATGACTGGTGATCTGATGGTCTAACACCAGGATGTTTTCTTGAGGGCAACTTCAGACATAGTATCGTTTCACGGTATCTGAATTGATGGGTTGTGGAAATTCATCGCCGTCCATTTCTTGTAATCTGAGAGCACCTCCTGTCAATACTTCTTTGACAACAAATGGGCCTTCCTAGTTAGGAGCGAATTTTCCCTTAGATTGATCTTGGTTGTCAAGGATCTTCTTCAAAACCAAGTCGTGTTGTTTGAACTGTCGTAGCCAGACTTTTTTGTGGTAGGATCTGGCGATCCTTTGTTGATATAACTGATGAGTAGGTTTTTAACCTATGAATTATGTTCATTTGGCTTGTTATATTGTTAGTTTCTGGGTATTTTCATGTTACTTCTGATGGGGTTTATGTTTATTATAGGTAATTCAGACTCATCCAGCGAATGAGAGTATTGGAGGACATTTTGAGCGATATTGCAAGTTCTGGTGGCCTTTGGAGCGCGAGTTGTATCAGATTAAGTAGCCGTGCCATCGAAATAAGACTGAAATGGTACAAAAGTCACTGACGGGCTAGAAGCGGGCCTACCGTGTTGAGAGGCGACAATGACCGAGCGTCTTTGAGCGTGGCAAAGTTCTTTGGTGGGCTAGCCATGGCCTTGTTGAACAACTATCCTCAAAATAATTGGTGTTATGACGAGGATTCTGAGATTGATGAATTTCCCGAACCAAATATACAACTAGATGAGATACGAGATGTTAAAAAAGAGGAGACAAGTGGGGATGAACTAACAATGAGTACTAACGAGGATGAGCTGATGTTATTTATGCCTCAAGTTCCTTCTCCACCAAAGTTCAAGGGTCCAGTTAGATTTGCAAAATCATGCCCACTTGGTCATGTCGTCGGTGAAGCTCTTTATGACATAAGAGCGAGTGCAATAATGAAGCTGTGGTGGGAAGTGAAAGAGAAGATAGACGAAGAGCCCATTGTGTTTGACACACCTACATGCCCAAATATGATCACAAACACAATGAAGATAACACCTAGTCATTTGCCATTCTTCATGGAGATTATACCGAGTCAAAGCATGCTAGGTGACTTTGATGCTATGGCCATCGCTTGTGGGAACCTCCCAAAGGTTTATTTGCTACAGATGGATGGAGGATTCCTCAACTTTCGAAGAGGAATTGGATAGCGTTGACCATAAAAAGTTTGGTTGAAGGACTATAAATCAAGCGCTTATTGGGAGGCAACCCAAGTTTAATTTTTATTTATAGTTTTTATTAGGTTTTATATTATTAGTTAATAAATTTGCATGTCTTAGGATCTAATAAGCTTGCTTCTATCATATTCACAGGTTAGTCAAGTCCAACTCAAGTGTGGTTCCCGATCTATTCCAATGTGTCTGGCCTATTCTTCAGACTTAGCAGACAATGAGGAAAATGCTTCATTTCCAGGGAAGTCCTCTCTTTTAATTTTTCCTATCTTAGCCATTGAGGACAATGTCTAGTTTATGTTTTGGGGCATTTTAGTGTCGTATTGCATATAGTTAGTTATTTACATTGTAGTTCGTATAGTTACATTTAGTTTTTGCATTCTTGAAAAAAAAATTGAAAAATTAGTAGTTAGTTTACTATGTTTATATAGCATTTAGTACATCTTGCATGAGTCCAAATTGCTTGATATTTACGATTTGTTTTGTGAATGATGAGATTGGAATTGGGTGACAAGTATAATCTTGACTATTAGAGCTTTGATGTGATTTCTTGTTATGAATTGAGTCTTTTTTTGTTTGAAATTGGTATAATAAGGATAGTACAGTAAAAACAACTTGTTGAATGATTGAGTTTAAATTGATACATAAAGGATCTCTAAAGGATAATGCTAGTTTAAATAAGAGAATGACAAGGATAGGCAGTGAAGGCGATGATGTTGAGGCTAGCGCGGACCACGCTAGTGCACGAACTTGATTGAGGGAAGTCTTTGCGAATTGGGGGAGTCTCCCTTGGGCAGAACTTAGAGATGGATTAGGATTCATGGCATGAGAGGAGATATAGGCTGATCTAAACATACTTGGAGCGATATATTCAGACGATATCATTCATTCAATCAAGAGAGAGGCTAGTTTTGGAGGATTCCATTAGATTAGATTAGAGTAAATTAGATCAAAACCCTAGTTCTTATGAGATTGGGAGATTGAAGCAACTTGGAGACCATTGAAGATTCAAAGTAGGAGCAAGGAAGGAGCATCAAATCTACAGATGATAGATTCTATCTTCTCATCTTCTTCTATCTTTATCTTTTAATGATTATTCAATTGTGGATTCTTAGTTTTAATTCAATAATCATGAACTAATTCTTTGTTTGAGATTACAATGGATCTTATTGTGTAGTTTATTTTAATATGCTTCGCAATTAATTATTATGTTCTATTGTGAGGATTGTCTATTGTGATTTGGACTTAATTGCTTAATTGTCTAGCTAACAATTACCGTGATAATCTATATGAACTCGAGAGATGAAGTATTGATTTAGATCTTATCATGATAGCATGTGTTTGTGATTTCTACATAGATGGAATTCATGATTCGTGTTTAGGATAGAGATGTGCCTTTACGCCATATGTAATCTTATAGAGAACTTGTGCTTTAAATCCTTTTTAATTGTAATTCACATAGAGATATAATGGATTAGTTAATTAGGGTGTCTTGCTTAATTCTATCATCTGTGGATTTAAGTGAGTATGGGTATTTTGCATCGAGAGATAGTTTTATCTGCTTTAGTGTTCTTGATTAACAATTCATGATAGAGAATAATTGATGAGAAGTGTGTTAACTTAAATGAAACAATAAGTGAAATTGTGATCTTAAATCTCTGTAATCTGATTTTTAATTAGTGGTAATTAGAATTAGTGTAATTAAATAATTTAATTTATATAATTTGAAATTCATTCATTTAAATAAGATTGAGATGGTTACGGGTTAGTACTTGATGATTTTTATTAAACAATTCCTCGTAGGAACGATACTCTACTTTCACTTTATTACTTGTTGACCACGTATACTTGCGTATTGTGCGTAATTAGATTTTACCCAACAAGTTTTTGGTGCCGCTGCCAGGGAATTAGTTAATATATTTTTCCCAATATTAGCTTCAATTAAATTAGTCTTAATTTAGACATTTTTTTTATTTTTTTTATTTAATTCTCTTCCTATTTTTCTTTCTTTTCGTTTACCATGCCATGGCGAATTTAATTATCAATGGTCGATATCTGAGAATGACTCATCTAAGGAGCGGGGATTGATGGTGCAGATGCATTTTCTGCGCATTATCGGTATGAACTTCACGACACTTTCGAAGAGGTTGGACGTCATTGAAGCCTAACGTAATTGAAGGATAGCAGTTAATTGCAATTATTATGCTGGCAATCACCCAAGTAATCAATGTACCATCAATCTTGGGTCGGTACAATATGGTGGTAACTACCTCAAACAGTATGAATAAGATAATTATCATCAAGTTTAGGGGTATCACCCGGATTCTTCATGGAGCGATACTTATGAAGACCAATACTGCTCTCCATATCCATCATACACACCGGAATTTTCATGTCCACCTCCATTGCCACAAGAAGAAAAGCCAAATCCGATGGATATAATATTGGAGGGCATAGCAGACCAAGAGGAGAGGAGGATTAATCAAGAGATGACAATTCAAAATCAAGCGACGTCAATTCAAAATCTTCAGAATCAGATAGATCAAATGTTCAAAGCCTTGAACAACTGTCCTCAAAACAATTGGTGTTATGGCGAGGATTCTGAGATTGATGAAGTGCCTGAACCAAATCTACAACTGGATGAGATACAAGATGTTGAAAAAAAGGAGACAAGTGGGGATGAACTAACTATGAGTACTAATGAGGATGAGCCAATGTTATTAATGCCTCAAGTGCCTTCTCCACCAAAGTTCAAGGGTCCAGTTAGATTTGCAAAATCATGCCCACTTGGTAGTCATGTCGTCGGCGAAGCTCTTTATGACATAAGAGCGAGTGCAACAATGAAGCCATGCTGGGAAGCGAAAGAGAAGATAGATGAAAAGCCCATTGTGTTTGACACACTTACATGCTCAAATATGATCACAAACACAATGGAGATAACACCTAATCATTTTCCATTCTTCATGGAAATTATACCGAGTCAGAGCATGCTAGGTGACTTTGATGCTATAGCCATCGCTTGTGGGAACCTCCCAAAGGATTATTTGCTACAGATGGATGGAGGATTCCTCAACTTTCGAAGAGGAATTGGATAGCGTTGACCAGAAAAAGTCTGGCTGAAGGACTATAAATCAAGCGCTTATTGGGAGGCAACCTAAGTTTAATTTTTATTTATAGTTTTTATTAGGTTTTATATTATTAGTTAATAAATTTGCATGTCTTAGGATCTAATAAGCTTGCTTCTATCATATTCATAGGTTAGTCAAGTCCAACTCAAGTGTGGTTCCCGATCTATTCCAATGTGTCTGGCCTATTCTTCAGACTTAGCAGACAAGGAGGAAAATGCTTCATTTTTAGGGAAGTCCTCTCTTTTAATTTTTCCTATCTTAGCCATTGAGGACAATGTCTAGTTTAAGTTTGGGGGCATTTTAGTGTCGTATTGCATATAGTTAGTTATTTACATTGTAGTTCGTATAGTTACATTTAGTTTTTGCATTCTTAAAAAAAAATTGAAAAATTGAAAAATTAGTAGTTAGTTTACTATGTTTATATAGTATTTAGTACATCTTGCATGAGTCCAGCTGTTTGATATTTACAGTTTATTTTGGCCAATGATGAGATTGGAATTACAGTTTGTTTTGGCCAATGATAAGATTGGAATTGGGTAGACAAGTATAGTACTAACTATTAGAGCTTTGATGTGATTTCTTTTTATGAATTGAGTCTTTTTTTGTTTGAAACTGGTATAATAAGGATAGCATAATAAAAATAACTTGTTGAATGATTGAGTTTAAATTGATACATAAAGGATCTCTAAAGGATAATGCTAGTTTAAATAAGAGAATGACAAGGATAGGCAGCGAGGCCTCGTTCGCATCTATATACACAAGGTTTGAATTTATGTCAAAATTCAGTTTTACCAAGATATAGCAATGATGTTTTATAAAAAAGGTTTTTCAAACCCTGATGCTCAATACTAATTGAGACCTTTTACACTCCCATTTTATTAAGTGTTCGGCTTGATTGATTTTATTTTACAGATGCGAGGCATCCGTATTTAAAAATAATGTACAAAATAATGTCGACTTCCTCGTGGGTATGAGAACCATCTCGAGGAAATTCGAACCTTGCATGAGAATAATTTACAAGTCGCTACAAAGTGAAAATATCCATCACGGAACCGAATTTAGATCCAATAGGATGAATCAGTGATCACATGATTCCTAGCGCATTATGATACCGCAATTTGTATAAAAAGCGATGGCGGTATATATATATAAAAGTCAGAAATATATATATACGAGACATGATCACCAACCACGAAAGCACCTCCATGGGGATCGAAAAATGTAAATAAAGCTATAAAAGCTATCAACCGCCACGGAGGAAATTCCAAGCGGGACGAAACGTAAATAAAGTTGTACAAAGCAATCAACTGCCACGAAGTGAACTCGAGCAGGTGAAACGTAAAGAAAAGTCAGAAAAGCGATCAACCACCACGAAGTAAACTCGTGTGACGAATATATATATATATATATATATATAGCGATAAATGCACCGGATGTAAAATCGAACTCATCGAATGAGTTCAACAACAGTTCATATATATATATATATATATATATATATATATATATATATATATATATATATATATATATATATATATATAAGTGAGTAAACATATAGGATGTAAAATTGAGGCTCATCGAATCGGAGTTCGATAACAATTTATATATAAATATATATATATATATATATATATATATATATATATATATATATATATATATATATATATATGAAAAGCGAATAAACGCACTAAATCATAGTTTAGGCTCATCGAACAAAGTCAGACAAGCAGGTTAATATATATATATATATATATATATATATATATATATATATATATATATATATATATATATATATATATATATATATATTAAAGCGATAACGCTCGAGACAAAAGTTCAGGCTCAATCGAGGCATAACTCGATAATGTTAGTCAATAAATATAAATATATATATATATATATATATATATATATATATATATATATATATATATATATATATATATATATATATAAGCTGAAATAAAACCATGGACCGATGTCCGGGTAAATGCGCGCAACACGACTCTCAATGTGAAAAAGGGTGTGTGCAAAGATGAAGAGAAGGGCTTTAAAGTGTGTGAGAAGGCTTACAGTTGACTGCTAAAGAAGACTTCTATATCTTTAAAGTGGGTAAACACTGGCTTTTGTAGGTACAAAAGTAGCTATATATGAGCTCACAGGTGTTTAAAATGAGAAAGTACACTGTGTGGGGTGAGTGCAGAGCAAATTGGGCAGGGCTTCCTCGCCGTTTTCTCTTGCAAAATGGCCACCCCAAGCCCTCTATTTATAGAGGGTGGAGCCGCAGGTGTACCAGAGGCAACCAGAGGGTGGGCCCAGGTTTCTCGAGTCGGGTCGTCTCGTAGTATGTGTACTCGAACACTGTAATGTTCGCTCGAACTTTCAGAAGTGCAATTCGGGCATCCAATTAAGGTATACAGGACCTATTTCAGACCGCCATTGTCGAGAGTTGTACAATGGCATGGGATTAGAGTTTGTACGAAGTCATTGAAGATGGGACGATGCCCTCCGGTCTTCAAGCTTCAAATTCTATCCATTACCCCGCACAATAGTCACTCGGGATTGATTTTCCTTGGCTCTTGTGGGACGTCATTTGTGTAGAAATGTGATGAAATGTTAAGACGACGTGATGTGGCATCATGTTGGCTAGATGACGATGTTGCCCCTCACCGATGTTATCGCACGTTTGGGCTGATAAAGCAGACGTTGCTCAGGGCTTCGCTGAGATTGGACTGCTGCAATTGTTGAAGGTCCTCAGTGTCATCTCTGAGGTGTTCCTATCCTCCCGGTGTTATGTCCGGGTTGGTACGGAGTATCTCGTTGTGAGCGTCGAGATTGAAGCTGGTTGCATTTAAAACAAGCATTGCCGGGGTTATCGCCGATACTGCATTCCTTGGGGTTATCACCAAGGTTGGTGGCTATTCCTATGATTGGGACTGAGACTAGATACCTCAGGTTTATCTCCGAGATTAATCGGTCTTCTCCGGTGTGTGTTCCGGTATTGGATCTGCACGCCTCGGGGTTATCTCCGAGGTTGGAATTGTTACTCCCAGTGTGTGTTCCGGGGTTGATGCTGAACTTCCGATAGTATCCGGTATGGATATGGATTGTCTTTCAGTGTTCCCTCTTAAAAGACGAATCTATCCTTCTGCAATGTTAGTGACAGGGGTACAGAAAATTTCGAGTGTCTACATGCACCTAATTTCATCACCAATTATAAATATTTGGATTACAAAAAATTTTATAAAGACTTTATACTACAGTCAAGAACATAGAGAACTATGTCGTAAAACATATATATACCTATATATATATATATATAATATTAAAGTTATGAGAAAAATACATTTTGTTGCTTTGAAAATCATTGCTAACCACTGAGAATCGCTTGAAAAACTCAGAACTTGCTTTTAAATCACAGACTTTTCTCTCTCAAACTCTCTCAAATTTTCTCTCTGAAAGCCTTCTTTTCTTTCTTATTAGGCTTAAGCCAAATATTTTTCACGTATAATAAACTGAACACAACGCACACACTTTCAAACGTCTAAAATCGACGTCTTACTAATGTCCCTATTAAATTATCAGTTACCAAAATTAATATATATTATTTATATTTTATTTATTTTATTTATATTATTTATATTATTTAAAAATTCAAAAATCAAAAATCCAAAAGCCATAAGGCTCTGTTTGGTAAAATTTTTTAAAAATTAAAGACTTAATATTTGTAAGTCTTGTTTGGGTAAACCCAATTAAAACTACTTTAATTTTATTTTAATAAATCATTTACACTATAGTTTATAATCTTATATTTATACCTCCATATCCAAGATTAGTTAAATAACCAATTACAATATATTAAACAAATTTTCCACTTATCACAAATTATATTCTCATTATAATTTTATTTAATAACTTCACATATCATTTTATTATTAAATTAAAACAATAATATAACATCTCATGTTATCATACAATTCTCTAACTATTTCAATTAAATTAAATTCGAATATCATCTAAAAATTTAATTCACAATTATTTACTAACAACAACCACATCAATAAAATATTCAATAAAATATTTATTTAATTTAGTAAATATTCTAAATTACAAATAATAAAATCTTGGATTGTTACAGATTCTGCACCAAAATAATTTGGTTTGGCACAACTTCTTCAAAGAAAGTTCGATTTTCTTTTAAACATGACATACCATTTGTCTAGCCGAATCAAGTAGCTTAGACCATACCAATAAATTGGATATCAACGTGAAACATTTGTTTAGTCAAATCAATTGACATCGACTACTTCTTTAAATTCGTTTGCAATACATCAAAATGTTTTATGATGTCATGATACCGTACTTTTCACAGTACGTTGAAGACTTCGTCAGTATGTGACTTCGTCATTATACATCATACCATAGCGGGTTATTGATCCTAAGATCACATCCAACACCAGGTTCAATTGCATTAATAACTCCATCCTTTTACCATCCTTGCATCAAATGCACGGATGATATTAAATTCATTTTGATATTTTAAATTAATTTTTGTCTAACCGACGCAATTAGCATAGACATACCAAGAATAGCTCTTTTAAAATCCGTTGGTTCCAAAAGTTGAACCAATTCTTTCCTTTTCAAAATGTACATATCCGCACGAGTTCAGTAAACTTCAAAATATAGCATAGCTAGATGACTTGGAATATCATATTCTCCATCTCCCTTCATTGTCTTACTTACGACAATAATTAATCTTCTCTAGCACCTTCAATGTTAAGTCTATTGAAAATACTTACTTTCAGTCTAAACCTTCCTATACCTTAGTACAGTCCATCAACTTACCACACATTATGGGTTCAGGAACTTTCCACAATAATATGAGTTTAAGAACTATCCAGTCAGACCATAGGCGTCCATTCGCTGAGATGTTCAAAAATATACTATATTATTATGAGTCACAAACTTACCATAAGTATGATTTTCAAGAACTCGCACCTACCTTATCGTTCTTTACCTATCAAGTATATACATGAGAAAGGATTCACATCCTCTCCATATACAAATTGATAGCGCGACCAATCCCAATGATTATCACTGTAATAAGCTAAGCAGTTGTTACACCAAGCACAAACCCCATAACAAAGGTTTATACAACTCAGTTATCACATGAGTCCATAATTAAAATTTTACAACTTCTAAATATCTCTTTACTTAATACGAATTTTCTTTAATTCATATATTATCCTTCACAACTCAATCTTAGTTCTTCTTTTCGTACTACTTCATAGTACCCTTCATTCATAGCATTAGCTATAAATCATTCATCATTTAACAACTCATATGTTACTACGAATCACTATGATCACGTGGTGATCTTCTTATCCTTCTCTCTACGATTATAGTCTTAGGTACTCCTACCTAAGGTTTATAACCTATCAGCTATGATACCAACTTGTAACGCCCCGAAATCCGGTCTATCTTAACACCCGGATTTTGTACATCACGAGTACATCATTCATCCAACATGCATCATTATATACTGAAATATAACAACATACCTTCTCAAAACCCAGGTTCTAAAACCTTATAATCTCTTTTATTACAAATAATGATAATTACATTATTAATTTCATCTTATAAGTATGACTTTTATCTGCCACCAATGAAACATAACAGTTATTACACTAGTCTATAGTTCATTTTCCTCTTTCTACATTACAAGTCTTCACTTGATCTTCTCGCTCATTCACATTCTGAATGGCACTTCATCTGGATACCGTCAGCTTGATCTCTACGGGATCCTTAAGTTCTTCTAACATTGATCGCTGAAAATATTTTTCATTTAAAGCAAGTGTGAGCATTCAATTACCTAGCAAGTCATAATGGTTGAATAAACAACTTCAAGAGTTTAAACATTTCTTCAGAACTTCAATAACCGAACAAAGGTTATGAAGCAGTTTGAATAATAGGAATAACTCAATTCCTATCATTTTAAAATAATATTCACTTTCACTTTGAAATACTTTCCTTCTTCTACCTTTTTCATACACATTCTGTCTGGCTAGAATCATTACCACAGACTTAACAGTAACGGATCATGTATAAATAGAGCATTCCTTTATTGAACAGTTTCATCACAGAATAGTTCATCTCATAGAAACACCGAAGTGTTCACATTGTGGCACAAGGCCTCATACATACTACCACCTTGTATGTGATGCCCCCAAAATTGGTATACATCACCTATTCTGACTCGTCAAATACATGGTACAGAATACAAATACAACTTAATTATACAACTGTCGTGTAAAGTACGACAAAACATAAGCTGTGAGTTTTAATACAAATATTGTCGTCTAGACAATATACAAACTCAAATTCAATATTATTACATTTATTTTCCACTATTTCACTGAATAGTGAGGACTACTAATGCTATCATCTGGTCTGTCACTCCGTTCCCCGACTAGTCCCTGCCACGTTCTCATTTCCTGAAGAGAACAATAAAAGTAAAAGGGTGAGCTCAACTAGCCCACTAGGAAATATTATGACTAAGATAATACAGAATATATTATCGTTAGCCTTCAACATGTTAAACCGATACAATATAACAACCATCAAGTTTAATCATAATGGAACAAGCAATCCATTAAAAGAGTCAAGTAGAATATAAAATCTACTATCTTTTATGATTTAGAAGGTTTTCATCACTTTTATCATTGGGACTCGACAATAAATAATCCACATCATCGAATCACCCCTTACACTTCTACTACCAATGATATTCTTTAGTATCACGACCACAATTATCCATGCACTACGGGCCAAGAATATTTATGTATTCAATAATGGTCATGATTATGCCAACAACTGTCCATCAAAGCTCTATGGGCCAATGAGGACTTTTACCACATCATTTATAACATTACGGTCATGATTACACCGAATAATCCCTGGTCATAATCATGCCAAGTCCATCTATGCACTATAGGCCACATATGACTTTCAACAAAATATAAACATGAGGATGATGACAATGATATAAGAATTCAATAAAACAAGTTCAAGAATTATTTTATCCAGAACTAATAACGCCTAAATTGTCAACATGATATCGCTTTGTAGAGTAAAATTCAAGAATGCTCGAAGAATATTTCCATGAAAAGATCTTTGGATGAAGCGCAAATATCAAGGATATTCCACTAATTTCATGGAGTATAGAAGTCAAAACTTTAACCAACCGAGTATAATAAGGAATGGAATAACAAAAGAAATCACCAAGCATGCGATAGATCCTTGCAGCGAAAGTTATTCCAATGAATAATAAATAAGCGGAATCGGTCCCAAGTAAAAGCGTCATGAATGTGATATTCCAATGTAATAATAAAGACGTAATCAAAGTCCCACAGAAAACGCATGCAGACATGATATTCCAATGAGAATAATAAAGATTTTAATTGTGTCCCACAGAGAACCTTATGATGCAGGATGTTCCAACAGAATGATAAAGAATGGAACAACAAAAGAATTTCACCAAGTATAGGGTAGCCCACGTATATAGGTTATTCCAACAGAATAATAAAGAATGGAATAACAGAAGTTCTCTTCATGGATAAGAAAGAAATAATACTCCCTACCTTGGAAAAACTGGATACTAGAATAGTGAGGTAGCAGATTTCTCTTCTTCTTTCTCTCTATAATTTCTCTCTATAATAATCGCTCTAAAGCTTTTGTGAATTGGTGAGAAATGAAGGAAGAATGGGCTTCTATTTATAGAAAAATATAGTTTCGATAATTGCACGTTTTGGGGCTCAAAAAATTATAGTACAATACCTCCAACATTTCCTTCATTTTTAATTTAGTCCTGCAAGTATTATCAATCTTGCACCAAATCCCCTAATAGTAAATAATGTGAATCAATAGTTCAATCATGTGAATCAATAGTATAATCATATGAAAAATACGAATTACAGTATAGTACCTCCATCTATACCTCCATTTTTAACTTAGTCATGCAAGTATTATCAATCTTGCACCAACTCCCCTAATAGTAAATAATGTGATTTAATAGTACACATATGTGAACATATAGTTATATAAGCATGTGAATTAGTAGCAATTAATTGCTCATTTATCTGATAAATTACCCGATTTATCAATATAACCCCCAGACATCAATTATCATCGGAATAAATATCGATTTTCAATAACACAAACAATTCCAACATAATGAAACTATTTTTATCAAAAATATAAATTTTGAAATTTCAAAGTTTGACTTTTCACGAAAAAGTCAACTATTGACTTTTTGGCCAAATAGTGAATCTCGGAAAATTTTGTGTTTATAGACTATTTGTACTAATTTCATCATTCCGGACTCAAATATCACGTCCGCGTCTCCAAATTCAACTCTGAACAACATTCTTCATTAATATTATAACTCATAATATTTATCAACCATTTCGCTCCTTGTGAAAGAGGGCTTTCCAATAAGGATTTCTCCCTATCATAGCCTTGATTAGGTGACCAAACCTCTCCTTGTGTAACTTCTAGACATTGTAAATATTGCAATTTATAATATGAATAACTTTGTTGTCTCAAGTATTGATTTAATAAAAAAAATTTTTATGCGAGATGATCATTGTAACAATAATTGAATCAATAATATGATAGATATGATGCAAAGAATTCTTGTAGCAATAATTGAGTATAACTAAGTGACTTCTCACGTAAGCATCAATAATCAATATTGTGTGCTACTATGCAACCACGCATATTACTGTATTTTTAACACCGGGTGTTTCAATAGTTAACGGTAAAACTTTCGCCGTTATTTTCATAAAGTATTTTTGTCGTTTTCTCAATCCGATGAATAATTTCGCTAGGGGGTCCACCAATGATTGTGCCATTTATGCGAATATTCCTATTAAAATGAATATTCCCCACCAATCGAATATTATATAACAACTTGCGTTACTTTGCAAAATTTGTAAATATTACCCACAACTATAACATTATATCAAATCCACACCATAATATTCAAAAATATATTTCAAGAAAATTTAATCTTTATTCAAAAAGTTGGGGTCTTACAACCTCCCCTTCTTATGAAATTTCGTCCTCGAAATTAGGGTGCGTACCTGGTACGTCGAAGAGGTGAAGAAACCTTGATTTTATTTCGGATTCTAATTCCCAAGTCCTTTCCTCAACATCGTGGTTTCTCCACAAAACTTTGACTTGAGGTATAACCTTGGAGTATAGAATATGTTCCTTCTTATCCAATATTTTAACAGGAACCTCTTCATACGTTAAATCTTCCTCTATTTCGTCCGGTTCTAACTCAATAATGTGGTTCGGGTCTTTCACATATTTACGTAACATGAATATGTGAAAAATGTTATGAGCACGAGACATACTTGGCGGTAACGCAAGTCTATAGGCCACAGTTCCTACTCGATTGAGGATTAAAAATGGGCCAATGAATCCAGGATTGAGCTTTCCTCTCTTTCTAAATCTTGTAACTCCTTTCCATGGAGCAACACGTAACAACACATGATCTCCAATATCGAATTCTACGTCCTTTTGATGACGATCAGCATATCTCTTTTGTCGATCTTGTGAGGTTTTTATATGTTGTCGGATCATTTGAATCTTTTTCGTTGTCATACGTACCAACTCTAGTCCCAACAACGTTGCTTCACCCACCTCATCCCAGCATACTGGAGAACGACACTTTCTTCCATACAACACCTCGAATGGAGCCATGCCAATACTTGTTTGATAACTGTTGTTGTAGGAAAACTCCACCAATTGTAAGAACTTGTCCTAACTTCCCTTGAAGTCAAGGACACAGAGTCTTAATAGATCTTCAAGAGTTTGAATCGTCCTCTCCGACTGCCCGTCCATCTGAGGATGATATGCCGAATAAATCGTAAATCTGTGCCCATAGCTTTTTGCAAACTAACCCAAAATCTTGAAGTGAATCTTGGGTCTCGATCAGAAACTATGGATACTGGCATACCATGCAATCTTACAACCTCATTTATGTACATACGAGCAAGACGTTCAAGTGTATAAGTTTCTCGTATCGATAAGAAATAAGCAGACTTGGTCAATCTATCAACAATGACCCAAATCGTATCTATGCCTTGAGAAACTTTGGGAAGACCGGTAACGAAATCCATGGTAATGTGTTCCCACTTCCATTCTGGAATTTTAAGTGGTTACAATGGACCTTTTGGTACTTGATGCTCCGCCTTGACTCGTTGACAAGTTAAACACCTTGAGATAAACTCTGTTATCTCTCTCTTCATATTGCACCACCAAAATGTATGTCGAAGACCACGATACATTTTGGTACTCCCAGGATGGATTGCAAACGGTGTGTTGTGCGCTTCCATCATGATTTTATACTTTAAATCAGGGTCGTTAGGAACACAAAGTCTGGAGTTGACTTGAAGTATTCCTTCCTCATCGATTCTTGCTTCCGGCATAGCACCTTCTTGCACTTTCTTCTTCATACGCATTAGCTCCAGGTCTGTATCTTGAGTAACTTTAACTTTATCGATTAAAGTCGGTTCTACTCGTATATTCTCCGTCATCACATGGGTCCCTGGAGTCTTTAACTCTATCTCCATCCTTTGCAAGTCACACAAAATGGGTTTTTGTGTTGTGAATATTGCACTCGTACCCGCATATGATCTTCTACTCAATGCGGCAGCTACCACGTTTTCTTTTCCAGGATGGTATTGGATGGTTTGATCATAATATTTCAACAATTTAAGCCAACATCGTTGTCGCATGTTGAGTTCCTTTTGAGTGAAGAAATATTTGAGGCTTTTATGATCCGTAAAGATCTCCACTTTCTCTCCATACAAGTAATGCCTCCAAATTTTAAGTGCGAAGACAACAGCTGCCAACTCTAGATCATGAGTAGGATAATTCCTCTAATATTCTTTTAGTTGTCGTGAGGCATAGGCTATGACTTTCCCATGTTGCATGAGAACACATCCTAACCCTTTGCCTGAAGCATCACTGTAGATGACAAATCCCTCTGAGCCAGATGGTATTGTCAGAACAGGTGCTGAAATGAGTCTCCTCTTGAGTTCTTGAAAACTCTTCTCACATTCCTCACTCATATCGAACTTTGTATCTTTTTGAGTCAGCTGAGTTAATGGAGTAGCGATTTGAGAAAATCCTTCCACGAATCTCCGATAATAACCAGCTAATCCGAGAAAGCTACGTACTTCGGTCACTAATTTAGGTTGCTCCCAGCTTTGAATAGCTTCAATCTTTACTGGGTCAATAGATATTCCATGACTTGATACTACGTAACCAAGGAATGCTACTTCCTCAAGCCAGAACTCGCATTTCTTTAACTTGGCATAAAGCTTATATTCACGAAGCTTTTGGAGTATCAGCCTCAAGTGTTGCTCATGATCTTCATGACTTTTGGAATAAATAAGGATGTCATCAATAAAGACGACCACAAAGTGATCCAAATATTCCTTGAATACTCGGTTCATCATATCCATGAAGGCAGCAGTAGCATTAGTCAATCCAAAAGACATGACTAAGAATTCATAATGCCCGTACCGAGTTCTCAAGGCGCCTTTGGAATATCCTCGCTTTAACCTTCAAATTGATGATATCCGAATCGAAGATCGATCTTTGAAAAACATTGTGCTCCTTGTAACTGATCAAACAGGTCATCAATACGTGGCAATGGGTACCTATTTTTGATGGTGACATGATTCAACTCCAGATAATCAATACAAAGTCGCATACTCCCATCTTTCTTCTTCATGAATACAACAGGAGCACCCCAAGGAGACGTACTAGGACGAATGAAACCAATGTCTAATAATTCCTGCAATTGGGTCTTTAACTCCTCAAGTTTAATAGGAGCCATTCGATATGGGGCTTTGGAAATGGGTTTTGTACCGGGTTCAAGGTCGATACAAAATTCAACTTCACGCTCTGGGGGTAGGCCAGGAAGTTCTTCAGGGAATACGTCAGGAAATTTATTAACAATAGAAATATCCTTCAAATCTGACGTATTTTTGTTTAAATCCGTGACATGAGCTAAGAAAGCTTGACATCCGTTTTTCAATAAACGAATAGCTTTATGGCTTGAGATGACCGTGATTGATTTTAATGGTTTGGTAGCTTGAATTCGCATAATAGGTTTATTAGGAATATGAAAGCTAACAACCTTACGAAAATAATCAATTTTAGTATGATGAGTAGTTAACCAATCAATCCCTAGAATCACGTCAAATACAAGTATTTTTAAGGAGATAAGATCGACAGGTAATGTGCGGTTACCAATTTGAATCAAACAAGACTTATAAACAGTGGATGTAATGAAGGTTTCTCCTAATGGAGTTTCAACAGATAAGTCAAAGTCTAATTTCTCCGGAGTCAAATTTAATCGTTGAGCGCAAGTAGGAGAAATAAAAGAATGGGTAGAACCCAGATCAAATAAGGTATAGACTTAGCTAAAATTTATGATAAGCTTACCTGTGATGACCTCGCTCGAGTTCCTTGCTTTCTCGAGGTCACAACAAACGCCTTCCATGCACTACTGGGCTTTGACTTTTCCGGGACTACCTTTGGTGCCTCCATCCCTAACTTGAACTTGTCTTCTGGTGAATGACAAAATCGGCCAGGTGACCTTCTCTTCCATAATTATAACACGCTTTGGATGGCATCGAGCAGTTTGGACTGATATGTCCCTCCCCTTAGCATTTGAAGCATATGATAGGTGGTCGTTCTCCTTCCTTAACCACTTGCACAGTTCTTTGGTCGACGCGTCTTTCCATCATTGTTGAATCTCCTTTTCTTGAAATGTCCATTTTTACTGTCTTGGCCATGATTACCACCGAAGTGGTTACCATTTCTGGCATGTTGATTCCCTCCACGCTTGTTGTCACCATTTCGATGACTGTTACCACTGGTATTTTCATGCTGTCGGCTGCTTTCCCTTAGTTGCGTTGACTCGTTACCGCGCTCCAATAACTAAGCCCTATTTACAACATCTGAGTACAATCACAGTTTATGAGAAATTAGATATTGACGTGTCTCCAGTTTCAAACTTCTTAAAAATATTCGCGTCATTCGTTCCTCATTATCGACCAAATGGGATACAAACCGGGATAACTCCGCAAATTTAGCCTCGTATTGCGACACGGTCATATTATTTTGTTCCAACTTGATAAACTCCACCTCCTTCCTGTGACGAATACTTTCGAGAAAGTACTTGTCGTTGAATAGCTCTTGGAACTTCTCCCAAGACATCTTGAGTGCGTCAGGCTGGGTACATTTTATAGATTTCCACTAGTAATCTGCCTCTTCACGCAACATGAAGGTGGCGAAGAGAACCTTTTTCTCCTCAAAGCATCCCAAGACATCAAATATCTTGGTGATCTGCTTTATCCATGCTTCAGCCTTAAGTGGTTTTGGCTCTCCAATAAACTCTGGTGGTCCCAGCTCCTTGAACTGTTTAGCGGTAACCGTCCAGAGTTTCCGGTGTTTCCACCTACATTTTGGACAGGAAGCGACTCTGCTTTGATGTTGCATGAATTGCATGAAGCCTCGGAACATTCCATCGTTCATCATTTGGTCAAGGTGTTGTTGTTTGCAGAGGATTGTCGCCTTCCCGGGATGCACATTGTCCCGGTTATTGATCCGTGGAGACTCAACGGTCTTACGTGCTCCATTGATGTTCTCAACATTCTCTGATGCCATTTTCAAATACCGCCACAATACAAGGCTTAATTGACGTGCAACATATTATCCATATACTCGACCAACCAATTAAATACCAAATAAACTTAGGTAGGTCATACTAGCGAAGGAATTCCCGTCTCTCCCTCCTAGTTCTAGTCTCACATCTTAGCCAGGATCATATCCCTAAGCTTTGATACCAACTCGTGACGCCCCAAAATTGGTATACATCACCTATTCTCGAAGTCGTCAAATACATGGTATGTAATACAAATACAACGTAATTATACAACCGTCGTGTAAAAATACGACAAAAACATAAGTCGTGAGTTTTAATACAAATATTGTCGCCTAGACAATATACAAACTCAAATTCAATATTATTACATTTATTTTCCACTATTTCATCGAATAGTGAGGACTACTAATGTTATCATCTCAATCCGCCACTTCGCTTCCCGACTAGTCCCCCTCGCCACGTTCTCATTTCTGAAGAGAACAATAAAAGTAAAAGGTGAGCTCAACTAGCCCAATAGAAATATTATGACTAAGATAATGCGAGAATATATTATCGTTAGCCTTCAACAAATGTTAAAGCGATACAATATAACAACCATCAAGTTTAGCTCATAGATGAACAAGCAATCCATTAAAAGAGTCAAGTAGAGAATAAAATCTACTATCTTTTATGATTTAGAAGGTTTTCATCACTTTTATCGCTGGGGACTCGACAATAAATAATCCACATCATCGAATCACCCCGCACTTTTCTGACAATGATATTCTTTAGTATCACGACCACAATTATCCATGCACTACGGGCCAAGAATATTTGTGTATTCAATAATGGTAATGATCATGCCAACAACTGTCAATCAAAACTCTACAGGCCAATGAGGACTTTTATCACATCATTTGTAACATTACGGTCATGATTACGCTGAATAATCCCTAGTCATAATCATACCAAGTCCATCTATGCACTATAGGCCACAGATGACTTTCAACAAGATATAAACATGAGGATGATGACAATGATATAAGAATTTAATAAAACAAGTTCAAGAATTATTTTATCGAGGAACTAATAACGTCCAAATTGTCAACATGATCTTCGCTTTGTAGAGTAAAATTCAAGAATGCTCGGAAAATATTTCCATGAAAGATCTTCGGATGAAGCGCAAATATCAAGGATATTCAACTAATTTCATGGAGTATAAAGTCAAAACTTTAACCAACCGAGTATAATAAGGAATGGAATAACAAAAGAAATCACCAAGCATGCGATAGACCGCACAGCAAAAGTTATTCCAATAGAATAATATATAATCGGAATCGGTCCCATGAAACGCATGCATAAGATATTCCATAAGAATAATAAAGATGTAATCAGTCCCATGAAAATGCATGTATGGATATTCCAAATGTAATAATAAAGATGTAACCCGTGTCCTATAGAAACGCATGCATGTGATGTTCCAAATGAATGATAAAGAATGGAACAATGTAAGAATTTCACCAAGTAAAGGGTAGCCCGCGTGATATTGGTTATTTTAATGTAATAATAAAGAATGGAATAATGTAGTTCTCTTCATGGATAAGAAAAAATAATACTCCTACCTTGGAAAAACTGGATAATCGAATATAGTGAGGTAGCGATTTTTCTTCTTCTTTCTCTCTATAATTTCTCTCTATAATAATCGCTTAAAAAGCTTTTGTGAATTGGTGAGAAATGAAGGAAGAATGAGCTTCTATTTATAGGAAAATATAGTTTTGATAATTGCATCGTTTTTGGGGCTCGAAAAATTACAAAGACAATACCTCCAATTTTTCTTTCATTTTAATTTAGTCCTGCAAGTATTATCAATCTTGCACCAAATCCCCTAATAGTAAATAATGTGAATCAATAGTTCAATAATGTGAATCAATAGTATAGTCATGTGAAAAATATGAATTACAGTATAGTACCTCCATCTATACCTCTATTTTTAACTTAGTCATGCAAGTATTATCAATCTTGCACCAACTCCCCTAATAGTAAATAATGTGATTCAATAGTACACATATGTGAACAAATAGTTATATAAGCATGTGAATTAGTAGCAATTAATTGCTCATTTATCTGATAAATTACCCGATTTATCAATATAACCCCTAGACATCAATTATCATCGGACTAAATGTCGATTTTCACTAACACAAACAATTCCAACATAATGAAACTATTTTTATCAAAAATATAAATTTTAAATTTTCAAAGTTTGACTTTTCACGAAAAAGTCAACTGTTGACTTTTTGACCAATAGTGAATCCTAGAAAATTTTGTGTTTATAGACTATTTGTACTAATTTCGTCGTTCCGGACTCAAATATCACGTTCGCGTCTCCAAATTAAACTCCGAACAACATTCATCATTAATATTATAACTCACAATATTTATCAACCAGGTCGTTCCCAGAAAGAGGGGGCTTTTGTAAAACCCCAACTTTTTGAATAAAGATGAATTTTCTATAAATATTATTTTTGAATATTATGGAGTGAAATTGATATAATGTTATAGTTGTGGGTAATATTTATAAATTTTGCAAAGTTACGCAAGTTGTTATATAATATTCAATTGGTCGGGGAATATTCGTTTTAACAGGAATATTCGTACAACGGCACAATCATTGGTGGACCCCACAACAAAATTAATGTCGGATTGAGAAAACGACAAAAATATTTTATTAAAATAACGGCGGAAGTTTTACCGTTGATACTGTTGAACTACTCTGTAGTAAAAGTATAGTAATACGCGTAGTTGCATAGTAGCACACGGTATTGATTATTAAGGCTTATGTGAGAAGTCGTCTCAGTTTTGTTTTATTACTTATATATATATATAAGAGTTATATATATATATATATATATATATATATATATATATATATATAAGTTGTCTAGTGGGTGGAGGAAAAAGTTGATATCAATCACGTGGGGGAGAGTATTATTATTATTATTATTATTATTATTATTATTATTATTATTATTATTATTATTATATATATGATAGCTTGTTGACAAAATGGGTGGGAGGTGACATTAAAGTCACGGGAAGGAGTATTACAAGAATGTAATATATATATATATATATATATATATATATATATATTATGTGACTTTAGTGGTAGGAATTCACGGGATTCATCCCCCGTAAACTGATGTGCTATATATATATATATAATATATAATATATATTATATTTTATTTAAAAGATTTTGCTTTAATTATGGACCGTCAGATTAAAGTAAATCAATCTGGACCGTTCATGGATTAGTTACTATGCATTCCATTTTTCTATAAATAGAATCTCATTCCTTCATTATTTTCTTACGAATTCACTGAACTCTAGAGAGAGACTATAGAGAGATAGAAGAAAAGTATTCTGCTACTTAACTACTTTTATATTCAGTTTCTTTTAGGGTAAGGGATATTATTCTTTTGTATTCAAGAAGAGAACTTCTGTTATTCTATTTCTTTATTATTCTGTTGGAATAACCTGTATACGAAGAATACCCTATACTTGGTGACATTCTTATATTATTATGTCTTTATTATTTCGTTGGAACATCATGTCTGTGCTATACGCCGGACCTGGTTCCGTCTTTATTATTCTGTCTTTATTATTCTGTTGGAATATCCTATCTGTGTGTTTTACACCAGACCTGGTTCCGTCTTTATTATTCTGTATTTATTATTCTGTTGGAACATCCTGTTGGTGTGATTTTCACTTGACTCGGTTCCATTATTATTATTCTCATTGGAATAACTTTTACCTGTCAGTACCGCATGCATGGTGATTTCTCGTTATTATTTCATTCCTTATTATTCTTAGTTGGTTAAAATTTTGACTTCTATACTCCATGAAATTAGTGGAATATCCTTGATATTTAAGCTTCATCCAAATTTTCACTTAAATATTCTTCTCGAGAAATCTTGAATTTTACTCTACAAAGCAAAGATCATGTTGACAATTTGGATGTTATTAGTTCCTGAATAACTTAATTCTTGAACTTATTTTATTGAATTCTTATATCATTGTCATCATCCTCATGTTTATATTTTTTTGAAAGTCATATGTGGCCTGTAAAGCATGGATGTACTTGGTATGATTATGACTGTGGATTATTCGTGTAATCATGACCGTAATGTTACAAATGATGTGGTAAAAGTCCTCATTGGCCCGTATTGCATTAATGGATGAGTTGTTGGCATGATCATGACCATTGATGAATACACAAATATCCTCGCTAAGTAGTGCATGGAATTTGTGGTCGTGACCACTAATGAATATCCTTGGCCATAGTGCGGGGATGATGTGGATTATTTATTGTTTGAGTCTCGGTGATAAAAGTCATGAAAAACCTTTTAAATCATAAAAGATAGTAGATTTTATTTTCTACTTGACTCTTTTAATGGATTGCTTGTTCCGCTGCAGTTAAATTTGATGTCTATTATATTTTATCAGTTTAACATTGTTGGAGACTAATGATAATTTATTCTGCATTATCTTAGTCATAATATTTCTTACTGGGCTAGTTGAGCTCACCCTTTCTTTCACTGTTCTCTTCAGGAAATGAGAATATAGCTGGGACGAGTAGGGGAACGGAGTGATGGTCCAAAGGATAGCATTAGTAGTCCTCACTATTCCGTGAAATAGTGTGATAATATTTGTTATGAGGACTCCTTTTGAGTTTGTATTAGTAGACAATATTTGTATTCAAACTCACAGTTTATGTTTTGTCGTATTGTACACGATAATTGTATTAGTAAGTTGTATTTGAATTCTGTACCATGTATCTGGCGACCCAAGATGGGTGATGTATACCTAATTTTTGGGGCATCACAGCTTTCCAATAAGGATTTCTCCCTATTGGCGCGCAATTAGGTTACCAAACCTCTCCTTGACAGAACTTCTAGACATTGTAAATATTGAAATTTATAGTATGAATAACTTTGTCGTCTCAAGTATTGATTTAATAAAAAAACATTTTATGCAGATGATACTATGACAATAATTGAATTAATAATATGATAGATATGATGCTGCAATTACTGTAGTAATAATTGAGTATAACTGAGTGACTTCTCACGTAAGCATCAATAATCAATACCGTGCAGTAAGCTACTATGCAACCACGCCAGATTCGTATTTTTAACACCGAGTGTTTCAACAGCTAACGGTAAAACTTCCGCCGTTATTTTCATAAAGTATTTTTGTCGTTTTTCTCAATCCGAATAATAATTCCGCTGTGGGGTCCACCAATGATTGTGTTGCTGTAATGAATATTCCTGTTAAAACGAATATTCCCCGACCAATCAAATATTATATAACAACTTGCATACTTTGCAAAATTTGTAAATATTACCCACAAATATAACATTATATCAAATCCACAAATAATATTCAAAAATATATTTCGAGAAAATTTAATCTTTATTCAAAAAGTTGGGGTCTTACATTTTACATACATCGCACATATGCAATAGACAAGACTTCTCAAGTTTAACATCTGAGAAGTTTGAGAAACTAGCATTCATTTAGAATATGAATGAAGTTAGAAAACTTGCCTTATGCACAGCTACAGCTTACGCTAAACTGCTCATTCCAATTCCTATATAACACATAAGGAGAAAACATAAACACCAATTAGTCATATATTGAACTTACGCATTGATTTACTTAATTTTACTTCTTAGGGTTCACGTTCTTGCAATATAAGTTTACGCGACTAACTTCCTTTACCAGTTTATGGCTTCATGACATACGGAGCTGTCTTACTCAAAACGTTCATCATCTTCGATGATTTTCATTCTTATCTTCTTCTTATAACTTCTCTAGGACTCAGCACACATCGCTTCTCTGCTAGTAGTTCATATGGTACTCTGAGTGGTTTCCCACGAACAACCAACAAACAAGGTCCCGTCTCATCTACACTGCCATCATAGTGTGTTAGATCGGTTGTCAGTTTCGTATATACCTTCGCTCTCTGAAGGAATTATTTAGCCCAGCTCCCATATGTCAACCATCAAAGGTTACGATTGTACCACAACCTAAACTTATCGTAAGTTATACAAACCATTAACTATAACGTTCGTTAAGTTAATTTCTTATTCCTTACGGTTTTCTGGCAACTAAATGCTATACCTCAGGATTCATTCTTATACGACTCACCTTCGGCTTTCATTAATCTTATTACCATTCATTACGGCTTTCTTAATACCATTCGTATCTTACTTAATACTTTTGTTATCCATTACTTGAACCCCGTGTTCATTAGTCATTCTTAATGTCGAAGCCATACCGTTCGTTGTATGCTAAGATCGCTCGTTTATCGCAACAGCGTTGTATACACATCGTCTATACGCTTCACACCTATCTCACATTATCATGACATAACATCGATATGTTATTCATTATCCTCATTGCCCAACGTCTAAAGAATCACAACCATAGCAATCCTTCACGTTCGTTTATCGTAACTACGGTCCCCGGATATCGGTTCCGTAATCTACCGCTTAAATTCTCTGTCTTTTAATCTTGTTTAATCTTTTTGTTCAACCTTTACTAAAGTTAGAATCACTTGATTTAGTGTTACATTAGTTGAATATTATGTTCTTTATCTTCCCTTACGTTTCCCCCAAGAGCTGAGTAGTTAAAAGCTCTTCTCTTGCTTTTTCCCTACACCGGCGTTGCGACGCCACTCTCTTCCTTTCCTCACGTGCTATGGCACCACTCATCAATAGCTGATGACCGATCTCGCGCTACAGTGCCGCCTCCCAAGGCTCAACTGGCGCTGTGGCGCTAAGCACAATACCTAGAAAATTTTTGAAGTCTTGAATCAAGTTTGAGATGTGTACTTTACGATCTCGTATCTTGTTCGTTATAACTCAGAACGAGGTCGTTCTGAAGCCATTCTTTTTCTTATCTTACGTACTTCAATACCCCTTAGATAGAACTTCGTTCTGAATCCGTTAATGTGCCATTCAATTGGCTTGATCTTCACATTTTATTCATTTTTACGCTTTTAACGTTCTTCGCTCGTTCGTCCGTAATTCGGCCATCCGAACTAGGAACTCAATCATTCTTGAATTCATGACTCACATTTTCTTCGTTCTCTTACATTCTTATAAAAGCCTACACGTTCGGGTTCATTTACTAACTTTTCAATTCTTGTTCGTCTTTTACGAAATTTTTGCCATAACTTTGTTATAGCTATATTTAATTCGTTCTTCATGAACGTTTCTACCGTTCCTAACCAAGCAATAAGCATCTAACTTATATGCGATGGTTTTAAACTTTTCCATCAACAACAATTATCCTATGATGGTTTTAAATTTGTCCATCAACAACGTTCTTCGTGTTCTTCGTGTGTTCTTCATTCGTTCTTCATTTTAATCGATATTTTGGATTACGATTTCACTTTTTAATGGAATTTGATGTTATAGAACATCATTCCTTACTTATTTCACCTACTTATTGATATAAGCCACTCGGATCGTTCTAATTCATTACGAATCTTATACTTCCTTAAGAAATTTATAAAATAAACTTCTAATTCTTATTTCTTCATTTTCTTACGATTTTAACCATATGAAATCATCCCTAACATCATCTTCTTCTTATCCTCATTAAGTTATGTTTTTAAACATAGAAACTTAAAGGAAATTTATAAGAGACTAGGTTTCGGATTACCGTTCTCCTTTAATTTTCTTCTGTCAGACAAAGTTTGCACACAAGCAAGCTTTTCCTCCTCCTCTTTCCTCCCATCCGAACTCTCTCTCTCTCTCTCTCTCTCTCAAGTGTTATAGGATTTTCAAAATCCAAAACAAATGAATTTAGCGTCCTATTTATAGATTTTCAAAGCTAGGGGCAAAATAGTCATTTCTCCCCCCAAACCTCCTTACTATTCATTACTTAAGCACTAAGTTAACTTTCTCATCACTGATAAGCACATTACTTAGCCATTAAGTTTACTTAGTCATCACATAACTTATCTTTTACTTAGCCCTTAAGTTTACTTGGTCATCACATAATGTATCTCTTACTTAGCCCTTAAGTTTACTTAGTCATCACATAACTTATCTCTTACTTAGCCCTTAAGTTTACTTACTCATCTCTTCGTATATAGTTCGTACGATATTCGTATTATACGTCATAATTGTGACGGCCCAGAATCCGAGGTCCCGAATCACTGCGGATCCGGTTCGATCATTCTATCACTATACATCTATTTGCGGAAGATATAAACATAAATTGTTTATACATAAAACTTACACACCTTTCCCCAAGGTCGAGTAACCTTAACTTATACACAAATCATAACTTTTCTAACACATAACATTATTATCAAACTATACTATTACAAAACTAATCGCGCATATTAATTTTAAGCTAGAACTGTCTTTAACCTTTCTTTGTATCCGACGCGTTCGTCTTAATCTGCAATGTTTTATCATGATATAGCAAGGGTGAGCATAAGGATTGCCCATCAAGTTCAAATTCAATAATATAACGATATATCATGATTGAAAAATTCTGAATAATAAGCTGGCTATAATTCAACAATATAATTGTGAACTAGCAGGAACAAATTTATGACTGAACAAGTATTATACATGAACAAATATATCTGAACCAACTGGTAATGAAGGTGATCAGCCTTTCATACCTGACTTATACATACAATATGTACAGAGTACAATTCATGGCAACTAGCAATGATTAACCACAAACTTATCCGAATAAAACAACTCTTACTAGAGTTAAGTAAAAACAAACTTGCCTAAACCGTTGATTACCGCTACGTAATTTATAACGCTTTATCCGAAGACCTAATATTAGTAATATAGATCTTCAATATTAGAATAATATCATCATAATATAATACTATTATATATATATATATATATATATATATATATATACATAGAATAACCTAAACACATAGCACATAACCCTATCAGTCTATAACACACATAAGACTTTGTATTCGGTCAAACTATTTCAATCTGACTTGAATCCGACAAAAATTCTAACGTCCCGACGGTCTGGTTGGACTTTTATCGAGTTTAAGTTCAATTAAACTCTGCCTAAACACTTAACTATTATCTAATATAATTTTAATAACAGTCGAAATATTTTTCCTAGTCTCATAATAATTTTTAAATAATTATTACCATTTATCTTGATTTTTCAATCATTAAAAACGTATTTAAATGAATTAAATATCACATAAATCTTTTATCATTAATATTTATTTATTATTAAATATTAATTAAATACATGTCATAATATTATAATATATTTATAATATCATAAAGTATTTTAATACCTTAAAATCATATTTATATGATTTTAAACAATTAATTTCATTATTCGATAATTGCTATTAATATTAAAATATTAATATTTTCATGATAAAATATTTTTATATCACCTAAATCATTTTTATATAATTTTTAAATCATTTATTCTATTTTCCATTAATTTATTTAATATATTTATTAAATAAACTAATTATCATTAATTTTAATTAATTAATGAATTTCATCACAAAATATTAAAAGTCGCTAAAAATAACTTAAAATATTTTCTTCTACCATAATATTTTCTCTCTCTCTCTCTAAGTCCCGAATTTCTAGAGAGAGAATGACTTTGGAGCAAATGAGAATTAAAGTGAACTTTAATCTCTTATATTTCTTGATGCATGAATCTAATTGGTGCTAGGTGGCTGAGTTGCTACTGATTGCTGTGAAATAGAGTCACATGGGGCTAGTAGAGTGGTTAAACCACTCAAAATATAGCAAGATTTACAAGCTAGCAATTAAAGAATGTGACATAAGGGCATTCTAGTCATTTAACAATTAATTTTAATGTTATTTGGACATTTGACCAAACCCTTAGGGTTTAGGGTTAGGGTTTGGGTTTGGGTTTAGGGTTTAGGATTTGAAACCCTTAGGGTTTGTAAATCTAATTTTCTAAAATTTCCAATTTAGGTTTTAAAAATTGAAAATTAATATTTCTAAATTATAATTAGAATTTTCTAATTATATTAAAATTTCTTAATCATAATTCAAGTCTTGCTAATTAGGATTAGTATTTTCTAATTAAAATCGCTAATTTAGCAATTAGGGTCAACATTGTCATTAGGGTTAATAACCCACGAATTAGGGTTTTAATTAGAAAAGTAATATTTCAAAATTTCGAAATTAGATTTCCTAATTAGATTAGGGTTACTTAACTTGAAAATTAGGATTAATATTTCCTAATTATCATTACAATTATTAAATTAAAATTTAGGTTTTCCCTAATTATAAAATAAGGGTTTCAAATCCAGAAATTAGGGTTTTCTAAATTTGAAATTAGGGTTTGTTAATTACTTAAGCTTTCCCTAATTAATATTATA
The DNA here is from genome assembly GCA_020205605.1 of Panax ginseng. NCBI lineage: Eukaryota > Viridiplantae > Streptophyta > Magnoliopsida > Apiales > Araliaceae > Panax > Panax ginseng. The sequence goes on from CM035148.1 coordinate 99,098,238, forward strand.
ATAATAACACTTGAGCAATATTATTATCCATTAAGTTCCCAGATTAGGGTTTCATACACCGAATTAGGGTTTCGGAGTCCTGAAACTAAAATTAGGGTTTCCAGAACCGGTTTCTAGGGCTTCTTATTAATCACTAGGGTTTTCTAACCGAACGTTGACGTTCTTAATATATACTTAGGCTTTGTTACAGATATCGTTTATCTGATCAACCCTTAACCACATACTGTACACATATACACAGAACATATTCACGTATTCTTTAATCCTGAATAATTCACCTAAATCATTCACAGAATTTTGAAATCCTCAAAATTCTATCTTAAAAATATCAAACGCATACACTTATTTTATGTCTAGGTTATAATTTTGAACCCTAAATTAATTAATTAAAATTTTAAAAAAAATTCAAAATTTTCGGGTTGTCACATTCACCCCTTCTTCTAAAAATTTCGTCCCCGAAATTTACCTTACACCTTACACCATACTGCTTAAACCATTCACACATATTCGTTTGCTACCCAATACATCACTCACAAGAGTAAAAGTTTTCAAATTGTGCTAAGGGGTCATATAGACCATGAACACATAGTTTTAACGGTATTCATACCGTAAAACAATACATTACTTGGTATGTTTACAATCACAAAGAAGGTAAACTACCGTTGCTAGTACTTTAGGTGATTAGCCTAACGTATTCTTACGTCATGCATAACATATTAATCATGTATAGCGAATATTTACGCTATTTGATTGGATTATTTATCCAAAAAACATAGTCCACCTCAGTCTTATCATAGGATTCCGCACCAAAACAATTTGGGTTTAGAAATTTCTTTCAATGAACACTTAGAGTTTTCATAAACATTAGTCTAGCTGAATCGAATAGCATAGACTCATATCAATAATTCAATTCAATCGAATTATTTAGGTGGAGCCAAACCCCGTTGGCAAATTAAAATTTTTGAAATTATTTTCGAGAATGACGTCATGATGACGTACTGTATTAACAGTCCATTTGAGGATGCCGTCATTGTATGACTTTGTCATAACACATCATACAATAGTGGAACAACGATTTTAGATCAAATTAACACTGTATTCCTGTATTTACAACTCCATCAAATTTTTATCATCTTTGCACCAGGTTACATGGTACATGAGTGATAAATAAAATAAATTTTGATATTTCAAATCATTTGCATCTAGCTGAAATAAGTAGCATAGACTATACTTTAAACCGTTTCAAAAATGATTACGAGTCTACACTTTTTTTTTTTCAAAAGCACATAGTGCATATTTAGCTTGATGTCAACATTTCGAAGTCTAGCATAGCTAGGAGTTTCAGAAAACTTATGTCTCCACTAATAATCATTTGCTTAACAATCTATCAGTTCCTATAGTCTTTAATACTCCATTTACACACAACTATACCCAGTTCTTCAAACCACACTTATGAGTTCATTTACTTGCCACAATCATATGAGTTTAAGAACTTGTCCTAGTCTGACCTTTGGCGTCCGTTCGCTGAGGGGTTCATAAACATTTCATATAACTATGAGTCAAGAATGTCACATAAGTATGAGTTTTAAGAACTCGTACTTAACCCTATATTCTCTACCTATGACCTATCTATCTGTTATACACATGAGAAAGGAATCACCCTCTTAACATGCATATAGCAAATAGCACGACACAACATTTCAATGATTATCATTGCCCCGCCCACACAAGGAATCATACAACTCAGTTGCCGACATGAATCCTCAATTGAATCCCCACCTAACATTAACCCCCTTTTCAATACGAATTTCATTTAACTCGTATTCATAATCCTTTCCTGAATTTGAACTAATTCATAGTACAACTGACACTCAGCAATCTTGCTGTAAACTGTTCAATCATAATTTTGATTCTTCTCCCTGCTATTACTTTATCAGATCACGGAGTGGTCTCATCCTATATGTTACGATTTATTTCTATGTCTTGATCGTTTTGTTTTACGATCTCTTATCACTGCACTTTTAGTCTTTTAGACTCTATCTATTTCTCACTACTGTTCAACTTTATTATTAAAGTTAGGGAACTCTGTATCTTTATAACTCGTCGAGATTCGTCTTTGAATCTTACCGACCAACTAACTCTATTTGAGTTAGTACTTATCCTAATCACTGCGGTTATTCGTCTCAGGTATTCCTACCTAAGGTTCATAACCTACAGCTTTGATACCAACTGTGAGGGACCCGAATTCGAGGTCCCAAATCACCGCGGATCCGGTTCGATCATTCTATCACTATACATCTATTTGCGGAAGATATAAACATAAATTGTTTATACATAAAACTTACACACCTTTCCCCAAGGTCGAGTAACCTTAACTTATACACAAATCATAACTTTTCTAACACATAACATTATTATCAAACTATACTATTACAAAACTAATCGCGCATATTAATTTTAAGCTAGAACTGTCTTTAACCTTTCTTTGTATCCGACGCGTTCGTCTTAATCTGCAATGTTTTATCATGATATAGCAAGGGTGAGCATAAGGATTGCCCATCAAGTTCAAATTCAATAATATAACGATATATCATGATTGAAAAATTACAATAATAAGTCGGCTATAATTCAACAATATAATTGTGAACTAAGCAGAACAAATTTATGACCGAACAAGTATTATACATGAACAAATATATCTGAACCAACTAGTAATAAAGGTGATCAGCCTTTCATACCTGACTTATACATACAATATGTACAGAGTACAATTCATGGCAACCAGCAATGATTAACCACAAGTTTATCCGAATAAAACAACTCTTAGTAGAGTTAAGTAAAAACAAACTTGCTCAACTGATTGATTACTAGCTACGCAATTTATAACGCTTTATCCAAGACCTAATATTAGTAATATAGATCTCCAATATTAGAATAATATCATCACAATATAATACTATTATATATATATATATATATACATAGAATAACCTAAACATATAGCACATAACCCTATCAGTCTATAACACACATAAGACTTAGTATCAGGTCAAACTATTTCAGTATGACTTGAAACCGACAAAAATTCTAACGTCCCGACGGTCTAGTTGGACTTTTATCGAGTTTAAGTTCAATTAAACTATGCCTAAACACTTAACTATTATCTAATATAATTTTAATAACAGTCAAAATATTTTTCCAAGTCTCATAATAATTTTTAAATAATTATTATCATTTATCTTGATTTTTCAATCATTAAAAACGTATTTAAATGAATTAAATACTACATAAATCTTTTATCATTAATATTTATTTATTATCAAATATTAATAAAATACATGTCATAATATTATAATATATTTATAATATCATAAAGTATTTTAATACCTTAAAATCATATTTATATGATTTTTAAACAATTAATTTCATTATCCGATAATTGCTATTAATATTAAAATATTAATATTTTCATGAAAAAAATATTTTATATCACTTAAATCATTTTTATATGATTTTTAAATCATTAATTCTATTTTTTCATAATTTATTTAATATATTTATTAAATAAACTAATTATCATTAATTTTAATTAATTAATGAATTTCATCACAAAATATTAGAAGTCACTAAAATAACTTAATATATTTTCTTATACCATAATATTATTTTTCATGATTTTTCATGTATTTAAATCATTTTTAAATAATTTATTTAATATTATAATTAAATAAATTAAATATCATTTATATTCCAAAAATATTAAATATTTATGAAATATAAACAAAATAATTAAAAACTATTTTTCGCACTTTAAAATAATTTTTTTAGAATTTATTTTGTATTTTTAATAATTAAAAATCATTTTTTCTATTTATTTAATTAAATAATTAATTTTCATAATTAAGCGTCGCTATAGGGCTTTTAGGCGACAAATGTGACGCCCCCAAAATTAGGTATACATCGTCCATCTTGAGTCGCTAAATACATAGTACAGAATACAAATACAAACTTAATTATACAACTGTCGTGTACAATACGACAAAACATATGTTGTGAATTTTAATACAAATATCGTCCTCTGAGAGTATACAAACTCAATGGAGTCCTCATTACATTTATTATCACACTATTTCACGAAATAGTGAGGACTACTAATGCACCATCTAGACCATCACTGTTCCCCGACTAGTTCTCGCTACGCTTTCATTTCAAGAGAGAACGGTGAAAGAAAGGGTGAGCTCAACTAGCCCAGTAAGAAATATTATGACTAAGATAATGCAAAAAAAATTATCGTTAGCCTTCAACAGTGTTAAACTGATTCAATATAACAACCATCAAGTTTAACTGCAGCGGAACAAGCAATCCATTAAAAGAGTCAAGTAGAGAATAAAATCTACTATCTTTTATGATTTAAAAGGTTTTTCATCACTTTTATCGCTTAGACTCAGCTTAATAAATAATCCACATCATCAAATCATCCCTGCACTACAGGCCAAGATATTATTTAATATCACGGCCACGAATTATCCATGCACTACGGCTAAAGATAATCATGTTTTCATCAATGGTCCTGATCATGCCATAAAACAATTCATCTTTGCACTACGGCCAAAGAGAATCCATAGCCATAATCATACCAAAAACTGTCCATCAATGCACTACGGGCCAATGAAGACTTTTTCCACATCATTTGTAACATTACGGTTATGATTACACTTAGAATAATCCGGGGTCATAATCATACCAAGTCCATTTATGCACTACAGCCACGATGACTTTCAACAAAATATAAAACATGAGGATGATGATGACAATGATATAAGAATTCAATAAAACAAGTTCAAGAATTAATTTATCTAGGAACCGATAACGTCCAAAGTGTCAACATGATCTTTGCTTTGTAGAGTAAAATTCAAGAATGCTCAGAAGAATATTTCCATGAAAAGATACTGGATGAAGCGCAAATATCAAGGATATTCCACTAATTTCATGGAGTATAGAAATCAAAACTTTAACCAACTGAGTATAATAAGGAATGGAATAACATAGAATTTCACCAAGTATAGGGTAGCCCGCGTATACAGGTTATTCCAATAGAATAATAAAGAATGGAATAACAGAAGTTCTCTTCATAGATAAGAAAGAAATAATACTCCTTACGAGTACAACAAATAATATTCCCTACCTTAGAAGAAGACTGGATATAGGAGTAGTGAAGTAGCAGAATACTTTTCTTCTTTCTCTCTATAGTTTCTCTCTATAATAATTGCTCTAAAGCTTTAGTGAATTGGTGAGAAATGAAGGAAGAATGAACTTCTATTTATAGGAAAATATAGTTTCGATAATTGCACATTTTGGGGCTCAAAATATTACAGTATAATACCTTCCTCTTTTTCTTCATTTTTAATTTAGTCCTGCAAGTATTATCAAACTTGCACCACCTCCCCTAATAGTAAATAATGTGAATCAATAGTAAATCGTGTGACTCAATAGTTCTAATCATGTGATGAAAACAATTACAGTAAAGTACCTCCATCTATACCTCCATTTTTAACTTAGTCATGCAAGTATTATCAATCTTGCACCAACTCCCCTAATAGTAACAAGAATGTGAAACAATAGTATACACATATGAACAAATAGTTATAATCATGTGAATTAATAGCAATCAATTGCTCATTTATCTAGTTAAATACCCGATTGGTCAATATAACCTCTAAACATCAATTATTATCGAAATAAATGTCGATTTTCACTAACACAAAAAATTCCAACATAATGAAACTATTTTTATCAACAATATAAATTTTGAAATTTCGAAGTTTGACTTTTCCCAAAAAAGTCAACTGTTGACTTTTTGACCAAATAGTGAATCCCAGAAATTTTTTGTCTATAGACTATTTTTACTAATTTCATCGTTCCGGACTCAAATATCACGTCCGCGTCTCCAAATTCAACTCCGAACACAACTTCAATTTTAATAACATTCATCATTAATATTATAACTCACAATATTTATCAACTAGGTCGTTCCCAGGAAAGAGGGGCTTTCCAATAAGGATTTCTCCCTATTGGCGCGCAATTAGGTGACCAAACCTCTCCTTGACAGAACTTCTAGACATTGTAAATATTGCAATTTAATAATACGAATAACCTTATCATCTCAATTATTGATTTAATAAAATAACATATTATGCAGAGGATACTGTGATAATAATCGAATCAATAATATGAGAGATATGATGCAACAATTACTGTAGCAATAATTGAGTATAACTAAGTGACTTCTCACGTAAGCATTAATAATCAATACTGTTAGTTCCTAGTAGGCACAAGTTATCTAGAAGGGGGGTTGAATAAATATTTGTAAATCTTTTCGTTTTAACTTGTTCTTAGATAATAATTAAAACTTTACGGAATTAGTATTTGTTTTAATCTTCTTTACTGTAATGCAGCTTATGAGCGAGTAAAGCGAGCTATAGCGAGATATAGCGCTTATGATAACATGAATGTAAATGACACGATTGTTTTAAGTGGTTCGAGAGAACTCAAAGCTCCTAGTCCACTCTTCTACTCGACGAGTAGGATATCCACTAAGGATGTCTTTTACAATCTTCTGAATCACACAGATTCCTTCTAGACATACAGTCTAGGAACTTCTCTAGTTCACTCTTGAACTCTTCAAGTCCAGCATACTTGGTATACTTCTTCAGTTTGATTGATAGTTGTTGAATTCTTGATGGTTGTTACTCAGTTGCTGTGTAAGCACTGGTTCATTAAGAACTTAGTAGCTGAGCAAGCTTTGCAATATCTCAGATCGTAGAGTTGAGCTTGAGAGAGATGTTCACGTTGTTTGATTAATGCTTGCTTATTTTTCTCTCATCTGTCTGATCTGAATATATGTGATGTTGAAAACTATCCATTGGATCTATCCGTTGTGGTATTAAATGCATCTGAACTTTCTGTACTGTGATGGAGACATTTCTGCACATCTTCCTAATTACGCATTCGCCCATTGACACTACAAAGTCGCTTTCTCACCTACCACCTGAAAAGGTGTTTTGTCCCTCTTGCCCATAATACTATCCTTAGCTTCTTCAATACGCTTCTTTATTGCATACTAAGGATATTTCATACAATCAGGGACTGATGAGTACTGCAGCATCTGGGATCCATTTCTCACTTGTTGAAAACACAGATTATGAGGCTCGACATTTTCTGACATGAGACAGATGATGCTCTACGATTTGGATCATGGTGTTCTACGATTTAGATCGTAGTGTCTTTTACATCCTTGCACACTACGATGCTATTAGTTGAGAGCACTACGATTTCCCTTTATCCTTCGCACACTACGATCTTCTCTTGCTCGTGTTGTTGACTCTACGTTCCCGAGAGCACACTACAATCGTTGACTTATAAACTTCATGTTTCCTTCAGCACACTACGATCGTGGAGTTAGCTCGGTAATCGTTGGGACCACTCTACGAGATCCGAAGAGTCTCCTTCAAGGCAGGCACACTATGATCTTCCGGCTCTACGTTTTATGCCTTGACTTCAGCAATGTTGATCAAATTGATGCACTATGACTTCTTCAAGACTAATCTATTACATCTTAAGATTAACTCTAATGCTTTTGATCTTTCTATCTATACATTCTTTAATGTAATGATACACGTTGAAAGCTTAGATCAACCTAACAGCTTTTGATCTATCACTAAGTCCTTGTACACATATTCATTTAAGGACCTTACAAATAATCATGAACACATGCATTAAAACATCAAATCATAATATGCATTCTCCCAACAATCTCCCCTATTTGATGTTGACATAACCAAGGAGATTTGTTGTCATGATTATTAGTGACTAGATGCATTTGCGGGAAATTTAAACATGACTTAGTATTTCAAAGGAGCGGTTTGAAATTTCTAGAGAATAAGCATGAATTTATTGATGATCAGAAGATATTACAATATAGCATTAAATCAATAAAACATTAAACTCTCAACTTATCTCTGTTTTCTTGGTCTCTTCTGTGGAGGAGGATTGGCATACTCTTCAGCCCTTCTTTTCCTTTGAGCTTCCTCATTCCTTGCTAACTCTTCCAACCCGCTTAGACTTAGAACTAGATTCTCTTCATGTCTGCACATGAATGCAGGATCTCCAATTAGCATTCTTATGCGTACCGTAGACACGTCTTGTGAGCTAGGAGTTGGCTCCTTATGACTCAGAGGAATACCTATAGGAATAGCTGTTACAATTTCCTGCTAACCAGATCATTGAGTCTGATGATGTCTTGCAGGAGGGCTTCGTGATGTCTGAGCATGAAATTGACTTCTCCCCCTTTCTTGAGTTTCATGACCTCTTCCTCTGCCTTGGCCTCCTTGACCTCCTTAACCTCCTTGACCTGTATTACTCTCCCCCTTTATGTCAGCATCAAGGGTTCGAATATCGGCAGACAACCGATTAACTCTTTGAACAAGCTCATTCAGTTGGCTTTGGGTTTGAGCAATGTCCTCTCTATTCTCCTTGATCTATTTTTCAGCTCTAGCTTCTTTATTTTGGAGGACTGTCAGAATCATATCATTATGCTTCTCCTGATTGGCATAAGATTTCTGGAAGTCATAAACAGAAGCTTTCAAGTTGAGAATATTGTCCAACATAATTTGATGTTGAAGATCTTGGTTTTTCTGCATTTCAAGCACAACCTCTCTTTGTTTGGCAACAACCTGGAAATGGATCTCATCTCTGTCTGATATACTCTTCAGAATCTCTTTGATAATTTCCCTTAGCCTCGTAGTGAGCTCAGTATTCATTGTACTAGGGAATTTGTTAGCAGCTTTTATCATTTGATTCAGGCGGATGTTGAGGAGATCAGAGTGGGATTCCAGACTTGCTTCGATAGACTTGATCATCTGCTCAGAGGTTTCTTTTAAGTCATCCTTGGTAGGCAGGCTTGGGAGAGCATTATTTGATTGGGGATTGTCCATTTGAGGGGTTCTTGGTGGAGATTGATCTTGCAAATTATACAACGCAAGATCAAGACTGAAATAGTCATGTGATGAGGAGGATGGTATATCAGCTGGAGGGTCTTGGGTTTGGATATCTGGGATAGGTGACTCTATGATTTCAATATTGGACTCTACGATGTGTATTGAGTCTGGAATAATAGAGTTGGTGATTTGAGGGAGCAGAGTAAGGTTGACTTCTTCTTGTTCTTCAGTTACAGAATTTTGGGATTCTGCAACTGGTAACTGATTTATTGGGTTGAAAATCACTTCCATCCATTTAGGAAATTCATAGAAATAGCTAAATAAAGATGATGGCAAGTGATTAACTCTAAAACTGGTAGGGATAGTCAATACCTCAGGTTTGTCTTTTGATAAGGAATGGTTGGTAAACAGCTTTTTGGTGAAGAAGACTTTCCCTGGAAATCCATGAGCCAAAACTGAGATTGCTGGATATTCCTTGAAGCTCCAGAACATGTGATCCCATGATTTCGAGGATTTGAGCTTGATGGTATGCCATCATGGGTAGAGTAAGAAAACATTTGGTTGTCTGAGATAGCTTCAGATCCATCTTTCCCTACACCGGTAATTTCAAGCTCATCATCATCATTTTCTTCCTCTTCTTTGGTTTCTTCCAAGAATCCATTATCTCAATAGCCTCTGGAAGGTTTGGCATTGGTTCATCTCCATCTTGAGCAAGGATCTCTTCTTCACCATTGGGATATTATGAGGCTCCCCTCACTATGAAACATCTTCTTGGAGGTTTAGAAACTCCCCCTCACCGGTAAATCTTCTTCTAATTTCGGAGAGTCCTTCCACCGAACCTTTTCTTGCAAAGAGATGGCTTCCCCCCTCACCATGTATACTCAATCATGAGAATTTCAGAATCTCCCCTCAATTTGAGCATCTTCTTCTAAGTTTACTTGGGATAGTTCTACTACTTTTACCCACACTCTTGGCTTCCTTCTTCATATTTTTCATTCTCAAGAATATACTTCTTGACCAGCTTTCTCCTTGCTTTGCTGGTTTTAGTCACCACTTCTGGACACTGTTGGTCTTTTGGACTTATGACCAATCTTGTTCTTCTTTAAGATTTGTGAAATAGTGGCTTGATCCTTTTCAGCTTCCTCTTACTGTTGCATGTTCCTTAGCCTCCTTAGAGTCTCTATATTAGAGGACTCTACAGGAATGTTAGTTATAGATCCTTGAGGCTCTTCGACTTATCTTTCCCTTAGCTTTTTCTTGCCCTTTCTTTTTCTAGCAAGAGCAGAGGGTTCTCCCTTATCTGCTTCTCCTTCTTCTTCAACTTCTTTGACAATAGACATTCCTCCTTGAAAGCCTTCTTCCTTTTGTTCCCCAGTTCTCCCACTGGACTCTGTCATCATTCTTACATACTCAGTAAGGTTCCTTTCCCAGTTTTTAAGCAACTGCTGTGTCATTCTTCGGTTTGGGTTGATGGCTTCTCCTTCATCATCCCCAATTTTGTCACCCAATGCATATTGCAGAATGATGCTAATGAATCTCCCATACAGCATCTTTGGAGTACTCTTTGATTTCTTTGAGCTGACGATCCACTTGCCGATCCACTCGAGCAACACAGCCCTATAGTTGAGTTGTGTGCCATGAACCAAAGTAGACATGAGCTTAAGTTGAGCCTCATTTACCGAGTCATGACCTGAGCTCTTGCAGCAGATGCATTTCCCAATAATGTCAGCTAGAAATTCATACCTTTGAGGGAACTCCTTCTTTTTGTAACCTTTCACAGAGGGGTTCTTCTTGTGATGCATTTTCTTCAGTCCCTCTTGAAATCTTATGTTGTCTAGAAATGGGTGCCCTGTATTCTTGAAACCTAGGGCCAGATTGACGTCTTCTTCCCTTAGTTTTATTTCAACTCCTCTAACTCCTGTAGTGATGGTGTTGTGTTCAGACACACCATTTTGTAGAACTCCTTCACCAAATTTTAGGATAGATGAGCGTATCGGTCTTGGCGCCTCTTGAGACTGCCTTTATTCAAGAAGGCTAAGATCTTATGAAACTTAGGTGGAAGCGGTTTTGAACTCGTGAAAGCAGAGTCCGTAGAGATGAAAATCACATTAGAAGCGACCATTGATTACGTAGTTGAGAAGAGAGATACAAGCCCAGCTTTTTTACGATTTAGGGTTTTGCTTTGAGAGAGAGATAATCTTTTGAACTTGATTTCAAAACACGGTTCCCAATTTGTACTTGTAGCTTCCCTCTCTCTTTTTGACTTAGTGGGACAGTGTACAGCCTTTTTGCTTGGCTCTATGATTTTGGTTCGTGGATGAATGTACTAATTTGCCCTTTTGAGTCTTCAAAGTCTTTGAGATGTCCTTAGGATGACTACGATCGTCTGGTGTAGTCTTACGGTCGTTGAGTCGGATCACCATTCGTAAAAGTCCATCCCTCACGATCGTCGAGTCCAATGGGATCCTTGTGATGAGTTTTGACTAAGCATTCTTTTTAAGTAACTTCGGGAAGGCCAACCTCTTGGTGATTCAAGGGTTAGGTTTGTCCCTGAGGCACCTCTTAGAGAGATTGCATTTTTATGAGGCTTGTTATCACATGATTCACTTTACTTGTTGGAAGGGTTTTAGGTCATCGTCGAGTCTGCACTATGATAGTTGAATCTTTGCTACGATTGTTGAGGTAGTTGTCTGTTCGACTCTACGATCGTGAACTTCCCTTGATCATGTCTACAATTTTGAGTATAGCCTTTATATCTGGCATGGTTAGCACAATCTAGAGTATACATTTCATGGTTGAAGATTTAGCATGCCTAGTTCACTTATTAACTTGTTAAATCTGGATTCATCTAGTGGTTTTGTAAAAACATCAGCAAGTTGATTTTCAGTAGGGATATATTGTAAAGATATAGTTCCATTTTGCACATGATCCCTAATGAAGTGATACCTTATTTCTATATGCTTGGTCCTAGAATGCATGACAGGATTATGAGTTATTGCTATGGCACTTGTGTTATCACGGTGTATGGGAATAGATTTGAAATCGAACCCATAGTCAGCTAGCTGATTTCTCATCCATAGGATTTGAGCACGGCGTGACTACCAAAGAACAATATATTCAACCTGCGGTTGAAGTAGACAACTTTGAGTTTTGCTTTTTGCTAAACCAGGACACAAGTCTGTTTCCAAGAAGTTGATAAGTGCCACTGGTACTTTTTCTGTCTATTTTGCATCCTGCAAAATTAGCATCTGTGTATCCTATCAGTTCAAATGAGGATTCCTTGGGATACCATAGCCCCAAGTAGGGTGTACCCTTAAGGTACGTGAAGATCCTCTTTACAACAGACAAATGTGACTCTTTAGGGTTAGCCTGAAATCTAGCACATATGCATGTTGCAAACATTATATCTCTGGTCTCTTGGCAATTAGGTATAAAGAGAACTGTCATACCTCTGTATTGAATTATATCAATACATTTACCTTTCTCATCCTTGTCAAGCTTGGTTGCAGGAGCAATTGGTGTTTTCATGGGAGAGGCTGATTCCATGCCATACTTCTTTAGTAAGTCTTTGATGTATTTGGCTTGGTTGATGAATATTCCTTCATCACCGCTTCTTCACTTGCGATCGAGGAAGAAATTCAGCTCACCCATTATGCTCATTTCAAACTTGCTCTACATTAGCTTAGAGAATCTCTTACATAACTTTTTGTCAGTAGAACCAAAGAGATATCATCAACATATATTTGAACTAGTAAGACTTTGTCTTTATGCTTTCTAAGAAATAGTGTGGTATCTACTCTACCTCTAGTGAACCCATTTTCTATTAAGAATTTAGTCAGTGTTCCATACCATGCTCTAGGTGCTTGTTTAAGACCATATAAAGCTTTGTCTAATCTATAGACATAATTAGAAAGAGATGGATTGATGAAACCTGGAGGTTGTTCTACGTAGACTTCTTCTTGAAGCTCTCCATTTAGAAATGCACTCTTGACATCCATCTGGAAGACTTTGAACTTTATGTGGGCAACAAAGGCAAGAAAGATTCTAATGGCTTCTAGTCTGGCAACAGGTGCAAATGTCTCATCATAGTCGATGCCTTCTTCTTGAGAATAGCCCTTTGCCACTAATCTTGCCTTGTTTCTGGTGATGACCCCATCTTCATCCATTTTGTTCCTGAAGACCCACTTGGTTCCTATAACAGGATAACTCTTTGGTCTTAGTACCAATCTCCACACTTTGCTTCGTTCAAATTGATTGAGTTCTTCCTGCATGGCTTCTATCCAACTGGAGTCTTCCATAGCATCCTCTATCTTCTTTGGCTCTATCTATGATAGGAAGCTTAGATAGAAGCATTCATTCTTAGTAGAAGCTCTTGTTTTAACTCTTGCACTTGGATCTCCAATGATTAGATCCTGAGTATGATCTCTTGCCCATCTGTTCCCTGTTGGGACATCTGTCCTGATCCCTTCCTGTCTTAGGTCTTCAAGGTCTATCTCTTCTTCTTGGAGTGGAGGCTCGCTGTCTTTGATGGACTTCTCTACGATTTCATTATCATGCTCTACGATTTCACTGTCTGGTATTACGATCGTAGTGTTGAGCTCGATGATTGCATTCGTATTATCTACACTATCGGTCGTAGTGTCTAGAGGCACTGCTTTGTCTGTGTCAGTTTCATCAAAGATGATGTGTATTGAGACTTCGACATTCAGTGTTTTCTTGTTGAACACCACCGTAAGCTTTCTTTGCCTATGGCATATCTAAGAAAGATCCTTCGTCTGACTTGGCAATGAAATTTTGTGGAATCTTCGCTTTCCATTGTTGAGAATATAGCATGCATTACCAAAGACATGGAAATAGGCTGACACTTGGCTTCCTTCCTTTCCATAGTTAAGTAGGGTGTCCTCTTGATCGTAGAGTGAATTAATGATCTGCATTACGTATGTAGCATGCGGTGTTGGCGACTTCGCCCAAAAGTATTCAAAGCGAATGAGTCACTGCTAGTAGGGTCCTTCCAAATCTATTAGAGTTACATTTCTTCTTTTTCAAGAACTCCATTTTGTTGAGGAGTTCGTGGAGCTGAGAAGTTATGATTGATGCCATTGTCTGAGCAGAACTTGTCTATTTCTGAGAAATCAAATTCTCTTCCATGATCACTCCTTATTGCCTTGATTTTCTCTCCTTTCACATTCATCACCAGTCTGAACATCTTGATTAATTCGGAGCTCGTTTCATCCTTTGAAGTTAGGAAGAATACCCATGTGAATTTGGTGAAGTCGTCGACTACGATTAGAGAGTATCTTTTGCCTCCAAGACTAGCTGTTGGGATTGGTCCAAAAAGATCCATGTGGAGCAACTGCAAGGGTTTGTCAATGGAGTTGGCAGTCTTGCTCTTGAATGAGATTCTGGTTTACTTTCCAAGCTGACAGGCGTTGCATGTCCTTTCCTTCAAAAAGTTGAACTTGGGTAGGCCAGCTACGAGATCTTTTGATGCCAGTTTGGACATGTTTTTGAAGTTTAAGTGAGACAACCTTTTATGCCATAGACAGCTCATTTCCTCAGATGCTTTTGCCAGAAAACATATTGTCTCATCAGAGCTTAGTTGACCAAGATCTACTGTGTAGACATTTCCTTTTCTTGTTACGGTCAGCTTTATGGCAGATGTCTTTAAATCTCTGACTAGACATTGGTTGTTGAGAAATGTTACTTGGTGTCCCTTATCGCAGAGTTGGCTGATACTTAGAAGGTTGTGTTGGAGTCCTTCCACATAAGCTACTTTGTTGAAAGATATTGCACCATTGCCAGCAGAGCCATATCCTCTTGTCTTGCCCTAGCCATTATCTCCAAAGATGACTAAGGGACCCTCCTTCTCTACATAGTTGGATAGTAGAGCTTTGTTCCCTGTCATATGCCTCGAGCAACCACTATCCAGATACCATGTTGAGGTTGTGGAGCTCTTTTCCTGTCAAAATATTTGAACCTTCATTTTGGTACCCATATTTGCATGGGTCCTTCTTTGTTAGTGCCTTTGGGGACCCAAATTTGTCTAATCTTGGGTCTCACATGCATGGAATTATAATAACACTTTGTAGCCCTATGACCATATTTATTCCATATGAAGCATCTATTATAATGCATGCCTGTGTGTGTGTGGTGATTCATCTTCCATTTGGACTTGTGTGGTTCCTTAGTTAACCTTCTATTAAACTGATTCTCTTTCTTCCACGTGTCCTTAGGTTTCATAAATAGTGATGAGTGTGCCTTACCTCTACTGTACCTTCCCAGTTGATTCGTAGAGTTGATTTTGTTTGACTCTACGATTCTTCGAGGTTGGTAAGTGGAGATTGGGTTACTCTTTTCCTTTGTGAAACCCAGACCAGCGTGAGATCCTTACTTCTCTGAGTATAACTAGAGACAGTAGAACAAGGTTGAACTGGTTCTTCCAACTGTGAGGATTTCACAAAAGCAATGCCTCTACCAAAACTTGAGACATTACTAGTGCTAGTTTCCATTGTCTTTTACACACTTAACTCTGAGATGGATTCCCCAAAGCCTAAGCCTGTTTTGTCGAATGTGCTTCTCTAACTAGAGAGCAGACAGTCCATGGATGATGAGGATCTGTTCTATCCAGAGATAGTCTTCTCTAGATCCTCAATTTTAGAGGTTAGCTTAAACTCTCTTTGTGCATGATGTGTGTTTGTCTGTTTTAAAGTTTCATTCTCAGCTTCAAGCTTGGAGAGAAGATTAGTACTTAGAAGGGCTATTTCAAGCTCTTCTTGAACTTTCTACTTCTCCTCTTGAAGAAGTGAATGATCTTTAGACAAGACTCTGAACCACTTCATGTATTGATGTAGGTCAGTGGTTATGCCATGCAAAGCAGTTCTTAAGTCACTTATATCTACATCAGGAGAATTAAAATCAAATACCTCATCGATACTCACATCATGTATGTTTAGGCTTTGTTTGTCCTTTGCATGTTTGGCCATTAAGTACAGATTGGCCATGTGTGGTTCTTCCTCATCTCCGGAGTCTGCATTTGAGTCATTATCTGAATCACTCCACGATCCTCTGGCAACCAGGCCTTTGTCTCTTTTCTGAGGCCTCTTGGTTCCTTTGTATTCTTTCTTTGCATGAGATTTCTTCTTTAGCTCTTCTTTGATAGGCTTGTTGCAGTTGGCAATGAAATGACCAGGTTTCTTGCAGTTGTAGCATAAATCATTCATTTGTTCTGGTGGCGTGAATTTGCTAACTTTTTTGGCTTGCTTGGCTTACGCCTTGTCGCATGAACCTTCTTAGTCTCTTTACCAACATAGAAAAGTCATCGTCATCGTCTTCATCATCATCAGAGTCAATCTTGATGATGACTTTTGATGCACTTTCATTTGCCTTGAGAGCAACACCTTTATCCTTTCTTCTTCCTTTCCGATAAGGTTTCAAATAGCGTTGGGTCAACTCCGGTTAAATGCGTCGAGATTTCCATGCGGTTGTTGAATCGTCATCTCATTAAGATTCTTTGATTCTCTTATTGATGTGGTCTTTGCATCCCACACCTTGGTAGGGCTCTCATGAACTTTATGGTTAGATCCTTGTTAGGATAGATCTTCCCATACGCTTCGTAGAGAGTTGAGCGTAACGTTGAATCTTTCATAAGTTGCGATCACGCTTTCTCCCTACACATGGCGAACATTTCATCTTTGTTGTGTCGAGAGAGACCGCTTGTTCTCTCGACTTCTTGGTTCCTTCGTGCATAATCAGCAGTGCTTCCCAAACATCCTTAGCTGTTTTGCTATTTACAACATTTTCAAACAGATCGTCCTCTAAGGATTGGAACAGGATGTTCCTTGCCTTTTTATCAAGTTGGACTGACTCTCTTCTGCATGTCATCCATTCTTCTTTCACTTTTATTTGTACTCTATTTCGATCGTCAATGGTTGGTGCAAGCTTTGTTGGTATATAGGGGCCACTAAGAACAGTCTCAAATAGATCTTCATCTATTGAGTCCATGTAAGCTTGCATCCTGACTTTCCAGTTAGCAAATTTATCTTTGTTGCACATTGGTGGCTTGCTTTGCCTCCCTGTCTGGATTCGCTTGGTACGAGTGCCATTTGGATCTACTAAAGCGTGTAAGCTATAAAATAGAACATGCTTTGATACCAATTGTTAGTTCCTAGTAGGCACAAGTTATCTAGAAGGGGGGTTGAATAGATATTTGTAAATCTTTTCGTTTTAACTTGTTCTTAGATAATGATTAAAACTTTGCAGAATTAGTATTTGTTTTAATCTTCTTTACCAAGCAATGGAGTTATGAGCGAGTAAGGTAGTTATAGCAGATATAGCAGTTATAGCAGTTATGGTATGAATGTAAACGACACAGTTGTTTTTAAGTGGTTCAGAGCACTCAAAGCT
Organism: Panax ginseng; assembly: GCA_020205605.1. Lineage (NCBI taxonomy): Eukaryota > Viridiplantae > Streptophyta > Magnoliopsida > Apiales > Araliaceae > Panax > Panax ginseng. The sequence goes on from CM035148.1 coordinate 99,115,637, forward strand.
CCTAGTCCACTCTTCTACTCGACGAGTAGGATATCCACTAAGGGTGTCTTTTACAATCTTCTGAATCACACAGATTCCTTCTAGACCAGCAGTCTAGGAACTTCTCTAGTTCACTCTTGAACTCTTCAAGTCCAGCAGACTTGGCTTTCTTACATTTCACTACGAACTCTTCAAGTCCAGCAGACTTGGTATACTTCTTCAGTTTGATTGATAATTGTTGAGTTCTTGATGGTTGATACTAAGTTGCTGTGTAAGTACTGGTTCGTTAAGAACTGAGTAGCTGAGCAAGCTTTGCAATATCTCATATCGTAGAGTTGAGCTTGAGAGAGATGTTCACGTTGTTTGATTAATGCTTGCTTGTTTTTCTCTCAGCTGTCTGATCTGAATATATGTGATGTTGAAAACTATCCGTTGGATCCATCCATTGTGGTATTAAATGCATCTGAACTTTCTATACTGTGATGGAGATATTTCTGCACATCTTCTGAATTCTGCATTCTGGCCCACTGACACTACAGGCTGCTTTCTCACCTACCACCTGAAAAGGTGTTTTGTCCCTCTTACCCATAGTACTATCCTTAGCTTCTTCAATACGCTTCTTTGTTGCATACTAAGGATTTTCATACAATCTGGGACTGATGAGTACTGCAGCATCTGGGATCCATTTCTCACTTGTTGAAAACACATATTATGAGGCTCGACGTTTTCTGACATGAGACAGATGATGCTCTACGATTTGGATTGTGGTGTTCTACGATTTAGATCGTAGTGTCTTATACATCCTTGCACACTACGATGCTATTAGTTTAGAGCACTATGATTTCCCTTTATCCTTCACACACTACGATCTTCTCTTGCTCGTGTTCTTGACTCTACGTTCCTTAGAGCACACTACGATCGTTGACTTGTAAACTTCATGTTTCCTTCAGCACACTACGATCGTGGAGTTAGCTCGGTAATCTTTGGGACCACTCTACGAGATCTGAAGAGTCTCCTTCAAGGCAGGCACACTATGATCTTCAGGCTCTATGTTTTCTACCTTTACTTCTGCAATGTTGATCAAATTGATGCACTATGATTTCTTCAAGACTAATCTATTACATCTTAAGATCAACCTAACAGTTTTGATCTTTCTATCTATACATTCTTTAACAGAATGATACACGTTGAAAGCTTAGATCAACCTAACAGTTTTGATTTATCACTAAGTCCTTGTACACATATTCATTTAAAGACCTTACAAATAATCATGAACACATGCATTAAAACATCAAATCATAATATGCATTCTCCCAACAAATACAGGTATGCTACTTATGCAACCAATACCAGACATCGTCTTTCTTTTTACTACCGGTAGTTCAACAAAGATATAACGGTAAAACCTCCGCCCGTTATTTTTATAAAATATTTTGTCATTTCTAACTACGATAGTACTTCCATTGTGGGGTCCACTAATGATTATGTCGTCGTACGAATATTCCCCGATAAAAAGAATATTATATAACAACTTGCGTACTTTGCAAAATTTATAAATACTACCCACAACTATAATATTATATCAAATCCACACCATAATATTAAAAAAAATATTTCGAGAAAATTTAATCTTTATTTATAAAATATGGGGTCTCACAATCTCCCCTCCTTATGAAATTTCGCCCTCGAAATTTACGTACGTACCTGGTATGCCGAAAAGGTGAGGATACCTTAACTTTATTTCATATTCTAATTCTTGAGGTATAACCTTTGAGTGTTGAATACGATCCTTATTATCCAAGATATTAACACGTATCTCCTCATACGTTAAATCTTCTGCTATCTCGTCCGGTTCTAAATTAATAATGTGGTTCGGGTCGTCCACATATTTACATAACATCGATACGTTAAAAACGTTATGAACACGCGACATATTTGGCAGTAAAACGAGTCTATAAGCCACAGTTCCTACTCGATCGAGGATTTCAAATGGGCCAATTAAATTGAGGGTTGAGATTTCCTCTCTTTGTCGATTCTTGCTTCTAGAATATCGCCCTCTTGAACCTTCTTCTTCACATTCATCAGCTCTGAGTATATAGCTTGAGCAGCTTTAACTTTATCGATTAAAGTCTATTCTAATTGTATATTCGTTATATTCATGTGGGTTCGTATATTCGCACTTGTAACCGCATACGATCTTCTACTCAACGCGTTAGCTACCACGTTCGCAATTCCACGATGATATTGCATGGTACGATCACAATCTTCAACAGCTCGAGCCAACGTCTTTGGCGCATGTTACGTTCATTTTAAGTAATGAAATATTTGAGGGTTTTAGAAATGGGTTTTTTACTGGGGTCAATACAAAATTCGATTTCACGCTCTAGGGTAGGCTAAAAAGTTTTCAAGAATACGTTAGGAAATCTATTAACAATAGAAATGTCATTCAAAACTGTGACTCTCATCCAAGACTTGGATAGTACATCACATTGATACCTATCAACTTGTCATCGTCATTCACGACATCACCTATAGAAAGTCTGGCTTTGGTGCATTCCACACAAGGAAGTCATCAGCGAAAGGATCGGGGCTCTTTACTTATGGCTTGATATGACAATGATTGACTTTAGTGGTTTGGTTGCTTGAATTCGCATAACAGATTGGTTAGGAATATGAAAGCTAACAACCTTACGAAAAGCATGATGAGTAGATAACCAATCGATTCCTAAAATTGCATCAAAGGCAAGTATTTTCAAAGAGACAAGATCGACACGTAACGTGAAAGTGTTGATTTGAACAAGATTTATAAATAGTGGAGGTAACGAAGGTTTCTCCCAACTGAGTTTCAACAGATAAATCAAAGTCTAACTTCTCCGAAGTTAAATTCAAACATTGAACACAATTAGGTGAAATAAAAGAGTGAGTAGAACCGGTATCTAACACTGTATAGACTTCAAAAAAGTTTATGATTAACTTACCCATGATAATTTTATTCAGGTTCCTCGTTACGAAAAAAAACGTTCTCTCTTAAACTACCGGCTTTGACTTTTCTGGGATGACCTTTGGTGCCTCTATCCTAGCTGAACTTGTCTTCGGTGAACGACAAAATCGGGCTAAGTAACCTTCTCTTCCATAATTATAACATGCTTTGGACGGCATCGCGCAGTTTGGACTGATGTGTCCCTCCCCTCCGCATTTGAAGCATATGATAGGTGGTCGTTTTCCTTCCTTAACAACGGGTGCTGGTGCTGATGTCTTTCCATCATTGTAGAATCTCCTCTTCTTGAAATGTCCATTCTTATTGTTTTGAACATGATTACCACCGAAGTGGTTACCATTTTTGGCATGTTGATTCCCTCCATGCTTATTGTCACCGCTTTGATGACTGTTATCACCGGTATTATCATTTTGTCAGCTGCTCTCTTTTGGTTGCGTTGACTCGTTATCGCCAGCCCCACTAATCGAGCCATATTTACAACATCCAATACAAACACGCTTTATGAAATAAGATATTGGCGTATCTCCTGGTTTCAAACCTCTTAAAAACATTCACGTCATTCGCCTCCTCATTATCGACCAAATGGGATACAAACCGGATAACTCATGAAATTTAGCCTCGTATTGCGACCACGGTCATATTGTTTTGTTCCAACTTGATAAACTCCACCTCCTTCATGTATTTAATACTTTCGGAAAGTACTTTTCGTTGAATAGCTCTTAGAACTTCTCCCAAGACATCTTCTTGAGTCGTCAGTTTGGGTACATTTTATAGATTCCCACCGGTGATCCGCTTTCTTCGCAACATAAAAAGGTGGCAAAGGGAACCTTTTGCTCCTCGGAGCATCCCAAGACATCAAATATCTTGGTGATTTGCTTTAACCACGTCTCCACCTTAAGTGGTTCTGGCTTTCCCAAAAACTCTGATGGTCCCAGCTCCTTGAATTGCTTAGCGGTGACCAACCGTGGGTTGCCATTGTTTCCTCCTGTATTATGAACAGGAGTGGCCTTCGCCTAATGTTGCATGAATTCTAAAAAGCTCATAAACGTACCGTCGTTCGTCAATTGATCAGTGTGGATGTTTACAAGAGGATTATCGCCATCCTGTTGCACATTATCCTGATTATTGATCTGTGGAGACTCAATGGTCTCCTGTGCTCCATTGCTATTCTCAACATTCTCGGATGTCATTTTCAAATACTGCCACAAAACAAGGGTTAATTAACATCACATATTATCCCTATACTCTGATCGACCAATTAAATATCAAATAAACTTAGGTAGGTCATACTAGCAAAGGAATTCCCCGTCTCTCCCCTCCTAGTTCTAGTTTCACATCTTAGCCAGGGATCATATCCCTAATCTTTGATACCAACTGTGACGCCCCCAAAATTAGGTATACATCACCCATCTTGAGTCGCCAGATACATGGTACAGAATACAAATACAAACTTAATTATACAACTGTCGTGTACAATACGACAAAACATATGCTGTGAATTTTAATACAAATACTGTCCTCTAGAGAGTATACAAACTCAATAGAGTCCTCATTACATTTATTATCATACTATTTCACAGAATAGTGAGGACTACTAATGCACCATCTAGGACCATCACTTTGTTCCCCGACTAGTCCCTACTACGTTCTCATTTCCTGAAGAGAACGGTGAAAGAAAGGGTGAGCTCAACTAGCCCAGTAAGAAATATTATGACTAAGATAATGCAAAAAAAATTATCGTTAGCCATTCAATATAACAACCATCAAGTTTAACTGCAGTGGAACAAGCAATCCATTAAAAGAGTCAAGTAGAGAATAAAATCTACTATCTTTTATGATTTAAATGGTTTTCATCACTTTTATCATTTGAGACTCGACAATAAATAATCCACATCATCAAATCATCCACGCACTCTGGGCCAAGGATATTATTTAGTATCACGACCACGAATTATCCATGCACTACTGCTAAAAGATAATCATGTTTTCATCAACAATTCCACGATCATGCCATAAAACAATTCATCTTTGCACTACTACGAAAGAGAATCCATAGCCATAATCATACCAAAAACCTGCTCATCAATGCACTACGACAATGAAGACTTTTTCACATCATTTGTAACATTACGGTTATGATTACAATCAATAATCCTGGTCATAATCATACCAAGTCCATCTATGCACTACAGGGCCACGAGATGACTTTCAACAAAATATAAACATGAGGATGATGACAATGATATAAGAATTCAATAAAACAAGTTCAAGAATTAATTTATCTAGGAACTGATAACGTCCAAAGTGTCATCATGATACTGCTTTGTAGAGTAAAATTCAAGAATGCTCAGAAAAATATTTCCATGAAAAGATACTGGATGAAGCGCAAATATCAAGGATATTCCACTAATTTCATGGAGTATAGAAGTCAAAACTTTAACCAACTAAGCATAATAAAGAATGGAATAACAAAAGAAATCACCATGTATGTTGTACTTCGCATAGACAGGTTATTCCAATAGAATACTAAATAACGGAACGGTCGTCGAGCAAAATTACACCCAAGCGGGATGTTCCAATGAGAATAATAAAGAATGAAATAACAACGTAAATCACCATGCATGTGGCACTTCGCATAGACAGGTTATTCCAACAGAATACTAATAAGGATGGAATCAGGTCCTACGTAAAATGCATGAGACGAGGATATTCCAACGAATAATAATAAAGATTTTAACCGGTCCGCGTGAAACGCATATGAGCAGGATGTTCCAACAGAATGATAAATAATGGAATAACAGAAGAATTTCACCAAATATAGGGTAGCCCGCGTATACAGGTTATTCCAATAGAATAATAAAGAATGGAATAACAGAAGTTCTCTTCATAGATAGAAAAGAAATAATACTCCTTACGAGTACAACAAATAATATTCCCTACCTTAGAAGAAGACTGGATATAGGAGTAGTGAAGTAGCAGAATACTTTTCTTCTTTCTCTCTATAGTTTCTCTCTATAATAATTGCTCTAAAGCTTTAGTGAATTGGTGAGAAATGAAGGAAGAATGAACTTCTATTTATAGGAAAATTTAGTTTCAATAATTTCACGTTTTGGGGCTCAAAATATTACAGTATAATACTTTCCTCTTTTTCTTCATTTTTAATTTAGTCCTGCAAGTATTATCAAACTTGCACCACCTCCCCTAGTAGTAAATAATGTGAATCAATAGTAAATCATGTGACTCAATAGTTCTAATCATGTGATAAAAATAATTACAGTATAGTACCTCCATCTATACCTCCATTTTTAACTTAGTTATGCAAGTATTATCAATCTTGCACCAACTCCCCTAATAGTAACAAGAATGTGAAACAATAGTATACACATGTGAACAAATAGTTATAATCATGTGAATTAATAGCAATCAATTGCTCATTTATCCGGTTAAATATCTGATTGGTCAATATAACCTCCAGACATCAATTATTATCGAAATAAATGTCGATTTTCACTAACTCAAACAATTCCAACATAATGAAACTATTTTTATCAACAATATAAATTTTGAAATTTCGAAGTTTGACTTTTCCTAAAAAATTCAACTGTTGACTTTTTGACCAAATAGTGAATCCCAGAAAATTTTGTGTTTATAGATTATTTTTACTAATTTCATCTTTCCGGACTCAAATATCATCCCCGCGTCTCCAAATTCAACTCCGAACACAAATTCAATTTTAATAACATTCATCATTAATGTTATAACTCACAATATTTATCAACTAGGTCGTTCCTAGGAAAGAGGGGGCTTTCCAATAAGGATTTCTCCCTATTGGCGCCCAATTAGGTGACCAAACCTCTCCTTGACAGAACTTCTAGACATTGTAAATATTGCAATTTAATAATACGAATAACCTTATCATCTCAATTATTGATTTAATAAAATAACATATTATGAAGATGATACTGTGACAATAATCGAATCAATAATATGAGAGATATGATGCAACAATTACTGTAGCAATAATTGAGTATAACTAAGTGACTTCTCACGTAAGCATTAATAATCAATACTGGTGTGCTACTATACAACCAGCGTATTCTTCGTACTTTTACTACTACCGGGTAGTTCAACGGTATTATTAATGAAAACCTCCGCCGTTATTTTCATAAAATATTTTTGTCCTTTACTAACTACGATAGTACTTCCATTGTGGGGTCCACCAATGATTATGCCGTCGTACGAATATTCCCCGACAAAAAGAATATTATATAACAACTTGCGTACTTTGCAAAATTTATAAATACTACCCACAACTATAATATTATATCAAATCCACACCATAATATTAAAAAAAAATATTTCAAGAAAATTTAATCTTTATTTATAAAATCTAGGGTCTCACAACAAATCCGTCGATGTTGGTGTTCTTCACGTGTTCTTGAGTCTTGCCCAGAAAACATGTCAGTTTATAGGGTGGGTGGTTTGACCACTCACTGATTCATTCTCGATACATTTCTGGGCTTGAAAGTTTGTTATGAGCGTAGTACTAATGTAATACTACCATTAGAAACTAATTTCCTAGCCAAACTATATCAAATATGATCATTGTAAGCCCCACAAAGGCATGTCAGAGGTTGTTCTGGGTTTTCTGGGTAACCCAGAAACCCAAAAAGTTCATGGTGCTTACTTTTGATCCTTACAGTTTGTATTCTAGGTTGTGTTTGTGTTATATGAAGGTTCCCACTTGTAGACCACATAACAGAGTACAGTTCTATTACATTAAATCAACCTAACAACGTCATAACGGAGAGATCAAGGCCAGTCAAACTAGGCCACAACAACTGTTCTTGAACATTTCTAGAAAACCCAGAAATGTTCTTGAGCAGTTTGGTCAACGATGGTTTGACCACCAATAAATTTGATTCTGAGCAACATATTAGTGATCTAATGGTTTGTATGTGTAGATTACATGCCAGACAACACTATTCAACCAACAACATGGCATAAACACTAACAGACTTCAAGATCCGAGCCTCCAAAAATGGTTGTCAGACTGCTCTGGGTAATCTGGGTTACCCAGATTCATTCAGTCATGTTCGGTCAACGACCTTTGACTGCTTATATCTTGAAATCTAGATCTGATCTGACTATGATTCAAGTTGCAGAATAAAGACCACATAACATACTACAAGTTCGAATATTTAAAACACTAAACACGTTAACATACACCGATCTATAAAGCCTGACATTTGCTTGTCAGACGACCTTGAAATATTTTTCCAGATTTTTTAAAAATATGATTTTGAGTACTTTGATGTTATAGATCTGGGATTTAACAACCCAGATCATGAATTAACACCTTATAACACACTTCTAAACAACCAATTTCAATATCTAACAACAAATCATAAGATTTTTGAAATTAGGGTTCTTATACCTTTGAGCTTTGATTCTTGGATCTGATCTTGATTCATGTTCTTGGATGGCTATGAAAAGTTCTTAGCTTTCATTCTCTCTCTCTTTCTCTCTAAGTCCCGAATTTCTAGAGAGAGAATGGCTTGGGAGCAAATGAGAATTAAAGTGAACTTTAATCTCTTAAATTTCTTGATGCATGAATCTAATTGGTGCTAGGTGGTTTGAGTTCTTTGGCGATTCTTTGTGAAATAGTCACATGGGGCAAGTAGAGTGGTTTAACCACTCAAAATATTGCAAGATTTACAAGCTAGCAATTAAAGAATGTGACATAAGGGCATTCTAGTCATTTAGCAATTAATTTTAATGGTATTTTGGACATTTGACCAAACCCTTAGGGTTTAGGGTTTGGGTTAGGGTGTAGGGTTTGAAAAAACTTAGGGTTTAGGGTTTGAAACCCTTAGGGTTTGCAAATCTAATTTTCTAAAATTTCCAATTTAGGTTTTAAAATTTAAAAATTAATATTTCTAAATTATAATTAGAATTTTCTAATTATATTAAAATTTCTTAATCATAATTCAAGTCTTGCTAATAAGGATTAGTATTTTCTAATTAAAATCGCTAATTTAGCAATTAGGGTCAACATTATCATTAGGGTTCATAACCCACGAATTAGGGTTTTAATTAGAAAAATAATATTTCTAAATTTCGAAATTAGATTTCCTAATTAGATTAGGGTTTTCTAATTACTTAACTTGAAAATTAGGATTAATATTTCCTAATTATCATTACAATTATTAAATTAAAACTTAGGTCTTCCCTAATTATAAAATTAGGGTTTCAAATCCCGAAATTAGGGTTTTTTAAATTTGAAATTAGGGTTTGTTAATTACTTAAGCTTTACCCTAATTAATATTATAATAATAACACTTAAGCAATATTATTATCCGTTAAGTTCCTAGATTAGGGTTTCATACACCGAATTAGGGTTTCGAATTCCCGAAACTAAAATTAGGGTTTCCAGAACCGGTTTCTAGGGTTTCTTGTTAATCACTAGGGTTTTCTAACCGAACGTTGATGTTCTTAATATATACTTAGGCTTTATTACAGATATCGTTTATCTGATCAACCCTTGACCCTTAACCACATATTGTACACATATACACATAACATATTCACGTATTCCTTAATCCTGAATAATTCACTTAAATCATTCACAGAATTTTGAAATCCTCAAAATTCTATCTTAAAAATATCAGACGCATACACTTATTTTATGTCTAGGTTCTAATTTTGAACCCTAAATTAATTAATTAAAATTTTAAAAAAATTTCAAAATTCTCGGGTTGTCACAATAATAATCTTCGTACTATACTCGTATAATAACTAGTATTACACTTGTATTTCTTACGCATAATAACCCTAATAATTATATGAAATCATTAAATTCTCGGAACTCACTTTTTCTAACACTTAGGTTTTAAGTCCGCAGGCGAGAACTTCATTTTTACCATAACTGAAATATTATTGAATATTCCATTACGTCTTAGAATTCTATAATTATGCGTTTCTAAGAAATTCAAACTCAATCTCCGAACATAAACAGATGAATAGTGCCTATTTTATCTTTTTCCCCGAAAATATTTTTGTTCCCGAAATTTTTTTATTTTCGTCTTGAAAATTCTTACTCATTCAATCTAGCTCGTAGCCAGAATCCTCCCGACTTATAATCATCCTAGGTTCTAGAACGATTAATAAACACATAACACATAATATTATTAATAAAAATTCATTTTATTAATAACTAATTCTTTAAACTTAAATTTTGGACGATACGAATTCCCAGGTCGTCGTAGTTAAGATGTCATGTTATGTCTATAATATTCCTAGACACGATACATATGTATTGAACATTATAATAACTAAACCAAACATGAGTTTAAAGCATGATTTAAAGTGTTAAACAATCATAGTTGTGAATAAGCAATATGAATACTATAAGCATGAGTATTGACAGATTGTGTAATGTGGATATATAGCCATGTTATAAGATATAGTAATCATTTGATCTTGTTATGCTTTAGTACCATGTAAGTTGTAAGTTCAAACTTGTTCAAGTAAACTCAAGAATGGTCATATGCTTATGTGAGCACCTCTAACATGAATATATGATAGAGTATTAGTACATAGGTGTGTAATAATTGGACAGAAACAGGAAGTGCAAAGTTCAACCTTGGTCCGTGCAGCGAGGACGGTATAATCATACCATCCCTAAGCTCAGACGGAGGCATAAGCGCCATCCTGTAGTCATGAATAGTTTCTATTTTTGATCTGAAATTTAAAGTATGCTTATATGATTACTTTAAATTGCAATATGTGACCACTATGCTATATAATGTGTAGGAAGCATGTTATGTGATAGAGATGAATGTTAATTAGGACTTTCAAATGTTAAAGTCCAAAGGAATGTTTTCAAGATATAAAGTAACGATACATTGTTTGAATTTGTTATCTGATTTGTGCTATGAAAATATAGGATATGTGATGTGGTATGAAGATACGACCAAGTTAGACGTTTATGTGCACGTTGAACTTACCTATATGAGTTTTAAATGTGTCGAACATATAGCGAGTCAAATGTGTGATATATATATATATATAATGAATGTTGATGTCAAGTATGAGTGGTTAAGGTATACCTATACATACCTAACTATTCTAAGAGTATGATGAGAAAGTGAAGTGTAGGTTTTACAAACCTAGTGAGGAAACAATATTTGTTCTTATATTAAGAGCGTATGAAATGTATGACTAATGGATATGAATCCATGATTATATAACTGTGTATAAATACATGAAGTGCAAATAAGCTTTAAGCAGTAAGTCGTAGTTGATAAACTACGAATCAGGCAAGTCTTTCAGTTCCTATTTGATATATGAATTCTATAACTATTAGTTGAGCTATATTATGCTATGAGAATGTTGATGTATATATATGAAATGCATATGAGATATGTATAAAATTGAAAGTTGATCTTTGATGATATGCTTGTGAAGTAGACCTATATGCCTGTTATATGAGAAGTAACATACGTACTAATTATTAATGGATTATGAATGCATGAGCTGAGTATGTTATTATATGCTATGTGATGCATGAAAACTGTTAGAATTTTTGGGTTGTCGATCAAACCCTTGCAAATAACCACTTTTGCAGGTTAAGGACTCACGGTAAAGATTTTGTGCTACTTGATTGATAAAGTTCAATAGCATCGATGGAGATTGATTTATTTATTTAAATATATGTTCTTGAACCATGTTTAGGTTCTAGGAGATGTACATGATAGTAGTTTACGATGTGTAATACATGTTAAGTTGTATTATGTGATACATAGAGGAATTCGAATCGAGATGTAAAGATTTATACAGTAATTCGAATAAAATGAATCATAACATAATTTGATTCAAGGATATGTAATTGATTTAAGTTAAGATATCAATAAAAGAATTATTTTCAAAAGAGATTGAAAAAGTTTAAATTATTCCGCATATTTTTATAACATCGAATATGATGTATGACAGGAATGGTAAATGACCAAGATTTGAAACTTATAAAAGTTTGGGGTCAATATATAGATCCTAAAAATGGAAAGAATTTATATTCTAAATTGTAATAAACAATTTTTTGATATAAATTGTTTGACGATAGTAGTATCATGGCGGACCGGATCCGGGGTTCGAAGGGACCCGGATTCGCGAGCGTCACATGTGATGTCCACCCGTTGGATTTCTCTCTTCACAGATGGAGGATGAGAGCTCTATTTAGGAGAGCGTGCTATTAGAAGCACTACATGAGAGATTTGTATACCGATCTGTCCTCCTGCCAGGCATTATTGGCCTGTGTCGTAGTTACCGATCAGTGATATCCCGTTGGTGGGAGTTGATGGCTTTGCTTTGTCAAAGAGACCGTTCACTCAGGAGGCATTCTACCGCTGGTGGTTCCCTCGTACCATCAGAGCTCAGATCCGCGCCACACAGTTTATAGGGGATATGGTTCCTGGCTCCGTCATGATGGTGGATTGGATTGCCTGCATCCAAGAGCCTACTCATCTGACACAGATTGATAGCTTTACCCAGTAGTTGGACCGAGCGTATTTTTTCATCCAGTATCTGGGCAGAGATCCTTCCGAGGTGGATACTTTTGATCCTTCTAGCTCAGGTACTGGCCCTTCAGGTGGCCCATATTCAGATGGTTTTGCCGGTGCAGATCCTCCGTTGTATCGGCCTGATATCCCTACTGGTGGAGATACCATGACTCAGGAGGAGTTACATCAGATGGATAGGTTAGATGATGTAGACATCAACACTATTGACTTCTTATGATGTATTTCTCGCTTTATCTTTTGATAGGCCTCTATTAGATATTGGGCGACTGTGCCCCATTTCCATGTATTTTCCAATTGTATACAGAGATGATGTTTTAGATGATGATGTACTTAGGAATGTATGTATATTGTTTTCCATTCCCTATAGCATATGATGCATGTATTATGTTATGCATATGTATTTCCAGAGATGAGTTCAGCATTAACCTTGGATTGTCTTATAACACGGCCTTACAGATGTCTTCATCGATAATTAGCTTGATAGATCATACCCCACCAGTATTGGTGGCCTCCTACTTGAGATTATGGTATGATAATTTGTCCTCCCTAGATCGAGTGATAGTAGATCAACTGATGCATCACTCCATGACCCTCCTGATGTTCCAGGTTCCATTGGGTTTTGTAGAGGGAATACTAGAGTACTGGGTACCGGATAGGCAGGTTTTCCGATTAAAGACACATGAGTTGACTCTTACCTTGGAGGAGTGTGAGCATCTGACATATTTGCCATTGGACAGGCCTTAGGCTCGGATGGCTATCGAAGATATGAGCCGATAGTTTATGACCCTCATAGGCTTGAGGCGCAGAGTTCCCTATGATGAGATCTCCTCCAGTCATGTAGTGTCCATGCATTTTTTGATTGATAGATTTCGCTCTTTGGAGAGTTATTTGCAGCACTCATGGGATTTCATCACATCGGAGGATGATTGGCGTGTTGCGAGAGTAGATGTACTCTTGATGTGCCTGGTGGCTTATCTGTACATGCCATTGTACATGGACAATTTAGACATCAGCGTGATTATTGCTGTCCGGGCTCTCTGGGAGGGACATACCATTTTACCGATGATTATGGTAGAGACCTTAAGGTCAGCCACGTATTGCCATACCAATTCTGCGGGGGTATTTACAGGTAGTTCGATCTTGTTATATGTGTGGTTTATGACACACTTGAGACCGATTGGCACATTCTGATGCCATGGGTACTATTTTTCCCATGAGATAGCCATGTCTTACTCCTTTCAATCGGCAGAGTGTACAGACACTGCTTCTTGGTCGGTTTTCTTGGCAGGGATCGAGGATCCATTTGATATACTATCGTGTTCAAGGCTTAGTTCTCCCTATAACTTTATCACTCATGTAGCTGGCATGGATTATCTTCCTCTGGCTGGTTTGAGAGGCGTGACCACATATCACTCACTAGATAAGATGGCACAGTTTGACCAGTTTTAGGATGTTCATCCTTTTGACGGGGCATTGGGTCAGCATTTATCATCTTGGTTTTAGTCAACAGAGGACTTATCCAGGTTTTATGCCTGCTGGGCCTAACATGAGAGGGATGATTTTACTACTAACCTTCCAGGCCGTTCTACAAAGTATTCTGCATGGTTGGAGGTAGAGATTACATTGGCTACGGTTGTATCCACAGAGCCGGGTGTTGATTCTGATAGTAGAGAGCCTATGGAGGACCCTAATTTTCCCACTAAGGACGAGCTGTTTGCTGGGTTGACAACAGCTCTTGTTGATTCCCCCAGTACTTTTGTTGTTGTGACTCCACCTTTTGTAGAGTATTTAGAGCAAAGTTTGCATCTGATGACATTTGAGAGGGATCAGGCTAGGGCCTTGATGTTGACAGCTATTTCTGGTAGAGATGCCACTCTAGTTGAGAGAGATGATGCTCTAGCTCATAGGGATACCGTTGTTGCTGAGCGGAATGAGGCTCGATCATCTAGGGATGCCGTTGTTATTGATCGCGATGGTGCTCTATCCGCTCAAGATGTCGTCATTATAGATAGTAATGCCTTGTAGTCCCATACTGTTGATATCATTGCAGAGATGAGCACGTTCATTGATGAGCATAGTGTCACTATGCAGATGGCTGTTGATCTCTTGGCTCGTGTTAATACCCTAGGGCAGGAGCTCACAGAGTTACCCCCTTCTTCTGAGAGGGATGCCATGTTAGATTTGATAGTGCGCTTATCCACTAGTTTGTAGATTAGCTTTTATTTTCCTGCACAGACTAGCTTAGCCATTTTTGTCATGTACATGACACATTGTATATATCAAACAGTACTATATGGCAAGGAAATATATTTTTATTCACTTCCCTTTTAGTTATGCCTTGTTACTTGCTTGATATTTGCTTGTTTCTCCAAGGCTTGTGATCTGGATGCATTCTGAATTCCTCCTTGATGGATGCACATTGAGATGTCTTAGGATCTTTCAGAATGGAACGCTGATATGTGTATTCCCTACCCTTTGGTGTCTTGGGACTGGTTTCTATATGTAGTTATAGAGAGGATTATGGCTTTCCTCTCTGAGGTTGACCACACCACAGATGGTCACCGGTACTCCTTTGTATTACGGAGCCCAGGTAGTTCCATCTCTTATGGATTGGTGTTTCTCTTTGAGGACTCAACCGCATCTTAGATGGTCGTCGGTTCTCCCATTTGTCCAGGGAGACCAGGTAGTTCCATTCCTTTGGTCTAAGCCGATGATGTGTGGTTTGTAAGGTTTGAAGGATGATCCCAGTACCATTGACATGTTTTTGTGTTTTAGTAGGGGATGAGATCGAACCATGAATGGTTGCCTACATACTCCCATTTATAGGGGAGATCAGGTCTGCTTAGTTCCAACCTAGCGTGAAAAGGTTGAAAGTTAAAGGTGGTGAAAAGGGTGTAGAGATTATTTTTTTTCAGTAGTTAGACCGGACCATAAAAAATGGTTGTCTACGTACTCCCGTGTATTGGGGAGATCAGGTTTGCGTAGTTCTCCCCTGATAGGACAAACGAAAGTTGTGAAAAGTTTTAACCCTATTGGGATAAACTGAAGGTGTGAAAAGTTTTATCCCTTGTGGGATAAACTTGAAGGTGTGAAAGGTTTTATCCCTGATGGGATAAACTGAATGTATGAAAGTTTTTGACAACCTGAATTAAGTGATGGATCTAATGATCCAGAACCAAGCTACTGGTTGGAAGATATGTTCGTATCTGATGGGGTAAACTGATGCGAAGAAAAGTTGTATGTAGTGAAAGATTTGAAAACCTGAATTAATTGGGAATCTGGTGATCCAGAACCAGGATGTTGGTTTGCAAGTAACTTTAGACATAGTACCATTTCACGGTGTCTGAGTTGATAAGTTAGGGAAATTCATCGCCATCCATCTCTTGTAATTTTAGGGCTCCTCCTGTCAATACCTCATTGACAACAAAAGGGCCTTCCAAGTTTGGGGCGAATTTTCCTTTGGATTGATCTTGGTTGTCAAGAACCTTCTTCAATACCAAGTCATGTTCCCTAAATTTCCATAGCCAGAATTTCTTGTTGTAGGATCGAGTGATCCTCTGTTGGTATAACTGATCATGGAAGATGGTTGCAGCCCGCCTTTCATCTATCAGAGACAATTGGTTGTACTGATCTTGTAACCATTGGTCTTTATCCAGCTGAGCATCTATCAACACTCTAACAGATTCCATTTCCACCTCTATGGGGAGCACTGCTTCCATTCCATAGGTTAATGTGTAGGGGGTTGCCCTAGTGGAAGTACGCATTGACGTTCTGTAGGCTAATAAAGTTAGAGGCAATAAGTCAAGCCATCCTTTGTGATTGGCGAACACCTTTTGCATGATCTTTTTGATATTCTTATTAGCCACTTCAACAACACCATTCATCTTTAGACGATAGATAATGGAGTTGAGATGTTTGATGTGGAACTTACTGAATAACTCCTCAATCATTTGGTTGTTGAGATTTTTGGCATTGTCCGATACAATCACCTCTGGTTGTCTGTACTGACAAATGACATTATTTCTGATGAAACCAATAATCACCTCTATAGTAACCCCGAGGGAAGAGGTTGTTTCTACCCACTTGGTGAAGTAGTCGATCATGGTGAAGATAAACTGATGACCATTACTGGCTTTGGGCTCGATGGGCCCTGATCACGTCCATTCCCCGCATTGAGAAAGGCCATGGTGAAATCATGTTGTGGTGCTCCCTTGGAGGGGCGTGGATAGTATTCCCATGAATTTGGCATTGGTAACATCTCTTGGCATGATCATCACAGTCAGCCTTGAGAGAGAGCCAGTAATGCCCTGTTCTTAGGATTTTCTTGACAAGTAGAGGGCCGCTCACGTGTGGGCCGCATACTCCACCATGGATTTCATCCATGAGCCTCTGAGCTTGGTCTTTGTCTAGACATCTGAGAAGGTCTAGTCCTACATCTCTTTTGTTGAGTGCGTCTCCGCTTAGATAGACTTTAATGGCCATTTTATAGATCCTCTTTCTTTCAGGTAGACTCGCCTCAGCAGGTGTAGATCCATCTCGCAGATACTCCTTGATATCCTGATACCAAGGGTGTTGGATGGGAGGCAGCTCATCCGATACTTCTCCAATGTAGTTCCCGTAGGCACCCTTTTTTCGGGTAAATAAGATATTTGACATATCTTCCTAGTCAAGTATGTTGATCAAGGAGGCCAAAGTCGCTAGTGCATCCGCATAATCATTCATATTCTGAGGAATGTGGAGGAAGGATATTTCTTCAAACTTCAAAGGCATCTGAATAACCTGCCGATGGTAAGGCAACAAATGTAGTTCTTTAGTTAGATGGATTCACGTGGTTTGTCTGATTACCAATTCGGAATCTCCAAAGACAGGTAATCGTCTAATGCCCATGGATTGGGCTTGCTTCAACCCCATGATATAACCTTCATACTCAGCTATGTTGTTGGTGCTGGAAAACTATAATTTGATGGCAACGGGATACTGCTCCCCTGAAATGGATACTAGAACTACTCCAGCTCCAGCACCAGCACCTTCCATGTTTATAGCTTCATCAAAATACATCTTCCATGGTTGGTGTGTATTATCTTGTTGTTGTTACTGAATTATCATTACCCCTTCATCGGGGAAGTATGTTTCCAAGGGTTTGAAATCCCCTGAAGGTGCAAAGGCCAGTTGATCCGTAATTCCTTGACCTTTAATAGAATTTTGAGTCACGTAGATGATATCGAATTTCTGTAGGATCAACTGTCATTTGGACAGTCGACAATTTAACATGGGTTTCCTGAACACGTACTTGAGAGGAACCACGTGGGATATGAGATAGGTTGTGTGACCATGGAGATAATGTTGTAATCTCATGGAAGCTCATGCTAAAGCACAACAAGTTTTCTCACAGAGTGTACTTGTGCTCACTGATGCTGAATCTTTTACTAAGGTAATAGATAGCTCTATCATCTTTCTGTCCTAGCATGCATCCCATGGCATTGTCATTAATTGACAAGTATATAAATAGGAGAACACCATCCCTGGGAGGTACCAAAACAGGAGCCTTGATTAGCTTCTCTTTGATGAGAAGGAAGGCTTTCTAACACTCGTCATTCCATTTCATGGAGGAGTTCTTCCTTAGCAACTTGAAGATAGGCTCATAGGTTGTAGTGAGTTGGGAGATGAATCGGCTGATGAAATTAATTCTTCCCAAAAATCTCTATATTTCCCTCTTTGTCTGGGGTGAATTTCTGTGATGGCCTGGATTTTTGCAAGATCCAGCTTAATACCTTTGTGGCTCACTAGGAATCCTATCAACTTGCCTGAGTTAACTCCAAAGGCACACTTGGCCGGATTCAGCTTCAAGTTGTACTTACGCAACCGGTTTAAGAGCTTTTTGAGATGATCTAGGTGGTCTTCCTCCCTTCGAGACTTGACAATAATGTCATCCACAAAGATTTATATCTCTTTGTGCATTAGATCATGGAAAAGAGCCATCATGGCTCGCTGATAGGTAGCTCTGGAATTGATTAGGCCGAATAACAATCGTCTATAGCAAAAGGTTCCCCAATGAGTGATGAATGCAGTTTTTTCATGATCCTCTTCAGCAACCATGATTTGATGATACCCATCAAAGTAGTCAGCAAATGAGTACATGTCATACTGGGCTGTATTGTCAATGAGTATGTGGCTGAACGGTACCGGAAAACTATCTTTTAGGCAAGCTTTGTTCAAATCCCTGTAATCCATACAAACTCGCACCTTCCCTCTAGGTTTAGGCATGGGGAATATGTTGGATAGCCACTCACGGTATGTTGATACCATGATGATGCCGGCTTGAAATTGTTTCATAATTTCTTCTTTGACTTTCAAACTCCACTCAGGTTTTAATCGCCTGAGTTTCTGCCTGACTGTCTTAAATCCCTCTTTGATGGGAATGCGATGAATGATGATGTCAGTCGATAAACCGACCATGTCTTCATGAGACCACGCAAATACATCCTAGAATTGGGTCAATAGAGTAACCATGTCATTTCTTTGGTTTGGAGTAAGGTCCGTACCAATCTGGATTTGTTTGGGCTTTTCTGAGGTTCCACGGTTAAAAGAGGTGGTTTGATCAAGATTTGTCTTGGGTTTGTCTTCGACCCATTCTTTAATCTCCTGAGGTTCTCATAGTCCTCTTGTTCAATCTCCATCAAGTTAGAGTCTAACTTTACATCAAAGTTGCAGTCCTTGTGAAGAATAGGCACCTCATTAGCAAGTTTAGGCATATCTAACTTTAGAGTACTGAAACAAAATGCTTTCACTTAATATATGAAACTATTTAATCATACAAAGTGTTAACATGAAATGAAAAGCAACTGCTAATACTATGCAACAAAAGTAAGTAGTTATTGTTATCTACAGGGCAGAGGGATTTTCTGCCCTTTTTACCCTTGTCGGTAAATGCAAGGAATGCTGCTCCAATTGCCAAGGGTCAAGTCCTGGTGGATAGCTATGATGAAGGGGTTGTTATCATCCTCCTTCTCTTGAATGATGTACATGATGTTTGTACAGTCGTCATCAAAGATATCCTTGTTCATACCCTTGGTATGTGCCAGGAAGTACATCTTTGATAATCGCCTCTTATAGTCTTGTTTGCGCCTTTGATTCCTTTCCTCCACCTCTGGGTCTGGAATCAGAATTTCCTTTCCTTTAATCGATATCATCTTAGGAAACAAAATAGCTACCACAGGGGGAGGAACTTTTCATAGAAACCGTACAGGATTAGTACCTGTAGATTTAGGCAACAACCTTGTAGATGAAGGAACCGGTATATGCTTGTGCGGGTTCCTGTGACTTGACCCAAATGAGTAGCCTAGTTCGGCTATCCCTATCTGGTTGGGAACTTGAATTGGGCACTTTATTCCCTGATGATCCTTTCTTAAACCTTGTCCAGGTTAAAAACCCAGGATATCATTTCTTGACTTACAGACATTACCTCAGCATAAACTCTGGGTTTCAGAGGTGGAGCCCCAATGGGATGATAGTGAGTGTTGCTCACCTCAAGGGACTAGAAGCTGACAGGCTCAACTTCTTCATTGATATTGATAAGTGGTATATCACTTTGAACAGGATACTCTAGCTCGGCATTGATAGTGACCAGATTATTCTTGATGATATACTTGAGCTATTGATAAAAAGTGGATGGGACGGCTCCCGCCATATGAATCCAAGGTCTTCCCAATAGTAAATTATATATTGTAGTGATCCTGGGACCTTGGAAGGATATGTAGAATGTATGTGAACCGATTTCCACAGGTAGTTCAATCTCTCTGACAGCATTTCACCTAGATCCATCAAAAGCCTTGATGATTATATGGCTACTTCGAATCCTGTTGAGATTGATGTTCATTTTTTCCAATGTGGCATAGGGCAGATGTTTAGGGATGATCCTTCATCTATTAGCACTCCTCTAACCACATATCTGGAAGACATAGCCGCTATGTGCAACGGTATGTAATGACCCATCCCTTCAGGAGGTATGTCATCATTGGTGAAGTATATCACATTGCTATTGAAGATGTGATAAACCTGATGATGGAATATTTTAACATCCACTGTCTTTGGCAAGTGGGATTCTTCTAAAATTTTTAGTAAGACCTTCCAGTGATTTCTGAAGAGAAAACCAAGTCCAGAATAGAGATCTATTGTGGAGCTTCTTTTAAGCTTTGAACTGTAACGCTCCCATATCTATACTCCCATGGTATCTGATATGGTGCTTACTAAGAATCAATATAATGCATTTAAATCTATAAACCCATGGTATCTGATTAGAGGCTTATATTAAGGGACTATCAGATATAATTCTCATAAATCAAAAATTCACAGTATCCCATAACAGATGATAATTCTTAGGAGAACTATTACTGTGTTTGGATACCCTCACTTGGATGTATGAACTATATCTGTGAATAGAATCTATCTATCTGAAATCCAGAATATCAATAATAACATGAACAGTCCATATTACTAATATCCTCACCCAGATGTATAGTCTATGCCAATCGAATTTATACTATCATATCGATAGTAACTATCGATCTGAAATCCAGAGTATCAATAACAACATGAATAGACCATGCTATTAATACCCTCACTCAGATAAATAGTTCCCAAGGATCTCAACTAGATTCGAAGAATTCTAACTTTATATCTATATATGTAAGAAAATACGGTTGCGGAAATAAAAGATGTTATATATATATATATATATATATATATATATATATATATATATATATATAATAATATTAAGATTTGATTACATGATTCTCATAACGAGTTTCTTTTTACAAGGTATTCAAATAGACAAGAATATAATCGAATATAAGCAGGGACGCTTCCCTTTATCTACTTTAGATGTTCCAGGGTTACCATCTAAAACTGCAAAGGGAATAATTAGCAAGGGTGAGCTATGACATGCTCAGCAAATTTGTATTTATAACAATATATGATTTGAAGAAATACAACAACTCAAATTTCGACTGATAGTTGTTACCATTTCAATATGGATTTTTATTTTTGTCAGTCACACAGACTTAGAAATTTTGTTTAGATATAAGATAGGGGATCAGCCTATTCAACATCTTAGGAGTATGCATCTCATCCTACCAGTGCTTAAATGCACCCAAATTAGTGTCAATATATTATCGACCGAATGATCCCATATGGGATACCCAACTTCAGGATAGGTTGTCTTACCAAACAATTTGATTTCACACAACAATTTAAGCTTAACAATTAATATGAATAAACAATTCATTTCTTAGTTATGCTGAAGCTATAGCAATAACCTTTCAACAAGAGGTAATTCAATTGTAGGCGTAGTATATTATATCAACAGCATATCAAGATAAAAATCTTGTTCAATGAATAAACATGGTTTAAAAAATTTGCAATAAAGAAATAAGGTTCAGATACTTGCTCGATAAGAGATTTAGGTTAGAGAACTTGTCTTGATGTTTAGTACACTAAACTATAAGCGTAACCTTGTTAAAATAACCCTACACAATCATATAGTACATAATCGATTAGATTCATTATTTTATATAACTTTATATGTTAAATAATAACTTAACTTAACTTAACTATGTTCATAGGTGATATAAGCTTCTTAACACCCTAGCTCTTTTAAGCCCTTAAATTAGAGAGTCTCCAAGAAATTTTTATCTTTGACGTCCTTTACGAAAATTGCCATAACGTTTTCGTTTTAAAACATTTTTGGGTGATTCTTGTGCCTACGCGCTCCTAACTTCCATATCTATGACTTTCTTAATCATTCAAAAGCATATTACCATTTTAAAATTTCGGAAAATGGACAGAAATGTCAAAATTGTGATTTTGGTTCACAATTCTTCTTTTCATTTAGTAAAACATGATACTACGAGCATTAATTTGCTAGGATAACATGTTCTAACACTTAATAACATATCATAACATAAAAATAATAAAACCATAAACCTACTTATGTAAAAGTTATGACTTTTGCTCAAGAATATACGAAGAACGCGAAGAACACGAAGAACGAAAAATCGATCATGGTAACGACTTATGTTCTTGAGCTTTTGGTTTTCATAATTAAAATATTTTGGGCATTATAACGGCTTGCATAGGTGATTATAAAATTTTATAAAAGAAATAACATAAACTTAAATAATATTAGATTTGATCAAGAACACATGAAAAAACATGAAGTTGGAAAATCTGAACATGGTAACGACTTGTGTTCTTGACATTTGTACTATACAATTACATAAATTGAACATAATAACGTCTTGCTCAAGAACTTACGAAGGACACGAAGTTGGAAAATCCGAACATGGTAACGACTTATGTTCTTGAGCTTATAGACTATAAAATGAAATAAAATCGAACATAACAACAACTAGAGATGTTACATCTTGTAGTTGCTAGCTTTACTTCCAATTGCGTAGCACTTTGATGCTTCGAAAGTAATTATTTTCTCACAATATCTCTCAAAATATAAATATAGAGTATTTTTGCTCTTGAATTCCTTGTGGACTGGTAGGAAATGAATGAATTTAGCTTACTATTTATAGAAAAACATAGTTTCACTAATTGCACGTTAGGGGCTTGGCTTATTACAGTTTGCACCCAGCTTATTACACTTTGGTACCTAGGTTAATTACACTTTAGTACCTAGGTTAATTATGCTATTTACACTTTACACCCGGCTTATTACATTTTGGTACCTAGGTTAATTACACTTTAGTACCCAGCGTGTGCCAGGCGTGTGCCAGGCGTGTGCCAGGCGTGTGCCAGGCATGTGTCAGTGTGTGTCAAGCACGTGTCACCATGTGTCAGGCGTAAGCACGACAAAGCATCTTTTCAGTATAAGCACGACAAAGCATTTTGTCAATGTAAGCACGACAAAGCAGCTTGTCAAAACAAATATACCGAAAAGTCCATAGGCGGAAGAAAAAATTTTAAGCACGACGTTTTTCGGAGAAAAAATTTTATTGGACAAAATGACTTTTCACGATGTATTACCGGTATATCTTGAAACAGAAAGTCAATACGACGTATTGATCTCTCAAAAGAACTTAGGGTCAAAACCTAACTCGTATCGTTCTTCACGTGAAGAGTGTTTTTTACGCAAACTTTCTCCGAATTTTTTTATTTTCATCTTCAAAATTCTTAATTATTTATTCTTGCACGTAATAAAAATACTACAATATTATCACCATCCTAGGTCATAAAACGACTTTTAAACACACAATTCAAATAATATTCAAAACTTAATTTTTAAACTAAGTGGAATTTCTCGATCGTTACATAAACCACCTAGGCTTCATTATGTCCCATCTACCGGAGGAATTCTTCAATCATCTTCGTGGGTTCTTTCCCCTTAGATCTGATGATAGGCTTCATTACTCGTTGAGGGAGATATAGTGGGTTTTCTTTAGATACTGCAACAGTTGTATTTGATGTTGATCCTTAAACCTCTCCATAA
Source organism: Panax ginseng (assembly GCA_020205605.1). NCBI lineage: Eukaryota > Viridiplantae > Streptophyta > Magnoliopsida > Apiales > Araliaceae > Panax > Panax ginseng. The sequence continues at coordinate 99,139,689 of CM035148.1, forward strand.
TTCCATGGGACTTTCTTAAGGTTGATGATAGGATACTGTGGCCTGAACGACAATATGATTAGCTTTGGTGCAGCCACTTTTAAAGGGTTTTCAACTCCTTTGAGCTGAATTGGTTGAATTGTAAGTGGTGTGGTAGATGAATCTCCCTCATAGGATATAACTGCTACAACTTCCTTCCATCCAGGAGGAAATGTGTCTCCACTCTCAAATGATACAACGTCATTGTCTACCATTTGTAGGTCACCGCTGTCAATCATATTTTGAATAAGATGGCAGAGTGCCCATCATTCCTCAGTGTTGTGACTGCGAGAGTGGGAGTGATATTGACATACTCTAGTAGCGTCAAACCGTTTTGAGCGCGGATTGACTGGAGGTAGCAATACTATGATTTTTCCCTCATTGATCAACATCCGCAATATCTCTTCCATCGGTTGGCCTAAGTATATGAATTCCCTTTTGTTGGCGAAGTCTCGACGGGCTTTATCTTTTACTTTCTGTCAAGCTTTTCTTCCAAGGTTTCACTTTCTTTGGAGGTAAGTGGTGGAGTACTTGTGATAAGAGAAAGGAGGCTAGCATGCTCATGACTGAACAACTAACGTGTGACTTGTTGTTGATGAATCACCAGTTCTGCCAATTGATTGACTTGTTCGCCAAGAGACTTTAACTCCCGTTCCATCATGAATTGGAATTGTGAATAATCCCATTTGTCAGAGTTATCCTTGCTGACTTGGGATGAACTACCCACATATTTGAGGTACTTAGAGCTCTCTTCACTACCCCTGTTGATCATATTAACCTCATCTTCCTTGTGTTGAGGGAGAGGGTTGTCTTGAACATGTGGTTGGTCGGCTTGGTCACCACGATCTCACCATTGTCAATTAAGTCTTGGATCTTATGCTTAAGGGCCCAACAATATTGAGTGACATGGCCTAAAGCTCTAGCATGGTAAGCACACTTCTTGTTTGTATTGAAACCTTTACCACTTGAGTTGGCTGGTGGAAGGAGATGAGTGATTTTCTTCTAAGTTGTCAAAAGTTGTAGAATGTTTTCGAGTGAATCCCCTAAGGGTGTAAACACTCTTGTACGTCTGACTTCTCCACTCTTTGGCAAGGGAGGGTTTGAAGATTGTGCTTGAAAAGGGAATAGTTTCTTCTTTGGATAGGCAAGTTTTGATTGCCTTTTTGTTCTTGCAGTATCAAGGAAACATCCTCTTCTTTCTTCTTATGGACCCTTCGCGGGTTGTTCCCATAACTTCCAGATTAAATATACTGAACTACGACTTTTAAAGCGGCGAGATCTTAAATCTTCCCAGACTTCAATCCTATTTCAGTCATTTCTCCGTGCTTAATCAACTCTGAGAATGGCTTTCCTATTGCAGCTAGGACCCTCTCATAAAATGGAGCTTCTTGAATATCTATAAAGGGCATCACCATTTCAGACTTTGTCATGGATGGGTAACTTGAGCAGCCAGACACCTCCATCTTTGGACATACTCTCTAAAAGGCTCATTAACTTGTTTCTTGACATTGGTAATTTGATACCGGTCTGGAGCCATCTAAGTTTGAAAGCTTTATTAACTGAGGAAAGCATGGGCTAACTCCTCCCGTCTATTAATTTTGGAGTTATCCAATTTGGTGTACCATGCTCTGGCTTATCCAGTCAGACTTTTCTGAAATAGCTGCATTCTGAGCTTTTCATTCTCGGGATAGAATCTGAGCTCTCCAATGAACACTTTTAAGTGGGTATAAGGATCTCCCAATCCATCATATTTCTCCAAGTCAGGAGTCTTGAATTTATCTGGATAGTGAACCCCGGGGAAGATGCAAAGGTCTATGTCGACGTCAGGATTTTTATTTGTCCCTTTTCATTTCTTGTTCTTTGGTATTCTCATGTTAGGTGAGATTTATTTAAAAAACAAGTGAAAAAGGTCCGATACGTATCATGTCGACGATGGACTGTTAAGAGTCGCCAGTTGATTTTTTATATGGTTGTATCAACACAACCGAGAAAGGTTTGCACATTGACCCAGTGATGTGACACTGCTAAACGGGTCTGTAATACCGAGATTCATTAGGGTCCGGGGGCTTGATTATGCGGAGGGAAGTTGTTAGGCACCCCCCAACATCCGTGTTACCACGGTGACCACCACTTTTCAAGAAACTGTTATATGAGTGTGTGTGTGGGGGGGGGGTCAATGTTCCATTATTTGGAATTAATGTGAGGCCTCGTTCACACCTATATACACAGGGTTTGAATTTGTATAAAAATTCAGTTTTAAACAAGATATGGCAATGATATTTTATAAAAGAGGTTTTTCAAACCCTTATGCTCAATAGTAATTGAGACATTTTACACCTCCATTCTTTTTTATTAAGTGTTCGGCTTGATTGCTTTTAATTTTCGAGATGCGAAGCATCTTTGAGAAAATAATATACAAAGCAGTGTCGAACTCCTCGTGGGAATGAAAACCATCTGAGGAAATCCAAACATCGTGAATAAATTTACAAGCTGCTTACAGCTAAAAATTTCCATCACGGGAACCGAATATAGATTTAGTAGACTGAATCTGTGATCACATGATTCCTAGGCTCACATGATGCCGTAATTTATATGAAAGCAGTAAGTATATATATATATATATATAAGATGTAAATATATATACAGACATGATCAGCCACCACGAAGCACCTCCATGGGGGATCAGAAATATAAATAAAGTTGTAAAACCAATCAACCGCCACGAAGTAAACTCCAAGCGGGATGAAAAGTAAAGAAAGCTGTAAAGACGGTCAACCGCCACGAAGTAAACTCCAAGCGGGACTAAACGTATAAATATATATAAGTGGTAAACGCACCGGATGTAAAATCCAGGCTCATCGAACAAAGTTCGACACACAGTTCATATATATGAGTGTATATATATATATATATATATAAGCAAATAAACGCTCCAGACGTGAGTTTAGGCTCATCGAACAGAGTTCGACACACAGTTCATATATATAAATATATATATATATATATATATATATATATATATATATATATATATATATATATATACGAAAGCAAGTAAAACGCTCGGACATAAGTCTAGGCTCAATCGAGGCATTACTCAATAATGTTAGTCCATATATAAAAATATATATAAGTATATATATATACAAACTGAAATGAAACCACGGACCGAAGTCCGGGCATACACAAGCAACACGACTCTCAACGTGAAGAATGTTGTGTGCAAAGATGAAGAGAAAGGCTTTAAAGTGTGTAAAAAGGCTTACAGTGGGCTGCCAAAGAAGACTTCTATAACTTTAAGTGGATGAACACTCGGCTCCCGCCGGTACAAATAGAAGCTATATGTGAGCTCACAAGTGTTTAAAATGAGAAAGCACTCAATTTAGGGTGAGTATAGAGCAAATTTGACAAGGCTTCCTCGCCTTTTTTTTTCTTATAAATGGCCACCCCAAGTCCTCTATTTATAGAGGGGGAGCTACAGATGTACCTCTGGTGCCCGGGGTGCCTGGCTCTGTGGAGGTCCCACCGCTCAATGCGTGCCGCATGCATTGTGATGTTCGCTCAAACTTTTAGAATTGCAATTCGGGAATCCGACTGAGGTATGTAAGACCTATTTCGGTTGCCATTGTTATTGTCGAGAGTTACTGTGATGACATGGGATTAGAGGTTGTCAATCATGAAGATGGGACCATGCCTCCGGTCTTCAAGCTTCAAATTCTATCCGTTGTTGTCGTGCTTGATAGTCACTCGGGATTGGACTTCCTTGGTTCTTGTGGGACATTGCTGTGTAGAAATGTATGTATGAGATGTTGAGACGGTGCGATGTGGAATCAAGGTAGCAAGATGATGACTTTGCCCCTCACCGAGGTTATCTCCAGTTTGGGTTGATAAAGCAGACGTTGCTCAGGGTTATCTCTGAGATTGGACTACTGCAAGTGTTGAAGGTCCTCAGTGTCATCTTTGAGGTGTTCCTGTCTTCCCGGTGTTATCTCCGGGTCTTGTACTGAGTGCCTCGGTGTGAGTGCTGAGGTTGAAGCTAATTGCATGCATTTGAAACAAACATTTACGGGGTTATCTCTGGAACTGCCATTACACTCCTTGGGGTTATCTCCAAGGTTGGTAACTACTACTACCAGTGTTGGGACTGAGACTGAATATCTCGAGGTTATCTCTGAGATGAATCGGCCTTCTCCGGTGGAATTTTCGGTATTGGAACTGCATGCCTCGGGGTTATCTCCGAGGTTGGAAATGATACCCCGATGTGTGTTTTGGGGTTGAGACTGAACTTCCGGTAGTATCCGAACTGGATATGAGTTGTCTTCTAGGGTTATCTCTGAAAGGAGAATATGCCCTCCTACAATGTCAGTAATAGGTGTGCAGAAAATTTCAAGTGTCTATAGATGCCCCTCTTTATCATATTCATGCAATGAAATGGCATGGATAAGATAAAGAATCCTAGACACTTGAAATGCAACAAGATAAACATGATGCCATGTGTAGCAACATGATGCAAATGTATTATGCATATGGATTATTTTCCCACATGCTGGGGATGATTGTCGGCTCCCTGTTGCTTCTACCAGGGATTGGCAACGATGTCTTTGCTAACCAGATTGGACATGTGATCCAAATCTTTTAGGATGTTGACATTGGGGTTATCACCAAAGTCATTAATCCTTGATACAAACTTTACTCCGAAGATGTGCCTCCTGCGTACAAGAGATCTGTGGGGATAAAGCTTTGTCTGCTTGAGGATGTGTATAACATATTCCATCATCGATCCTCCTTGATGATGTTGATCTTTCCTGGTTCGTATCGCTAGGACATATCAATGTTCTGTTGGAGTTACTGCCAACAGTATGTGTCGTCAGCGCTGCCTGACCTTCGTTGATGTGTGCATCCCAGGATAAAACCCCTATTGGGAAAACTATCAAGGCTGCTTGACCTTCGCTGAAGTGTGAATCAACGGATAAACACTCTATTGGGAAGACTGTCAAGGCTGCTTAACCTTTGCTGATGTGTGAATCAACGGATAAACACGCGTTGTAACCCCCGCCGGGGAGTGATGTCAAGGCTGCTTGACCTTCGTTGATATGTGTAACAACGAATGAACACGCATTGTAACCCCCGCTGGGGAGTGATGTCAAGGCTGCTTGACCTTCATTGATATGTGTATCAACAGATGAACACACATTGTAACCCCCGTCGGGGAGTGATGTCAAGGCTGCTTGACCTTTATTGATATGTGTACCAACGGATGAACACGCGTTGTAACCCCCGTTGGGGAGTGATGTCAAGCTTCACCTTCGTTGATATGTGTATCAATGGATGAAAATGTGTGATACCCCCGCCGGGGAGTGATTTCAAGGCTGCTTGACCTTCGTTGATATGTGTATCAACGGATGACAATGCGTGATACCCCTTGCCGGGGATATGTACTTCAACATATAAAAACATGTGATACCCCCACCCGGGATGTGCTTGAGAATGTGTGATGCCCCCGCCGGGGTGTTGATAGAGAATACATGATGCCCCCGTCGGGGATATGTACTTCAACATATGTAAACGCGTGATGCCCCCGTCGGGGTTGTGCTTGAGAAAAATAGGGTGACGACCCTGACTTGGCGGCATTGGACCTGCGTAAGGTATTGACGAGTGTGACTTGTAACATCTGAGATCATTGGCATAGTGTACCCTGTGCTCGGGCGAATACAAATGGGTGATGTGCAGACCCACGGTTCGGTCTGAGAAAACCAGGATTGTAAGCCATCCTGCTCAATCGCGTAGCATTTTTATTCCTGATTTGGCCTTTTTAGCTTATGAGAACTCCTTTGCAACTCAAACTGGACTAAGCCGAGGGGGTGGGACCCACGTATGGGTGCCGTAGGTACACTTGCAGTAGCCGCAGGTGGACCTACGGCCAGCCGTGGCTAGTAAATGCCTACAGGTTGCTTTCATAAGTCATTTTTAAGTTGCGTCACGAAGGAAATCCGAGAGCTCTTCTTCAGATCTGCTGAGTTCGGGCGACTTTCTTCAAAATATGTCACCGTACAAGTGTTATACACTGTCCTGGTAATGTATGCATGTCTTCTTTTCCAGTTTTTATCTGTTGGAAAAAGACTTATCACATGAAATGCATCTAGACACATAGTAGTGAATATGCATGCTCAAATGACTTGATAAAAATTATTCAACATAGTAAATGTTAGTATTAAACCATGCTGAACATAATAATGTGAAAAAATTTAACTTTTGAGACAGTCAAATTGGCACCCTTTTTCTGCTATTTCTTATCCTATTTGAGGACAAATGAGCAAAAGGTAAAATGCAAAGTAATCCTGGTAATTAAAATACCATTATGGATTGATGACTTTGACTTTTAATGCATATAGTATGTATATGATTGTGGGCGGGTGTGCTACTGAATGGCCACCTAGTCATGCCTATGTGCATGTGGATAGTCCTATTTACATAAGGGACTATGGCAAAAAATTTCAAAATGTAGGCATTGAATAGTCATGCATTTTTAACTCTACTATAGATGTATATTAAAGTAATGCATGCATGCATGTAGTCATAAAATGCATTTTGAAAAGAAATCTCCAGGTTAAAATTACCACACCCTTTCTGAGGTGATTTGGAGACTTTTGTCCAGATATTATGGATTCGGATCAGCCGAGTAGTTCCCGCAGGACCACTTCTGGTGTACGAAGAAGGGCTTCTGAAGTGCCTCGACCCTGTTCTATTAGACAACCTCTTCGGTTGGTGGAGGCGATGATACGTCCAATCCAGGTTGATGTGTCGGATGTCGAGGACGACGAGGAGGATGTTCCGGTTACGGACCCCGCTCCTGCTGCATATGTTCCCCGTAGGGACCTCCTGAGTATTCAGGTGGCAAACCCAGAGCTTCTGGGTGATTTGAGTCGACATCCCTCGATGTAATTTGTAAGACCCCAACTTTTTATAAATAAAATCAAATTTCTTCTAATTATTTTGAATAATAAAGTGTTAATTTGATATAATGCATTGGTTATGGGTGAAATGTGCAAATTTTGCTGAATAAGTAAGTGGTTATAAAATATTCATTATTGTCGGGGAATATTCGTTTGGTCGTGAAATATTTTTGATGTCGGGGAATATTCGTACGACGGCGCAGCCATTTGTGGGCCCCATAACGGAAAATGGTCGGATAAAGAAAATGACAAGTTTGAGTTTTTATAAATAACGACGTAATGGTTACCGTTAACACTGTTGGAATACCCGATGGTTAAAATCTGATGTCTGGCGTAGTTAAGTTGCACAAGAAGACACACGGTTTTGCACAATATTTTTGAATTATTGATTCTTACGTGAAAGGCACTTCTTTCAATAATTATTACGATAATTCTTGCTTCAATATTTTATTTTTTGATTCAATAATTGCTACGTTGATATTTTATATTGTTGTTGTTTCAATAATTGGCATTGCACAGTATTTTCCATTATCAGATCAATAATTCATGTTATTTGAATAATATTATTAGATATCATTATTGGCAATGTCTAAGGAAGTTACATGCAGGAAGGGGTTTGGTCACCTAATTGTGCGCTTGATGAGAGAATTCCTTATCGGAAAGCCCCCTCTTTCCTAGGAACGACCTGGTTGTCATTATTGTGATTCTGTAATATTATTTGTGAATAATTAATTATTGATTTATATGATAAGGAAATATTTGTTTTATGTGGATATAAATGATGGATATATTTATTATGGAGGAATAAATGCTGAAGTGTTTTATCAGTATTTTGTTGGAATAGAGGTGTTGAAAATCGTCCGTATGTAGATTTCTGGCATTTTCTGTTTGGAATTTGGAAAAACTTTATTCTACAAAGTTGTAGTGAGTTTAATTTTCTATGAAATGGACATAAAATTAATATTTTTCTGATAAAATGGCTATTTATTATGAATTATTGAAGTTTCGAAAATAAATATTTTTTTATTTCAAACATGGGTGGGCCCCACTTTTGGTTGGTGAAAAAATGTGCTGAAATTTTATTTCAAAAATGGTGGGTGTGAATAGTAGCAGGTAAAGCCATCAGGTAGTAGGTTAGTCTGCTATGGCGTTCTAAGCATTTTCCTATAAATAGGGTGCTTAGTTAGAATTGAAAATCACACCAGAATCATAAGCTTTCTCTCTACATATTATCGAGCGTATTTTGTGAGTATTTAGATACTTTATGAGTTGTTATTCAGTGCAAGTTTTCTTCAGCCTTATACCTGATATTTCAGCCGGAAGTACTGTTCTTTTGAGGTAAGGGATGTTATTATCTTTGTAAATGATGTTATTCTTTCAATATCATTATACATAAATATTGGTATGAATTTTATTATGAAATTTTTACCTTTTTATGTCGAGGTTACTATTCACGTATACGGCACTATTCACATATACGACACTATTCATGAATACGGTACTATTCATGAAGTATGAGTTTTCTTGTGGAATTTCTACCTTTTTGTGTCGGGGTTACTATTCACGTATACGGCATTATTCACGTATATGGCACTATTCACGAATACGGCACTATTCACAGAAAAAAAATGAAATTTTCTTTTCTTTGTCCAAGTTGTCTATTATGGTTACTATCTTTGATTGTATCCATGTTTTGATTTTCATTCTTGAATTTTGCTCCACAATTGATTATTATAAAGTATTTTTGAACTTGGATAAACTAAAGTATGAATCCCAAATCTTTGATCTTTTATCTCACTGGATTCGTTTCTTAAAAATATTTTCATCATCCTCGGTCCTAAATGATGATATTACTGAATATCTTTGGCCTGTAGTACAAAGATGAATGATTAACTGATGAATATCTTTGGCTCGTAGTGCATAGATGAACAGGTGTTGAGATAAACATGACCAACTGGTGATACAAATGAATATCTTTGGCCTGTAGTGCCAAGATGAATATTTGATTCAAGATGTATATTGATTGATGTTACAGGGATAAAATATTGATGATGGACTTTTAGATTCATAGATGATAGTAGATTTTATTCTCTACTTAACTCTTCTAATGAATTGTTATTTCCGCTGCGAATATTGATCTAAAACTGGTTGTCCATTATATTTTATCTGATTTGTTGAAGGCTAACGATAATTTGTTGTTCATTATCTTAGTCATAATACTCTTTACTGGGCTAATTGAGCTCACCCTTTTCCTTTTTGTTCCATTTTTCTTCTCAGGAGGTGAGAATTTAGCAGGAACTAGCCGGGGTATGGAGTGATGATTCTAGAAAGTTGTTTTAGCAGTCCTCGCTATTTTTATAAAATAGTGTATCAATAATTGTAATGAGGACTCCTTTTGAGTTTAAATACTGTCTATTACACAATATTTGTATTTAAACTCACAGTATATGTGTTGTCGTATTTTCACGATAATTGTATTAATGAAGTTGTATTTGTTTCTGTACCATGTATTTGGCGACTCAGAATGGGTGATGTATACCTATTTTGGGGGCGTCACATACTTGCACGCCAACGAGGTATCAAGCTAGATCTTTAATCTTCCCTCTTTCCTATTGATGAGGAGTAAAGGATTTTGATGTCGATCTGCATATCATGTAGGTTCCCGGCTTTACACAACCTCGAGGGAATTGGTTCAGCATTCACTCCATGTACCAGGCTCTGCATCCTGACTATAGAGCTATTGTGCATGACTGAGGATTTGGGGCGTTCTTTTCCATCCTTCCCCGTCGCTGTCCCTGGGGTTACCTCAAGGCATTATCTGAGCGCTGGTTTCACCAGACTCAATCTCTCCATTTGTTGGACTGTGAGGTTATGACGAATGATTTGTTTGAGTTGTGATTCTGGGGACAGAATCCTTGTAAGGAGGGAAGGATGTAACAATCCAAAATTTTAATTATAATTTTTAAATATTTATTGAATTATATAAATATTTAATGGATGTGTTTATTGTTGAATAAATATTTGTTTAATTTGATTTGATTTGATTTGGTTAATTATTTGTTTAATAAATAATTAATGGGCTAAGGAAATTAATTATTATGAGATAATATTCTAATTTAATTTAATAATTAAGTTAGAGAGTGTATAATAATTAAATGATTTATTCAATAAATTATTATTAGAATTAATTAAATTAAGTATTAAAAACTTAATTAAATAAAGTGTGACAAATAACTATGTTATAAATGAGTTATTAAAATAAATGAAAGGAGTTTAATTTAATTTTTCCAAACAAGGCTTAAATATATTAAGTCTTTAATTTTTAAAGGGTTTTGCCAAACAGAGTCTTATGGCTTTTGGATTTTTGAATTTTGAAGTATTAATAATATAAATAAAATAAATTAAAATAATAAATAAAATATATTTATAACCTATACGTTATATTTGGTAACTAATATTACTTATTAGGTTTATTATGACTATATACGTTTCTTTTTACGCTTTGTTATCAGTTTAGTTTTTTTACGTCAAATGTATTTGGCATGTACTGATAACTAAGAAAAAAGAAGACAATTGTCAGAGAAAATTGAGAGACCAGAGAGAATTGAGAGAAAGACAAGTCTGTGATTCCAAAGCAAGTTCTGAGTTTTAGCAAGTAGTGGTCAAGCAAGTGAAGGTATGTTATATAACCCTTAATATATATGTTACGGCATAATTTTCTTGAGTATAAAGTCTATATACAATTTTCTGAAATCTATATTTTTATAAATTGGTTATGAGATTATGCGTATAGTATGATGGTGATAGTATAACTAGCATATATATGTATATATATGTGATTGTATGCTAAATTACGTATGCAAGAAAGAAATTTGTTTTTACAGGTGAATATATATATATATATATATATATATATATATATATATATATATATGTGTGTGTGTGTGTGTGTGTGTGTGTGTGTGTGTGTGTTTTAACGACGTGAGTTTCAATTTCTATGTTCTATGAATTCTATTTTTTCAAATTTTTGCTATACAACTGAATTATTGCAATTGTAAGTAGTTGTAATGCTAGAGTTTATGTTTAGACAAAGAATTGTATGTTAATTTCGTTTAAAAGAAAGAAAAACTATTTTTTAGTGTATGTTCTTATACATGGCTTATGACAGTAACAAATTTGATGGTTAAAGTGTATACGAATTGTAAAAAAAAATTGAACTGTGATTTTGTTAATTGGGTATGAAATAAAGATAACAAAGTTCAAAGGAATCAAGTTGGTGTATAATTATGGTTAATGTTCACTGTGTCAAGAAATATCAAAAATGGAGTTTTGTTGGTTTAAAAATTGGCTTTCAAGGATTTAAGTTTTCTGATATTGTTGTTTAGTTGTGTTTAATTAGTTTATGTATGATGGGTAACGTGTATGTGTAATTTGCATAAGTTATACATGTTAATTGGTGTTAGAAATTATGATACAGTAGCTTTGTTTTGTTCTTCGTTTTGTGTTCTGTAAGCTCGGAGCCTCAGTGCCAAAATCCGCGCCCTAGCTCTAAATTTCGCGCCTCAGCGCCAAAGTCAGAGCCAAAGCTCGACTTTCATGTGCATGATCTTGATCCACAATGAAAATTATGAACATGCAGTCACGGTTAGCGATGGGTCAGGAATGACTTTTGATTTGCACAAAAGTCTATAATTGTTGATGTAATGCAATACGATGATTGTTAAAAATATAATTTTTGTTATTGTGGTATTAGTGCTGAGAATGAGCATATTACTAATACTTAACGAGTTTTATTATTATTGTATTGATGAAATTTGACTATGTGGTTAACAATCAAACCATACATAAGATAGATACTTATCGAGTATTTGTAATGACTAATTGTATCCTAATGATATGTAATTAGGATATTGTGAATCAAACTATTACGGTTTAGCCTACAAGCAAGGCAAGTTCTCTAACTCAAACTCGAGTTGTTATTTTTCAAGTACGTTAGTGGATAATTATTGTTGATGATTCCACATCTAATATTATTATTGAATATTCGCATTATGGCAAGTTTTCTAACTCTACACTTCCGTTGAGCTAGTTCTATTGTTACATTGAGAAAGTTTATTGTTTCTAGTTCGATTATAATTATGCAAGTTTCTTAACTTCTTTCAATTCGTGTATTGAACGTAAGTATCTTATCCTTAACTTGTTATTTAGCATGCAAGTTTCTAAATTCTGATGCTCTAACGTTGAATAAGTTTTATCGTTCAATTATTATTTATTATGCATGCTCCATACTCAATTTTAAATAAGATTTCTAACCTTAACTTAATATTGTTCAAGCAAGGTATATTATAATTATTCAATGTTTATGTTCTTAGATTATTCCTAAAGCATGACCTTAGTATACAATGTTGATTCCGTTATGATTTATTCCATAACATAATGTTATTACCTTTTTATTCAACTACTCTGTAGTTGATGTTCATTGAATTCCAAATTACCTTGAAACGTATCTAAACCAAACTAACTTTGGGGCGGACTTGTATTCTAAATGCTGAGATGAACAACCCTATTATAGGGGATAATTTACGCATAGCGTTGAAATGTTTGTGCACAATACATTGTACAAAGGGTTGTTCCCCTAAGTAGGAGTCCCTATAGTCTTATGACTGTTAAAGTTTAAGTTGAAAGATTACTTATAACTATGGACATAGTTCGTGGTCTTATAACCCTCAGATGAATGATTCAGAATTTTGATTATCATTGATAGAACTTATTGTTCAGTTCTATTGAGCCTATTATTTGGCAATTGTTGTAAAGTTTTATTCATTATTATTTCAAGTGAGCTTTATTTGCTCACTCTTGCTTATATATGAAAGTATTATGCACACAAGCCAATCATATTTGATGATAAAGCATATACTTTGTAACAATCTTATTCATTTATTAATAAAAAGTATAAATTTATTAAAGGCTTTTAATTATCTACATGATGCTGTTTTATAATATGTGATAAACCCATAGTTTTAAGCAATGCTTTTAGAATAATGATGATGATCATTCTAATGAGATCTAAATTCTTAGAAAGCTTAAAACTAAAATAGTTTCCAATCGTTGGATTACTAAATTGGGGATTAGTAAATCCGGATAAATTGGTACATACGTTGCTTGCTCATTGGATGAGGATGATTGATCTCATGATCATTTGTGTGGAGACACTAAAGCAAGTATGTAGGTGCTTATTAGAGAATAAGTTCACTAAATGTGGCTCGCTAAGGAATACCTAATGGAGTTTTACTTTCCTGTCAATAGGAATTCCTGTAGTGATAGTAGTACAAGTGATCCTTGGACTTGAGATCATCATAGTATCTTGTGTATGATGAGTTATACTTTGACTTATTCCTTAAGACCCTTAGGGTATATCAAAGGGTATGCTTGGGTATAATAAGTTGAACATGGAGATAATGTATGATCAATAAAGAATCTACCGCTTCTAGTAAAAGAAGATATATGTCCTATGTGATTCGATAAATGACAACCCAATAGTCCTTGGTCAAGGCAGAATGAAATTAGAAAGGAGTTTCTAATTTTTATTATTTGGAGTTGTGCATTTAAGGATCGAAATACATATAATTAAATAAAATAAGACTTGACAGTAATTTCATGTCTTATATTTAATTGGGACATTGTATGGTAGAAGGATTGAATTGTACGGTAACTATTAACTCAAAGGTTCTTTTATGATTAATGTTGAAATCTATATTATCTGGAAAGTCGCGTTGATCATTGAAAGCTTATCCCTATTGTAGAATAAATATTATTTATTTAAATAAATTAATCGTTTAATTTATTTATTTAAATAAGATTAGAATTGTTCTAATTGATTTATTCACAACCGCTTTTAATATGGAGAACCTAAAGGGTCACACCATAAAAGGAAGAATAATTATTTAAGAAGTTAATGGCATAATCGTAATAATATGTTAAGTATATTTAATTTAATCTATGGTGATAGAATAAATTAAATAGCTTAATATTATTATTTAATATTTTAGAAATATTAAATATAAATTAATAAGAGGAGTCTTATTAATATTATTACAATTATTATTATTTTAATTTCTAAAAGAGTTTAGGAATTAATTTAATATAAGTACTCTCATTTATTCTTAATAGGATTAGGAGGAAAAATTAATTAAAGGAGTTTAATTAATTATCCATAATAAGATTAGGGAGCCCATTTAATTAAAAGAGTTTAATTAAATAAATAATACCTTATTTTAATTAAATAGGGTTACCTGATATCTTTATAAGAAGAGTCTTATATCAGATATCAAATATACGTGATTCCAATTGTTGGAGAGTACGCTCCTTTTGTATAGAGATAGAAAACTAGGGTTTGAGCCAAATACCCATCTTCTTGAATTCTTCTTCTTCCTTGGTGGATCACCTCTAGAGTCCAAACACTTGGGTGGCTAACGTTGATCAAAGGAAGGAACCAAACCCGGTGGATTCAAGTTGAACGCGAAAAGGATTGGAGGTGAACTTGTACTGAGGAAGCTTTGATCTTCAAGGTATGATTCTTGTTCTTTCTTTTTCGTTTAATTAATAATTGTGCATAAAGGGTGATCCGGATATATGGTTTGTAAAATTTTAAAACTCTGATTTTACACGTTTCCGTATATTTTTGCAATTTGATTGTGTTCTTGAATATTACAAACCTAACAGTGGTATCAGAGCCAAACCTTTATGCGAATTATTAATTGTTTTGATTTGATATATATGTTGATATATGTTTAGAACAATTTAATTCGGCATAATTTTATTGTATAAAATTAAAAAAAAAAAAACTGTAATTCAATTCGAGAATTGTATTTCGTTTTGCCGCTCTGTCACGGATTTTAGTTTCCACGGCTTGGTTATATATATAAATATAATAGTTATATTTTATATATATGTATATGTGATTCTTTACTAAGTTATCATGTCCCAGGTGAAAAAAAACAAAAAAAAACCACGTGAATCACCAAGGAAAAGTTATAATCATATTAACTTGTTTTAAAAAGTGATGACCACGTCATTTGTTTTTCTCCATAACATGATCTTGTATCATGTTTCATCCAGATTTTTTTCTCTCCGTGGCACGCTTTTACTGGATTCATGTATATGTAATCAAGGCATCGAAAACTAGATTCACGTAAGAAAAAGCGAAAATAATATTATATATTACTAAGATATATGTAATATATAATATTTCAATAATTTTATAATTAAAATAAAAAGTTTATTTTAATCTTAAAATAAAAATTTTATTTTAATAATAAAATAAAAAGGTTTTATTTTAATTTTAAAATTGAATTTCATGCTAATTAATTAGAGTTGGAATTGGATTCCATATAACTAATTAGAGTTGAAATTAGATTCTATGTTTCCTTAAATAAAGGAGTTTATTTAGATATGAAATAAGATTTCATATTATTCAAAATAAAAGAGTTTATTTGTGAATAGAAAAAAGAATCAGTCTTTCCTTAAATAAATGAGTTTATTTAGATATGAAATAAGATTTCATATTATTCAAAATAAAGGAGTTTATTTGTAAATAGGAAAGAGAATCCGTGTTTCCTTTAATAAAGGAGTTTATTTTTTTGGAATTGGATTCCATAATTAATTAAAATAAAGGAGTCTATTTTGATTAAAGATTTTGATTAAAATAAAATAGTTTATTTTATTAAAAATTGGATAAATTAAAATAAAATAGTTTTATTTTAATTTAAATTTGGATTAAAATAAAGGAGTTTATTTTGATTCAAAATTAGATTTTATGCTGACTAAATTTGCCCATTAAATGATATCAATATATATATTGAATGTTTATTATTAATGAGATGAATGTTATTTATTGATGCATATGATGATGTGTATGATAATAAATGGGATTGATTATGCACTATTGACCAATGTGATTGGATTTTATTTTAGTTGGATGCATGAATGTATAGGTTTTATTAAATGGGGTCTGCGTACCTCGTCTTCTCTAATTTTTTTCTTAATGTAAATTCTATCTCCCTCCTATGTACTTCCCCTTGACTGCTGATCAAGGTTTCTATTTATTTTAAATAATTTTGTAATAGGAATAATTAGAATTAATTTTGAAGAATTGGAGATCAAGGGACAAGGAGCGTGTGAAGACCCGTTTGTAATGGAACCCGGGTTTAAATGTAATAGTTATATTTAAATATTAATTCTTGCACCCCTAGGGTTTGACTTTTAGTTCACTTGGTGGCTCTAGTGAACCAAACTAGAATAAAAGTCCATAATCAATCCGGGTAGAATATAGTATTCTATATGTGCATGTTTATACTTTATATATATTATATATTATGCAAACATGCTTCGCATGTTCATTAATATGACGCGTATTTTATATATATATGTATATGCATGGCCAACAAGATGAGACAAATTAATAACAAACCCCTCAATTTTTATATTAAGTCTAGCGTTCAAAGATATTTGAAATATCGAACGTCGCCTTCTAACATGATAAAATTAATAGAGTATTAAATATTTAATATGAGTTTGTTGTGTCACCACAAGGCAAGTATTAAGTATTTAAGATGTAAATTTATCACATTTGATGCTTATAAAGAAAATTGAACAGTATTGTTTTGTTGCGTCACCACAAGGACAATATTTCTCTTTTTTGAATATATGAAGTGCTAGGTTGGACTTAACTTGGATAATTTTGATTCGGATGTGCCACCACTTGATCAAAATAATCTAAGAGGCAAAATACAAGGAGTTACATAGTTGATGTAATTGACAAGAGTTGTCTACCTATTTATTTATATATAGTTTGTTGTGTCACCACAAGGCTATATACATTTGAAATGGGATCCTTATTCTCACTAGCAAATCTTTAATTAGATTTTGCCGAACTATATATATTGAGGGTAATATAGTTTGAAGAAAATAGTGGGAGATACCAATTTAAAATAAGACCTAATTTATTTTGGTAATTAATAAAAGAATGTATGTTAAAATGTTGTTAATTACAAATTCATTTACAGAATTTTACAATGTCTAAATACTATCACTGCGAAGCATATTAGATGTTATTTAACCGGACCGAATTAAACGGACTGGTTAAGGAATTTGAGAATAGTTCTCATGGCTGAAAAGATGTCTTATGTTTTTAATACGCCTATCCGTGCAATGGTTGCAGACAATGCCTCTGAGGAAGAGATTGCTACTTTTAGAAAGTGGCAAGATGATGCACAGTTAGCTCAATGCATCATGCTCACATCCATGAGTAACGAGCTTCAGCGTCAGCATGAAACTATGGATATTTAATTTAATCTATGGTGATAGAATAAATTAAATAGCTTAATATTTATTATTTAATATTTTAGAAATATTAAATATAAATTAATTAGATGAATCTTATTAATATTATTACAATTATTATTATTTTAATTTCTAAAAGAGTTTAGGAATTAATTTAATATAAGTACTCTCATTTATTCCTAATAGGATTAGGAGGAAAAATTAGTTAAAGGAGTTTAATTAATTATCCCTAATAAGATTAGGGAGCCCATTTAATTAAAAGAGTTTAATTAAATAAATAATACCTTATTTTAATTAAATAGGGTTACCTGATATCTTTATAAGAAGAGTCTTATATCAGATATCAAATATACGTGATTCCAATTATTGGAGAGTACGCTCCTTTTGTATAGAGATAGAAAACTAGGGTTTGAGCCAAATACCCATCTTCTTGAATTCTTCTTCCTTGGTGGATCACCTCTAGAGTCCAAACACTTGGGTGGCTAACGTTGATCAAAGGAAGGAACCAAACCAGGTGGATTCAAGTTGAACGCGAAAAGGATTGGAGGTGAACTTGTACCTGAGGAAGCTCGGATCTTCAAGGGTATGATTCTTGTTCTTTCTTTTTTGTTTAATTAATAATTGTGCATAAAGGGTGATCCGGATATATGGTTTGTAAAATTTTAAAACTCTGATTTTACACGTTTCCGCATATTTTTGCAATTTAATTGCGTTCTTGAATATTACAAACCTAACAATATAAACATTACAGCTAAAGTTGAAAAGGTCGATGTACCTAGCACCAATAAAGGAAAAGGAAAGATGAACAAGTATTGAAGACTTGTAATATGTTGACATTTTTATTGTCAGACTTTATTTAAATTATTATAATGAAGTTATTTAATTTTCCGCATATGAATGTTTCTATTTAAAGGTTAGATAACCTGGGAGACTTTTATTAATGTAATCTTTTAATGGGAAGGTTTATTATTCAATTTTATTATGAATGGATAGTTAAATATGAATGTTTTTATTAAGTGAACACTAAATCCTGTGGGAATAAAGTACCAGGATTTGGGGGTGTCACAGAGGTGATGATGACACCGTTGGATTAGTGGTTTATCACAGGTATGGAGTTTGGAGGGGCACCAGTGCCTTGCACGGCGGATATTACCCCAACTACCATCAGATCCTTGCTAGGAGTTCCAGCGAAGGCGCTCAAGGGCAGGACTATCCGTACGGGTCCTTTAAGCGTAAATGCTATGAGTGGGCTGTTGAGCAAGCCCATACCAGCTGATGTCAGAATCAGGGATCGCATTCTTCGGTGATTGTTCCTGATGATCATTAGGGGCTGCTTTATAGTAGACAACTCTTCTACGGTGTCATTCGGTTTGATCAGTGCCACGCAACATGTGGACCGTATAGGAGAGTATGATTACGGTTCCTACACCTTTGCCTATTTCCTCAAGGGCATGCGTATGCGTTTGCAGGGCTTGACCGAGGATTGGTTAGGATTCTACCCATTTCTGTTGGTGAGTATTTCTCTTATAATTTCCCATGTATAGGTTAAGAGTGTTTACTGCCAGCAGATGTTTTGCCTTTGTGTTGGCAGTTTTAGGCCTATGAGAGGCTTCCATGTTTGTGTCCTGTGAGTGTGTTAGGTTTAGATAACTATCCAAGAGGACGGCGATGGAATCATTCCATACTGGCGGAAGTCCTTATAGTTGAGGGTTTTACTCATTGTCGCCTACAGCTGGAGTTGTTAACATCTGACGTCATCACATGGATTCCCTATTCTATAGAGCACTTGGCCATTAGATTTGGGGATGGGTACCCGACTGGTGTTGAGTACGTGATTTTCACTCGTAGAGTTCCTCTCTTTACTGATGGAGCATGGGAGCTCTATTTAGGAGAGCGTGTTATTAAAAGCACTATAGGAGAGATCCGTATGCCGATCTTGCCTCCCGTTAGGCGTTATTGGCATGTCGCAGATCACCCGTCATTGATATCCCATTGTTGGGTGTTGACGGTTTTACCTTTGTCGGAGGGTCCATGCACTCGTGAGATATTCCAAAGATGGTGGTCCCTCGTCTTTATTGGAGCCTGACCAAAACCACTCGGTTCATGGGGACATGGATCCGCAACTTTTATAAATAAAATTGAATTTCCTCTATTTATTATTGTTGAAAATAATAAGGTGTTAATTTGATATAATGCTTTGGTTATGGGTGAAATGTGCAAATTTTGCAAAATAAGCAAGTGGTTATAAAATATTCATTGTTGTTGGGGAATATTCGTTTGGTGGTGGAATATTCTTGTTGTAGGGAATATTAAATAAATGACGGTGCATGACCATTTTGGGCCCCATAACGGAAAAAGCGGTCGGATGAAGAAAATGACAAGTTTGAGTTTTTATAAATAACGGAGCGTAGTTATTCACAGATTAACAACTTTGTTGGAATACCCGAGTGGTTAAAATCTGATGTCTGGCGTGGTTGCGATAGCACTGCGGTATTGCACATATTTTTGAATTATTGATTCTTACGTGAAGAAGGCACTTTACTCGATAATTATTACGATAATTCTTATTCAATATTTTATTTTATTGATTCAATAATTGCTACGTTGATATTTTATATTATTGTTGTTTGATAATTGTCAACTGCATGATATTTCCCATTATCGGATCAATAATTCATATTATTTGAATAATATTATTAGATAGCATTATTGGCAATGTCTAAGGAAGTTACATCTAGGAAAGGGGTTTGGTCACCTAATTGCGGCGCGATAAGGAGAAATCCTTATCGAAAAGCCCCTCTTTCTCTTAGGAGCGACACGGTTGTCATAATTGTGATTACATAATATTATTTGTGAATAATTAATTATTGATTTATATGATAAGAAAATATTTATTTTATGTGGATATAAATGATGGATATATTTATTTTTTTGTGTGGATAAAATGAAGGAATTAATGTTGAGGTGTTTTATCGATATTTTGTCGGAATGGAGGTATTAAAAATCGTCCAGTATGTGGATTTGGGCATTTTTATTTGGAATTTGGAAAAACTTTCTTCTACAAAAGTTGTAGAAATTTAATTTCCTATGGAATGGACATAAAATTCGTATTTTTTTATAAAAAAAGGCTATTTATTATGAATTATTGAAGTTTTGAAAATAAATATTTTTATTAAAAACATGGTGGGCCCCACTTTTGGTTGGTGAAAAATGTGTGCTTGAAATTTTATTTCAAAAGTGGTGGGCGTGAATAGTAGCGAGTAAAGCATCAAAAAAATAGCGAGTATTTAGTTTTAGCTATGTAGCGTTTAAAGCATTTTCTATAAATAGGGTGCTTAGTTAGAATTGAAAATCACACGAAATCATAAGCTTTCTCTCTCTATATTATCGGCGTATTTTGTGAGTATTTAGATACTTTGTGAGTTGTTTTATTCGTGCAAGTTTCCTTGACCTTATATACATATATTTGATCGAAATCTTTGTTCTTTTGAGGTAAGGGATGTTATTTTCTTAAGTAAATGATATTATTTTCTTGATATCATTATCTTAAAATATTGATATGAATTTTATTGTGGAATTTTACCTTTTTTGTCGGGGTTACTATTCACGTATCTGACACTATTCATATCGACACTATTCACGATACATTATTCACGAATCTGACCTTTTTACTATTCATTCATTCAAAAAATAAAATTTTTCTCTTCTTTGTCCAAGATGTCTATTATGGTTTTATATCTTTGATTGTATCCATGTTTTGATCTTCATTCTTGAATTTTACTCCACTATGGTTTATTATGGAGTATTTTTGAACTTGGATAAACTAAAATCTGAATCCACTAATCTTTGATCTTTTATCTCCTTTGGATTCGTTTTCTTTAAAATATTTTTCATCATCCTCGGTCCTAAATGATGATATTCTTTGAATATCTTTGGCACATAGTGCAAAGATGAATGATTAAGATGATGAATATCTTTGGCGTAGTGCAAAAGATGAGCAGTGTTGAGATGAACATGACCAATTGGTGATACAAATGAATATCTTTGGCACATAGTGCAAAGATGAATATTTGATTCAAGATGTATATTGATTGATGTTACGAGGATAAAATATTGATGATGGACTTTTAAATTCATAGAAGATAGTAGATTTCATTCTCTACTTAACTCTTACAATGAATTGTTATTTCCATTGCGAATATTGATCTAAAACTTGTTGTCCATTATATTTTATCATATTTTTTGTTGAAGACTAATGATAATTTGTTGTATATTATCTTAGTCATAATATTCTTTCTTTGGGCTAGTTGAGCTCACCCTTTTTCCTTTTTGTTCCATTTTTCTTCTCGGGAGGTGAGAATATAGCGAGGAACTAGTCGGGGGTATGGAGTGATGGTTCTAGAAAGTTGTTTTAGTAGTCCTCACTATTTTTTTTGTAAAATAGTGTATCAATAATTATAATGAGGACTCCTTTTGAGTTTGAATCTTTGTCTATTAGACAATATTTGTATTTAAACTCACGATATATGTGTTATGCGTATTTTGCGACAATTGTATTAATGAAGTTGTATTTGTTTACTATACCATGTATTTGGCGACTCGAGAATGGGTGATGTATACCTATTTTGGGGCGTCACGGTTAGTATCGAGCTTAGGGATATGGTCTCTGGCGGAGATCGGGAATAGAACTAGGAGGGAGAGCAGAGTAAATCCTTTATTTAGTGTGTCCTACCTAAGCTTATTTGTTTGGTTGGTTGATCGGAGCATATAGTTATTATGTGGCATGTTAATTTCTTTAATTAACCCTTGTTTTATGGCGATGTTTGAGAATGGCGGTTGGAAATATTAACAATGGAGTGAATGAGGCCAGTGGAGACACCTTTAATCACCACCCGAGGCGTGCAACATGAAGGCAATATTCCTCCTGTAAACAACACTCTAGAACAAATGATGAATGATGGGATGTTTAGAAGCTTTTTGCGATTCATGCAAAATCGAGACGAGGGAGACTTCGTGTACAAAATACGGTGGAAATGATAGCAATCTGCGACTTGTCACAACACAAAGCGATTTCAAGAGTTGGGACCACGAAGAATTTGTGGAAAGCGGGATCCGATCAAAGGCGGAAATGTGGGTTAAACAAATTACCAAGATATTTGATGTCTTGGGATGCGCGGAGGAACAAAGGTTCCATTCGCCACCTTTATGTTTAAATGGTGAAGCGATTCTTTGGTGGGAATCGTGAAGCGTACCCGACTGCCCTTTTCAATATGTCTTGGGAAACGTTTGAAAAACTGTTCAATGACAAGTACTTTCTGAAAGTATTAATCATATGAAGGAGGTAGAGTTTATTAGTGGAACAAAACAACATGGCGGTGTCCCCGATCTGAGGCTAAGTTCGCGAGTTATCGGTTTGCACCTCATTTGGTAGAGAATGAGGAGCGAATGGCGTGGATGTTTACGAGAGGTCTAAAACCGAGATTGACAATATCTTATCTCTCATAAATTTTCTTTATATTAGGATGTTGTAAATAGGGCTCAATTATTAGGCGAGATAATGAGTATGTTCAATGAGGGACCACAACCGAGGGTCATCTGGGTGGCGGCGATCATCGAACAATGACAACCGGTGGGGAGGAAAACATTCGGACAAAAGCGGTAACCACTCTGGTGGTAATCGTGGCCATGATAATAGAAGAAGCGAGTCGGGGAGAGATTTCAAAAGAAGGTACTAAACAATGATAACGTGAAGGCGTCGGCACCAACATCAAGCTGTTTCTAGGGGAGGAGAGCGATCATCGGGTCGTTTGTTATAAATCTTGGAAAGAGGACACATCATTGACGCCCACAACAATCCAAGGTGTGTTATAAGCTGTGGAAAGGAAGGTCATATAGCTAGAGATTGTCTTGTAGCGAAACCAAGTCCAACGGGGATGGTGACTCAAAAGGCTATCCCGGACAAGTCAAAATCGGTGGTTCTGGAAGGCGTTTGTCGTGGCCCCCAAAAAGCGAGGAACGAGCGAGGTGATCACGGGTAAGCTAATCATAAACTCTTGCGAAGTTTATACCTTATTAGATCTGGGTTCTACCCATTCTTTTATCTCTCTCTACTTGTGCTCAACGTTTGAACTTGACTCAGGAGAAATTAGACTTTGACTTATCTGTTGAGACTCAGTTAGGAGAAACTTTCATTACATCTATTTATAAATCTTGCTTGATTCAAGTTGGAACCATCACATTACTGTCGATCTTATTTCTTTGAAAATACTTGCATTTGATGTGATTTTAGGGATTGATTGGTTAACCACTCATCATGCTAAAATTGATTATTTTAAATAAGGTTGTTAGTTTTCATATTCTAACCAACTTTGTTATGCGAATTCAAACAACCAAACCACTAAAATCAATCAACTTGTCATATCAAGCCATAAAGCTATTCGTTTATTGAAAAATGGATGTCAAGCTTTCTTAGCCCATATCACGGACTTGAACAAAAACACGTCGATTTGAATAATATTTACATTGTTAGTGAATTTCTGACGTATTTCTGAAGAACTTCGGTCTACCCCGAGCGTGAAGTTGAATTCTTTATTGACCTTGAAC
Source organism: Panax ginseng (assembly GCA_020205605.1). Lineage (NCBI taxonomy): Eukaryota > Viridiplantae > Streptophyta > Magnoliopsida > Apiales > Araliaceae > Panax > Panax ginseng. The sequence goes on from CM035148.1 coordinate 99,163,604, forward strand.
ACAGTACAAAAGCCCATTTCTAAAACCCCATATCGAATGGCTCTATTGAACTTGAGGAGTTAAGGTCCAACTACGAGGTTGTTGTTGGACATCGGTTTCATTAGTCTAGTACATCTCCTTGGGGTGCTCTGTTTTATTATTAAAGAAGAAAAAGATGGGAGTATCGACTTTGTATTGACTACTCTTGGGAATTGAACCATGTCACCATCAAGAATAGGTATCCATTACCTCGCATTGATGACTGTTTGACCCGATTGCAAGGAGCACAATTCTTTTCAAAGATCGATCTTAGATTACGGATATCATCGGTGAAGATTAAAAGCGAGGATATTCAGAAAGGCGCCTTGAGAACTTCGATGCGGGCATTATGAATTCTTAGTCATGTCTTTTGGATTGACTAATGCTCTGTTTGCTTTCATGGATATGATGAACCGTGTGTTCAAGGAATATTTGGATCGATTCGTTGTTGTCTTTATTGATGACATCCTCATCTATTCAAAAGTAGTGAAGATCATGAGCACCATTTGAAGTTGGTACTTCAAAAGCTTCGTGATAACAAGCTATATGCCAAAATTTGAAGAAATCTGAGTTACGGCTTGAGGAAGTAGCATTCCTTGGGCGCGTGGTGTCAAAACATGGAGTATCTGTTGACCCAAGCGAAGATTGAAGCAATACAAAGTTAGGAACAACAAAATCGGTGGCCAAAATCGTAGCTTTACGGGCTTAGGTTGGGTTATTATCGGAGATTCGTGGAAGGATTTTCTCGAATCGCTACTCAGTTAACTTCGGTGACTCGGAAAGATACAAAATTTGTATGGAGCGAGGAATGCGAGAAGAGTTTCCAAGAGCTCGAGAGGAGACTCATTTGGGCACTTTGTTACGACAATACCATCTGGTTCGGATGGATTTGTTATCTCTGATGATGCTTGAGGCAAAAGGGTTAGGATGTGTTCTCATGCAACATGGGAAAGTCATAGCCTATGCCTCGCGACAACTCAAAAAAGAATATGAGAGGAATTATCCTACTCATGATTTGGAGTTAGCGTGATCGTTTTTAGCGTTGAAGATCTGGAGACACTACTGTATATGGGGAGAAAGTGGAGATCTATCTGAGATCATAAAAAGCCTCAAATATTTCTTCACCCAAAAGGAACTCAACATGCGGCAACGGCGTTGGCTCGAGTTGTTGAAAGATTACGACCATACCATCGATATCATCTGGAAAAGCAAGCGTGGTAGGTGGCGCATTGAGTAGAAGATCATATGCGAATGCGAGTGCGATGTTGTTAACACAAAGAAGCCCATTTTGTATGACTTGCAAAGGATGGAGATAGAGTTAAAGGCTCAAAGTACCCGTGTGATGATATCAAACATACGAGTAGAACCAGACTTTAATCGATAAAGTTAAAGTTGCTCAAGCTACTCACGGACACGGAGGCGATGCGTATGAAGAAGAAAGTGTGCAAGAAGGTGTTATTCGAAGCGAGAATCGAATCGATGAAGAAGGAATACTTGAGTCAACTCCGGACTTTGTGTTCTAACGATTACGACTTGAAGCATAGAATCATGATGGAAGCACACAACACACCATTTGCAATCCATCATGGGAGTACCAAAATGTATCATGATCTTCGACATACATTTTGGTGGAGCAATATGAAGAGAGAGATCGCGGAGTTTATCTCGAGGTGTTTAACTTGTCAACGTGTAAAGGCGGAGCATCAAGTGCCAAAGGGTCCATTGCAACCACTTGAGATTCCGAAATGGAAGTGGGAACACATTACTATGGATTTCGTTATGGGTCTTCCCAAGGTTTCTCAAGGCATAGATGCGATTTGGGTTATTGTTGATAGATTAACCAAGTCTGCTCATTTCTTGCCTATCTGGAGACTTATTCCTTGAGCGTCTTGCTTTCGTATATCGTGAATGAGATTGTGAGATTGCATGGCATGCCGGTATCCATAGTTTTGGATCGTGACCCAAGATTCACTTCACGATTTTGGGTTAGCTTGCGAGAAAGCTATGGGCGCGAATTCTGATTGATTCGGCATACCATCCTCAAATGGACGAGGCAATCGAAAGGACTATTCAAACTCTTGAAGATCTATTAAGACTACTGTGTCCTAGATTTCAAAGGGAGTTGGGATAAGTACCTACCATTGGTGGAATTCTCCTACAACAACGATTATCGAGCAAGTATAGGTGTGGCTCCATTTGAAGCATTGTATGGAAGAAAATGTCATTCTCGATATCTTTGGGATGAGGTGGGTGAAACAACGTTGTTGGGACGAGAATTGAGTACGCATGACTACTGAGAAAAGATCCAAATGATTCGACAACGTATACAAAGCGGCACAGGATCGACAAAAGAGTTATGCGGATCTTCATCCGAAAGGGCGTGGAATTTAATATTGGGGATCATGTATTGTTACGTGTTGCTCCATGGAAGGGAGTTACAAGATTTGGGAAGAGAGAAAAGCTCGATCCATGATTTGTTGGTCCATTTGAGATTCTTGACCGAATAGGAAATGTGGCCTATAGACTCGCATTACCTCAAGCATGTCTACGTGTTCATAATGTTTTCACATATCTATGCTTCGTAAATATGTGAAAGACCCAAACCACATTATTGAGTTAGAACCCGAGGCGAGATAGCCAAAGATTTAACGTCTGAGGAGGTACTGTTAAGATCTTGGATAGGAAAAGAGCATGTCCTACGCACAAAGGTTATACCACAAGTTAAGGTTTTGTGGAGGAACCATCTTTATTGAAGAAATGACACAGGAGTTGGAATCGAAAATGAAAGCGAGGTATCCTCACCTTTTGAAACACCGAGTGCGTCGTCAATTTCGAGGATGAAATTTCATAAGGAGGGAGGTTTGTAAGACCCCAACTTTTATAAATAAAATTGAATTTCCTCTATTTATTATTTTGAATAATAAGGTGTTAATTTGATATAATGCTTTGGTTATGGGTGAAATGTGCAAATTTTGCAAAATAAGCAAGTGGTTATAAAATATTCATTGTTGTCGGGAATATTAGTTTGGTGGTGGAATATTCTTGTTGTCGGGAAATATTAAATGCGATGGTATGACCATTTGTGGGCCCCATAATGAAAAATGCGTCGGATGAAGAAAATGACAAGTTTGAGTTTTTATAAATAACGGCGTAGTTATTCTGAGTTTAACCTTTGTTGGAATACCCGTTGTTAAAATCTGATGTCTGGCGTGGTTGCGATGGCACACGGTATTACACACGATATTTTTGAATTATTGATTCTTACGTGAAGAGGCCTTTACTCAATAATTATTACGATAATTCTTGTTCAATATTTTATTTTATTGATTCAATAATTGCTACGTTGATATTTTATATTATTGTTGTTTGAATAATTGTCAACTGCACAATATTTCCATTATCGGATCAATAATTCATATTATTTGAATAATATTATTAGATAGCATTATTGGCAATGTCTAAGGAAGTTACATCTAGGAAAGGGTTTGGTCACCTAATTGCGGCGCCCGATAAGGAGAAATCCTTATCGGAAAAGCCCCTCTTTCTTGGGAGCGACACAGTTGTCATAATTGTGATTACGTAATATTATTTGTGAATAATTAATTATTGATTTATATGATAAGAAAATATTTATTTTATGTGGATATAAATGATGGATATATTTATTTTGTGTGGATATAAATGAAGGAATTAATGTTGAGGTGTTTTATCGATATTTTTTGTCGGAATGAAGGTATTAAAAATCGTCCATATGTGGATTGGGCATTTTCTGTTTGGAATTTGGAAAAACTTTCTTCTACAAAGTTGTAGAAATTTAATTTCCTATGGAATGGACATAAAATTCATTTTTTTACGATAAAAAGGGCTATTTATTATGAATTATTGAAGTTTGAAATAAATATTTTTATTAAAAACATGGGTGGGCCCCCTTTTTTTGGTTGGTGAAAAATGTGCTAAAATTTTATTTCAAAAGTGGTGGGCGTGAATAATAGCGAATAAAAAATCGGTAGCGAGTTAATTTGCTTTATGGCGTTACAAGCATTTTCTATAAATAGGGTGCTTAGTTAGAATTGAAAATCACACGAAAATCATAAGCTTTCTCTCTATATATATCGGCGTATTTTGTGAGTATTTAGATACTTTGTGAGTTGCTATTAGATTGCAAGTTTCCTTGACCTTATACATCGATATTTAGTTAAATCTTATTCTTTTTGAGGTAAGGGATGTTATTTTCTTTATAAATGATATTATTTTCTTCAATATCATTATGCTTGAAAATATTGATATGAATTTTATTGTGGAATTTCTACCTTTTTGTGTCGGGGTTACTATTCACGTATATTTATCGGCCTTTATATTCACGTATCTGACACTATTCATCACGTATTCACGATATCTCGACACTATTCACGAAAAAATGAAATTTTCTCTTCTTTGTCCAAGATGTCTATTATGGTTACTATCTTTGATTGTATCCATGTTTTGATCTTCATTCTTGAATTTTACTCCACTATGGTTTATTATGGAGTATTTTTGAACTTGGATAAACTAAAATCTGAATCCCTAATCTTTGATCTTTTTATCTCCTTTGGATTCATTTTCTTTAAAATATTTTTCATCATCCTCGGTCCTAAATGATGATATTCTTGAATATCTTTGGCACATAGTGCAAAGATGAATGATTACTTGATGAATATCTTTGGCTAGTAGTAGTGCAAATGAGCAGGTGTTGAGATGAACATGACCAATGGTGATACAAATGAATATCTTTGGCACATAGTGCAAAGATGAATATTTGATTCAAGATGTATATTGATTGATGTTACTGAGGATAAAATATTGATGATGGACTTTTAAATTCATAGAAGATAGTAGATTTCATTCTCTCTTAACTCTTATAATGAATTATTTTTCTATTGCGAATATTGATCTAAAACTTGTTGTCCATTATATTTTATCTATTTTTCTGTTTGAAGCTAACGATAATTTGTTGTTCATTATCTTAGTCATAATATATCTTTTCTTGGGCTAGTTGAGCTCACCCTTTTCCTTTTTGTTCCATTTTTTCTTCTCGGGAGGGTGAGAATATAGCGGGAACTAGCCCAGATATTCGGGTATGGAGTGATGGTTCTAGAAAGTTGTTTTAGCAGTCCTCACTATTTTTGTAAAATAGTGTATCAATAATTGTAATGAGGACTCCTTTTGAGTTTGAATCTTTGTCTATTAGACAATATTTGTATTTAAACTCACATTATATGTGTTTGTCGTATTTTTGCGACAATTTGTATTAATGAAGTTGTATTTGTTTACTATACCATGTATTTGGCGACTTCGAGAATGGGTGATGTATACCTATTATACAAATATTGTCATCTAAATAATATACAAACTCAATGGGGTCCTCATTACATTTATTATCACACTATTTAATAGAATAATGAGGACTACTAATACTATCATCTCGGTCCATCACTCCATTCCTCGACTCGTCCCAAATATATTCTCATTTTCTTCAAGAGAACGAAGAAAGAAAGGGTGAGCTCAACTAGCCCAAGAAGAAATATTATGACTAAGATAATGCGTAATAAATTATCATTAGCCTTAAACAATGGTTAAACGATACAATATAACAAACATCAAGTTTAAGCTGCGGTGAACAAGCAATCCATTAAAAGAGTCAAGTAGAGAATAAAATCTACTATCTTCTATGATTTAAAAGGTTTTTCATCACTTTTATCGCTGGGACTCAACTTAATAAATAATCCACATCATCAAATCACCCCTGCACTACGGCCAAGGATATTCTTTAGTATCACGACCACAACTATCCATGTACTACGAGCCAAGAATATTTGTGTATTCATTAATGGTCATGATCATGCCAACAACTGTTCATCAATGCACTGCGGCCAATGAGGACTTTTATCACATCATTTGTAACATTACGGTCATGATTATACCAATAATAATCCTCGGTCATAATCATACCAAGTCCATCTATGCACTCTGAATGCCACAGATGACTTTTAACAAAATATAAACATGAGGATGATGACAATGATATAAGAATTCAATAAAACAAGTTCAAGAATTAATTTATCTAGGAACCGATAACGTCCCAATTGTCAACATGATATTTGCTTTGTAGAGTAAAATTTAAGAATGCTCGTAAGAATATTTCCATGAAAAGATCTTTGGATGAAGCGCAAATATCAAGGATATTCCACTAATTTAAGTGGAGTATAGAAGTCAAAGTTTTAATCAACCGAGTATAATAAAGAATGGAATAACAAAAAAATCACCATGCATGCGATGATCAAGACAGGTGATTATTCCAATGAATAATAAATAACGAGAACCGGTCCCATGTAAAAACGCATGTGATGTGATATTCCAACAAAATAATAAATCTTGGAACCAGTCCGTAGAAATGCATGCACACGATATTCCAAATGTAATAATAAAGACTGGAACTGTGTCCCATGTAAAACGCATGCAGAGATAGGATATTCCAACGTAATAATAATAAAGACTAGAATAACAGGAGAATTTCACCAAGTATAGGAAGTCCGCAGATACAAAGTTATTCCAATGAATAATAATAAAGAATGGAATAACAGAAGTTCTCTTCATGAATACAAAAGAAATACCCCCTACCTTAAGAAGAATAATACTAGATATATAAGTAGTGAAGTAGCAGAATAATATTCTTCTTTCTCTCTATAGTTTATCTCTCTAGAGTTTCAGTGAATTCGTAAGAAATAATGATGGAATGAGCTTCTATTTATAGAAAAATGGACTGCATAATAACTAACTCATGAATGATCCAGATTGATTTACTTTAATCTGATGGTCCATATTTAAAGCAAAATCTTTTAAATAAAATAAAATATATTCTATTTATAATCTAATAAAACGAATAACTTTATAAAAGATTTTACTATGCAAATACTATGCAGGCACTATGCAAACACTATGCATAATAAAATATAATATATTCTAATTATTGTCTAATAAAACAAACTTTATAAAAGTATTCTGTTTTATATAAAAAGATTTTACTATTAGCCTAATAAAACGAATAACTTTATAAAAGTATTCTATTTTATATAAAAAGCTTTTCGTTTTATTACATTAATAATACCAATAAAACAAAACTGGTGACTTATCACATAAGCATCAATAATCAATACCGCAGTGCTACTATGCAATCACGCCAGACACTATACTTTTACTACCGAGTAGTTCAACAAAGATTAATGGTAAAACTTTCGCGTTATTTTTAATAAAATATTTTTGTCGTTTTCTCAATCCGATAATAATTTTGTTATGGGGTCCACCAATGATTGTGCTTGTTGTATTTAATATTCCTCGTTAAAATGAAATTCCCAACCAATCGAATATTATATACAACTTGCGTACTTTGCAAAATTTATAAATATTACCCACAACTATAACATTATATCAAATTTACTCTATAATATTCAAAAATGATATTTATAGAAAATTCATCTTTATTCAAAAAGTTGGGGTCTTGCAGCAGGGGTATTTACAGGCAGTTCGGTCATGTTGTACGTGTGGTTTATGTCACACTTGAGATCGATTGGGACCTTCCGCAGACACGGGTACTGTTTTACCCAGGATATAGCCATATCCTACTCCTTTCAGCCATCGGAGTGTATGGATGTTATGTATTGGTCGGTATTTTTGACGGAGATCAGTGATCCGTTTGGCATTCTGCCGTGTACAGGGCTTAGCTCACCCTACAGCTTCATTACTCATGCTCCAGGCATGGACTATCTCCCTCTGGCTGGTTTGAGGGGAATGACTACCTACCACCCACTGGCCGTGATGTCGCAGTTTGACCAGTTTCAGGACTTCCATCCTTTTGAGGGGGCGCTAGGTCAGCGTTTAGCTTCTCACCATCTATCAACAGAGGATCGATCCCGGGTGTATGCATGTTGGGATCAGCGTGAGATAGCTGCTTTTTCTGTTAGCCATCCGAGTTGTTCGCCAGAGTATTCTATGTGGATGGAGACAGAGACTTCATCGGCCGCGGTAGTATCCACAGTGCCGAGTAGTGATTCAGACGATGGAGAGCCCATGGAGGACATTGATTCCCACATCGAGGTGGAGCCATTTACTGGGTTGCCAACATCTCCTTTAGATTCCCCCAATACTAGCACTGTTGTGATCCAAAGATCCAAAGACAAGATTGAAAGCAAGAGTCTTCATCTGATGACCTTTGAGAGAGATCAGGCTAGAGCCTTGATGTTGACTGCTCTTGATACCAAGCGCTCTGTAGTTAATTAAGAATGCAGATCAAAAAATTTAGTGTACTAAAACAGATAAATGGCATGTCAAAACTGAAACACAACATCTAAGCCACACCGCCTCAAGTACGCCATTCAATTAAGACTTTTAAAAATTTTAAAATTTTAGTTGTATTCAATAACACACTTAAAGAGTATAAAAATTTACTGGTATTCAATTACAACTTTTGTAATATTTTTAAAAGTGAAGTGGTATTGAATTGAGACTTTTACAATGTCTATAAAAATATTTTGGTATTCAAAAAGTCATAATTTTTTTACATTTCTATCAAATGGTAGAGTTTGATGACTTTAGAAGAAGAGATAATCATATCAAAAGTCTGACCTCATCTCTAAAGACTTCCAAATATTTGAAAAAGGTTGAAGATGAATAAAGGAGAAAGAGAAAGAGATAGAGGAGATCAAACAAAGAATAGAAAATAAAATAATATATATATATATATATATGTGTGTGTGTGTGTGTGTGTGTGTCTCACTTTCTCTCTCTACCTCAATCCTCTATTATAGCATATGAGGAGAGAGAAAAAAGAGGAGGGGTTAAAAGGAGGGAGTAGCGTTAAGGATTTCAAAAAGAACCAATGGTATAAATGGAGATGACAAATATTTTAAGGTTGAATGACACTTATGTCCCTTCAAGTTTTCACTAACTTTTAAAGTCATACATAAAGTTCATTTTTCGTCACTTACGTCCTTAAAGTGACATTTGTTGGTGTTTCTGTTCCTCCTACCCGATTTTACCCCAACCCAACCCATTTTGACATAACACGACTAAGTTTTACCCAACCCCAATTTTTAATATTTTAAAATAAAATAATTATTTTTCATTTTTTAAAATTAAAAAATTATGTTTAATATTTTAATAAAATATTATTTTTAAATAATAATTATATTTACTATTTAAATATGTTATTATTTTTAAACTAATAATGATTTTAAATTTTAAAATTAAAAAATTATTTTAAAAATAGTTATTTTTAATATTTTAAAAGAAAATATTATTTTAAAACTCAAAATTAAAATTATATTTAATATTTTAAAATAAAAATGTTTTATATAGTTTTTAATAATTATTATTTTAACATTTTAAAAGAAAATATTATTTTCAAAAAAAAATAAAATAATAAGAATATTTAATATTTTAAAGTTATTTTTTAAATAATTTGGAAAATAATTATTATTGTTAATATTTTAAAATAAAATATTATTTTAAAAATAATAATTATATTTTATACTTTAAAATAAAATAGTTTAAAAAATAATAATTATTTGTAATATTTAAAATAAATTATTATTTTTAAAAGTTTTAAAAATAATAATTATTTTAAGGAAAAATATTAAAATATTTATTTTTTTTCAAAAATGAGTAAAATTTCATAAAATATAGATTCAAAAAATTAAATAAGAAAATAAAACTTTATTTTAGAAAAGTAGATTTTTTTCATTTTTATGTAAATCTTTACTTTGAGAAGAAAAAAAATAGTTAATATTTTTACCATTATTATATGTATTCTTAATATTAAAATTTTTAAAAACAAAACTAAAAATAAAAATAAAAATAAAAAAATAATAAAAATAGATTTAATTTTTATTCAAAAAATAAATTAAATTTTTTAAAGTAATTATTATTTTGGGAAAATATTGAAAATTTCCCATTTTATAAAAAAAATGAGTAAAGTTTTATAAAATATATATTCAAAAAATAAAACTTTATTTTCATAAAAAAAAGATTAATTTTAAAGATTTTAAATTTTCATAAACATAATTAAGATTTTAAAATTTTTAACTTTGCTTTTTTTTAATCTATATTTTATAAAACATTACTCATTTTAAAAAAAATAAAATTTCTAATATTTTTCCTTAAAATAAATTTTTTAAAATAATATTTTATTTTAAATATATAATTATTAATTATTTTAAAAAAATAATTTTTATATTCAAATTATTTTAAGGAAATATTTTATTTTAAAATATTAAATTAATTTAATATTTATTTTTAAAAAATATTATTTTTCATTTAAAATATTAAAAATAATAATTATTTTAATAAAAAATTTAATTTTTAAATACTAAATATAATTATTATTTTAAATAAAATATTTTCTTTTAAATTATTAAAAATAACTATTTTAAAATAATTTATATATTTTAAACTATTAAATATAATTATTTATTTTAAAATATTAAAATTTTGGGTTGGATCAAACTGGGTCGGGTTGTGTCAAAAATTTGTTAAAATGAATCGGGTATGAGAAAAGGAAACGCCAAAAAAAATATAACTTTAATGACCTAATTGACAAAAAATAAACTTTAGGGATGACTTTGAAAGTGAGTGACAACTTGAAGGGACAGAAGTGCAATTCAACCATATTTAATATCATTTTATATTTCTTCTTTACCATTAAAAAAATCTTATTTATTATATTTGTAAGTATTTAAGAGGTATTTTGTTTTATATTTATTTTTAAAAGTAATAAATTTGTTAATTTTGTTATTTGTTGAAAATTATAAATTGTTAGTTTAGCAATAATAACTTGATAGGAAAACGACAATGGACAATTTTAAAATTGAAATTGTTATTTTATATTATTGTTAGTAGAAAATGATTTTTTATGAAATATAAAAATTATAAAATAGGATATTTTCTTGTAATAGACTGAGTATGATCTAATAATTCAACTTCAATAATGCCTTTTATTTCAAATTAGGTTGTGATATGGTCAAAATATTTTAATATTATTTAATATCGTACTCATTTCATCTAAAATATAAAATCTTTATTGACTTTTTAACAATTAATATAAGCTGCAAGATATATTAAAAGTATATAAAAGTCTATCAAAGTCTTGGTAAAAAGTCTATAAAAGTCTGTCACTTATTTTATGGAGTTTTAAAAATAATTTTAAAAATCTTTAAAAGTGATTAAAATTCACAAACTCTACAAAAGTCTGTCATTTTAAAAAAATATTTAAAAGTTTTTTATTGAATACACTATCCTTAAATAACAATTATAGAATATACATAAATGAACATAGATCTTGCAGAAACAAACCCCAAGTTCTTATATATATTCCATTAGCCAAAACCCAACCCTTAATTTGAACATGTTAATTGTCAAAAATCCCACATCTCCCCGCACAAGGAAAAAGAACATTCATATGAGCCTATCATAAAGGTGCACAACAGGCTTGCCTGACCTGGTTCGACCTGGGCCTGCCAGGCTTTAGTCGTTGACCAGGCCAGGCTAGGCTTATCTCACAGAACTTTGATCTGATCAGATCTGTAGGCCAGGACAGGCCAGGCTTGGGGCAGACTGATTCTTCACCCTTTTTTTTTAATGTCCATGCATGTAGCCTGCGGCAGTGCTGGGGCTTGGGGTAGTGGGTATTGGCAGTTAGCAGCTAGCCTTCTTTTTCCACCTAGCTTGTTATTTTTTATTTTTTGCTCCTTTTGGTCCAAATATCCAATCAAATCATCATCCATCATTCCATCAATTCTCATCTAAATTTCAATTTTCAAGGCTATAAGTTCGGACAATATACTCCACTCTATATTTCATCATTTCATGCTAAGATTACTAATATGTTACATTGTTACTTAATAAACTAACTATTAATATTAAATTTGAATTAACTAACTTAGTAACTTATGAATATTAAATAAACTAAGTAGTACATTAATATTAAAATTTAATCAACTAACTGATTAATATTAATACACTAACTAGTATATTAATATTAAATTTAAGTGACTAATTTATTAATATTAAATAAACTAATTAATATATTAATTAAATGTAATTACTATTTATAATAAATCAATAATGAATAATTAAACTTTTAAACTTGATTGATTTATTAATTAGAAATTATGTATTACAAACTTACAACTAACAAATTACAACAATGAATAAGTAATAATTTATTGAATCACTAATGTCTAATTTGATGAATAATTATAAGTTTGTAACTTTAAAGTATAACTTAAACAATAATAAAAAAATGAATCGGTTACAAATATTTGTCTTCAAAATTTTTTAAAATGTCTTCAAATCTTCAAAAAATATATCTTCAATCTTCATGGATGTACATTTTCGGCAGTTCCTGCTCTGACTTCGAGATGTTCCGAGCTATCTTGATCGTCTATTACGTCTTGTATTCTTCTTTGTGCGGCAAGATAATCTCTATAGCAAATACATATCTCCAACGAATCTGAACAAAGTCTACTTCTTTTTTCATCTAGTACCCTGCCAGATAAAGAAAAACAAGATTCCGAAGCTACGGTACTAGCTTGGATAGTTAGTAAATCACGGGATATGGCGGCCAAAGTAAGATATTGTCGGTTATGATTTTTCCAAAATGCAAGTATATCAAAATTTTCAAATTCTTGATCGGTTATAAAAACTTCTAAAATCAAGATTACAATATAAACCAAGTTCGCTTTAAACTAGCTTGTGTGTGATGAAGTTTTTGGTTTTTTTGATAATGATTTTAATAATGATGAAAACTTAGAAGATGAAGGGGTGGGGTGGTGCGTGTAGATGTAGCATATATAGACTCATATTGTCTATAAAATTCAAAGAAATGTATTATTAAAATTTAGTTTAATATAATCAATATATTCAGTACCTATATTTTCTACTATATCTTCTAAAATACTTTCCACACCTTCTAATTTTATTACGGGGTTTAACGCTGCTGCACAAGTAATAACAGTAGGCATATATTCAAAATATTTTTAAAATTTTTCTTCCATACTAAAAATAAGGTTACTCCAAAAAGGATCATATTTATATTATTGAAACACATTTGTTATTTCCAAACATGCAAATAGAACATGATGAATTGTATGATAATAAACACCACTTAATATTTTTGTGTGTTTTTTAAAAACTTTAAGAATATTTAAAAGTTGACATAATAAATCTCAGTCTTGATTTGTTATTTCATGATCAGTCTGTGTGTTATAAAACTCCATAAGTATATTTTGATGTTTATAAACATCTTTAAATAAATCATATGTACTATTCCATCTAGTGTTATTATCAAATTTTACTCTTTTAAAATTTTCACCTCTTGTATGACAAAAAGTTCTAAAATCTTGCGTTCTTCTATTTGAACCATATATATAACCAATCATAAAATGAATTTTATTTATTCTCGTTTGCAAGTAAGTGAATCCGGATTGTATAATCAAATTTATTATATGACATACACATCTAACATGAAAAAATACACCATTTACTACAGGTTTTAAATCATTTTTTAACATATTAATAGAACTAGTATTATTTGTTGCATTATCTAAACTAATATTCATTATCATTATTTTATCTTTAATTTTGAAAGTACGGATTATGGACATAATTTGAGCATATATTGATTGACCATTATGTGGTAATTCAAAATATTCAAATCCTATAATTGTTTTTTGCATAAACATATCAGAATCTATCCAATGAGCTGTAATACAAATATAGCTAATTCCAGATTGATGATTAACGGACCAAGTATCACTAGTTAAACAAATTTTACCATCAAAATTATCAAAATATTCAATTAATTCATTTTTAGCTTTATTATATAATTTAATTGCTTCACGTTTATTAGTCATTCTACTTGTTTATATTTTGGTTGCAATGCGCCTTGAATGTAGTCGGTACAACGCGCATCATCAAAAAAATTGAATGGAAGCTCCTTCTCGATCACCAACTTAGCTTGCCACTCCTTTTGTAATATTTGATTGTAACTCCAACTGTGACCAGAACGATCAATTTGTGATTGAGAGCTTTCATCGCTTATTTTATGCTTCTTCAAACACGACTCATAGTGATTTTAGTAATGTGTTATTTCCTTTAACCCCAAGAAGTTGTTACATATTTTGCATTGGGCTTTTTAACACCTTCCGCAATCCACACTTTGATGAAATGATCCCAAATAGTAGTCAGACGTTTGGTTTGCTTTCATCAGTAGGACGTGAAAATATTGTACTCGAACCCTAAATCACACTTTCAGCATAATGATATTTGGATCATTTTAAATAAATGATGACACTTGTGGAATGTTGGAAGAATTCATTGTAATAATATAAATGTACTAATAAAATAAATATTATGATTTATGTGTATAATAAATTATAAATATATTATATAAAATTAATTATAAAAATTATAACAATATACAAATTTAGAATTTGAGCTTGCAGTATGATGTTATTGAATGGAGAGAGAAAGATGTGAGGAGTTGTAATTTTTGTGGAGTAAATTACATGATTTTTATAGCGAAAAAAATAATCGTTAGTAAAATTATAGTTGTTACGATAATACAATTGGTACATGAAAATTTATTTAATTTTTGAAATCCAAATTCTGATGAAATTTTCATAGATGTGATGAATTGATAGATGGATGTGAAGGTGTTAGCCTTTTTTTTCGTTGGTCATTGATTGCTATTCAATTTATGGATTGATAGATAGATACATGGCACTTGTGTTTTGTTATTTAACACTAATAGTTTAATATATATATATAAACAAACTATGGGTATACAGTTAAGACTAGTGATGACAAAAAAAAAGGTTTCGTAGACTACTATTATATATATAATATATATATAGATTATATAGAATAGCATGCATTGATGCCTTGGACAGTGAACTACTAAATCAGTCAAATCACTTTTTTTGGATGTTTACATATTTTAAAGTTTAAAGTACCGTTGAGTACTTGTGTCTTTTACTTCTTTTTTATATATATAATAGTTAGCCTAGCCGGTCTGGATGTTTGCACAGTGTTATTTCATGATCAATTGATCAGTTTGGCCTAGATGTTTGCACAGTGTTAGGCGTTAAAGGCTGCCCTGGTGGTGTTAAGTATTGGGCTGGGCTGCATGACTATTTTTTTTAATGGTCTTTTTGGGTTGGGTTTAGAAGACAACATTTTCATTGGAGAACAACTAATAACTTAATAAGCGAAGTAGAAAGCCAGCTGTTGCGTTTGGTCTGTGCCAGTCCAGTTTGGACTCAGCCACAGCCGCCTAGGTCGGAGCTTTAGGCGGCCATCCAGTGCTATATTTTGTGCTCAAATGGTAGCCTTTTTAAGCCTTTCAGACTGGGCAGTAGCCGACTTTGACCAAGCCAAGCCAGCGCTTTTGACTAAGGCAGTGTCAGGCCTCAGCCTTTTGTGAACCCTAGCCTATCACCATTAAAAATCCTGTTGAATGACTAAAAGGCAACAGTGAACTCTTCTTACAATAGCCAATTAAGCATACACTAGTATAAGCATACAACCATTCACTCATTAACATAAATTGAGTAGTAGATCTTAGCCTCTTAGGTCCCTTAGACTGGCTTTATACTAAAATTTGTGTACTCACATTAACTAGGACTTCTGAGTTAGAAAATTAGAACTCCTTAAATTCCCCCTCCCTTTCCATGCTGGGTATAGTAAAGTAAGAAATATAGGTCAGCTGGTGTTAAAAATATTATAATAAAATCACATCTCATGCACACATAACTCCCTCCATCTTTTCTAAGAGTAGGGGTAAGCATGGTGCGGTTTGGTACGGTTTGAAGTCCAATAACCGCACCCAAAACCGCTTAGGTGCGGTTTGACAAATCCAAAACTGCACCCGAACCCGCTTGTGATTGGTGCGGTGCGGTTTTAAACTGTGCGGTGTGGTTTCAATTGGTGCGGTTTTGGTTCCAAAACTAATTGAAACAACAAAAAGGTCTAAGCCTTCAATAGAATTTAACACAGAGCTCACATCGAGCAATTAACTTAGTGATAGAGTCGGCAATGAGAATTATATCAAGCATAGAAACAAAGCTCCTTCTGCCAAACATGTCAAATTCACCATCAAATCATAGAACACTGAGACACATAAAATAGTTTTAATTTATAATAAAGGAATGATGCTTTAAAACTAAAACATACGTTATATAAAACAACGGAGATCATGTATTCGATAACAAGTAAGAAGGTTTATCTAGTTCCCCAAAAATAAAAGTATATACTTGAGATAGAATAAAATTTTATCTTATATATTGCAGTGAGGAACTTATAGAATATAATCCTAATTGTACCTAATTTGAAAAATAATCTATTAGACTATTACTACTATAGCATAGACCTTAACCAATGCATCAAGTGTTCGAACCAACAAATTTGGCCCCTCAACTATACGTGTAAGACCCCAACTTTTATGAATAAAGATGAATTTTCTATAAATATCATTTTTGAATATTATGGAGTAAATTTGATATAATGTTATAGTTGTGGGTAATATTTATAAATTTTGCAAAGTAAGCAAGTTGTTATATAATATTTGATTGGTCGGGAAATATTCGTTATAACAGAGAATATTCCTACGACGGCACAATCATTGGTGGACCCCAATGTAACAGTCTGAAAATTTAAATTGTAATTTTAAATATTTATAGAATTATATAAATATTTAATTAATGTGTTTATTATAGAATAAATATTTGTTTAATTTGATTTGATTTGTTGAATAAATAATTAACGAGTTAAGGAAATTGATCATCATGAGATAATATTTTAATATTTGGTTGATTAAATAAAATTATAATTATAAAGAAAATTATAATTATGTCGTATTGGTTTATGTGGTGAATTAATTTAATAAATTGTTATTAGAATTAATTAAATTGAATATTAAAATTTAATTAATTAAAGTGTGACCATAAACTATATTATAAAGGAGTTATTAAAATAAGTTAAGGGAGATTAATTCAATTTTTGCCAAATAAGGCTTAATGAATGTTAAGTCTTTAATTTAAATCTGTTTTACCAAACAAGGTGTAAGATTTTATGGGTTAATTTTTAGTTAGTTAGCCAAACAAACTTTATGGCTTTTGAGTTTAAGAAAAAAAATTGATGTCAGTTAAAGTTATAATTATATTATATACTTAATATATATATATATATTATTACCTATACGTTATAATGGGTTTAATACGTAAGTTAGAGTTTAGAATAGGGAGAAAGACTCAGAAGAAGAAAAAAGAAGAGAAGAAGAAAATTACAGAGAAAAGTAAGAGAGAATTGGGAGAAGTCTAGAGAGAGGAATTGGGGAAAAAGAAAGCTTCATAATCAAAAGAATAGCCATCATCTTCTAAAATTAAGGTATCCTCTTGCTTGTATTTTTCAAAAAATTGTAGTTATATTCTCTTCTAAAATTCTCTGTAAAAACTTTGTGAAGGTTGAATTGCTTGTTGTATATAGCTTTATATGATAAATTATTTGTTATAAAATTGTTTTCATAAGTTTATATATGAGTATAGTGAATGAATTTATGTTAAGTATGTATTTTGTGAAGGAAATCATATTACAGTGAATTGGTATGAACATATATGAATATGGCTTAGTTTAAAGTAAAATTAAGGTTTAATTAGTTGTATAATGTATAAATTGACTATTGAATTCGAAAGAGGATGAATAAACATAAGCATAGTATGTTGAATTAACTGCTTTTGGTTGAAAAACAAAAGACAAAGGATGATTTTTATCAAACTTTCAAAAGTGAAGTTTTAGCAAAAATAGTGAAAATTAATAGTTGTAGTTTGATGTTTATGTTGTTTAGATGGCTAGAAACGTGTTAGAAAACATTAGATTATGTTTCAGAAACCTATTATACCTTAGATAGGTTGGGATGGTTGTTAAAAGGAGTTTGAGGCCTAATTTGACTTTCCAGTAGTGTTACAGAGCATAAAATCGCATGTAAAATTCAAAGTGAAGTGACCCCTTCTACCTGGGGGTAGTCGCTGTAATGATTTTGGAAAAACTGACAGAACATAGTTTACTAAAATGGGCATAAATTTTTCATACGAACTTCGATTGATGCGATTCAAGATGATCCGGAACGAGGACGAGTAGAACTATAACTTTTATTCTTTACGTATTTCAATTTGGAATCGTTATGAAGGGTCAAAATGGTCATCTTTAGGATTGTTATGTATTTGGAGGCAATCGGAGGGCATCGGGATGCACGAATGCAAGTGCAATTCTTTGTGTGTTAGTATAACCTAATGATAACATGTTGGACATGTAATAGGATGTTGTATCAAGTTGTTAATGTGTGTGTGATGCAATGACATGATCATTTAAGTAGTTGTAATAAAGCTAAATAGTGATGTTCATGAAAAGATGTGATGTTGTTAGTGAGCTATATGAAACTAATATTAGTGTAACTAATGTGTATTGTCAATACATATGGTATGTGTAGGACTTGTGGTGAACGTGCGTAGTGATTGTTTAACCTACGCATGAGGCAAGTTCCCTAACCTTTGCTACTTTATTATTCAGCAAGGTTACTTTTCACTATCATGATATACTTTTGCAAGTTCTCTATTTCTAATCTCTTGTTGAGCAATTTATTGTTATGCAAGTTCTGTAACTCTCATTTACTGTTGAGCAAGTTAATTAATCTTTATTTCTTTATTCCAAATGAGATTACTTTGGTTATTCAAAGTCTGTAATTTTGTTATAAGAAATGTATTTATTCAGCTACTAATAACTGTTGTTTAACCTTCATTCTCCAATGTCATTGTACTATCTTACATTATTGTACTGAACTCTAAGTTGCCTAGCAATTCTTTACCAATTCAACTAATCATTAGTTGATGAATGTTCTAAAATCTAAATTACCCTTAAAGTCAACCCAAACCAAACTTCCTTTGGTTTGCATATGTACTCACACAAATTTTGAAAGCATGTTGTTGATGATAACATTTGTTCAATTTAGAAATTGTTAATACTCTAGCTCTTATTGATTCATTGATATACCTTGTTCATGAAGATATTATAATCAAACTCTTGAATAGTTATTGGGCTTTATCTGATTCAACCAGTACTTGGTTGATGAGAATTCTAAAGATCTAGAATTCCTTTGAAGTTAATTCCCAACCAAACTTCATTTGGTTCGGAACCTGATAATCTAAGTTGAGATAAATAACCATGTATTAGGGGATTATTTTAGAGCTACGCAATAGCGTTAAAATGTTTGCGCAATACATAGTACAAAGGGCTGATCACCTGGAGTACGGGATGATGGTCCATATAGTCGTTTAGATCAAGAAAGGTTACTGAGAGAAACACCTCGTTAACCTAGGACATAGATGATGATTATAGTCTTTTAGATCGTTAAAGGTTAAAGTAGAAATACTTGAGACCTAGAGTATAGTTCGTGGTCTTGTGACCCTCAAAGTATTCTTCTTTGATGTTGATATCTATTGTTAACTTAACGTTCATTATTCCTTTGAACTCATAGTTGTTGAATTAAAGTTTATTGTTCTAGTAAGAACACTTTACCATTGAAAGCTCAGTTAATTGTCATTCATAAAATGTTATTGTATATTATCCTTCATGTGGGCAATTATTTGCTCACTCTTGCACAAAACAATGCAAATGAAGTTAAGAAGTTGGAAGAGCTTTCTACAAGCAAGGGCAGGGACAAAATGCTTGATTAGATGACAACGTTTAATTTACCTTTTATTTATGAAGCTTATATAATAGATGTAATTATGATCATGTTTTAATTTTCCGCTGATGATTGTAATAAAGGTTAGATGACCTGGAATTTATTTTAGATTATGTAACCCTTTAATGGGAGATTGATTGTTTAAACTTTTGAGTTTAATTATATCCTTTGTTTATGGTTAGTTAGTTATGATTTTATTGGACAGTGAACACCAAATCTGTGGGATTGAGGTGCCCGAATTTGGGGGTGTCACACCCCACAACGTAATTATTTTCGGAATGAGAAAATGACAGAAATATCTTTTTATGGAAATAACGGCGGAAGTTTTACCGTTAAGCTGCTGAAATAACCGGTAAAAGTAAAAAAATACGCTGTCTGTCAGGTTGCATAAGTAGCACTACCAGTATTGATTATTGATGCTTACGTGAGAAGTCACTCGCTTATACTCAATTATTACTATGAATTCTTGTCGATATATATCTCTTATATTATTGATTCGATTATTATCACAAGATTATCTCGCATAATATTTTATATTATTAAATCAATAATTGAGACGGCAAAGTTATTAATATTATTATTTGCAATATTGACGATGTCTAGAAGTTCTGTCAAAGAGAGGTTTGGTTATCTAATTGTGCACCAATGGAGAGAAATCCTTATTGGAAAGCCCCTCTTTCCTGGGAACGACCAGGTTGTTAAATATTGCGAATTATAATAATGATGATAAATATTGTTAAAAATATTGAGGGAATTTTTATGAAATATTTGTGTAAATTTTACTTATTATATGGACCCACATTTACCCATTTTTCAAAATAATCGGTAGAAAATTATTCATTATAAGAGGTGGAGCCCACATGTGATGATGACATGGGTGGGGCCCACGGGTGTTGAAAATTGAATTGCTGGGAGGTTTTTCAAAAGTTGTTCACGGGTGATGTTTATATTTAATATATATATATATATATATATATATATATATATATATAAAGTTTTGTTTTATTATATTATAAATAGAATATATTATATTTTATTTAAAGTTTTTGTTTTACTTGATTATTATATTGAAAATCAGTCGTCCGTGAATTTTATTTTTGAAGTTACTGTGCAGTCCGTTTCTAAATAGTATTGTTCCATTCTCCTATAAATAGGATGCTTAATTAGAATTGAAAATCACACCAGAATCAGAGAATTCTTCTTCTATAATATTGAGCGTATTTCTTTAGAGTTTAAGGAAGCTTTGAGCGTAGAAAACAGTGAAAGTTTTCTTGAAGAATATCCCCGATATACCAGTTGGAATACTCTTCTTTTAAAGGTAAGGGATGTTATTTTTGTTCAATATTAAGCTGAAATAATATTTTCTTCCATACTCATAGTATGTAAGTAATATTATTTCGCTTTGATTTTGAATTCTATACTCATTTGTTAAAGTTTTGGCTTCTATACTCTATGAAATTAGTAGAATATCCTTGATATTTGCGCTTCATCCAGTATCTTTTCAAGTAAATATTATTCTGAGCATTCTTGATAATTTAACTTTTTCATGTCGGGTTACTATTCCCAAAGTTACTATTCACGAGATACTATTCACTCGGTTATTATTCACCCGAGGTACTATTCATGATAAAAATTGATTTCTTTTCGGTCCAAATCATTTTTGATACTATATTATTCTTGAATTTTACTCCACAAAGCAGTATCATGTTGACAATTTAGACATTATTGAATTCTGGATAAATTAAATTATAAATCTTTAAAATTTATCCTTTGCTTTCATTTAATTGAATTCTTATATCATTGTCATCATCCTCATGCTTATACTATTATGAAAGTCATCTTCGGCCCATAGTGCATAGATGGACTTGGTATGATTATGACCAGAGATTATTCGGTATAATCATGACCGTAATGTTACAAATGATGTGGTAAAAGTCCTCATTAACCAGTATTGCATTGATGGACAGTTGTTGGCATGATCATGACCATTGATGAAAACACGAATATCCTTGGCCCGTAGTGCATGGATAATTTGTGGTCGTGATACTAATGAATATCCTTAGCCGTAGTGCAGGGATGATTCAATGATGTGGATTATTTATTAAGCTGAGTCTCAGCGATAAAATTGATGATAAACCTTTTAAATCATAGAAGATAGTAGATTTTATGCTCTACTTAACTCTTCTAATGGATTGCTTGTTCCGCTGTAGTTAAACTTGATGTTTGTTATATTTTATCAGTTTAACATTGTTGAAGGCTAACGATCAATTATTCTGCATTATCTTAGTCATAATATTTCTTACTGGGCTAGTTGAGCTCACCCTTTGCTTTCATTGTTCTCTTCAGGAAATGAGAATACAGCTGGGACTAGTCGAGGAACGGAGTGACGATCCAGATGATAGCATTAGTAGTCCTCGCTAATCTGTTAAATAGTGTGATAATAAATGTAATGAGGACTCCATTGAGTGTGGATATTGTCTAGATGACAATATTCGTTTTAAACTCAGATATTATTTTGTCGTATCTTACACGACAGTTGTATAATTAAGTTGTATTTAAATTATGTACCATGTATTTGGCGACTCAGAATGTGTGATGTATACCTATTTTGGGGGCGTCACAGTTGGTATCAAAGCTTAGGGATATGATCCCTGGCTGAGATGTGAGACAAGAACTAGGAGGGGAGAGACGGGGAATTCCTTCGCTAGTATGACCTACCTAAGTTTATTTGGTATTTAATTAGTCGGTGTGACGAACGAGATTTTTGTAATTTAATTTTTAATATTTATTGAAGTAAATAAATATTTTCGATGATTTAATTATTAGATTAAATAATTAATTGATGCAATTGTGGTAGATTAATTTAATTATATGTGTTACATTTATTAAATTAATGTGGAGAAATTTTTTATTATCGAAGTATGTCATTATGTGAGCTTATTGTATTAAAAGAAATATTTAATAAGCCTAATGTTATTTTAATTAATTTAATTATTAATTAGAGAATTAATAATTTGACATTATTTATTAATGAGAAAATTAATTATGTGACTATGTGAATTTATAAGAAATTATTATATTTTATTTAAAGTAAATTAAATAAAATATTGGATTTATTTTATAAGGAGTGTGACATTATTTAAACTATAGTATAAGAGGTTTTATTAAATTAATTAGGTATAAGCTTTTAAATGGTAGCCAAACATGGCTTTAATGGGAGTTGAGGGAAGTTACCGATGACTGGATAACTGACCACTTCTGCGTCAGTTCTTCTCCTTGATTATTATACGTCTTCTTTCTTTTCTTTCATTCTTCTAAGTCTAGCAAAAAGAAATCACAGAGAGAATTAAGAATTTTGAGAGAGATTGTGAATACTGTGATTGAAGTAGAGAGATATTGTCATCCTTATTCATCTACACTTTGGGTAATTATATCCAACTCAATTCTTATTTTACGTCTTTTAAAGTTTTCATAAATATGGCTTAAGTACTCTGTAAAGTTTCTGTAGTTGAATATGGTAACAATTATGTTTATATATGTAATAATTCGAGTAGCATAGCATATCTTATATATATTGTATATGATTCCATATCATAAGTTTTATAATATTATGAATTGCTATTTCAAAAATTTACAGAGTTTGGGTTATGGTCATATGGCCTTATATGTGATAATTCATGTGTTGATCGTATATTATCCCTAAATTTAACACTCGTATGTTGTTATGCATGTTGATACGAAGAGACCAAAGTTTAAATAAACGGATTCGGTGTTATAACGAATCCGTAGTGATAATTTTCATGTTTTATTTTCAAAACCTTCAAGAACATCAAAGTCGGTGAAATTACATGCTTAAATTACAGTGATTATGTGTTTACATGGGTTAAAATCACTATATAAATGTTAGGTATTGATTATATATGAATTACATAACATATGGGTATGATTAAATTTGTGTAATAGTAAAATTGAAGTTTTTGGCATGTTCTCGCAATTTTCGCGAATCGCCATTTCTACAGATGTTCTGATTCGCGCCAATGTACTTGCTGCCTTCAATCATTTTCCTACTACTTTACCACATGCAACGCCAAGTGTCAAGTCATGGCCAAGAGCCATGTCATATTTTCAGTATGAAGTCCGGCCATCGTCGCATTGTCACGCGAAGATACACGAAGTAAAGCATATAATGTATGACAAACAATCTCTGTAAAGTTCAGAAATGAGATTTTAAAATGATTAAGTCTAGCAATGTGTTAGTAGTTTAATGTAATGAACATGTAAACATGTTAGAAGTATAATGTAATGATAAAATAGATGTTTAACATGTAAATAACATAATTACATGTATATTGAGTTATGGAATGCATAATTAAATTATTATTCATGAAGTGATATTATGTGACAGTAAATGTGATAATTTGACTAAGTATAGTCATAACCAAAGTTTAGACAAAAGAATGATCATTGATGATTAGTTAAGTTATAATTAACTGGTATTGTGAATATGAATGGTATGTAGGATTAAATTCAAAGAACGTGCTTTAGTTAAAGTGTAATCTACGCATTTGAGGCAAGTTTCCTAACCCTACTTGTCATTATTGTTCAAGTTTATTATTTACCTCGAGTAAATTATCATTGCTATTATTCAAGTTTGAATTATTATATTAAAGATTGATTATCTTTTCAAATTATGATTTTGTTATACAATAATCTTCTATTGTATACTTCTTGAGATTATTATTCAAATTGAATATCATTATTGTTGAACCTTGTTAGACTAGTGAACCTTATTGATTCAACTAGTCCATAGTTGATGAACGTTCTAAATTTTGAGACCCTTATTGAAATATCCAAACCAAACTTCTTTTGGTGCGGACTCGAATGTCAAACTGAGATGAACAACCCTGCAAAGGGATTTACTTATGCGTTAGCGTTAAAATATTATGCACAGTATGGTACTAAGGGCTGATCCCCCTAAGTACGAGAAGAAAGGTCTATAGTCTTATGATTGTTAAAGGTTTCAAGTATAACCCTTGATAACCTAGGATATAGTTCAAGGTCTTATGACCCTTAGAATTCTTTTGATTCTTGTTATTCATTCTTGATTCAAAAGTTGAGCTTTTATTCAGATGTCTTTGATTCACTCACATGTTATTATACTATTATTTCATTGTTATACTTGTGGGCAATAGTGCTCACTATTGCTTATTAATAACATTGCAGTTAAGAACGAAAGAACCGATGAACCTTCCACTAGTAAAGGCAAGGGCAAAGTTAGCAAGTGATGAAGACTTGTTATTTTATTTGATGATGTATTTATGTTAGACTTGAGTTAATGATGTTGTTTAAGACTTATTGTTTATATTTTCGCACAGATGTATAAGGTTAGTTTAACCTGGGATTATGTTTATGATTCAGATGTTGTAACCCTATAAAGGGAAGATTTTATTTCTATCTATTGCATGGTTTGCATTTATTATGGGTAGATAGATAAATGATATTTGTATAGTGAACACCAAATCCCGTGGAATCGAAGTACCCGGATTTGGGGGTGTCACAAGTTGGTATCAAAGCCGTAGGTTATGAACCATAGGTGGGGGAACAACCTTAGGTAGTAGCCTTATAGAAGAAGATAGTAATGGAAAACTCTTATCGAGTTCTAAGAAATGAATTTTTGTAATTCATTAAAGATAATAAAATATATTATGTGTTTATGTGTTAAAGTATGCGTTAGATGATACGACTTAGTAACTAAAACTTAAAATTTTGTTGTCAGAATGTCGAATGTTGGAGAAGTTAGTCAAGCTGGGGAGGAAGAACCTCGTGTACCTATAGTACCTACTGAGGAGGAACCCCGAGTACCTATAGTACCGACAGAGAAGGAGCCCCGAGATATTCATGTCGTTAGGGAGCAATCGGGTGCGAGAGGAATCATCTCCATTGATCATTGTTGTTGGTCGGGAGCATGAACACAGGACCGATCCCAGGAGGATCCTGAGGAGGAATTTGTTGAGGAAGAGGAAGAGGAAGAAGAGGAGTTACCATGGTACACCGTTGATGTTGAGATGTATGACACATTATACGACCGTAACGTAGAGTTACGAGATGAGATGCAGATTTGACCGAAAGCTAGCTATTATTCAAAGATATTACTTTAGAGGAGAAGGAGAGGAGATTTCGACTCTTCACTCACTCTTGGGAAATGTAGAATGAGATTTGGTCCACGAGAAGGGTCAAACCAAGATAAGACCGAGGAGATAGAAAAGTTGAAGAAGGATCTGAAGAAACCTCCAGAGAGGTTTGCCAAATAGCAGAGGAAGGTTGGGTAAGAGAGTCACGTCGCGATGATCGTGCGGAAGATGATGATGGTCGTGAAAAGAAGGCAAAGCTTGGAGAGACATATTCTACATTTAATCAAGCAAATGAATGAGACCCAAGATCGAGTTTTGAGGTACCCAATCCAGATTCGAAGGACTACCATCGTACATGATGGATCGCAGAGACGATGTATCGTATCATGGAAGAGGGCGTGGCAAGGCTATCGAGCACTTTAACCATGCGGTGATATAATCTATTTAATTATGTGAAAGAACTTAGTTAATTTTAGATGTAAATTCGATATGTTTTTGAACGAAGGAATATTTGAATATTTAAATCTTGTGGATTCTTTATCTCGTGATAGTGGATTTAAATAACAGCTTATGCTATCGTTTAATGTTAAAACTTTTGATTTGAATGAAATATATCAAGTTGATTGAGATGATGTGTTAAATGATTATATTAAATTGTTAAGTAATGCCTTAACTATTTAGAGAAATAAATAAAGTTTAATAAGCGTATATTTAACTTAATGAAAATGCCGCCAAGAAGAAGACAACAACGTCAACCGGCTCGGAAGAGTCTACCAATAATAACAATAACGCTTAATGCTAATCCTGTTCGTTAGAATTGGTGAACTTCTTGACCGGAGCCATGAATAATCAACCTCAAGCTCCACCAAACACAACGTTTAAATACTTCAAGGCGGTGGGACCTCCAGAGTTCAAAGGTTCCATGAACCCAATCGAGGCTCAAACGTGGGTTATGGAAATGAAGAAGGTTTTCGACGTTGCTAGGGTTAGAGAAGACCAGAAGACCGCTTTTGCAATATTTATGCTGAAGTCTGAGGCTAGCTACTGATGGCAAGCAAACAAAGTGCGAGGAGGTGAAGGTGTAATTACGTGGGAGAGATTTAAAGAGATATTTTTTGAAATGTATTTCCCAACTAGTTCGCAGAATCAGATGGAGGTTCAATTTCTGGAACTTGAAGCGAGAAAATATGAGCGCACTTGACTACGCTGGCTAAATTCAACGAGTTAGCAAGGTTAGCCCGTACAAAGTACACACCGATTTGAGAGAAAGGCGGAAGATCCGAACAAGGACTAAAGCCTTGGGTATACAGTAAAGTGTCAATGTTTCAGATAAACACATTTGCCGGAGTATTGGAAAAGGCCATCCTTGCTGAAGGTGGAAGCGATGCGGTGACCAAGTACAATTAAGATCAGAAGAAGAAGAAGAGTGAAGGTGAAATTAATAACAAGGAGCCAGTGGAAGTGCTCATCTAGGTGAAATTTCAATCGTAAGAAAGGAAAAAGAGTCATCGGAAATCGCAATTGTGGTCGGAAAGAAAAGAATCGAAGCATGCCCGACCAATTGTCCTCATCTGGGAGTATGTATGAAAGGAAAAAGAGTATGCTACAATTGTTTCAAGGCCACATAACACCTAACTCCAAACCCAAAGAAGGATGCTTGTTTTAAAGAGTTCGAAGGACCATCGGCAAGGACTTTCCCAAGAAGGGATCGGAGGGTCGAGGATCGGGGAGGAAATCGGGGAAATAACAATGGAAATGCCTTAACCATCACCGACCAACCAAGAATAAACCGAATAAGCCTTGGAACTTTCAATATGACGGTGCAGGATGCAATTCAGTCTCGTGATGTGGTGTCAGGTATCATTCCGATCAATGAAATTAATGCTTATATTTTATTTGATTTGCTAATAGTTTAGATTTACTTAAGGATGAGTTGGAATATCCCATGAACATAGAAATTGCGAATAGAGAAATAATCCCTTTTAAGTATGCGTAAGAACTGTAGAGTGGATATTAAGGGTAATATCATGAATGTAGATCTTATCCCTATTCGACTTGGGGAATTCGACGTTATATTGGGAATGGACTGGTTATTCAATTACGGAGCTGTAATTGATTGCCAAAAGAAGCGTATTAACCTTATGACTCCGTCAAAGGTTGTATTTTATAGTAACAAGTCGTCTAAACAAGCGAGTTGTCTGACGATGATGCAGCCCAGAAAGTTATTAAGACAAGGTTGTGTAGGATATTTAGCTTACATAGTCGATAATCGAAAAGAGAATCAAAGGTAGAAGAGATACTGATTGTGAGGACTTCGTCGATGTATTTCCGACGATTTGCCGGACTTCCACCGATAGAGAGTAGATTTACGTGATCGATTTGGCGCCAGGAACTTCTCCAATATCGAAGGCACCATACCGAATGGCACCAGTAGAGATGAAAGAACTAATGGTACAACTACAAGAATTATTGGACAAGAAGTACATTCAACCGAGCGTATCACCGTGGGGAGCGCCGGTGTTGTTTGTGAAAAAGAAGGACGGATCGATGCGACTCTGCATTGACTACAGAGAACTGAACAAGGTCACGATTAAAAATAGATATCCATTACCAAGGATCGATGATCTGTTTGATCAATTGAAGGGAGCAAGATATTTTTCCAAGATAGGCTTGAGGAGTGGTTATCACCAACTGAAGGTAAGGCCAGAGGATGTACCAAAGATAGCGTTCAGAACGCGATATGATCACTACGAATTTTTAGTAATGTCGTTTGGTCTTACGAATGCTCCTGCAGCATTTATGGGACTAATGAATGGTGTGTTCAAGCCGTTTTTGGACAAGTTCGTAGTGGTATTTATAGATGACATTTTGGTTTATTTGAAGACCAAGGAAGAACATGAAGAGCATTTGAGATTAACATTGGAAGTATTGAGAAGGGAAAAGTTATATGCCAAGTTTTTAAAATGCGAATTTTGGATTGAACGAGTGCAATTTCTTGGTCACGTGATCGATAAAAACGAATTTTGGTAGATCCATCTAAAGTAGAAGCCGTGATTAATCGGGATTAGCCGAGAACGCCGTCGAAGTAAGAAGTTTTCTTGGATTAGCGGGATATTATAGAAGATTCATACAAGACTTTTCAAGATCGCAACTCAGATTAACGAATTTAACTCGTAAAGATCTGAAATTTGTTTGGATGGAGAAGTGTGAGGAGAGCTTTCAAGAATTGAAGAAGAGATTGAGTACTGACACCTGTGTTATATCCCTTCCGGATGATACATGAAATTTTGTTGTTTTAGCGATGTGCGTCGCATAAAGGACTTGGCGTGTGTGTGCTTATGCAAAATGGCGAAAAGTTGTGTATGCATCACGACAATTGAAGGATTACGAGAAGGATACCCGCCCATGATTTGGAGTTAAGCTGCAGTTGTTTTTTTCTTTGAAAATTTGGAGGCACTATCTTTACGGGGAGAAGTGTGAAATATATACGGACCACAAGAGTCTCAAATATATTTTTTACACGTAAGGATTTGAATATCGTCAAAGAAGATGGTTGGAATTAATTAAGGATTACGACTGTGAAATTTTATACCATCCGGGTAAAAGCAAATGTGGTTCTTAGGCCTTAAGTAGAAAGGGTCGTGAGAAATTTATGATGTTAACGCTCAGGGAGGAGCTAATTTTGAAAAATGGAGAAACTAGAGTTGGAAGTGAAGTATCCTATGGAGATTGATGAGAAAATATTTTAGATGCAATCTGGTACAACTCTACTAGATAAAGTAAAGGAGGCTCATCTTCAGGACGAAGAATGTATAAAGGTGACAAAGAAGATATCTGAAGGAACTGAACCGAGATTTAAGATGGATAAGGAAGGAATATTGAGATTTGAGAGTAGAATTTGGGTACCGCCAGTACAAGAGATTAAGGAAGATATTTTGAGCAAGGCTCATAGTTCGCGATATTTGATTCACCCTGGAAGGACAAAGATGTATCAGGATCTTCGACAACATTTTTGGTGGCCAAATTTAAAACGAGATGTTGTAGAATGTGTTGCCAAGTGTCTGACATGTCAGAAAGTAAAAGCAGAACATCAGAGACTAAGTGGATTGCTTCAACCGTTGGAAATCCCAGAATAGAAATGGGAACATATTACAATGGACTTCGTGGTTGGCCTTCCGACGACTCGTAAAAGGCTACGACGTTGAGTATGGGTTATCGTTGACCAATCCGACAAAATCCTCACACTTCCTTCCGATCAAAATCGATTCAACTTAGATCGGTTGGCGAGGCTATATGTTAAAGAAATTATTTCAAGGCACGGAGTTTCGGTGTCAATTGTTTCTGATAGAGATCCGCGCTTTACATCAAAATTCTGGAAACGTCTACAGGAATGTATGGGAACGCAATTGCGAATGAGTACAACATACCACCCTCAAACAGATGAACAGAGTGAGAGAACGATTCAGACATTAGAAGATATGCTAAGAACCTGTGTGATGGACTTTAAAGGAAATTGGGATGATCACCTATCGTTAGTAGAGTTCGGCTACAACAACAGTTACCACGCTAGTATAGGCATGCCACCTTACGAAGCGTTATACGACAGAAAATGCAGAACTCTGCTTTACTGGGATGAAGTTGGTGAAAGACAATTGCTAGGGCCAGAATTGGTACAATGAAAAGGTGAAATAGTCAAAGTTATCCGAAACACGATTGGTAGCGGCTCAAGATCGACAGAAGAAATACTGTTGATCCACATCGTAAAAATATCGAGTTTGAATCGGTAGTTATGTTTTCTTGAAGGTCTCTCCTGGAAGGGAAGATCGAGTTCGAAAAGAAAGGAAATTGAGCCCAAGATTCATTGGACCATTTGAAGTATTTGAAGAATCGGAGAAGTTGCGTACGAGGTAGCCTTACCTCCAGCACTCGAGAATGTCCATAACGTCTTCCATGTTTCTGTTTTACGGCCCTACAAAGCCGATTACAAGCATGTAATTGAATACGAACCCCTACATTTTGAAAAAGACTTATCTTACGAAGAAATTCTTGTTCAAATTGTCGACAGAAAAGAACAAGTTCTCAGAAATAAAGTAATACCTTCTGTTAAGGTAATTTGGAGGAACCACAACGCTGAAGAAGCTACGTGGGAACTCAAAGAGAATATGATGAAGAATTACCCTCATTTATTTACTTAATTATGTGTGCGATTACGGGGATGTAATCTTTGTAAGGGGAGAGAATGTAATCAGGTCGAATTTATTGAGTCGTGATTACGGGACAAAATCCTTTTAAGGGAAAAGATGTGACTAAACGAGATTTTTGTAATTTAATTCTTAATATTTATTGAAGTAAATAAATATTTTCGATGATTTAATTATTAGATTAAATAATTAATTGATGCAGTTGTGGTAGATTAATTTAATTATATGTGTTACATTTATTAAATTAATGTGGAGAATTTTTATTATCGAAGTATGTCATTATGTGAGCTTATTGTATTAAAAGAAATATTTAATAAGCCTAATGTTATTTTAATTAATTTAATTATTAATTAGAGAATTAATAATTTGACATTATTTATTAATGAGAAAATTAATTATGTGACTATGTGAATTTATAAGAAATTATTATATTTTATTTAAAGTAAATTAAATAAAATATTGGATTTATTTTATAAGGAGTGTGACATTATTTAAACTATAGTATAAGAGGTTTTATTAAATTAATTGGGTATAAGCTTTTAAATGGTAGCCAAACATGGCTTTAATGGGAGTTGAGGGAAGTTACCCATGACTGGATAACTGACCACTTCTGCGTCAGTTCTTCTCCTTGATTATCATACGTCTTCTTTCTTTTCTTTCATTCTTCTAAGTCTAGCAAAAAGAAATCACAGAGAGAATTAAGAATTTTGAGAGAGATTGTGAATACTGTGATTGAAGTAGAGAGATATTGTCATCCTTATTCATCTACGCTTTGGGTAATTCTATCCAACCCAATTCTTATTTTACGTCTTTTAAAGTTTTCATAAATATGGCTTAAGTCCTCTATAAAGTTTCTGTAGTTGAATAGGGTAACAATTATGTGTATATATGTAATAATTTGAGTAGCATAGCATATCTTATATATATTGTATATGATTCCATATCATAAGTTTCATAATACTATGAATTACTATTTCAAAAATTTACAGAGTTTGGGTTATGGCCATATGGCCTTATACGTGATAATTCATGTGTTGATCGTATATTATCCCTAAATTTTACACTCGTATGTTGTTATGCATGTTGATACGAAGAGACCAAAGTTTAAATAAACGGATTCGGTGTTATAACGAATCCGTAGTGACAATTTTCATGTTTTATTTTCAAAACCTTCAAGAACATCAAAGTCAGTGAAATTGCATGCTTAAATTCTGTAATTAAGTGTTTACATTGGTTAAAATCACTATATAAAAATTGGGTTATGTTTATGCATGAATTACATCATATGGGTATGTCTAATTTCGAGTAATAATTTAATTGGAAGAAATTGGCATGTTCGCAATTTTTCGAATTGCCATTTACGTATTCTAAATGCCAGTGCATGCGTACTACATACTTTATTTATTTCTCGTAGCGCATTATGTCAGCCATGTCTCAAACATGATAGTCCAGTCACCCATAGCCATCATAATGTAAATAGAAAACCAAGTGTAATAGTGTAGCTTATGCTTTCTCTCGAAAAGTTCGAAAATGAGATTTTAAAATGATTAAGTCTAGCAATGTGTTAGTAATTTAATGTAATGAACATGTAAAACATGTTAGAAGTATAATGTGATGATAAAATAGATGTTTAACATGTAAATAACATAATTACATGTAGATTGAGTTATGGAATACATAATTAAATTATTATTCATGAAGTGATATTATGTGACGATAAATGTGATAATTTGACTAAGTATAGTCATAACCAAAGTTTAGACAAAAGAATGATCATTGATGATTAGTTAAGTTATAATTAACGGTATTATTGTGAATGTGAATGGTATGTAGGATTAAATTCAAAGAACGTGCTTAGTTAAAGTGTAATCTACGCATGACGAGGCAAGTTTCCTAACCCTACTTGTCATTATTGTTCAAGTTTATTATTTACCTCGAGTAAATTATCATTACTATTATTCAAGTTCAAATGTTATATTAAAGATTGATTATCTTTTCAAAGTATGATTTTGTTATACAATAATTGTCCTATTGTATACTTCTTGAGATTATTATTCAATTTGAATATCATTATTATTGAACCTTATTAGACTAGTGAACCTTATTGATTCAACTAGTCCATAGTTGATGAACGTTCTAAATTTGAGACCCTTATTGAATTATCCAAACCAAAACTTCCTTTGGTGCGGACTCGAATGTCAAACTGAGATGAACAACCCTGCAAAGGGATTTACTTATGCGTTAGCGTTAAGATATTGTGCACAGTATGGTACTAAGGGTTGATCCCCCTAAGTACGAGTAGAAAGGTCCATAGTCTTATAACTGTTAAAGGTTTCAAGTATAACCCTTGATAACCTAGGACATAGTTCAAGGTCTTATGACCCTCAGAAATCTTTTGATTCTTGTTATTCATTCTTGATTCAAAAGTTGAGCTTTTATTTTAGATGTCTTTGATTTCTCTCGCATATTATTATACTATTATTTCATTGTTATACTTGTGGGCAATAGTGCTCACTCTTGCTTATTAATAACATTGCGATTAAGAACGAAAGAACCGATGAACCTTCCACTAGTAAAGGCAAGGGCAAAGTTAGCAAGTGATGAAGACTTGTTATTTTTTTTGATGATGTATTTATGTTTAAGACTTGATTTAATGATGTTGTTTAAGACTTATTGTTTATATTTCGCACGGGATTATATTGTTTAAGGTTAGTTTAACATTTATTATGGGATTATATTTATTATTTGGATCGTTGTAACCATGCCAATTAACCCTAAAGGGAAGATTTTATTTCTATCTATTGCATGGTTTGCATTTATTATGGGTAGATAGATAGATGATATTTGTCTGACCACCGAACACCAAATCCACCAAGATGGAATCGAAGGTTCCTTTGCACGACCACCTATCATATGCTTCAAATGCGGAGGAGAGGACACATTAGTCAAAACTGCATGCGTGCAATCCAAAACGCGATGTTATAATTGTGGAAGAGAAGGTCACCTAGCTAGATTTTTGTCGTGCAGGGGAAGCGAAGTCCAGTTGGAACGGTGACACCAAATGCCATCCCAGACAAGTCAAAACCAGTAGTTCAAGGGAGAGCGTCTGTTGTGACCTCCCAGAAAGCAAGGAACCCGAATGAGGTCATCACGGGTAAACTTATCATAAACTCTAGCGAAGTATATACCTTATTTGATACTGGTTCTTCCCATTCTTTTATTTATCCTATTTGCGCTCAACGTTTAAATTTGACTCCGGAGAAATTAGACTTTGACTTATCTATTAAAACTCTGTTGGGAGAAACCTTCATTACATCCACTGTTTATAAGTCTTGTTTGGTTCAAATCGGTACCTTCACATTACCTGTCGATCTTATTTCATTGAAAATACTTGCATTTGACGTAATTCTAGGGATTGATTGGTTAACTACTCATCATGCAAAAATTGATTGTTTTCGTAAGGTTGTTAGCTTTCATATTCCTAACCAACCTATTATGCGAATTCAAGCAACCAAACCATTAAAATCAATCACCGTCATCTCAAGTCATAAAGCTATTCGTTTATTGAAAATGGATGTCAAGCTTTCTTAGCTCATGTCACGGATTTAAACAAAAATACGTCAGTTTTGAATGATATTTCTATTGTTAATAAATTTCTTGACGTATTCCCTGAAGAACTTCTTGGCCTACCCCCATAGCGTGAAATTGAATTTTGTATTGACCTTGAACCCAGTACAAAACCCATTTCCAAAGCCCTATATTGAATGGCTCCTATTGAACTTCAGGAGTTAAAGACCCAACTGCAGGAATTGTTAGACATCGGTTTCATTCGTCCTAGTACGTCTCCTTGGGGGGCTCCTGTTCTATTCGTGAAGAAAAAAGATGGGAGTATGCGACTTTATATTGATTATCGGGAGGTGAACCATGTCACCTTCAAAAATAGGTACCCATTGCCTCGCATTGATGACCTATTTGACAAAGTTGTAAGGTTCCAAATTCTTTTCAAAGATCGATCTTCGTTTCGGATATCATTAGTTAAAGATTAAAACCGATGCCATCCCAAAGACTATTTTCAGAACTCAGTACGGACATTACGTATTCCTAGTCATGTCTTTTGGATTGACTAATGCTCCTGTTGCCTTCATGGATATGATGAACCGAGTATTCAAGGAATATTTGGATCACTTTGTAGTCGTCTTTATTGATGACATCCTCGTTTACTCCAAAAGCCGTGAAGATCATAAGCAACACTTGAGGCTGATACTCCAAAAGCTTCGTGAGAACAAGCTTTATGCCAAGTTGAAGAAATGTGAGTTCTGGCTTGAGGAAGTTTCATTCCTTGGGCACGTGATATCAAGTCATGGAATTTCTGTTGACCCGACAAAGATTGAAGCAATACAAAGCTGGGAGCAACCTAAATCAGTGACCAAAGTACGTAGCTTTCTCGGCTTAGCTGGTTATTATCGGAGATTCGTAGAAGGGTTTTCTCGAATCGCTACTCCATTAACTCAGCTGACTCGGAAAGATACCAAATTCGGTTGGAGCGAGGAATGTGAGAAGAGTTTTCAAGAACTCAAGAGGAGACTCATTTCAGCACCTGTTCTGACAATACCATCTGGTTCGGAGGGATTTGTCATCTACAGTGATGTTTCAAGCAAAGGGTTAGGATGTGTTCTCATGCAATATGGGAAAGTCATAGCCTATGCCTCTCAACAACTCAAAGAATATGAGAGAAATTATCCTATTCATGATCTAGAGCTGGCAGTTGTTGTCTTCGCACTTAAAATTTGGAGGCATTACCTGTATGGGGAGAAAGTAGAGATATATACGGATCATAAAAGCCTCAAATATTTCTTCACTCAAAAGGAACTCAACATGCAGTAAAGACATTGGCTCGAACTATTGAAAGATTATGATCATACTATTCAATACCATCCTGGAAAAGCGAACGTAGTAGCTGACGCATTGAGTAGAAGATTATATGCAAGTACGAGTGCGTTATTATCAACGCAAAGGCCCATTTTGTATGACTTGCAAAGGATGGAGATAGAGTTAAAGACTCTAGGGACCAACGTGATGATGGCAAACATACAAGTAGAACCGACTTTAATTAATAAAGTTAAAGCTGCTCAAGTTAAAGACCTGGAGCTGATGCGTTTGAGGAAGAAAGTACAAGAAGGTGCTATCCCGGAAGCAAGAATCGATGAAGAAGGAATACTACGAGTCAACTCTAGACTTTGTGTTCCTAACGACCTTGATTTAAAGTATAAAATCATGATGGAGGCGCACAATACACCGTTTGCAATCCATCTTGGGAGTACCAAAATGTATCGTGATCTTCGACATACATTTTGGTGGAGCAATATGAAGAGAGAGATCGCGGAGTTTATCTCAAATTTCGTTACTAGTCTTCCTAAGGTTTCTCAAGACATAGATGTAATTTGGTTCATTGTTGATAGATTGACCAAGTCAGCTCATTTCTTACCTATACGAGAAACTTATACACTTGAACGTCTTGCTCGTATATACATAAACGAGATTGTAAGACTGCATGGTATTCCAGTATCCATAGTTTCTGATCGAGACCCAAGATTTACTTCACGATTTTGGGTTAGTTTGCAAAAAGCTATGGGCACGGATTTGCGATTTAGTTCGGCGTATCATCCTCAAACGGACGGGCAGTCGGAGAGGACTATTCAAACTCTTGAGGATCTATTAAGACTCTATGTCCTTGACTTCAAAGAAATTTGGGACAAGTTCTTACCATTGGTGGAATTTTCCTACAACAATATTTATCAAACAAGTATCGGCATGGCTCCATTTGAGGCGTTGTATGGAAGAAAGCGTCGTTCTCCAGTATGCTGGGATGAGGTGGGTGAAGCAACGTTGTTGGGACCGGAATTGGTACGCATGACTACGAAAAAGATTCAAATGATCCATCAACGTATAAAAACCTCACAAGATCGACAAAAGAGTTATACTGATCTTCATCGAAAGGACGTGGAATTCAATGTTGGAGAACATGTGTTGTTACGTGTTGCTCCATGGAAAGGAGTTACGAGATTTGAAAAGAGAGGAAAGATCAATCATTGATTCATTGGCCCATTTGAAATCCTTGACCGAGTAGGAACTATAGCCTATAGACTCATTTTACCGCCAAGTATGTCTCTTGTTCATAACGTTTTTCACATATCCATGTTACGTAAATATGTGGAAGACCCGAACCACATTATTGAGTTAGAACCGGACGAAATAGCGGAAGATTTAACGTATGAAGAGGATCCTGTTAAAATCTTGGATAAGAAGGAGCATATTCTTCGCTACAAGGTTATACCTCAAGTCAATATTTTGTGGAGAAACCACGATGTTGAGGAAATGACCTAGGAGTTAGAATCTGAAATGAGATCAAGGTATCCTCACCTCTTCGTCATACCAGGTATGTACCTTAATTTCGAGGACAAAATTTTATAAGAAGTGGAGGTTGTAAGACCCCAACTTTTATGAATAAAGAAGAATTTTCTATAAATATCATTTTTGAATATTATGGAGTAAATTTGATATAATGTTATAGTTGTGGGTAATATTTATAAATTTTGTAAAGTAAGCAAGTTGTTATATAATATTCGATTGGTCGGGGAATATTCGTTTTAACAGGGAATATTCGTATGACGGCACAATCATTGGTGGACCCCATAATGTAATTATTGTCGGAATGAAAAACGACAGAAATATCTTTTTATGGAAATAACAGTGGAAGTTTTACTGTTAACTGTTGAAATAACCGGTGTTAAAAATACAGTAATACGCGTGATTGCATAGTAACACACGGTATTGATTATTGATACTTACGTGAGAAGTCACTCAGTTATACTCAATTATTGCTACAATAATTGTTGCATCATATCTCTCATATTATTGATTCGATTATTATCACAGTATCATCTGCATAATATTTTATATTATTAAATCAATAATTGAGACGAAAAAGTTATTAATATTATTATTTGCAATATTGACGATGTCTAGAAGTTCTGTCAAGGAGAGGTTTGGTCACCTAATTGCGCGCCAATAGGGAGAAATTTTTATTAGAACGCCCTTCTTTCCTGGGAACGACCTAGTTGTTAAATATTACAAATTATAATAATAATGATAAATGTTGTTAAAAATATTGAGGGAATTTTTATGAAGTATTTGTGTAAATTTTGATTATTATATGGACCCCCATTTATCCATTTTTTAAAATAATCGGTAGAAAGTTATTCATTATAAGAGGTGGAGCCCACATGTGATGATGACATGGGTGGGGCCCACGGGTGTTGAAAATTGAATTGCTGGGAGGTTTTTCAAAAGTTGTTCACGGGTGATGTTTATATTTAATATATATATATATATATATATATATATATATATATATATTATAAAGTTTTGTTTTATTAGATTATAAATATAATATATTATATTTTATTTAAAGTTTTTGTTTTACTTGATTATTATATTGAAAATCAGTCGTCCGTGAATTTTATTTTTAAAATTATTGTGCAGTCCATTTCTAAATAGTATCCTTCCATTCTCCTATAAATAGGATGCTTAGTTAGAATTGAAAATCACACCAGAATCAAAGAATTCTTCTTCTATAATATTGATCGTATTTCTTTAGAGTTTAAGGAAGCTTTGAGCGTAGAAAACAGTGAAAGTTTTCTTCAAGAATATCCCCGCTATACCAGTTGGAATACTCTTCTTTTCAAGGTAAGGGATGTTATTTTTGTTCAATATTCGCTTGAAATAATATTTTCTTTCATACTCTGTAGTATGTAAGTAATATTATTTCGTTTCAGATTTTGAATTCTATACTCATTTGGTTAAAGTTTTGACTTCTATACTCCATAAAATTAGTAGAATATCCTTGATATTTACGCTTCATCCCGTATCTTTTCATGGAAATATTATTCTGAGTATTCTTGATAAGTTTTAATTTTTTTTCATATCGGGGTACTATTAACGGGGTTACTATTTTCGAAGTTACTATTCACGGAGTACTATTCACTCGATAACTATTCACCTGATGTACTATTCATAACAAAAATTGATTTTTTTCGGTCTAAATCATTTTTGATACAATATTATTCTTGAATTTTACTCCACGAAGCAGTATCATGTTGACAATTTGGACATTATTGAATTCTGGATAAATTAAATTATAAACCTTTAAAATTTATCATTTGCTTTCATTTAATTGAATTCTTATATCATTGTCATCATCTTCATGCTTATACTGTTATGAAAGTCATCTTTGGCCCGTAGTGCATAGATGGACTTGATATGATTATGACCAGAGATTATTCGGTATAATCATGACCGTAATATTATAAATGATATGGTAAAAGTCCTCAATGGCCCGTAGTGCATTGATGGACAGTTGTTGGCATGATCATGACCATTGATGAAAACACGAATATCCTTGGTCTGTAGTGCATGGATAATTTGTGGTCGTGATACTAATGAATATCCTTAGCCGTAGTGCAGGGATGATTCGATGATGTGGATTATTTATTAAGCTGAGTCTCAGCGATAAAATTGATGATAAACATTTTAAATCATAGAAAATAATAGATTATGCTCTACTTGACTCTTCTAATGGATTGCTTGTTCCGCTGCAATTAAACTTAATGTTTGTTATATTTTATCAGTTTAACACTGTTGAAGGCTAACGATAAATTATTCTGCATTATCTTAGTCATAATATTTCTTAGGGAATTGTTAAATCCACAACACTTTTTGTTATTTCCACAACAAAAGTGTCGTTGTAGATGTATAGCGACGGTGAAAATCGTTGCTATATGATCTATAGCGACACTTTTGTTGTGAAAATAATATTTTTTGTTGTGGATTTAACAATTTCCTATTTCTTATTGGATTAGTTGAGCTCACCATTTGCTTTCATTGTTTTCTTCAAGAAATGAGAATATAGCTAGGACTAGTAGGGGAACGGAGTGACGGTCCAGATGATAGCATTAGTAGTCCTCACTATTCTGTTATATAGTGTGATAATAATTGTAATGAGGACTCCATTGAGTGTGAATATTGTCTAGATGACAATATTCGTTTTAAAACTCTCAGATATTGTTTTGTCGTATTTTACACGACAGTTGTATAATGAAGTTGTATTTAAATTTTGTACCATGTATTTGGCGACTTAGAATGAGTGATGTATACTTATTTTGGGGGCGTCACAATAAGCCCCTCCAGTAACACATCAAACAAATCCGAAAATTCAAAACCCAAATACTTAATTTTTGACTCTATAACCTCTAACCATCTTCTTTCAATTGGTGAAAAAATGACAATGCAAGACTGAGATTTTCTTTGAGCGTGTTCAAGTGAAAAGTAACTTTAGATTTTACTAGAGATAATACATACACACACACACACATGGTGTGGTCTCGGTTTTATACGTGCGATTTTAGCTAGTAACCAAATCGGAACCGTAAATTTAGTTATTCAACCCACCTAAAATCGCAACATACTTCGGAACCGTTGGTGCGATTCGTACAATTTTTGGTACGATTTCGATTCTAATTTGATTATTTACTCAGCCCTATCTAAGAGTCACACTTGCCTCTTATGTGACATCCAAAAGTACCTAATAGGAAAAAGCTTAATTTACCAACTCTTTTTTAAATCAATTTTTTACCTAGTATAAGCTACAAACTTACCCAACATGTACAACTTTTTCACTTTTTTAATCAGATGTTGACATTGTTGATGCTACCACCTAAAGGATATATTTTGAAAATAAATATTAGTTCTCGACTTTGGGTTGGGAAGCCTTGTTTTGAGCAGTGTTTTAAAAATTCCCGTCTAGGCTCCCTCTTGGCGCCTCGCTTAGGCGTCAGGCCCCCCTTTGGTGCCTCGTTTAGGCGTCAGGCCTCCCTTGGCTACTCACCTAGGCCCAAGGCGACAAAAAAATTCTTCCATGAAATTAAGCGGGATCTAGGCAGAGAGTTTTTTTTTTTTAATTTTAATAACTACTTAAACCAGATTTTGATATATTTATTTTTCTAATGATTTACCATATTCATAATACATGTTGTAGCATATCAAATCACAACGAGAAGTGAACAATATCAAGTCAAAATAGATAATTTTATTATAGTTGTACTTTTTTGAACTTGTACCAATTTCAAATTATATAAATGATGATGCATTTATAATATTTAGTTTAATTCAATATAATTCTTAAATTTATGTTTAGTTTCTTGAGTTTAATATTGAATTAAAATTTTAAATTTTAAATTTTATTATTTAATAGTAATCTTGTTTATGAATAAAACTAATACGTTAAAAATATGTTTGAACTTTGAGCAATTGCATATTTGTGTTTGAACTTTGACATTAGCAATATAGATGTGTATGAACTTTAAACAAATGCCTTTATTATCTTTATTATAGATTGTTTTGCTTTATATTATTGTTTTGTTTGAATAAATATAAGATAAAATATTAAAATTGGCTTAAAATAAAAAATCCCG
The DNA here is from genome assembly GCA_020205605.1 of Panax ginseng. Taxonomy (NCBI): domain Eukaryota; kingdom Viridiplantae; phylum Streptophyta; class Magnoliopsida; order Apiales; family Araliaceae; genus Panax; species Panax ginseng. Next base: position 99,205,311 of record CM035148.1, read on the forward strand.
CCTAAACTTCATCCAGGCCCCCTAGGCGCTAGGCCCCCTAGCCGCCCGCCTGGGCGGCTTTTAGAGCATTGGTTTTGAGAGGAAGAGATGGTTGCATTCTATTATCACATCCCGCCCACTCTCCAGGTTAATTTCTGTGACCAACCCCATACCAGCAAACTCAGGACTGCTGAAAAAGGAGGGGAGCATGATGTTTGTCTGCAAATTAGAGTCGGTTTCAAAACATGCCTTAACCCCAAGATGATTCCTTTAAAAATATGTGAAACCAAATCGAAGAGAGAGGTTTGGTGGTTCCATCCCCATTCTTGGGGGCCAAAACTTACTTTATCAGTGAAAAGGAGAAAAACAATTAAGAAAAATAAATAAAGGAAGTAGTTTCATTTGTCAAAGAACTTGTCATTTGCATGAGCAAGTGAAGACTAACATTAAAAAATTTTAGCGCAACATCATTTAAATTACCCATTACACCTAGTATACAAAGACAATAAATTAAACAGATTATCCCCATATTACCACTACTGCAAATTCACTAACTTGAGCCATACCAATTGTGATTGGTCTCTGACCAATTTATAGAAGAAATCATTGATAAGCATAATTGGTAGGGTTACTTGTATCATAGCGGCTCGACCTAGGACGGCTAATACTATCCAACGCAGCCCCAAATACTCTTCCACTGTAATTATACCCATTGCTGTCATAATGTGATCTATGTCCATTAGGGTGGTGTACTACACCAGGGGGAGCTGGCACTGAATGAAAAAGAAGGTGTTAAGCACATCAGCGGAGTAAGACCAACAACAAACAAAAAATAAATACAAAAAAAAAGAGGACATGAAAAGAGAACAAGAGAGAACAAATGATCTAAAAGGACGAGGAAAAATGTATCACCTTGTGCATAGTTTGATTGCTGTGCTGAAAACCTATGTGATGACGATAATCTCGCTGAGTGTGGAGAAACATCCAAATCATTATATGGTACAGGTTGAGGCCGTGCTTTGAAACCAGACTTTAATGTGGGTGTGCCTGCTGTTAGCAAGTTTGGCGAGGGCTTGTCTTGCCCAGAAATCTGTTTTTCAAGGCTGATGCGTCAAAATATATATTCAAACTAGAAGAAAACTAGCAAATCTAAAGCAAAAACAAAGCCAGTCTCTATTAAATTGCCTCACAAATAGTTTTCTACAATTCATGAAGGTTTTGGCTGCTGTCAGCTTTCAGCAATCAACGAATATTAATCGAGTACCCATTATGTCACTGAAAAACAGTAAAATAAATTCACAAGCCTCTTTTACAAAATGTAGAATTACCCTTATTCACGGTGATATCCCACTCAGTAACAAGAACAGGCTAGTAAAATATACAATTGTTAAGCAGTTGGACTAAGGCTCTAAGGAGCATGTAATGAAGCTACCAAGTAATCTTATGTAGTTATGTAATAGCTAGTAAATCCAATATAAATAAATAATCAAATCTCAAAGTCCCTGTTTCTACTCATTAATGCATAACAAAATCACAATAAGATTTAAAACATTGATGTAAGTCAGCTAATCAAGGCAAGGATGATAAAGATATACCGCAAATTTCAATGTCCGGTTATAGAGCGTCACAAGACCAGAGAATAGCTTGACAGAATACTCTGCGATCTCCTCACTTTCATATTCTGCAAAGGCAAAACCTTTTGGCCGATCTGTTTCCTTGTCTCGAGGAATATACAAGTCAACAACACGCCCAGCTTGAATTAGAATATCATACAAAACCCTATCGCTCACTCGCTCATCCAGGCTACCTGAGAATGAATTAAATGACAGCTAAGTTAGAATAAAATTTCCAATAATTGGTTGAAAAAGAGGTATGGTTTAATACAGTATACTAATTGAAGTAAAGAAATGATCATAGCTTGATGTATAGGAGCTTAGGAGCATAACCAAGCAAAGTCATAATGCCTATTCCGCGCTAAAGCATGATAAAAAATTTCAAAGCCAATTAAGTTTTAGTTTGGCTCACTTATCCTATAAATGTCAGGCCTAGTAGTTTGGTTTCAACACAAACACAAGACCACACAAGACAATTTTTGAAGGTTTACATTGAATTTTAGTGATAACACACCATCATGCAATTGATCAATTTTTCAACTCCACTACATATAACATAACTAGTTTTTCACAAGAAATCATATTATGACTATGAAACTAAAATTCTATGTATTAGTAATGTAATATAGTAATATATTGAACACTTATTTATAGTAATGTAAATATATTGATAATATACTACCTCCGTACCAAAATTAGAGATACATAATTAAGTCAATTTGTGAAATCCTAAACTTCAATATTGATATGATTTCTTCCAAGTTTTGTAAGTAACAAATATTGTAATTAGTTGTACTTCTAGCTAGATACAATAATTCGTATGGCTTATGAATTTTAGGATTTTGCAAATTGACCTCAAGAAATCTCTAATTTTGGGCCGGAGGAACCAACAAGTTGAAGTTGAACTGTTACTTTATATACTCACCAAATTTCATTTCAAATAATCTTTTATGAACAATCTATTTTCTTAAAATGTATCTCTAATAAGCACGAATCCCGAATTACATGTCACCGTCACATTCAATAATTTTGAGATAAGGAACCATTTATAAAATTACTTTAGCAAAAATCTGCATCCCTTTTTAGGAGAAATTTTTTTTGTCAACATTGGTGAATTTGTACCAATTAGCTTCTATATATGTGTGCCCCTTGTTGTGTATGGGTCATATCTATTTATGTCACATTTATTGTCTATGTTTCATGCTTTGCCCTATAAAGTGAAAACTGCTCAACATCATGGCAAAATAATTAACGCAAATGAGTGAATAGATTCATCTACTTAAACTTCCATTGCTAATGAAAATTATTCTATACTTCTAAGACTGACACAGAAAGAGTAAGCATCACACTCGATGCAACAAAAATGACTTTAAAATTTATACACTCAATATTTGCAAAATTATTAAATTAACCACAAAAATGGGGGGAGCAGACCCTAATGGAGCTGTAATTAACTTCAATCCACCAGCGGTTAATAAATTTTACATGTCCTACTTTTCTAGAATGTCAAAACATGGTCACCTTTGTACAACATCTAGTAGTTACCACATCCCATAGAACTTTAAATAAGCATCCCTTAATTCACCTATACCTATAATAAGCATATCCATTTAATTTATTCATCTGCCAAACAAGAAAACCTTAAACAGTAACAATTAGTGAAATTTCAACTGGGACATCTATATTACGACAAATATTCAAATAAGTAACATTTATTTTCCTACTTAAACAACCTTTAAATTTAATAAATCCCGGATCAGACGACAATGAGTAATGCTTCATATCATACCTACTATAGACATCTAAGTTCTTCAGCTAGAAAATTACCCGGATTAGATTTGTTGCTATTCAACATTAACACTTCTTCAAAACATCGAACTAAAACATAATTCACACCCGCAATCAGTTATTACAGCCCTAAACAATCTCAATCTCAAAACTTTCACAAATTAGAAAACATAAATTATCAATTTAGAAAACGTAAGTTATCTGAGCATAAAAATATGTATATAAAAGCGAAACAGAAAAAGAATAATTGAGAAAATTACCAATGTAAACAGTACGACCAGGGTTAGCAGACATGATTTGGAGATAGAAATAGAATCCACAGACGTCGAATGAAGGGAGATAAGAGAACCCTAATAGGCTGAAAAAAAGCCTTGCGAGATCTAAGAAAAGAATCTGAAGGACGCAAGCGATTTTACAGGTACATAAATTTTGTTTTCCTTTTTGCCATCTCTTATTTTATCCATCTTAAAACAGGTTGTTTTTTCCTACGTTAAGTCAACTTCTATTACTAATCTATCCAAATTAAAAATTACAATCAAAATAAAAATAATTTTATATAATATTAATTTTTTATTTTTATTGAAATATAGACAATAATTAAATTTTAATTAAAATTATATTACTAATTGAATAATATAGTTTGAGGGTGGAAAAAATCAAATTATATTATTTTCACAAATTAATTTGTAACTATTATTAAAATATGAGTTTAGTTATATTTCATCAAGTATAAGTAGAATTTTATTATTAGTAGGTAGTATTTTCTTACGAAAATCATCTTATCAAATAAATATTAAGATATATTATTATTTATTATTATATATATATATATATATATATATGTAAAAAATAATATTAACCAATAATTTGATTTAATTATTAAATTTAAATTTAAATATTGAAAACAAATTACTCTTTAAAATAATATATTTATAATAAATACAAAAGGGCTAAACAACATCTTAATCATTTAATAAGGCGATTTCAAATAAAAATAAATAATTTAATTTTATAATTAAATAATCATAAGATGTATATTACTTTGTTATTATTATTAAATTGTACATGTGGTTATATTACAAATATAAGTATAATTTTAAAATTGTTACTTATATATATATATATATATATATAATATTATTATAAAATAATTTTATTATAAGGGTATCTTATATAATATTAAATGGTTACTATTATTAAAATAAATTGTATAGATATAATACATTAACCAACAATATGATTCAATTATTAATTTAAAAAATAAAAATTAATTTCTCTATCCAATAATAATTTGTAAAAAAACGTCAACATTATCATAATTTGGTTCAACGGAGTAAAAAAATTAAATTAATAATATATATTTTATGAAAATAAATAAATAAAAATCAGAAGATCATCTTACCAAATTTTAATTGTTACTATCATTAAATAAGCTCTTATTACTACTTAGATAATATAGTTTGAGAAAAAAAATCCATACAAATTATTTTAACTAATTTAAATTGTTTACTATTATTAAAATTCATGTATAATTATATTTCAAGTATAAGTAGAATTTTACTATTAACTAAATAATATATTTAAAAGGAAACTATTTTCTTATGAAGATCATTTTATTAACTAAATTGTTACTACTATAATAATATAGGTACAAATATAATATATTAACCAATTATCAATTAAATTATTAAAGAAACTTTCAACTAAAAAGAATTATTAAAGAAACAAAAAAGACACATGCTTATAGAAGTATAATTAAATAAACAATTTGGTTCGTACTCTTTTTTTTAGTTTGACCTTTGACTTTTTCTATGTGAAAGAAACTTTTATTATTAATCAATTCAAATCATAAAATAAAAATAATGTTGTTTTATAAGGAGACGAGAATTAGTAACATAGTTTTATAAGAAAACACTCAAAATAAAATCATCTTACCTAATATTAATTATTTTTTTTACTAAAATATATATGTACACTAATATAAATTTAGGTAAACTTATATTACTACATAGGTAATATAGTTAAAGAAGAAAATAAAACTCATATATCTAACTTAAAATTGTTACTATTATTAAAATATGATTACATTTATAGTTTTAAGTATAAGTAAGATTTTAGAAGCAAATTATTTTTTTTATGTAAATCATCTTATTGAATATTAAACTATACTCTTATTAAAATACATAGAGGTATAAATATAATACATTGGTCAATAGTTTGTGCTCCTTTTTTAGTTTGACTTTTAACTTTTGTACGCAAAGTAAATTTTTATTATTAATCAATACAAATCAGAAAATAAAAAACTAACGTAGTTTTATAAGGAGACAAGAATTAGTAACATAGTTTTACAAGGAAACATTTTAAATAAGATCATCTTATTTAATATTAATTTATTATTTTTATTAAAAATATATATGTACAATAATATAAATTTAATTAAAATTATATTACTACATAGATAATATAATTTTAAAAGAAAACAAAACTCATCTACCTAACTTAAAATTGTTACTATTATTAAAATATAATTACATTTATAATTTTGAGTATAAGTAAGATTTTAGAAGTAAATTATTTTTAATGAAAGTCATCTTATCGAATATTAAACTATACTATTATTAAAATACATAGAAATATAAATATAATACATTAGCCAATAATATAATTCAATTATATTATACCAAAATAGACAATTTGATTCGTAGTTTTTTTTCTTTTTTGTTTGTTTAGTTCGTCATCCTATTTTATTTTATTTTTGTTCGACCTTCAACTTTTCCTACATTAAGTTAACTTGTATTATTCATCAATTCAATCTCCCCATCAACTTGGTAAGTTATATGTCTATTGGATCACCCTTACAATAACTTGGTATTTTATAGTATTTAATGAGTTCATCACCACTGTTGCACAATTTATTGTTAAAAACAAAATATTGTATTCCCTCCGTCCCAAATTATATTATCAATATATTAATTTTTTAAAAATCAATTTGAGATATTTTTAAACAAAAAATTGACATGATTCATTCAAGTGTTAAAAACAACAAATCTTATAACTAGTAATATTTTTTAGATAGTTTATAATATTCATAATTGTATTGACATGAAGTACATGAATTCATGTTAATTCAGAGTTTGAAATCATCTTTTGAAAAGTCAACAATGATTAAATAATATGAAACATGTGATACCCCCAAATCCGAGTATCTTTAAACTCTGGATATGGTGCTACACGTTACTAAACATTCATCTACTTTATCCTGCTAATATGAAAGTAATTACTAATTATTACAGACATATTATTATAATTCTAAGTTCTATGACTTTTAAATCTTCAATACATAATAATTAATATAATAATTATTACAATACTCATATCTATTACAAATAGGATTCATATTCTCTACTCTTTCATCTTCCCTTTGCCTTTCTCCTTACCAGAACCTTCAACACGCTTAGTTTTCGCTGAAACATTTAATTTCAAAGCAAGAATGAGCATTTACATGCCCAACAAGCATAACAGTTGCATATAAAACAACAAAATCAAGAATCATGCCTTCATACTTCTAAACTTCAACAACTGAACAAAAGTTATGCAGAGATCTCGAATAATAGGAAATTACTTCATTTGTGTTCAAAACATATTTTTGAAAGACATACTGTCTTTTGCTGAGCGGTCATAAGACCACAAACTTTTATTTTTCATTTAAAAAAGTTTTAACAGCTATTCCGTTGTAAACTGTCATGGCTTACGGACACGTTTAGTGATCAGCCATTTGTACCCTGTATTAATCAATACTATTTACTTGAACGACTGATTTTGCGTTCATGTCGTCACCCGACAAAATATGTTGGTAATACTAAAACATTTCCCCAATATTAGGGTTGTTCATTCTCAGAATGAATCCGCACCTAGTACAATTGGTTTGGAAGCTCTACTTAAACCAATAACATTTTTGAGGATTATATTTTAATCAATAAAATGTTTCAACATGTGTCTAGCCGGTACAATTGGCATTGAAATACTTCGTAAATAGTTCATGCATATCAGAACTTTAAAGCTTGAACAATTTATGCGTTATAGCAAAGCTTGAACAATTTATGTGTTATAACATAGTTAAACACTTATACAACTAACATAAAGTTTTTATAAGTCTAAAGTTTACACAACCGATAAACATTGTGTAAACCAAAGCATACTAAATGATTATTCATAAGAATATACATCTAAAATTGACATTCAAACAAAAGTTGAATGGAGTTAGAATATTTGCCTTAACGATCTTTAAACTTTGGCGTTAATCTCCCTTTGTAAGTTCTACACATTTAGTGCACATAGACATATCAATTAGCCACGTATAGATGTCACTCATGGTTTACATTAACTCTACTCCATGTTTTATAATTTTTGTTTTATAAGAATTAGAAAATTGTGTAAGTTCATTAACATTTAACTTGGCATTTCAACGTTCGTACGTTGTACGCCCGACTTATCTAACCCGAACACCCAACCGACATGCCATTGTGTATGATTGGCACGTCCAATTCATCTACCACTCCTTGGCTTACATCCCTCTAGATCATATTTCCAAAGTTCAATGTTTAGAACTCGAAAATACTAGACAATCATATCTTGGCGCCATGGCGTTCAGAAGATACAAACGGGCCATACCTTAGATTACACAACAGCCCTAAAAAGGCTTATTTTTGAAACTGATCCCGCCCTTAACTCTCAAATCTTTTTTAATGAAAATTGTAGGTCTACCTCTTAGCTTTTCGGGACATCTTGAATCATTTCAATCAGAGTACGTACGAGAAAGTAATGTCCAATTTACTAAAGGACATCAAAATTGTCTCACGAATTAATAAGACGGCCATGATCAAGGCCAAAATGAGCCTTGCGGTAGGCGATAGTGCCTAAGTTAAGTTTTTCTAGCTTTTTTGGCTCTGAGTGATTTCAACGCTCTTACTTCATCGCTTCATAATTCATCATTCGATATCGAAATGAGTTCGCTCTTAAGCAATTTTCTTGCTCGTAACATCCTCTAAACATCCCCTTAGAAGAAATAATTTCTAAGGTTTTCAATTGGTCGTAAAATTGGCTCGAAAGTCTCTTGGGAGCTATTTTTTGCTAAAAGACGTTTTAACATCAAAATTTCTAAACTTCACAACTCGCTCATCCAAAGTCGGATTGAGCTCGTTCTCTGTAACAATCCGGAAATTCAAATTGTAATATTAAATATTTATTGAATTACATAAATATTTATTTGATGTGTTTATTATTGAAATTGATGAAATAATTTTTTTTATTATTATTGATGTGGTTATTATTATTAAATATTTATGAATTAAATTTATTAGATAATATTCTAAAATTAAATTAATTTATAATTTAGAGAGTTGTAATATAACATGAGATGTTATATTATTGTTTTAATTTAATAATTATAGTGATATATTAATTTATTAAATGAAATTATAATTTTGTGATATTTGGATTAAGTGGAAAATTTGTTTAATATGTTTGTAATTGGTTATTTAACTAATGTTGAATATGGAGGTATAAATATGAGATTTTAAACTATAGTGTAAGTGGTTTATTAAAATAAAAATTAAAGTAATTTTTAATTGATTTAACCAAACAAGACTTAAAATATTAAGTCTTTATTTTAAAGACTTTTTGCCAAACAAGCCTTATGGCTTTTAGATTTCTAATTTTTGAAATTAAATAAAATAATCAAATAATAAATAAAATATATTTGTAATCTATACGTTCTATTTTTTGTAACCGATATTAGTTATTAGGCTTATTATGGCCATATCGGTTTCTTTTATTTTACGCTTGATTATGTTTACGTATTCTAGACATTTGGCTTAATCCTAAGAAAAGAAAAGAAAGAAAGGTTTTCAGAGAGAAAGTTGAGAGAGACTAGAGTGAGTTGAGAGGAGAAAAGGGTCTGTGAAGTTGCAATTCTCAGAGATTAGGAAGGATTTCAAAGCTAATTCAGTGGTGTTTGCAAGGAATTATTACGCTAATTGAAGGTATTTTCCCTAATTATATATGAATATGCATATATGAGCCTACGACAAAATTTTATATACTCTGTGATTTCAAATTTGTTGAATTGTTGTTATACAATGGGTTACTTGTGATATATGAGTTTATGATGATTAGAGGTAGTGCTTAAACGAGAATTGCATGCTAAATTCGTTTGACAGTAGGAAGAAATAATGTCAGTATATGTATTTCTTATGTAGCTTATGTAAGTAACAATTATGATGATCAATTTTTAAAAGCTTTATTCTGTGTTTTATTTTGGGGTGTTCAGAATTGAGCCCTCAAATACCAAGTTTCATACCTTCAATGAATTTCAATTTCAATACCAACAAAAAATCATCTACCAAATACTGAATTCGCACACATCATCGACTACGACTACCACAGAAAAAGTGTTTTGGGTCGGACAGTTTTGACCTCCTGTAGTAAAATGGCCATAACCTTTGCATACGAACTCCGATTGTGGTAATTCAAGATGATTCAGAAAGAGGACGAATAGTCCTATAACTTTTATTCTTTAAGGTTTTCAATTTGAAATCATTATGAAGGGTCAACATGGTCATCTTTAGAACTGTTGTGTATTTGGAGCCAATCGGAGGGCGTCGGGATGCGCGAATGCAAGTGCAACCCTTTGTGTATTAGTATAACTTAATGATAACATGTTGGACATGTAATAGGATGTTGTATCAAGTTGTTAATGTGTATGTGGTGCAATGACATGATCACTTAAATAGTTGTAATAAAGCTACAAAGTAATGTTCAGGAAAAGATGTGGTGTTATTTAAACTTAAACTTAGTTAGTAGCTATACTAAAAATAAGAAAGCAACTCATGAAGTTAATGTTAGTGTAACTAATGTGTATTGTCAATACATATGGTATGTGTAGGACTTGGGGTGAACATGAGTAGTGATTGTTTAACCTATGCACGAGGCAAGTTCCCTAACCTTTGCTACTTTATTATTCAACAAGGTTACTTTTCACTGTTATGTTATACTTATGCAAATTCTCTATTTCTAATCTCTTATTTAACGATTTATTGTCATGCGAGTTCTTTAACCCTTATTTATTGTTGAGCAAGTTAGTTTATCTTTATCTCTTTATTCAAAGTCTGTATTATTATTGTAAGAAGTGTGTTTATTCAGCTACTAATAACTGTTGTTTGACCTTCGTTCTCTAATATCATTGTACTATCTTACGTTATTGTACCGAACTCTAAGTTGCTTAGCAATTCTTTACCAATTCAACTAATCCTTAGTTGATGAATGTTCCAAACTCTAAATTACCCTTGAAGTCTACCCAAACCAAACTTCCTTTGGTTTGTTTATGTACTCACACAACTTTGAAAGCATGTTGTCAATGATAACATTTGTTCAACTTAGAAATTGTTAATACTCTAGCCTTATTGATTCATCGATATACCTTGTTCATGAAGATATTATAATCAAACCCTTGAATAGTTATTGGTTCCTATCTCGATTCAACCAATACTTAGTTGATGAGCGTTTCTAAAATCTAGACTTCCTTTGAAGTTAATTCCCAACCAAACTTCCTTTGGTTGAACCCGATAATCTAAGTTGAGATGAACAACCCTATATCGTGGATTATTTTAGAGCTATGCAATAGCGTTAAAATGTTTGGCTAAATACATAGTACAAAGGGTCGATCACCGAGAGTACTAATGATGGTCCATATAGTCGCTTAGACTGTGAAAGGTTATAGTAGAAAACACCGTGAACCTAGGACATAGATGATGATTATAGTCTTTTAGATCATTAAAGGTTAAAGTAGAAATACTTAAAAACCTAAAATAGAGTTCGTGGTCTTGTGACCCTCAGTGTATTCTTTGATGTTGATATCTATTGTTAACTTAAACGTTCATTATTCCTTTGAACTCATAGCTGTTGAATGAAAGTTTATGGTTTTGGTAAGAATACTTTACCATTGAAAGCTCGGTTAATTGTCATTCATAAAATGTTATTGTATATTATCCTTCTTGTGGGTAATTGTTTGCTCACTCTTGCACAAAACAATGCAGATGAAGTTACGAAGTTTGAAAAGCTTTCTACAAGCAAGGGCAAGGACAAAGTGCTTGATTAGACAACAACGTTTAATTTATATTTTATTGATGAAGCTTATGTAATAGATTTAATTATGATTATGTTTTTGTTTTCCGCTGATGATTGTAATAAAGGTTAGATGACATGGGATTTATTTGAGATTATGTAACCCTTTGGTGGGAGATTTATTGTTTAAGCTTTTGAGTTTAATTATATCCTTTGTTTAGGGGTAGTTAGTTATGATTTAATTGGACTGAACACCAAATCTGTGGGATTGAGGTGCCCGGATTTGGGGGTGTCACAAGTTGGTATCAAAGCTTTAGGTTATGAACCTTAGGTGGGGAAACCTTAGGCTATAGCCTTCTAGGAGATCAAAAATATAGAGGTGATAAACTCTTATCGAGTTCTAAGGAATGAGTTAAGAAAATTCATTGAAGATAAAATGATAAAAGACTTTATGTGCTTATGTGTTAATGACTTATATGCTCGTGAGTACTTAGGAGTAGCAAGTATTATACATATCAAGTTGTGGAGTTATTAAAATTTTGTTGTTAAAGAGATTGATGAAGGAAGATAGGGATTAGGAACCCTGAGAAGTTATATAGTTTGAGTATGGTTGGTATTGGGAAAGCCATACCCGTGGATTTTTGTTGTAGAACTTGGGTATGAGCTTGAGTTTGATCCGGAAGATGAATTTTAGAAGGTAAATATGAAGTATGAGTAAGAAGAGTTAGGAAAGCCATAGAGCTAGCGTAAAAAGATGTCGTGACTCAAGACTTTACCGCACAACTTGCAGATGTAGAGTAGAGATTATCTCAGTTAAAGTATTAAAGAGGATAGTTATTAGTTATTAACGAGATTGCGCAGGAATGGCTAGGGAAAGGAGTCAGCAAAGCGGGCGAAAGCTGAGGACGCATGGATGAAGGCTTCTAAACGCAAAAAATCGTGTTGAAGACAAGTTGAAGAGTGCCAAACGAATGATGGAACTTAGCATTTAATCTTCCACTCTCCTAATGATTCGTATCGTGGAGCAAGAGCGAAATGAAGTCAGCATAACGAGATTGTTCTTGTAGATTGCAAGAAAAACAATAAGATGATATATATATATATATATATATATATATATATATATATATATATATATATATAAAAAAAGAGTTAATAGATGTAAATCCTAACTTTTGAATTAAATAGTGAGATGTGATGAAGTAATCCTAGAATTTTATTATTTCGGGATAAATAATATTAATAGCAGTGTGGTTATTTTGTGATGAGGTGATGTAATAAATGAATAAAGTATTATCATTTTTTTTATTAAGAAATATTATGTGTTATCTATAAGTGGTTAAGATAAATTTGAAAATGTTAATGTGTGGATGAACGATGATCTAATAGTTCAAGTTTTAAACAGTAAGATGCCACCTAGAAGAAGACAGCAGCATCAACAGAGTCCCAAGGAAAATGCATACAATAGGGAAGCTAACGTAAATCCAGTGCCATAGTTGGTGAATTTGCTGATGGGAGCACTGGCAAATCAACTGAATTTCTGGCTGTATAATCAAATCTCGATGTTCCAACCAAAATCGTTTACAACAGGGTTGGAAAGAACGATTGATATAGACGGGGAAGGTAATACGCTGGCATACAATCAAGAGCAGAGGGGAAAGAAGAGTGAAGATGATATGGTGGGTGATAGTCATACCGGTAACGCTCGGAAAAGAAAGCGGGACAATAATATTAAGGCTGAAAATCAGCAAGGGAAGGAAAAGAAGAAGGTGGAGGCGTGTAGCAACTGCGGAAAGAAACATGTAGGTGTTTGTTTGAGGGGAAAAAGGGTGTTCTTTAATTGTGGATCGAAAGATCACATTGCACCAAAATGTTCAAGACCGAGGAAGAGAGCCTGCTTCACGTGTGGATCGAATGAGCACTTGGCTCGAGGTTGTCCAAAGAAAGCGTAGAAAAAGAAAGTGGAAGCAAAGGGGGCAAAGCAAACCGGTTATTGTAGAGAGTCAACTCACGTAGTCGACTAACTGAACAATCATCCAACATGAAGATCCAGAATGCAATGCAAGGTATGGCTCCGATCAGTTATTTATATGGCTGCGAGTTAATTAATTCATGTGCCACTTGATAATTTTGCCTGATGAATTCGTTTAGAAACTAGATTCGCTTCAAGAAAAGTTAGAATATTCCCTAAATATGGAAAGTGTGAATATTGATTCTTTTAAGTTAATGTGTAGAATTTCTGTATTGGAATTAATATGACACATGTGATGTCTCTACCAGATAATACAGGAATGTTGTGTTGTATACCAACGCATCCTATAATATACTAGGCTGTGTGTTTAGGCAGAGCGACAGGGTCATTTCTTATGTATCGCGTCATTTAAAATTTTTTATGTGAAAGGGTATTTGACTCACGATTCAGAGTAGAGGTATTACTGATTTCCCTGAGGATTTAACGATGTTATTTTTGAGTAGTAGGGTGAGATTTAGAAAAAAAAAGAAGAAAAAAAAGGTAGTAGTTATTTTTGTTAACTGTGCAAAATGGGTTCATAATAGAAATGACTAAGTGGTGGTAGGAGGTAAGATATATAAAAAGGCAGAGGAGAAGCTTTTCAGATGAAAAATAGTACAACTTTGTTGGATAAAGTTAAGGAAGACTATTCAGATGAAGGTAGTGTCAATTCAAAAATCGATACTGAAGGATAGTTGAAGTTAGAAGGAAGAAACTAGGTTTCGCTAATGCCAGGAATTGAAAATGAAGTTTTGCATAAAATTTATATATTGAATCAACTAGGAAGCACGAAATTATATATTGCCTTCGATATTACTATTGGTGGCAAGACATGGCGGTATATTTTTGGTCTGTCAAAGTTATCGTATTACATATCGAGCAGTGTGTGAAGTTATGAAATCGTTTCAAGACACAATGTTTTTGTGTCAATTGTGTCGAATTGAGATTCATGATTTACATTGAATTTTCAAAAGGGTTTGCAAGAATGTGTGGAACGCAATTAGAAATAGGTATGTCATATCGTTTGCAAATCGATTGCCAAACTAAAAGGAAGTCCAAACATCGGAAGGCGTGCTAAGCGCATGAGAAGTTTTTGATAATGTCATACGAGGAATCCGCATTGAGCAAGTTATGGGTAAGTTAAAATAATTTAAGAGTAAGGTAATGTTAGATGGGTTTTCAACTGAGGACTCATATGGTGACTAAGTCGTACAAACATTTGTGTGGGCAGAGGTTTTGTGCATATACTTAGTTTATCACATTGATAATCATTGGAATATAGGTATCGCGCTATCCATGTACATGTGGTGGAAAGGTGATTCTTTTCTCATGTACATTTTTGATAGTTAGATGATATTAGGTTAGGTTAGGTTCTTGTTCTTAAAACTAAAGCATATGGTAAGTTCGTGACTTATAATCATATGGTATGTTTTGAACCCCTCAGCTCGAATAGACGCCTATGGTCTGACTAGGATAAGTTCCTAAACTCATATGATTATGGCAAGTTCTTGAATTTCCAAAGTGTGGTAAGTTTGATGAATTAACTATATTGGATATAATACGGTTATGGTGTAGGAAGCATTGATGAAGCTGAAAAGATGGTTTTGAGGTAGTTTACCTCTATAGTTAGAGCGCATTCGTAATGTTTTTCATGTTTTGGTGATATGATTGAACAAGCTCGACTGCAATCATGTGACCAAGTACGAACCGTTATGGTTGTTCTACTAGGAAATTTCTATCCAGATAATTAACAGAAAAGAACAAATGCTTAGGGATAAGGTAATACCGTCTGTGAAGGTGATATGGAGGAACCACAACGTCGAAGATGCTACATGGGAACTCAAAACTGAGATGATGAAGAATTACCCTGAGTTATTTGTTTAATCTATGTCTTCAATTCTGGGGACAGAATCTTTTTAAGGAGGAAAGAATGTGACGAACGAATTGTTTGAGTTATGATTATGGGGACATAATCCTTGTAAGGAGGGAAGGATGTAACAATCCGGAAATTCAAATTGTAATATTAAATATTTATTGAATTACATAAATATTTATTTGATGTGTTTATTATTGAAATTGATGAAATAAATTTTTTTTATTGATGTGGTTATTATTATTAAATATTTATGAATTAAATTTATTAGATAATATTCTAAAATTAAATTAATTTATAATTTAGAGAGTTGTAATATAACATGAGATGTTATATTGTTGTTTTAATTTAATAATTATAGTGATATATTAATTTATTAAATGAAATTATAATTTTGTGATATTTGGATTAAGTGGAAAAATTTGTTTAATATGTTGTAATTGGTTATTTAACTAATGTTGAATATGGAGGTATAAATATGAGATTTTAAACTATAGTGTAAGTGGTTTATTAAAATAAAAATTAAAGTAATTTTAATTGATTTAACCAAACAAGGCTTAAAATATTAAGTCTTTATTTTAAAGACTTTTTGCCAAACAAGCCTTATGGCTTTTTAGATTTCTAATTTTGAAATTAAATAAAATAATCAAATAATAAATAAAATATATTTATAATCTATACGTTCTATTTTTTGTAACCGATATTAGTTATTAGGCTTATTATGGCCATATCAGTTTCTTTTATTTTACGCTTGATTATGTTTACGTATTCTAGACATTTGTCTTAATCCTAAGAAAAGAAAAGAAAGAAAGGTTTTCAGAGAGAAAGTTGAGAGAGACTAGAGTGAGTTGAGAGGAGAAAAGGGTCTGTGAAGTTGCAATTCTCAGAGATTAGGAAGGATTTCAAAGCTAATTCAGTGGTGTTTGCAAGGAATTATTACGCTAATTGAAGGTATTTTCCCTAATTATATATGAATATGCATATATGAGCCTACGACAAAATTTTATATACTCTGTGATTTCAAATTTGTTGAATTGTTGTTATACAATGGGTTACTTGTGATATATGAGTTTATGATGATTAGAGGTAGTGCTTAAACGAGAATTGCATGCTAAATTCGTTTGACAAAGATAAAGAAATAATGTCAGTATATGTATTTCTTATGTAGCTTATGTAAGTAACAATTATGATGATCAATTTAGTGTGTGAAATTGAACTGTGACTATGTTAGTTAGTTTGTTAAGAATTACAGAGAACTTAGTTCAAAAGAATCAAATTGGTGTATCATTGTGATTACAATGTTCATCGTGTCAAGAAATATCAAAATAGAGTTTTGGTTTTAAAATATGCTATTCCAAAGATTTAATTTTTCTAGAATTATGGTTTAAGTTGTGTTAATATAGTATTTGTATGCTTGGTGAAGTTTATGTGTAATTTGCATAAGTTATAGATGTTAATTGGTGTTAGAAATTAAGACAAAGCTTTGTTCTGTGTTTTATTTTGGGGTGTTCTGTAATTGAGCCTCGGTACTAAGTTTCTCGCATTATTTCTGAATTCGCGCTACCAAATAAAAATCTACGCCTCAACGCCAAAAATGGCCCAAAAGTTCGCGCTTCAAATATTGAATTTCTTGGCCACATGACTCGACTCATGACCAAGTGCTAGAAAAGTGGTGCTGGCCTGACGCTTTGACCTCCTGTAGTAAAATGGCCATAACCTTTGCATACGAACTCCGATTGTGGTAATTCAAGATGATTAGGAAAGAAGACGAATAGGCCTATAAATTTTATTCTTTAAGGTTTTCAATTTGAAATCGTTATGAAGGGTCAACATGGTCATCTTTAGAACGGTTGTGTATTTGGAGCCAATCGGAGGGCGTCGGGATGCGCGAATGCAAGTGCAACCCTTTGTGTATTAGTATAACTTAATGATAACATGTTGGACATGTAATAGGATGTTGTATCAAGTTGTTAATGTGTATGTGGTGCAATAACATGATCACTTAAGTAGTTGTAATAAAGCTAAAAAGTAATGTTCAGGAAAAGATGTGGTGTTATTTAAACTTAAACTTAGTTAGTTGCTATACTAAAAGTAAGAAAGCAACTCATGAAGGTAATGTTAGTGTAAATAATGTGTATTGTCAATACATATGGTATGTGTAGGACTTGGGGTGAACATGAGTAGTGATTGTTTAACCTACGCACGAGTCAAGTTCCCTAACCTTTGCTACTTTATTATTCAGCAAGGTTACTTTTCACTGTTATGTTATACTTATGCAAATTATCTATTTCTAATCTCTTGTTTAACGATTTATTGTCATGCAAGTTCTTTAACCCTCATTTATTGTTGAGCAAGTTAGTTAATCTTTATCTCTTTATTCAAAGTCTGTATTATTATTGTAAGAAGTGTGTTTATTCACCATTAATAATCGCTGTTTGACCTTCGTTCATCAATATCATTGTACTATCTTACGTTATTGTACCGAACTCTAAGTTGCTTAGCAATTCTTTACTAATTCAACTAATCCTTAGTTGATAAATGTTCCAAACTCTAAATTACCCTTGAAGTCTACCCAAACCAAACATCCATTGGTTTGTTTATGTACTCACACAACTTTGAAAGCATGTTGTCAATGATAACATTTGTTCAACTTAGAAATTGTTATACTCTAGCCTTATTGATTCATCAATATACCTTGTTCATGAAGATATTATAATCAAACCCTTGAATAGTTATTGGTTCCTATCTGATTCAACCAATACTTAGTTGATGAGCGTTCTAAAAATCTAGACTTCCTTTGAAGTTAATTCCCAACAAAACTTCCTTTGGTTCGGAACCTGATAATCTAAGCTGAGATGAACAACCCTATATCGGGGATTATTTTAGAGCTACACAATAAGCGTTAAAATGTTTCATGCAATACATAGTACAAAGGGTCGATCACGGAGTACTGAATGATGGTCCATATAGTCGTTTAGACCGTTAAAGGTTCTTGTAGAAAACACCGTGAACCTAGGACATAGATGATGATTATAGTCTTTTAGATCATTAAAGGTTAAAGTAGAAATACTTGAAAACCTAGAATAGAGTTCGTGGTCTTGTGACCCTCAGTGTATTCTTTGATGTTGATATCTATTGTTAACTTAAACATTCATTATTCCTTTGAACTCATAGCTGTTGAATTAAAGTTTATTGTTCCGGTAAGAATACTTTACCATTGAAAGCTCAGTTAATTGTCATTCAAGAGTATCCATTTTCTTTGATAAAGCAGAAATCTGTGCCGCCAACGCTGTTACTCCGTCTACCTCTAATACCCCAGCTACCTTAGGCTGTGTCATCCTCGCTGTAGGCCACTAGTAGTTATTAGCTGCCATAGTTTCAATTAACTCATATGACTCCTCATAACTCTTGACCATAAACGCTCCACCCGAAGCTGCATCTATACTAGTCTTGAGATTCCCATTCAACCCATTATAAAACATATTCATCTGCAGCCATTTGGGTAGTCCATGATGAGGGCACTTTCTGAGCAATTCCTTGTACCATTCCCATGCCTCATATAAAGACTCCCCATGTTGCTGCTCAAACATGGTGATCTCGTTTCTCATCTTTGCAGTTTTAGCTGGTGGAAAGAACTTAGCCAGGAACTTTTGACCAAGGTCATCCCAAGTAGTTATCGATCCCGACGGTAGAGAATGTAACCAACTCTTCGCCTTGTCCCACAGGGTGAGGGAACAAGCAAAGTCTGACTGCTTCATCCGAAACCCCATTGTATCTGAAGGTATAACATATCTCCAAAAAGCTGACTAAGTTTTCATTCGAATCTTCGTTGGATAGTCCCCCAAATTGAACTGAGTTCTGAATCATCTGAATCATCCATCTCAAAAGTATTTGCAGCAATCACCGGCCTGGTGATACTTGATTGAAGCTCAGTCAACTTAGGGATAACAAAATCCCTTAGCGCTTTTTGATCTTCTGCAGCCATTATTTCTTCTTTTTTAGAGTTCTCAAAGTTTTCCCTTGTGTTTTTAATCCACTTACTTAGCCTTTGAAACCGTTTCTCAATATCGTCCTCGAAAGGAAGCAAGTCTGGTTTCTTAGACCGAGTTTGCATAAACTAACTCCAAGAACCTGAAATAAGCAAGAACAAAACAAAAGAAAAAAATGTTTAAGTAAAACTGAACTAATTAAACAGATATTGAAAAATATTAAAATCTATATTAAGTCCCCGGCAACGGCGCCAAAAACTTGTTGGTTGAAATCTAATTATGCTCACACGCAAGTGCACGTGGTTAACAAGTAATATAATGATACGTCAAGTATCGTTCTCATAGAGACTAGTATGAAATTAATCCTAACATACCAGCTTTATATTAATCCAAATTTTATTAAACTATCCAATTCAACGATTATAACTATTAAAAACTAAAAACATGAAAATACTAAGTAATCAACAAACTTAAAAACTGTAATTTCAAGCAAATAATGGAGAATTAGGCTTACAACTTCAATTAAGTATCACTCCAATTATTACACCTTATTTCAGTTCAATTCACTATCCCAGTTTATTAATCAAGAAAACTCAAGTAGAACTAGCCATCTCTTAATGCACTAGTACCATATTAACTTAAACCCACAAATTAGATAGAATTAAGCCAAACACCCTAAATAACTAATCTAGTATATCTCTATTTGAATTACAATTAAGAAGAGTTTAATTCCAAGTTCTTATCAGATTACATGGGATGCTAGGTATATCTCTATCCTAACATAAATCAAGATTCTATACAATCACAGAATTCAAGAACACATGCTATTATGACTAGGTCTAGACTCATACATCATCTCTCGAATCCATACAAATCCACATAAAATTGGTGATCAAGAAATTCATAAATTAAAACATAAATCACAATAGATAAAATGAATGATAGATTATTAAACTGAAATTAAGGACTACATAATCATCGTTCAACCATCAAGATCCGTCATAAGCCTAATAAGTAAATTAATTCATCACAAACGAATTAAAAGCTAAAATCATAAAAGTAATCATCATCCCGATTACAATTATTGAATTAAAGAAGTAGAATAAATCCAAAAAGACCCTTCTCCTTAGCTTCAACTTATAATTATCGTGACACTGACCTTCAATCCTTCCTCCAATGCTATTTCTTAAAATTAGGGCTTCCAATTACTAATTGATTGTTAGATGTAATCTCCCTTGTTGTTTCTTGTTAATATCCCACCTAGGACACGTATTCTGACCATAACATGATGCCAAATATAGTTCCAAACTATGCCAACCTTCTTCTTTCACGCCTCTGCAGCATTACAGTTCAGTCAAGAGTCTTTGCCTTTTCCGTGCACTCCTTTTAGGGGTCAATCAATCAGAAGTCCGGTTTAGCTTCTTTTCTTGCCAAGTTTCGCCACGAAACCACCTTTTAAGCCTGCACACGCTATGCCACCACAACTAAACATAAAATAACACAAAACAAGTAAAATGAATCACAAAAATAACGAATTAACACAGTTTAAGCTCGAATTAGAGGCCGATTCGTAGGTATAAAACCCATTCATCAATGCTTCGCTAGATTTACTTGCCAACGGCTGAAAATGTCAAGGCTGTTTGACCTTTGTTGAAATGTCTTTCAACGGATGAACATTATCGGACCACCTCCGATGCTTTGCTGGATTTACTTGCCAACGACTGGAAACGTCAAGGCTGTTTGACCTTTGTTGAAATGTGCTTTAATGGTGAACATCATCAAACCACCTCCGATACTTCACTGGATTTACTTGACAACGGCTGAAAACATCAAGGCTGCTTGACCTTCGTTGAAATGTGCTTCAACGGTGAACATCATCG
Organism: Panax ginseng; assembly: GCA_020205605.1. Classification (NCBI taxonomy): domain Eukaryota; kingdom Viridiplantae; phylum Streptophyta; class Magnoliopsida; order Apiales; family Araliaceae; genus Panax; species Panax ginseng. The sequence goes on from CM035148.1 coordinate 99,226,565, forward strand.
GACCACCTCCGATGCTTCGCTGGATTTACTTGCCAAAGGCTGAAAACGTCAAGGTTGTTTGACCTTCGTTGAAATGTGCTTCAACGGTGAACATCATTGGACGACCTCCGATGCTTCGCTGGATTTACTTGCCAAAGGCTGAAAATGTTAAGGCTGCTTGACCTTTGTTGAAATGTGCTTCAACGGCTGATGCTGTATGAAATCTCCTCTAGGGATGAACTTCTGATGATATATTTGTTTATGATTGTAACCAGGTAAATGACATTGGACCTTCACGAGGTATTACCACATGTAGCTTACATGAGCTATGATCATTGGCTTTGTGAACCCTGTGTATGGACGAATACCAATGATTGATATGTAGACCCGCAATTTGGTCTCTGAAAATTAGGATTTCAGGCTTTTCCGCTCAATCGTATATCATCTTTTTTCTCCATTTGACTTTGCAGCTTGTGGGACCTCCTTTGCAAAATCAAATTTATTCGAGCCAGAGGGGTGGGGTCCACGCAGGATAGCTGCAGGTGGACTCACGACCATCCATGGGTTTTTCTTGCCTGGCCCTTCCCTTTTACAAGTCATTTTCAGTTGAAGCCGCATAGAGAATCCGAGAGTTCTTCTTCAGATCTGCTGAGTTCGGGCTGTTTTTTGCAAAATTCGTCACCGTACAAGTGTTCTGCCCTATCCTGGTAATGTATGCATGTCTTATTTTCCAGTTTTAACTGTTGGAAAGTAAGTTATCACACGAAATGCTTCTAAACACATAGTAATGATATGCATGCTCATATGACTTGATAAAAAATATTCAACATAGTAAATGTTAGTATTTAACCATGCTGAACATATTGATGTGAAAAAAATTTGACTTTTGAAGCTGTCAAATTTGCACCTTTTTCTACTATTTCTTATCTTATTTGAGGACAAATAAGCAAAGGTTGTAAAGCAAAGTAATCCTGGTAATTAGGCTACCCTTATGGATTAGGATTTTGACATTTTTCATGCATATAGGATATTTATGACTGTGGGTTGGTGTGCTACTGAATGTCCACTTAGTCATGCCTACGCGCATGTGGATAGTCCTTTTTACAAAGGAGATTCTGGCAGAATTTTTCCATGAGTCTAGGCATTTAAATGAACATGCATTTTTAATTCTACTGTAGGTATATCTTAAAGTAATGCATGCATGCACATAGACATAAAATGCATTTAATGTGCTCTAGGTTAGAATTTACCACACCCTTTCTGAGGTGATTAGGAGACTTGTGTCCAGATATATGGATCCGATCCAATTTAGCGAATTCCTCCGTAGCACCTTTTCAAATTGTGAGGAGGATAGCTTCGATGTGCCTCATTCCTCGCCCGACTGACAAATTTCTACGGTTGGATTTAAGTCGATGAATTTTCCTATCCAGGTTGAGGTATCAGATGTTGAGGACGAGGAGAAGGATGTACCGGTTGCTGCTCCTGCTGCTTCTATTCCCCGCGGGGATCTTCCAGCCATTAATCTGATGATTCCAGAGCTTCTGGATGATTTGAGTTGTCACCCCTCGATCTATTTGCATTCGAACGAGGTAAAAGCTATGTTTGATCTTCCTTTTTCCTATTGATGAGGAGCAAGGGTTCTGATGTTGATTTGTATTTGTGATGCAGGTTCCTGGTGTGACACCCCCAAATCTAGGTACTTCCGTTCCACAAGATTTGGTGTTCACTTATGTAAGACCCCAACTTTTATGAATAAAGATGAATTTTCTATAAATATCATTTTTGAATATTATGGAATGAATTTGATATAATGTTATAGTTGTGGGTAATATTTATAAATTTTGCAAAGTACGCAAGTAGATTTTATTCTCTACTTGACTCTTCTAATGGATTGCTTGTTCCGCTGCAGTTAAACTTGATGTTTGTTATATTTTATCAGTTTAACACTGTTGAAGGCTAATGATAATTTATTCTGCATTATCTTAGTCATAATATTTCTTACTGGGCTAGTTGAGCTCACCCTTTTGCTTTCATTGTTCTCTTCAGGAAATGAGAACGTAACAGGGACTAGTCGGGGAACAGAGTGATGGTCAAGATAATAGCATTAGTAGTCCTCACTATTTTATGAAATAGTGTGATAATAAATGTAATGGGACCCCATTGAGTTTGTATATTGTCTAGATGACAATATTTGTAATAAAACTCACAGCATATGTTTAGTCGTATTTTACACGATTGTCAGTATAATTAAGTTGTATTTGAATTTTGTACCATGTATTTGGCGACTTCGTAATAGGTGATGTATACCGATTTTGGGGCGCCACAGTTTAGTATCAAAGCTTAGGGATATGATCCTGGCTAAGATGTGAGAATAGAACTAGGAGGGGAGAGACGGGTAATTCCTTCGCTAGTATGACCTTCCTAAGTTTATTTGGTATTTAATTGGTCAGTCAGAATATAGGGATATTATGTTACATGTCAATTAACCTTTGTTTTGTGGCATTATCTGAAAATGACATCCAAGAATGTTGAGAATAACAATGGAGCACAGGCGACCGTTGATTCACCACATATCAATAATCAGGATAATGTGCATCATAAAGGCGACAATCCTCATGCAAATAACAACACTGACCAAATGATGAATGATGGAATGTTCGAGGCTTTTATGCAATTCATGCAACAAAGAAAGTAGACCTGCTCCTCGTCCAAAATGCGGTGGAAACACTGAAACTCTCGGACGGTCATCGCTAAACAATTCAAGGAGCTGGGACCACAGGAGTTTATTGGAGAGCCAAAACCACTTAAGACGGAAGCATGGATAAAGCAGATCACCAAGATATTTGATGTCTTGGGATGCTCTGAGGAGCAAAAGGTTCCCTTTGCCGCCTTTATGTTGTGAGGAGAGGCAGACATTTGGTGGGAATCGGTAAAGCGTACTCAACTCCGCCAGATCAAGATGTCTTGGGAGAAGTTCAAGAACTATTCAATGACAAGTACTTTCTCAAAAGTATTCGTCACATAAAAGAGGTAGAGTTCATCAAGTTGGAGCAGAATAATATGACCGTGTCGCAGTACGAAGCTAAGTTTGTCGAGTTATCTCGATTTGCGTCCCCACTTGGTGGATAATGAAGATGAAATGACGCGGATGTTTTAAGAGGTTTAAAGTCGAGATACATCAACATCTTATTTCTCATAAACCGTGTTTGTATTCGGATGTTGTAAATAGGGCTCGATTAGTAGAGCGCCGATAACGAGTCAACGCAACCAAAAGAGAGCGGTAAGCAAAATGATAATACCAAATGTGAGTAGTCATCAAAGCGGTGAGAACAAGCGTGAGAGGAATCAATAGGCGAAGTGGTAACCACTTCAAAGGTAATCGTACCAAAACAATAAGAATGGAAATTTCAAGAAGAGAGATTCAACAATGATGGAAAGACATCAAAGACCAAAGACCCGTTGTTAAGGAAGGAGAACGACCACCTATCATATGCTTCAAATGCGGAGGGGAGGGACACATAAGTCCAAACTGCGCGATGTCGTCCAAAGCGTGTTATAATTTTGGAAGAGAAGGTCACTTAGCCTGATTTTGTCGTTCACCGAAGACAAGTTCAGCTAGTATGGAGGCACCAAAGGCCATCCCAGAAAAGTCAAAGCCGGTAGTGCAAGGGAGAGCGTTTGTTGTGACCTCTCAGAAAGCAAGGAACCCCAATGAGTTCATCACGGGTAAGCTTATCATAAACTCTAGCGAAGTCTATACTTTATTTGATATTGGTTCTACCCATTCTTTTATTTCTCCTATTTGCGCTCAACGATTAAATTTGACTCCAGAGAAATTAGACTTTGACTTATCTGTGGAAAGTCCGTTGGGAGAAACTTTCATTACATCCACTGTTTATAAGTCTTGTTTGGTTCAAATCGGTACCCTCACATTACCTGTTGATCTTATTTCATTGAAAATACTTGCATTTGATGTGATTCTAGGGATTGATTGGTTAACTACTCATCATGCTAAAATTGATTATTTTCGTAAGGTTGTTAGCTTTCATATTCCTAATCAACCTATTATGCGAATTCAAGCGACCAAACCATTAAAATCAATCACGGTCATCTCAAGCCATAAAGCTATTCGTTTATTAAAAAACGGATGTCAAGCTTTCTTAGCTCATGTCACGGATCTAAACAAAAATACGCCGAGTTTTGAATGATATTTCTATTGTTAATAAATTTCTGGACGATTCCACAAGAACTTCCCAGCCTACCCCAGGGCGTGAAATTGAATTTTGTATCGGCCTTGAACCCGTGACAAAACCCATTTCAAAGCCCCATATCGAATGGCTCCTATTGAACTTCGTGGAGTTAAAGACCCAATTGCAAGAATTATTAGACATTGGTTTCATTCGTCCTAGTCGCCTCCTTGGGGTTCTCCGCTTTATTCGTGAAGAAGAAAGATGGGAGTATGCGACTTTGTATTGATTATCGAGAGTTGAATCATGTTACCATCAAAAATAGGTACCCATTGCCACGTATTGATGACCTGTTTGACCAGTTGCAAGGAGCCAAATTCTTTTCAAAGATTGATCTTCGTTCCGGATATCACCAATTGAAGATTAGAACCGATGACATTCCAAAGACGGCTTTTAGAACTCGGTACGGGCATTATGAATTTCTAGTCATGTCCTTTGGATTGATTAATGCTTCTGCTGCCTTCATGGATATGATGAACCGAGTATTCAAGGAATATTTGGATCACTTTGTGGTCGTCTTTATTGATGACATCCTTATTTATTCCAAAAGCCGTGAAGATCATGAGCAACACTTGAGGCTGACACTCCAAAAGCTTCGTGAATACAAGCTTTATGCCAAGTTGAAGAAATGTGAGTTCTGGCTTGAGGAAGTAGCATTCCTTGGGCACGTAGTATCAAGTCATGGAATATCTGTTGACCCGGCAAAGATTAAAGCAATTCAAAGCTGGGAGCAACCTAAATCAGTGACTAAAGTACGTAGCTTTCTCGGCTTAGCTGGTTATTATCGGAGATTCGTGGAAAGATTTTCTCGAATAGCTACTCCATTAACTCAGCTGACTCAAAAAGATATAAAGTTCTATTGGAGCGAAGAATGTGAGAAGAGTTTTCAAGAACTCAAGAGGAGACTCATTTCAACACCTATTCTGACAATATCATCTGGCTCGAAGGGATTTGTCATCTACAGTGATGCTTTGGGCAAAGGGTTGGGATGTGTTCTCATGCAACATGGGAAAGTCATAGCCTATGCCTCAAGACAACTCAAAGAATATGAGAGGAATTATCCTACTCATGACCTAGAGTTAGCAGTTGTTGTCTTCGCACTTAAAATTTGGAGGCATTACTTGTATGGGGAGAAGTTGGAGATCTTTACGGATCATAAAAGCCTCAAATATTTCTTCACTCAAAAGGAACTAAACATGTGACAATGACGTTGGCTTGAAATGTTGAAAGATTATGATCATTCCATCCTGGAAAAGCGAACGTGGTAGCTGACGCATTGTGTAGAAGATCATATGCAAGTACGAGTGCGATATTGTCAACACAAAGGCCCATTTTGTGTGACTTGCAAAGGATGGAGATAGAGTTAAAGACTCTAGGGACCCATGTGATGATGGCGAATATACGAGTAGAACCGACTTTAATTGATAAAGTTAAAGCTGCTCAAGCTACAGACCTGGAGCTGATGCGTATGAGGAAGAAAGTGCAAGAAGGTGCTATGCCGGAAGCAAGAATCGATGAAGAAGGAATACTTTGAGTCAACTCCAGACTTTGTGTTCCTAACGACACTGATTTAAAGTATAAAATCATGATGGAGGCGCACAACACATCGTTTGCAATCCATCCTAGGAGTACCAAAATGTATCATGATATTCGTCATACATTTTGGTGGAGCAATATGAAGAGAGAGATAACGCTGTTTATCTCAAGGTGTCTAACTTGTCAAAGAGTTAAAGCGGAGCATCAAGTACCAAAAGGTCCATTGCAACCACTTGAAATTCCAGAATGGAAGTGGGAGCAGATTACAATGGATTTCGTTACCGGTCTTATTAAGGTTTCTCAAGGTATAGATGCGATTTGGGTCATTGTTGATAGATTGACCAAGTCTGCTCATTTCTTACCGATACGAGAAACTTATACACTTGAACGTCTTGCTCGTATGTACATAAACGAGATTGTAAGACTGCATGATATTCTAATATCCATAGTTTCTGATCGAGACCCAAGATTCACTTCACGATTTTGGGTTAGTTTGCAGAAAGCTATGGGCACAGATTTACGATTTAGCTCAGCTACACATTATCAGACGGACGGGAAGTCGGAGAGGACTATTCAAACTCTTGAAGATTTATTAAGACTCTGTGTCCTTGACTTCAAGGGATGTTGGGATAAGTTCTTACCATTGGTGGAGTTTTCCTACAACAACAGTTATCAAGTAAGTATTGGCATGGCTCCATTTGAGGCATTGTATGGAAGAAAGTGTCGTTCTCCAGTATGCTGGGATGAGGTGGGTGAAGCAACGTTGTTGGGACCGGAGTTGGTACGTATGACTACAAAAAAGATTCAAACGATCCGAAAATGTATAAAAACCTCACAAGATCGACAAAAGAGTTATGCTGATCTTCATCGAAAGGACGTGGAATTCGATATAGGAGATCATTTGTTGTTACGTGTTGCTCCATGGAAAGGAGTTACGAGATTTGGAAAGAGAGGAAAGCTCAATCCTCGATTCATCGGCCCATTTTTAATCCTCGATCGAGTAGGAACTATGGCCTATAGACTCGCTTTACCGCCAAGTATGTCTCGTGTTCATAACGTTTTTTACATATCCATGTTACGTAAATATGTGGAAGACCCGAACCACATTATTGAGTTAGAACCGGACGAAATAGCGGAAGATTTGACGTATGAAGAGGTTCATGTTCAAATCTTGGATAAGAAGGAACATATTCTACGCTCCAAGGTTATACCTCAAGTCAAAGTTTTGTGGAGAAACCACGATGTTGAGAAATGACTTGGGAGTTAGAATCAAATGAAATCAAGGTATCCTTACCTCTTCGACATACCGTGTCACGCACCCTAATTTCGAGGGTAAAATTTCATAAGAAGAGGAGGTTGTAAGACCCCAACTTTTATGAATAAAGATGAATTTTCTATAAATATCATTTTGAATATTATGGAATGAATTTGATATAATGTTATAGTTGTGGGTAATATTTATAAATTTTGCAAAATCACGCAAGTTGTTATATAATATTCGATTGGTGGGGAATATTCGCTTTTAACAGGGAATATTAATATAACAAGACAATCATTGGTGGACCCCATACTGTAATTCATTTGCCGATCGAGAAAACGACAAAAATACTTTTTATGAAAATAACGGCGGAAGTTTTACTGTTAATCTGTTGAAACACCCGTGTTAAAAAAATGCAATGTACGCCGTGGTTGCACAAAGAGTAGCACTACGGTATTGATTATTGATGCTTACGTGAGAAGTCACTCAGTTTTGTTCAATTATTGTTACAGTAATTACTACATAGTATCTCACGTTATTTGATTCAATTATTGTTAATATTTTATAATCAATAATTGAGATGAAAAAGTTATTAATATTATTATTTGCAATATTAACGATGTCTAGAAGTTCTGTCAAGGAGAGGTTTGGTCACCTAATTGCGCGCCAATGGGGAGAAATCCTTATTGGAAAGCCCCCTCTTTCCTGGGAATGACCTGGTCGATTAATATTGTGAATTATAATAATGATGATGAGTTTTGTTTTATTAGTATTATTAATGTAATAAAATAGAAAAGCTTTTTATATAAAACAAAATACTTTTATAAAGTTATTCGTTTTATTAGACTAATAGTAAAATCTTTTTATATAAAACAGAATACTTTTATAAAATTATCTGTTTTATTAGACAATAATTAGAATATATTATATTTTATTATGCATAGTATTTGCATAGTGTCTGCATAGTGTTTGCATAGTAAAATCTTTTATATAAAACATAATACTTTTATAAAGTTATTCGTTTTATTAGAATATATTATATTTTATTGTAAACCAATCTGGACCGTCCGTTTAAAGTAAATCAATCTGGACCGTTTCATGAATTAGTTACTATACGATCCATTCTTCTATAAATAGAAGCTCATTCCTTCATTATTTCTTACGAATTCACTGAAACTCTAGAGAGAGAAACTATAGAGAGAGTTCTTCTTCTATAATCTTGAGCGTATTTCTTTAGAGTTTAAGAAAGCTTTGAGCGTAGTGCAAGTTTTCTTTGAGTATATCCTCGCCCTACTAGTCAAAATACTGTTCTTTTACGGGAAAGGATATTATTTATTGTACTCATTAGGGGTATTCCTTCTTTCTTATTGGGGAAATTCTTTTGTTATTTCATTCTTTATTATTCTGTTGAAATAACCTGTATACGCAGGATACCCTATACTTGGTGAAATTCTTCTGTTATTCCATTATTTATTATTCTGTTGGAACATCCTGTCTGTGCGTTTACGCATGACCTGGTTCCATTGTTTATTATTCTATTGGAACATCCTGTCTGTACGTTTACGCATGACTTGGTTCCATTATTTATTATTCTGTTGAATATCCCGCTTGGCGTTTGCGTTCGCATGACTGGTTCCATTATTTATTATTCTGCTTGGAATATCCTCGCTTGTGCGCTTACGCATGACCTAGTTCCATTATTTATTATTACATTGGAATAACTCGTCTGTGCGATCTATCGCATGCCCGGTGATTTCTTTTGTTATTCCATTCTTTATTATACTCGGTTGGTTAAAGTTTTGACTTCTATACTCCATGAAATTAGTGGAATATCCTTGATATTTGCGCTTCATCCAAAGATCTTTTTATGAAAATATTCTTCCGAGCATTCTTGAGTGTTACTCTACAAAGAAGTATCATGTTGACAATTTGGACATTATTAGTTCCTGGATAAATTAATTCTTGAACTTATTTTATTGAATTCTTATATCGTTGTCATCATCCTCATGTTTATATTATGTTGAAAGTCATCTATGGCCTGTAGTGCATAGATGGACTTGGTATGATTATGAACAGGGATTATTCGGTGTAATTATGACCGTAATGTTACAAATGTTGTGGTTGTGATAATTTGTGGTTGTGACCGTAATTATGACCATATCCTTGGATGTGGTGCATGGATAATTTGTGGTTGTGATACTAATGAATATCCTTGGCCGTAGTGCAGGGATGATGTGGATTATTTATTAAGCTGAGTCTTAGCGATAAAAGTCATGAAAAATCTTTTAAATCATAGAAGTTAGTAGATTTTATTCTCTACTTGAATCTTCTAATGGATTGCTTGTTCCGCTGCAGTTAAACTTGATGTTTGTTATATTTTATCAGTTTAACACTGTTGAAGGCTAATGATAATTTATTCGCATTATCTTAGTCATAATATTTCTTTACTGGGATAGTTGAGCTCACCCTTTTGCTTTCATTGTTCTCTTCAGGAAATGAGAACGTAGCAGGGACTAGTCGGGGAACAGAGTGATGGTCCAGATAATAGCATTAGTAGTCCTCACTATTCTATGAAATAGTGTGATAATAAATGTAATGAGCACATCATATGTTTAGTCGTATTTTACACGACTGTTGTATAATTAAGTTGTATTTGAATTTTGTACCATGTATTTGGAGACTCAGAATATGTGATGTATACCGATTTTTGGGGCATCACAACTTAATCAAAACATTCATATCTAACTACCCAATCATAATATAATTGAATAATAAAACCTGCCCATACAAGATTACGTTAATAAAATTATCTCCCAGGTTATCTAACCTTTAAATACAATCATTCAAATGCGGAAATTAAATTATTAACTCACATCATTATTAAAAGTCTATCATTATAACGATAAAACAAAATTACAAGTCTTCATCACTTGTAAATTTTTCCCTTTCCTTTGCTAGTTGTAGGTTTATTTACCTTTTCAACCATAGCTATAATAAGTATATAAATATGCAAGAGTGAGGAAACAAAGCTCACTTAAAATAAGAATAAATAACTTTACAATATTTGCCAAATAATAGGCTCAATAGAACTGAATGATATGTTCTATTAACATTACAACATTTGCCAAATAATAGGCTCAATATAACTGAATGATATGTTCTATTAACATTCTAAAATATACTACTGAGGGTTTAAAGACCACGAACCATGTCCACAGTTATAAGTAATCTTTCAACTTTAACTTTAACAATCATATGACTATAAGGACTCCACGTACTTAGGGGGATCAATTCTTCGTACAATGTATTGTGCACAAACATTTCAACGCTAAGCGTAAACCCCTAAAAATAGGGTTGTTCATCTCAGTATTTAGAGTACAAGTCTGCACCAAAGGAAGTTTGGTTTGGATAAGCTTTCAAGGGTAATTTGAAGTTTAACGATCATCAACTAGGGAACTAGTTGAATCAACAATGATTGATAACACAATAGTTGTTTAATAACAACATAACTTAGAACATTTGAGAATCATCGGTGAACTGACTATATTCTAGACTCATGCTTGAAATAATTAGAGAGTATAAGCATTGATCAAAATAAAGAAATGGTAAACCTTTGCTTGAACGATAATAAGCTAGGTCTATAATCTTGTCAAATTCGAATTTTAGTTACCGAACATGCATTAGTTGATAGCAAGCTGGAAACAATGTTTACTTCACATGGTAATAAAATATACAAAGTGATTGAACCATTCAACACAAGGAATGAAGGTTCAAGAAATATTTATTATAAAAGAATAAACTAAAGAAACTTGTTTAACTATAAACAAGTTAGAGTAAATCAACAATGATTAGAATTCCAATAATTTAGAATTAAAACATGCTCAATATAATAGATGAGATTTTAGAACTTGCATCATCATAAATAACTAGATACAAGAAACTTAATCAATGTAAAAAGATAGGTTTGGAAACTTTCTCAATCAAAAGAATGAAGTTACACAATGTAATAATAGAACCAACTCAATGAAAGTGTAGAGTTAGAAAACTTGCCTCGAGTGTAAGCTAAAATATTAAAACTCACGTTCACCTATACACAATATTAAAACCACAACATCTATTAGACATACTAATATTCACTTTTCAATATAACCCGCATTACTAGCTAAACTTGCTATTTTAGCACAAGTCTTAAGATACCATGGAAATATAAGAAATTACAAGTGTTAACCTTCACAACACATGTTTACTATTCATCATGCTCACTAAGTCCTAATATACCACGTTCATCACTTACTAATCATTCAAGCTTTGAATTTATCGATTACATATCATAGTTCTGTTTTAACCTTCTTACTACGTGTATGACGCTTAACCATAACCTTAGACCAAGTGGTAAGGTTTTCCCAAGTCTGCTAAGCAGCAGACAGTCTGCCTTATCATTTTATCATCAGGTATGAATGCGCCACACAAAGGTAGTCATTCTTGCTTTTTTTAGCCTTGCACCAAATAAGAAATTTCTTTGGTACATGACAAAGGCGCACTTCGGCATGAACAATTGCCGTTTTTAGCCCAACTGACACGAATTTTACCCACCAAACAGTGAAATTAACACATAAGATAAATATAACAATATCATAAACATGATTGCTAACATTTTCTATCAATTAAAATAATTTAACAACACTAACTATTTTAATTTCTCAAATTCCAAGTTTTTCATTTAAAACTCCATCTTTGATATTCATCCCAAAAATCATCACTGTAATCTCTGTACTTGGCCAAATCACTTCATTCCAATTACGTTATGCTCGTTTCTTAATGAACTAACATAATCAAGCTTCAATTTGCAGTTTAACATAAGAATTGACCATCAAAATTGGTACTTACCTAAGCCATACAAAGAATACATATACTGTCAAAATTTTCTATTGACAAAACAAAATTAGCATACAAATTTCTTGTTTTAAACATAACTCTAGCATCATAAGCATGTATCATCACAATTACCAAGTATTTATCCACAATTCATAAATTTTGATTTCACAGAACACAAACAAAGCTATGCTGTAATTTCATATCTGTATATACATATATATATATATATATATATATATATATATAATACAAAGGTTAGATAAAATACCTTCAAATAGCTTGCATAATCTTGCAATTGCGGACAATTTTCTCAGGTTTTACTCTCAAACTCTCTCTGTAATTCTCTGTAACCCTCCTTCTCAGACTCTTCTTAGCTTAAACTAAATACCAAGTCACGTAGTCTAGCTAACACTTAAGCGCAAAGAAAAACTGATAAACTTAATACTATTACTTATTGCAATATCAGTTACTAACGTATATAGTATAAATATATTATATTTATTATTTAAGTTATTTATTTTATTTATATAATCTAAAATTAAAAGAATTCCAAAAGCCATAGTGCCTTGTTTGGTAAAAACCATTTAAATTAAACACTTAATACCATTAAGTCTTGTTTGGCATAAACTAAATTAAACTACTTTAATTTATATTAATAACTACTTATAATATAGTTATTTGTCACACTATAATTAATCAAGCTTTTCATATTTAATTTAATTAATCAAAATAATAATTAATTAATTAAATCATTTAATCACATAACTCAACACAAATAATTAACCATTAAATTGAAATATCAATATAATAATAATTTCCTTAATTCATTAATTATTTATTTAACAAATAATTAACCAAATAAAATCAAATCAATTAAACAAATATTTATTCAATGATAAACACATCTATTAAATATTTATATAATTCAATAAATATTTAATATTATAATTAAAATTCTGGAATGTTACATCATTCCCTCCTTAAAAGGATTCTGTCCTCATCAAAATCACAATTCAAACAATCAAATCGTCATATTCTTCCCTACTTACAAAGATTATGTCCCCAGAATCGGAGACATAGATTAAACAAATAACTCAGGGTAATTCTTCATCATTTCAGATTCGAGTTCCCACGTTGCCTCTTCGACATTGTGGTTTCTCAATATCACCTTCACAGAAGGTATCACTTTATTTCTGAGCACTTATTCTTTCCTGTCGACTATCTGGATAGGAATCTCTTCATAAGACAAATCTTTATCGAATTGCAATGGTTCATACTCGATCACGTGCTTGTAATTGGGTTTATACGGTCGTAACACAGAAATGTGAAAAACATTATGAATGTTTTCCAACTCTAGAGGTAGAGCTACCTCATAAGCCACTTCCCCCACTCTCAGTAGTATCTCAAAAGGTCTAATAAATCTTGGGCTGAGCTTTCTTTTCTTTCCAAAATGAATTTTCCCCTTCCAAGGAGAAACTTTTAGGAAAACGAAAGTTCCTACTTCAAATTCGCGATTCTGCCTGTGTTGATCGATATACTTTTTCTGTCTGTCTTGGGCTACTACCAATATTGTTCTGATGAGTTTGACAACCTCAACAGTTATTGTACTAGTTCTGGTCCTAACAGTTGGCGTTCACCTACTTCATCCCTGCACAGTGGAGTTCTGCACTTTTTGCCGTATAATGCCTCGTAAGGCGGCATGCCGATGCTTGCGTGGTAACTATTGTTGTAGAAGAATTCCACCAACGGTAAATGTTCTTCCCAGCTTCCTTTGAAATCCATGATGCATGCTCTCAGTATATCTTCTAATGTTTGGATTGTTCGTTTACTTTGCTCATCGGTTTGCGGATGGTATGCTGTACTAATTCGCAATTGTGTTCCCATACATTCTTGTAGTCTCTTCTAGAAGTTTGACGTAAATCGCGGATCTCTATCTGATACAATTGACACTGGCACTCCATGCCTCAAAATAATCTCTTTAACATACAACCTTGCTAACTGATCAAGATTGAACCTAATCTTTATTGGTAAAAAGTGCGATGATTTTGTCAGTCTGTCCACTATCACCCAAATCACGTCGCATCCTCTCTGAGTAGTTGGAAGGCCCACCACAAAATCCATTGTGATGTGTTCCCACTTCTATTTCGGCATTTCTAACGGTTGAAGTAATCCGCTTGGTCTTTGATGCTCTACCTTGACTCTGAAATTTAAAATTTTAAAGCAATTTAATTAATTGAAACCAAAATTAAACCTAAATGAAAATTAGTGTATCCATATTTTAAAGAAAAATTTCAATTAATTTAAGAGGATTAAGAGTTAGAAATTATCTGGATGATGTGGTTAAAAAAGCTAGAATCGATGCGATTTGAATCTCAATCCATGCGAAAAATAATTCAAGCGATTTTAAAGCTATAATCTCTACGGTATCCACGAATGCGCTCCACAGAATCCACACAAATCGTCCTACGATCGCGAGAAGAAGGAATCATGATACTAGCCACGCTAGGATGAGGATTTTTGAAGCTGTTTTCTCTAGTCTCTCTCTAAGAAGCGGCTAGGGTTTTTGTTTTGATTAACTTTCCAAAGGCGATATATCATATATATAGCAATAAATCGAAATTAATCAAAACCTAATCTAATTAAAATAAAATCCGAATTTATATATATATATATATATATATATATTTAATTAAGTCTTACTTAATTAATATATATATATATATAAAAAGCATCCTTTTAATTTAAATTAAGTGATTTAAATACTATCAATCATATTGATATATTTAAATCCTTACAATTTAAATTAATTCCCTTTAATAACGTTCTTTGTGTGTGACCTATAGGTTATTATTACGTTGGCAATAATTTTAAAATCATATTATAAAATTATAAATAAGTGAAAGGCGACATCTAGTAATGCATCACTTTGCTACCCAGTAATAATAAGATCGATGATTCGATCTGAACCTTTTAAGTGACCAATGTTTCAATGTAATTTAATCCTTTTAACCTTAATATCCTAGATTAAACTCGAGTCATGGAATGTGTCATACTCTTCATAATTTAATCTGAGTTTTCTTGATCAATGAGTAGACTATATGAAACAAATCACTATTTGAGCATGGCCATGCATTTCATAGTCTACTTTCAATCAAGAGGCCTATGGATATCACCCATAATATATAGGATGGTTAAATTCCATCTAGATCACTCATATTTCTCACACGATTCATGATGAACCCAATAATCACCTTTATAGTCCACCCTATTAAAGGTGACATTTGATGATATCAAAGTACATAAATTCTCGTGTAGTAATATATAGCGATTTGGTTGGGAGGACCATTACATCATTGTCACTATGAGAATTGCTAATGACACTTAGCATAATGCTCCATATAGAATTCTCATGGTGGAGTTACATCCGATTACATCGTTCTCTAACATGTACCTATGCATTGACTTAATATCTCATATATTTATGACCAATGAGATTTGGTCATCGATCGATCCACATACTAGTCTCGATGCATCATTGTTGTCCCATCAACAATGATACTCGACTAAGGACATTTAAGAACAATGATACTAATTGTAATTATAATCTCATGTTCAAGTCACATACTTGAAACTATATAATTTGTATCACTATTCTAAGGAATTTTATTATGTTAACAATTATATTACTGCGATAAATAAAACCATAATAAAATCATTTATTTATTCAATCAAATATAATATCAAAAGCGTTAAGCAATTATATCAAATAATTGGCCTCTGGGGCATAAACTCTAACGATCTCCCACTTGCACTAGAGCCAATCACTCATGTATCTAATACCCATGGAACTAGTGTGACCGTCGTAGTTAGCCTGCTGCGACAAAGCCTTGGTCGATGGATCTGCAATATTCATCATCTGTTGGCACTCTTCTATATGTACATCTCTCTATCAATGATTTCACGGATGAGATGGTACACTTTAAGTATATGCTTGGATCGTTGGTGAGATCTGGGTTCCTTAGCTTTGTCTGATGGCTCCATTATTATCACGAGTATAGAAACAACCGGATCAACAATGGTTGGAACAACACCAAGTTCGATGATGAACTTTTTAATCCATCTGACCTCCTTGGTTTGCTTTTAAAGCGACAATATATACTAGACCTCTGTTGTAGAATCGACTCTTTGTCTCTTGCTTGAACTTTTCCATTAACAGCACCACCATTAAGGCAAAACACAAAACTGGTTGAGACTTATAGTCATCATTGTCGATCTGAAACTAGCATCTGTGTAACCCTTTCTTTGCCGATTCGTCTTCACCTCCATATACGAGAATGAATCCTTAGTCCTTTTCGGTGCTTGAGGATATTCTTGGCTATTCGATGACCTTCACAGGATTCGATTTGGTATCTGCTTTCGTCATGCTCAAAGCATCTGAGACATCCGAACGAGTACATATCATTGCATACATGATAGATCCAATTGCCGAAGCATAAGGATCTTTCTCATCGCTCCTCATCATCTTGTGATTTAGGACATTGGGCCTTAGAGATCTTTACACCATGAGTCACGGGTAAGTTTCCTCTTTTACTCCTCTTGCATCTTTGACAGTTTCAACACTTTATCAATATATGTACTTTGACTTAAGTAGAGCATTTTTCTCGATCTATCTCTATAGATCCACGATACCTAAAATGTAAGCGACATCGCCCCAAATCTTTCATGGAGAAACATTTTCCTAACCATGTTTTTTACACTGTAAGGAAGGAATGTCATTCCCAATAATTAATATGTCATCAACATATAATACTAGGAATATGATGTGACTCCCACTAACCTTCTTATATACACAAGGTTCATCTTCATTTTTAATAAAGCCAAATTCTTTGGTTGCTTCATCAAATCGAAGATTCCAACTCAGAAGGCTTGCTTGATCCATAAATGGATCGTTGCGACTTACATACCTTTCCGGCATCCTTTGGGTGACAAAACCCTCGGGTTGTGTCATATACACATCCTCGAGGAGATTTCCATTAAGGAAAGCGGTTTTGACATCCATCTGCGATTTACGTAATCATAAAAAGGCTGCGATAGCAAGTAAGATCTGATGGATTTAACCATTGCCCTTTGGAGAAAGGTTTCATCATAGTCGACACCTTGAATTTGTTTGAAACCTTTTGCTTTGCGATCGGCCTTTATAGGTTTGTACATTACCATCCATGTCGGTTTTCTTCTTGAAAACCCACTTGCACCGATTGGTTTTACCCCTTGGTGTGGATCAACCAGTCCATACTTGGTTAGTATACATGGAGTCCATCTCGAGTTTCATGGCTTGAAGCCATTTCTCGAAATCTGGTCCATTCATAGCTTCTTGGTAGGAAGCGGGCTCATCTTGATCTATGAGCATCACATCGCCGTTTTTGAGTCACAAGATATCCATAATATCTCTCGGGGCTCTTGGCGTGTCCTACGAGATCTCTGAATGACTTGTGTAATTTGAGCGGGTTCACTTTCCACAATATCTTGTGGTTCTGCTCACGTTCAACTTCGAGTTCAATGATATTTTGTGGTTCTCGAATTTCTTGAGTTCTACTTTCCTCCTTTTTTCCTTTAGAGACAAATTCTCTTTCTAGAAAAATACCGATTCGAGCAACAAACACTTTGTTCTCGAGAAGGTTTGTAGAAATAATACCCTTTTGTTTCCTTTGGGTATCCCACAAAATTACATTTGTCGATTTGGTCAGAGCTTGTCGAGAATCCGGACGTTTCTGAGCATACATGACCCCAAATCTTCATGAATGACATACTAGGGCGTTTCCCGATCCACATCTCATATGGTGTCTTACGAACCGTCTTTGTAGGAACACGGTTAAGTGTGAATCATTTGTCTCTAGGGCATGACCCGAAAAGCTTATTGGAAGATCTGCATGACTCATCATTGATCGTACCATGTCCAACAAGGTTCGATTCCTCCTCTCGAGACACACCATTCCATTGTGGTGTTCGGTGGAGTGAGTTGTGATATAATACCACACTCCTTTAGAAGGTCATCAAAGTCTTGGCTTAAGTATTCACCTCCTCGATCGGATCGAAGGGCTTTTATGCTTTTGCCAAATTGGTTTTGAACTTCATTCTTGAATTCCTTGAACTTTTCAAAGGATTGGTTTGTGTCTCATAAGATACACATATCCATATCTACTAAAATTCGTCGATAAATGTAATGAAGTAATAAAACCTACCTCTTGCTAACGAACTCATGGGGGTCCACATACATCACTATGTATAAGTCCCGATACATCGCTAGCTTGCCCGTTCCATTGTGTCCGATGAAAGGGGCTTTAGTCATCTTGCCTAATAAACAAGACTCGCATTTCTCATATGATTCAAAATCAAATGAATCCAAGAACCCATCTTTATGGAGTTTGGATATCGTTTCTCATTTATATGGCCTAAGCAGCGATGCCGAGATATGTCGGTTTGAATCATTTGATTTAAATCGTTTTGTATTTATGTTATATATAGGCATTTCTAAATCAAGAATATAGAGACCAGTTAAACAATTGTGCAACACCATAACAAATATCATTTAAGTAAAACAAACAACGATTGTTCTTTATTATAAATGAAAAACCTTTCTTGTCGAAACAAGAAAGCAGAAATAATGTTTTTGCTTATAGCGGGCACAAAATAACAATCTTCTAATTCTAAAACTAGCCCGGTGGGCAAAGATAAATGATAAGTTCCTACGGCCGGTCTGACAACTTTTGCTCCATTCCCAACTCGTGGGTCGACCTCTCCTTTTCGCCAAAGTCCTACTCCTTGGAGTCCACGCACATTAACACAAATGTGAGAACCACATCCGATATCCAATACCCATGATGTAAAGTAGACAAGTTGACTTCTATAACATATATACACAGAATCGAAAGTCGTACTTCCTTTCCTTTTCTTCATTTCTTCCAAATAAGCATGGCGGTTCCTTTTCCGATTGTCGGGTTTTCCACACAGTGACATTCACCTTCTTTAGCCACCCCACCTTTAGGTTTTAAAGCTGTTTGGTTTTGGAATTGGGTTTGGCAAAAGATTTAGATCTATCTTCTTCTTGCCTTTCCAATTTCCCTTAGCATTCCCCTTTTGCACCATCATTATGGGGCCGGGTCCTGCCTTTTTCATGTTGTTCTCGGCGGTTCTTAACATGCTCAACAACTTTCGATGAGGGGGTTCTCAATTTCATTCATAAGATAGTTCATAACAAATTGAGAGTAGTTGTTGTTCAAAGATTGCAAAACAAAGATCGGTTTGGGCTTCGGTGATTGGAAAACCCAACCTATCAAGGTACTCAATATACCCAATCATTTTTGAGCACATGTGGACCAAGCTGGATCACGTTCACCCATTTTGCGGTGATCTGACGCCTTGCTTGTATCATACCTCTCTGTCGAGCATGCCCTTGAACAATTTCTTGAGATGCTCGATCATATCATAAGCATCCATCGACTCATGTTTATTACGAAGCTCGGCGTTCATGGTTGCTAGCATGACCTGACTCACGTCGAGCATCATCTTGATGCTTCTTGTAAGCATTATGCTCATTGCGTGGTGCGATGACGGTGGTCTTTGCGAGAATGGGCCCATCGAGGACATATAGCTTACGCTCTTGTTTGAGGACAATCCTCAAGTTCTATGCCGATCGAGAAATTAATTCCACTCGACTTGTCCTTTTCAAGGGTGATCGTAATGAAAGACTATTTGTGTTGTTGTTGTTTGCCATTGATATCTACAATTTATAAGTGCAAAAATAATAAGTCAAATTGCGAGTTGATATTATGTAATTGATAATAGTACATTCAAAATATACCTCCCACTATTTTATTCAAATTAATAGCCCTCACCATTAATTAGGAAAGCATTTTCTATTAAATCTTTCTAGTGAGCGAAGATCCATATTTCATTATGCCTTAAGTTAGCTTTGGCTAATCTCTTAAAACATAATTATTTAGGTAGACAACCCTTTATCAATTATATCATATATAACTCTGGATAGTTTGGTAAACAACAATTGTTTCTAGTCCATCTAATGGTACCTACCAAACTCTATGCCTCTAAGTCCACAATCTATTGAGATAACTTAGTTAAGTCGGGCCCATGATTTTTTTAACAGTTTGGATATCACAATTATCCTATCGCATCTTACCTAGATAAATAGGGTACTTTGCTTTGGCAAACCTACATCTATTGATCAAGGTCTTGATGAGTGTTATTCATTGGAAGGCATCGATTTAGACTTAATAATTTAATGAGGATTTTATTAATTAATTTAGATCTCACCAATTTTAATCTTATTAAGCATGCACATTATTTATCATATCATATCACATACAAGCATAAATAAAGTGCAAAATTAAATGTGTCACGATTATGGCCCAATCCTTTTCGATCTTTTCAAGCTAATGAAAGATTGAAGGTCAATCTAAGGTGGTAAAAGATCTTAAAATAAATAGCTTCCTTGGATCTTCCTCAAGCATGTGCCTCCTCTCCATCATCATCTTTCCATTGTGTTCTCCATCTTGACATCTTCATCGATTCTGATTATTACATGACATAAAGAAACCTCGAGTTACATTCGAGGGGATTTAGATGAGAAGAAATATTACATTAGAATTTATAGAAAGGCACGACATGCAATGCCGTATTTTCAAACCAAAAACCACTAACCTATGGGTCAAAAGGCCATAAGCATGCACCATGCATATCACAATAAGCACATAACAATTTATATATAATTAAAGAAAACTATATATAACATATTGGGGTCCACGACCATAAATGCGCCTTCTGACGGGGGGTCGAGGGGGTCTCCCCACAGGCGGTGATTGATCGATGGTCGATCGGACTAAAAAAATTGTATTACATACATGTATTTTTTTTCATACGAATCTAAAAGCAGTTTGAAATCATATATTTAATCCACCAAAATAGTCATAATAACAATATACAATACGGTACATATCATATATGTCGATTTCATTAATCATATTAAGCGAATCTGCATACTTCAATCGAATTAGAACATAAGTTGTATCTTTTATTATTCGCCATATAAGATCTGATTAACGAACATCATATACATGTATATCTATTATTGATATTCATAATACGCCGAATATATAGATTCTGAATATCATATACTCGATTAACGATCATATCATATACATGCATATCTATTCGATATTCATAATACGAGAATATATCGATTACGAATATCATATACTCAATTAACGATTCGGTAAAATTGTATCATCATATATCATATATATAGAAAACAATATAATCAATTTGAGAATAGGTAAAATTGTATCATCACATATCATATATATCGAAAAAACAATTAAACACGTTATACGAATTAATCGTTTTAGCAAGTAGCTACGATACCCTTTGTTGGGTTTGACACGAAATGCAGGTGAAATAAAATTTTAAAGCAATTTTGAAACCCTAAAAGCGGGATCCATGCGAAAAATTCAATTAATTCGAGGAGGTTAGAAATTATCTGGATTGTTAAAGCTAGAATCGATGCGATTGAATCTCAATGCATGATTCAAGCGAATTGCGTCTCTGCGGTATCCACACGAACGCTCCACACGAATCGTCCCTACGATCTGCGAGAAGAAGGAATCGCGATCTTAGCCACGAGGATGAGGATTTTGAAAGCTGTTTTCTCTAGTCTCTCTCTAAGAAGCGGCTAGGGTTTTTGTTTTGATTAAAAAATCAAAAAGACGATATATATCATATATATAGCAATAAATCGAATTAATCAAAACCTAATCTAATTAAAATAAAATCCGAATTTATATATATATATATATATATATATATATATTAATTAAGTCTTACTTAATTAATATATATACATATAAAAAGCATCCTTTTAATTTAAATTAAATGATTTAAATACTATCAATCATATTGATATATTTAAATCCTTACAATTTAAATTAATTCCCTTTAATAACGTTCTTTGTGTGTGACCTATAGGTTATTATTACGTTGGCAATAATTTTAAAATCATATTATAAAATTATAAGCGGTGGCGGCATCTAGTAATGCATCACTTTGCTACCCAGTAATAATAAGATCGATGATTCGATGCAACCTTTTAAGTGACCAATGTTTCAATGTAATTTAATCCTTTTAACCTTAATATCCTAGATTAAACTCGAGTAATGGAATGTGTCATACTCTTCATAATTTAATCTGAGTTTTCTTGATCAATGAGTAGACTATATGAAACAAATCACTATTTGAGCATGGCCATGCATTTCATAGTCCTACTCGATCGAAGAGGCCTATGGATATCACCCATAATATATAGGATGGTTAAATTCCATCTAGATCACTCATATTTCTCACCACGATTCATGATGAACCCAATAATCACCTTTATAGTCCACCCTATTAAAGGTGACATTTGATGATATCAAAGTACATAAATTCTCGTGTAGTAATATAGCGATTTGGTTGGGAGGACCATTACATCATTGTCACTATGAGAATTGCTAATGACACTTAGCATAATGCTCCATATAGAATTCTCATGGTGGAGTGCATCCGATTACATCGTTCTCTAACATGTACTATGCATTGACTTAATATCTCATATATTTATGACCATTGAGATTTGGTCATCATCGATCCACATACTAGTCTCGATGCATCATTGTTGTCCCATCAACAATGATACTCGACTAAGGACATTTAAGAACAATGATACTAATTGTAATTATAATCTCATGTTCAAGTCATATACTTGAAACTATATAATTTATATCACTATTCTAAGGAATTTTATTATGTTAACAATTATATTACGTAGTAAATAAAACCATAATAAAATCATTTATTTATTCAATCAAATATAATATCAAAGCGTTAAGCAATTATATCAAATAATTGGCCTATTGGTTAAAGATGTGTAATAAGGTGTCTTTTAGTGATCCGGGTTGTTAAATCCCGGATCCATAACATCAAAATACTTTCGATTTGATGATTTTCAAATCTGGAAAAAAGTTCAAAAAGTGACCTCGACGATCTAATGTCGTGCCTCTGGACTCGGTGTGTGTTAATTTTTTTTGGTGTTTGATGTTATATATTTGTTCTTTGTTGTTTGGTCTATAATTTGAGTCTTGAATAAAGCTCAGATCATATGTAGATTGCAAGAAATGGTCACTCAAAATACGTTGACCATACATTTAAATCGGAAATCTGGGCGTTCCCAGATTGCCTGGATTGGTCTGACAAGCTTTTCTGAGCCTCAGATCGTGCTATGTGTTAGTGTTTAGTCCAGGTTATTATGTTGATCTAGTAGACTGTCATAAGGACTACACATGTATGCCCTTATATCACTCATAGCTTTCATAGAATCAAAGTAATGAGCAGTCAAACCATCGTTGACCACCTGTTCTTGATGAAATCTGGAAAACCCAGATTTCTTAAGAATATGTTTCTGACAATCGTTTGACCGGTCTTGATCTCTCAGTTATGAAGTTGTTAGGTTAACATAATGTACTATAACTGTTCTATGTCATGTGGTCTACAATATTGAACCATTACATCACATAAACAATACTTGGAAAGCAGAGATTAAAAGCTTCAAAGTAGCACCTTTGTCACTGTTTGAATTTCTGGGCAGCCCATAAATTCAAGAACACGTCTGACAACATATTCTGGAGCTTGGATCTTGCAGCTTGGTTATGTAATGACCATGAATTGAGTTTGTGGTTGTAGTACTACATCGGTACTACAATCCTAACACCATTAGCAGGCCAGAACGCAACAAGAACACATATTAAATTGTAGTCAAAGGTAGCACCTTGTAAACTGACTTTGAAGCTCAAGAACACCTATAGTGACGGGTCTGTCGCTATAGGCACCCTTTAGCAACAGTTTAATTAGAAAATAATTATTTTAATTAAATAAATCGAAATAAATAGATTTTAATTATTAAAAATACTAAATAAATTCTGAAAAGTTATTTTAAAGTCTGAAAAATAGTTTTTTAATTATTTTGAGTATATTTCGTAAATATTTAATATTTTTGGAATATAAATGGTATTTAATTTATTTAGTTATAATATTAAATAAATTATTTAAAATTAATTTTAATACATAAAAAATTATAAAAAATAATATTATGTTATAATAAAATATTTTAAGTTATTTTCATGACTTTTAATATTTTAGGATGAATTTAATTAATTAATTAATATTAATGATAATTAATTTATTTAATAAATATATTAAATAAATTATGGAAAAATAGAATTAATAATTTATAAATCATATAAAAATGATTTAAGTATTATAAAAATATTTTAAGTTATAAAATATAACTTTTGATATTTTGTCATGAAAATATTAATATTTTAATATTAAAAGCAATTATCGGATAATGAATTTAAGTGTTTAAAAATCATATAAATATGATTTATTTTAAGGTATTAAAATACTTTGTAATATTATAAATATATTATAATATTATGTGATGATTTTCATTAATATTTGATAATAAATAGATATTAATGATAAAGGAATTATGTGGTATTTAATTTATATAAATATAATTATTAATGATTGAAAAATCAAGATAAATTGTAATAATTATTTAAAAATTATTATGAGACTTAGAAAAATATTTCGACTGATATTAAAATTATCTGAGATAATTGTTAAGTCTTAGGCAGAGTTTAATTCAAATTAGACTCGATAAAAGTCCGACTAGGCTGCTTCAGATGTCGATTTGTGTTCAGTTCAACTTTCGGTACAATAATTTGACTTGATACCGAGTCCTATGTGAGTTCTAGACTGATAGGATTATATGTTATGTGTTTAGGTTATTCTATGTATATCTATATATATATATATAATAGTATTATATTGTGATGATATTAGTCTAATATTGGAGATCTATATTACTAATATTAGGTCTTCGGATAAAGCGTTATAAATTTTGTTGCGGTAATCAACGGTTCAGGCAAGTTTGTTTTTACTTAACTCTACTAAGAGTGTTTCATTCAGATAAGCTTATGGTTAATCATTGCTGGTTGCCATGAATTATACTCTGTACATATTGCATGTATAAGTCAGGTATGAAAGGCTGATCACCTTCATTACTAGTTGGTTCAGATATATTTGTTCATGTATAATACTTGTTCAGTCATAAATTTGTTCTTGCTAGTTCACAATTATATTGTTGAATTATAGCCAGCTTATTATTCAGACTCTTTCAATCATGATATATCGTTATATTATTGAACTTAAACTTGCTGGGCAATCTTATGCTCACCCTTGCTATATCATGATAAAACATTGCAGATAAGGCGAATACGTTTGGATACAGGAAAAGAATAATGCCAAGTTCAGCTTGGAATAAAATGTGGAGCTAATTTGTAATAGTATAATATGATAATAATGTTATAGGTTAGATAATTTATGATTTGTGTATTAAGTTACGGTTACTCGACTTTGGGGAAATGTGTGTAAAGTTATTGTATAAATAATTTATGTTTTATATCTTCCGCAAATATAGTTAGTGATAGAATGATCAAACCGGATCCACGGTGATTTGGGACCTCAGATTCGGGGCCCTCACACTTCTTGAATGGTTACCAGCATCAACTTCTCCCGACCTTTCTTGCTCAAAGCATCTGCAACCACATTCACTTTGCCCGGGTGATAAAAGATATCACAATCGTAATCTTTTATCAATTCCATCCATCTTCTTTGACGCATGTTTAGGTCCTTATGTGTGAAAATATACTTTAGACTTTTATGGTCTGTGTAGATCTCACATTTTTCTCCATAGAGATAATGTCTCCATATCTTCAGAGCAAATACTATTGCATCCAATTCCAAATCATGAGTCGGATAACCCTTCTCATAATCCTTGAGTTGTCTTGATGCATACACAATTACTTTGCCGTTCTGCATAAGAACACAACCCAACCCTTTATGTGAGGCATCCCTAAACACCACAAAGTTTCATGTACTATCTGGTAAAGACAACACTGGTGCCACACTTAGCTTCTTCTTCAAATCTTGAAAACTCTCTTCACACTTCTCCGTCCAAACAAATTTTACCGCTTTCCTTGTCAAATTTGTTAGTGGAGTGGCTATCTTAGAAAAATCTTGAATAAATCTTCTATAATGACCAGCCAGTCCCAAGAAACTCCTTACATCCGACGGTGTTCTTGGTTGTTTCCAATTGATTACAGCTTCCACTTTTAACGGATCCACTGAACTCCCATCCTTGTCAATCACGTGCCCAAGAAATTGTACACGATCTAACCAAAATTCACACTTAGAAAATTTCGCGTATAAATTTTCCTTTCTTAGTGTTTCCAATGTCAAACGTAAGTGTTCCACGTGTTCTTCTTGAGTTTTGGAATACACCAGAATGTCGTCGATGAATACCACTACAAACTTGTCTAAGAATGATTTAAACACCCTATTCATCAAATCCATGAATGCAGCAGGTGCATTGGTTAAACCAAAAGACATCACCAGAAACTCGTAATGTCCATAACGAGTTCTGAATACCGTTCTAGGTATATCCTCCTTCCTCACCTTCAATTGGTGATACCCACTTCTCAAATCTATTTTCGAGAAGTATTTAGCACCATTCAACTGATCAAATAAGTCATCTATTCTTGGTAATAGATATTTGTTTTTAATAGTGACTTTGTATAATTCTCTATAATCAATGCAGAGACGCATTAACCCATCCTTCTTCTTCACGAATAACACTGGCGGTCCCCACGGTGATACGCTTGATTGAATATACTTCTTGTCTAGCAACACTTGCAGTTGCACCATAAGTTCCTTCATTTATATCGGAGCCATTCTGTATGGGCCCTTCGATATCAGTGTTGTCCCCGGCGCTAAGTCGATCACAAACTCAATTTCTCTGTCAGGCAAAAATCCTGGCAAATCCTCTGGAAACACATCCTCAAATTCCCTCACCACTAGTATCTCTTCCAGTTTCAGATTTTTTTTCTAAGTGTCGACTTTGACGGCCCCGAATCCGAGGTTTCAAATCACCGCGGATCCGGTTCGATCATTCTAACACTATTACTATATTTGCGAAAGATATAAACATAAATTGTTTATACAATAACTTTACACACTATTTCTCAAGGTCGAGTAACCTTAACTTAATACACAATTCATAACTATCTAACATATAACATTATTATCAAACTACACTATTACAAAACTAATCACGCACATTAACTTTAAGCTGACACTGTCTTTAACCTTTCCTTGTATCCAACGCATTCGTCTTAATCTGCAATGTTTTATCATGATATAGCAAGGGTGAGCATAAGAATTTCCCAACAAGTTTAAGTTCAATAATATAACGATATATCATGATTGAAAGAGTCTCAATAATAAGTCGGCTATAATTCAACAATATAATTGTGAACTAAAGCAGAACAAATTTATGAAATGAACAAGTATTATACATGAACAAATATATCTGAACCAACTGGTAATGAAGGTGATCAGCCTTTTATACCTGACTTATACATGCAATATGTACAGAGTACAATTCATGGCAACCAGCAATGATTAACTATAAGCTTATCTGAATGAAACAACTCTTAGTAGAGTTAAGTAAAAACAAACTTGCCTGAACCGTTGATTACCGCTACGCAATTTATAACGCTTTATCCGAAGACCTAATATTAATAATATAGATCTTCAAAATTAGAATAATATCATCACAATATAATACTATTATATATATAGATATAGAATAACCTAAACACATAACACATAACCCTATCAGTCTATAATACATATAAGACTCGGTATCAAGTCAAACTATTTTAGTCTGACTTGAAACCGACACAAATTCTAACGTCCCGACGGTCTAGTCGGACAAAATTTTGAGTCTAGGTTCAATTAAACTCTTTCTAAATGCTTAATCATTATCTAAGATAATTTATTAACAGTCAAAATATTTTTCGTAAGCTCGTAATAATTTTTAAATAATTATTACTATTTATCATAAATTTTCAATCATTAAACACTTATTTAAATGAATTAAATACCACATAATTCTTTTATCATTAATATTTATTTATTATCAAATATTAATGAAATACTCAACATAATATTATAATATATTTATAATATCACAAAGTATTTTTAATACTTTAAAATCATATTTATATGATTTTTAAACCGTTAAATTCATTATCCGATAATTTCTATTAATATTAAAATATTAATATTTTCATGACAAAATATCAAAAGTTATATTTATAACTTAAAATATTTTTATAATACTTAAATCATTTTTATATGATTTTTAATTATTAATTCTATTTTCCCATAATTTATTTAATATATTTATTAAATAAGTTAACTATCATTAATATTAATTAATTAATGAAATTCATCACAAAATATTAAAAAATCACCGAAAATATCCTTAAATATTTTCTTATACCATAATATTATTTTTCATGTATTAAAATTATTTTTAAATAATTTATTTAATATTATAATTAAATAAATTAAATACCAATTATATTCTAAAATATTAAATATTTATGAAATATACTCTAAATAATTAAAACTATTTTTCGAGACTTTAAAATAATTTTTTAGAATTTATTTTGTATTTTTAATAATTAAAAACCATTTATTTTGATTTATTTATTAAAATAAATTATTTTAAGAAATTAATAATTAATTTCTTAATTAAACTGTTGCTAAAAGGGCAATAGTCGACGAATCCGTCGCTGTTGGTGTTCTTGAGGATGTTCTTCATCAAACCCAGATTTCTTGTCAGTCACTAAGGGGCTCAGTTTGACCAGCTTTTAATCTATGATCCTAATGTTTTCTGGGCAGTTAATGATATCAATCACGTAGTATAAATGTAATACTACAAGATAATGCAACATTCATGGCCATAACATATAATCACAGAGAGATCTAAGCCTCCCCATTCTTGTTAGTGGCTGTTCTTCATTACTGGGTTTCCCAGAAATGAATAACAGCTCGACCTTGGTACTTTGAAGCTTTATAACTTGGCATCTGGGTCTTGTTTATGTAATCTAATGATTCGATCGAGTAGAACACATGTCAGAGTACATGTATAAAAGCTTAAATCAGTCTAACATCAAAATAAACGAAAGATCTGATCTGGTCAAACTGTTGTCAGAGAATCGGTTTTTGAAGATCTGGGTTACCCAGATTCTTCATCCGGCAAGTAGGTCAACGGTACTTTGACTAACAATATCTTTGATTATATGTGTATTCTGGGTGAACTAAAGGGTTCATTATGTACTCATTATAACAGACTATAAAGATCAAACAGCAACATAACCAAAACTCTAACATACGGCAAGATCAAAGGCTCATAAAACGTTGTCAGAGGTTTCTGGGGATTCTGAGGCGCCCAGAACTCCATTTCCGTGAACGGTCAATGCCCTTTGACTGCCCATATCTAGCGATCTAGACATGGTATGTCCATGATTCCAGTTCCAGATGGTAGTCCACATGGCATAGAATAGATCCAAAACATAAAACACAGAAAACGACTAACACACACGGATCTAGAGGCACTGACATTGGCTTGTCAGACAACAAAATTAGGGTTCTTGACCAGTTTTAAAAACTTGATTTTCGTGCCTCTAGATGTTATGGATCCATGATCCAATAACCCAGATCACTCAAAAACACCCTCTAACACATTTCTAACCAACCAATTTCAACTTTTAACATCAAATCAAAAGATTTTAAAAATTAGGGTTCTTATACCTTTTGAAGCTTTGATTACGATTCGATCCTCGATGATCTGATATTTGATAGTTATGGACTGATCATGTCTTATCTTATTTCACTTTCTCACTCTACATTTTCAGATTTTAGAGAGAGAAGGTCTTGGAGAGAAATAAAAATGTAAGTGACTCATTTCTCTCTCTTTTAATCTATATATGCTGATTTGTTGCTAGGATCTGGTTGATTTCGGCTGGAATGGCTGGATATATGAGTCACATGGAGTTGGTGGAGTTGGTGGCCAACTCCATATATTGTCAATATATACAAGCAACCTACTAAATAATTCAACATGGTATTTTGGTCTTTTTGATTTTTATTTTAATGGCATTCTTGTCAATTAGCCAAACCCTTAGGGTTTAGGGTTTGAACCATTTTAAGGTTTAGGGTTTAACCATTGACTTGCAAATTTAATTTCTAAGATTTCTGAATTTCGGTTTTAAAAATCGAAAAATTAACATTTCTAAATTATAATTAGAATTTTCTAATTATATTAAAATTTACTAATCATAATTCAATCTTGCTAATTAGGATTAATATATCCTAATTAAAATTGCTAATTAAGCAATTAGGGTCAAAATGGTCATTAGGGGTTTTAATAGAAAATTAATTTTTTAAAATAGAAATTAGATTTCGTAATTAGATTAGGATTTTCTAATTACTTAACTTAAAAATTAGAATTAATATATCCTAATTAACATTAAAAGTATTAAATTAACACTTTCGTTTTCCCTAATTATAAATTAGGGTTTCAAATCCCGAAGTTAGGGTTTTCTAAATTTGAAATTAGTGTTTGCTAATTAATTAAACTTTACCCTAATTAATATATTAATTAATAGCACTTAAGCAATATAATAATCATTTAAATTCTCGAATTAGGGTTTCATACATCGAATTAGGGTTTCGAATTCCCGTAACTGAAATTAGGGTTTCTAGAACCGGTTTCTAGGGTTTCTTGTTAATCGTTAGGGTTTGCTAACCGAATGTTGACGTTCTTAATAAATAAATTAGAGTTTGTTACAAATATCATTTATCTGGTCAACCCTTGACCCTTAACCACATACTGTACACATATACACATAACATATTCACGTATACACTTAATCTTGAATAATTCACCTAAATCCTTCACAGAATTTTGAAATCCTCAAAATTATATCTTAAAAATATCAAACGCATACACTTATTTTCTGTCTAGGTTCTAATTTCGAACCTTAAATGAATAATTAAAATTTTTAAAAATATTCAAAATTCTCGGGTTGTCACATCGACTATGTAAGCTAAATAGCCCACACAGCCTTGACTAAACAATTTCTTGGCCTACATAATCATCAGACATTTCATTTGTCTAGGCGACTTGCTACCATAGAATACTACCTTTGACGGGGTCATAAGGTTTACATACTTCTTTTGACAATCTATTATCGCTCCATATCTGAACAGCCAATCCATTCCCAAAATAACATCAAAGTCTCCAAGTCTAATCGGAATCAAATCTACCATCAAGATTTTCTCCTTAATGTTCACCATACAGTTCTTGTATACGAACCTAACAGGGATTACTTCCTTATTCGCAATTTCTATGTTCAAAGGGAAATTAGTTCTTCACTAGGCATTCCTAACCTCTTAGCAAATTCATCAGATATAAATGAGCAAGTAGCACCAAATCGAATAATACATAAGCATTTATATCATTGATTGGGATAATACCTGACACCACATCCTTAGATTGCACAACATCTTGCACATTCATGTTGAAGGTTCTGGCTGTGGGTTTGTTTGATGCTGTAGGTCCCGCAGTGGCCCATGTACCTCCACTGTTACCTCCATTGCTTCTGGTTGTCTCTCCAGCCTTCTTCTTAGGGCATTCACGAGCAAAGTGATCCTTAGATCCGCACGTGAAGCACACATTCTTCTTAGGTTGAGTGCAATTTGGGGCGATGTGACCCTCCTGACCACAATTGAAGCATACTCGTTTCCCCATCAAGCACGCACCCTTATGAAACTTCCCGCATATAACACATGCTTCAAACTTCTTGTTTTGCTGGTTACCCTTTTGGTTTCCAGTACCCACGCTTCCATTCCACTTCCTCTTCAAATTGTTGTTGTTGTTGTTGTTGTTGTTGTTGTTGTTGTTGTTGTTGTTTCCACCACTACCACCTCCATTCTTAATCTCCACATTCTTCTTCTTCTTCTTCTTCTTCTTCTTCTTCTGTTCCTGATTGAACTTTGTCACTACCTCGCCTCCTCCTTCAGCGAGTATTGCTTTCTCCATAACTGCTGCGAAAGTCTTCAACTAGAACAGGGAAACCCTACTATATAACCAGGGCTTCAGTCCCTGTTCAAATCTCTTCGCCTTGCGCTCATCCGTACTAACTTGATACGGCGCAAACCTTGCCATCTCGTTGAATTTAACGGCATATTCAGATACCGTCATCGTTCCCTGCGTTAGTTCCAAAAACTGCACTTCTAGCTGACTCTTCGAACTTTCTGGGAAATAGGTCTCGAAGAATATTTCCTTAAACCTAAACCAGGTCATTACCCCTGGCCCTTCACGAGTTTTATTGGCCTGCCACCAATAACTAGCTTCTGCTTTCAACATGAATGTTGCAAAAGCAGTCTTCTGTGCTTCGACTACCCTAGCGACATCGAACACCTTTTCTATCTCCGAAATCTAGGTTTGTGCTTCGACTGGATTCATGGACCCACGGAATTCAGGTGGTCCAACCGCCTTGAAATCCTCAAATGTTGTTCCTTGGTTCTGTGGTTGATTTTGCAACGCTCCTGTTAGTAGCGTCACTAGCTGTTGAACGGGGTTAGCATTAACATTGTCGTTATTGGTTCCTTCAGTGGTTCTTTGTCGTGGTGGTTGACGTCTGGGAGGCATTTTCTGTTAAAAATACACTCATTAGATTATTATTCAACTCTGTTAAGTAATTTCTACTTAACTTGCCTCCACAAAAGAAATAACCACATAACACATAACACTTTGAATAAAATAATAACTTTTATTTATTCATAATCTCTTTAAAAGGATAGCATCTCTGCTATTTAAATTAACCTTCCAGAACTACAAAAGTTTCATGACAACATCATCATCATATCCCATAGGTTTCATAACACTTGGGATTTACAATTTATTTAACATTTATTAATCGCACAACAACTAAGATGTTCTACTAAGATACTGCTTAGCCTTACTACGTTCTTCCTCCATGATCCGGAACATTGTTCTACGATCTAACACATATGATGGCAGCGTCTCGAACTGAATAGGATATCCCATGACCTGATCTTGAGCTCGATTAATCATGGTGTTGAATACTTTATCCATCTCCTCCATCTTAATCCTCTTTGCCTGTGCGTCTCTCGCTGCTATTCTGGTTCATTGAAAAGATTCCTCGTATGCGTCTTCAGCTCTTGTTCTCTTAGTAGCTTCTTCCTTCAGTTTGTTCTTCAGTTCTGCGATCACCTCAATCAGCTATTCGTTCTCTCCTTCTGTGTGTACTAGCTTCTCCTCGACATTAGTCAGTCGTTCCTCACGATCCTGGATCTCGCCGTCTTTCTGTGTCATTGCAGTCTGTTGTTCAGCTACTATCTCTTGCAATTCTTTGACTGTATCT
Organism: Panax ginseng; assembly: GCA_020205605.1. NCBI lineage: Eukaryota > Viridiplantae > Streptophyta > Magnoliopsida > Apiales > Araliaceae > Panax > Panax ginseng. The sequence continues at coordinate 99,259,930 of CM035148.1, forward strand.
TGAAGTTCCACATTACGGTTATAGACTTCATCGTATATACGAGCGGCTATCGAGGTTAGTGGAGTCTCTTCCTCCTCGTCCTCGTCATCCTCATTCTCCTGTGGCAACTCAATGGGATCCTCCTCATCCGTTTCCACATCCTCATCCTCTTCTTCAACCACTGTGACCAACGAGGCTGACTCCCGTGGCAGTAATCGTTCCTAAGCAACCTGAATGTCACGAGGCTCCTCCTCTATAGGCATCTGAGGTCCCTCCTCCCTAGCCTGACTGGATTCTCAGACATTAGTCATCCCGACAACAAAATTTTAAGTTTTAATTATTAATCAATTACTAATCATTACTTACTTATACAACACACGAGCACATAAGTGTTTATTACTTCTTCCTTAAAACTCGATAAGAGTTAATCACCACTATCTTTTCAAAGGTTACTTCCTAAGGATTTTTCACACCTAAGGTTCATAACCTAAAGCTTTGATACCAACTTGTGACACCCCCAAATCTAGCTATTTCCTTTCCACAAGATTTGGTGTTCACTTAATTAAAACATTCATATCTAACTACCCAATCATAATATAATTGAATAATAAAACCTACCCATACATGATTACGTTAATAAAATTATCTCCCAGGTTATCTAACCTTTAAATACAATCATTCAAATGCAGAAATTAAATTATTACCTCACATCATTTTTAAAAGTCTATCATTATAACGATAAAACAAAATTACAAGTCTTCATCACTTGTACATTTTTCCCTTTACTTTGCTAGTTGTAGGTTTATTTACCTTCTCAACCATAGCTGCACTAAGTATATAAATATGCAAGAGTGAGCAAACAAAGCTCACTTGAAATAAGAATAAATAACTTTATAACATTTGCCAAATAATAGGCTCAATAGAACTGAATGATATGTTCTATTAACATTACAACATTTGCCAAATAATAGGCTCAATAGAACTTAATGATATGTTCTATTAACATTACAATATTTGCCAAATAATAGGCTCAATAGAACTGAATGATATGTTCTATTAACATTACAACATTTGCCAAATAATAGGCTCAATAGAACTGAATGATATGTTCTATTAACATTCTGAAATATACTACTGAGGGTCTAATGACCACGAACCATGTCCACAGTTATAAGTAATCTTTCAACTTTAACTTTAACAATCATATGACTATAAGGACTCCACGTACTTAGGGGGATCAATCCTTCGTACAATGTATTGTGCACAAACATTTCAACGCTAAGCGTAAACCCCTAAAATAGGGTTGTTCATCTTAGTATTTAGAGTACAAGTCCGCACCAAAGGAAGTTTGGTTTGGATAAGCTTTCAAGGGTAATTTGAAGTTTACCGATCATCAACTAGGGAACTAGTTGAATCAACAATGATTGATAACACAATAGTTGTTTAATAACAACATAACTTAGAACATTTGAGAATCATAGGTGAACTGACTATATTCTAGACTCATGCTTGAAATATTTAGAGAGCATAAGCATTGATCAAAATAAAGAAATGGTAAACCTTGGCTTGAACGATAATAAGCTAGGTCTATAATCTTGTCAAATTCGAATTTTAGTTACCGAACATGCATTAGTTGATAGCAAGCTGGAAACAATGTTTACTTCACATGGTAATAAAATATACAAAGTGATTGAACCATTCAACACAAGGAATTAAGGTTCAAGAAACATTTATTATAAAAGAATAAACTAAAGAAACTTGTTTAACTATAAACAAGTTAGAGTAAGTCAATAATGATTAGAATTCCAATAATTTAGAATTAAAACATGCTCAATGTAATAGATGAGATTTTAGAACTTGCATCATCATAAATAACTAGATACAATAAACATACTCAATGTAAAAAGATAGGTTTGGAAACTTTCTCAATCAAAAGAATGAAGTTACACAATGTAATAATAGAACCAACTCAACGAAAGTGTAGAGTTAAAAAACTTGCCTCAAGTGTAAGCTAAAATATTAAAACTCACGTTCACCTATACACAATATTAAAACCACAACATCTATTAGACATACTAATATTCACTTTTCAATATAACCCGCATTACTAGCTAAACATGCTATTTTAGCACAAGTCTTAAGATACCATGGAAATATCAAAAATTACAAGTGTTAACCTTCACAACACATGTTTACTATTCATCATGCTCACTAAGTCCTAATATACAACGTTCATCACTTACTAATCATTTAAGCTTTGAATTTATCGATTACATATCATAGTTATGTTTTAACCTTCTTACTACGTGTATGACGCTTAACCATAACCTTAGACCAAGTGGTAAGGTTTTCCCAAGGTCTCTAGCAGAAGCAAAGAAGTCGCTCGCTTTACATCATCATGTGGTGCAGAGAATACCACACACATCAACAAGAATGTGCAGCTTTTAGCCTTGGCACCAAGCCAGTACAATTGCTACCGGTGCACGACAGAGAGAGGCGACTTCTAAGATGAACAATTGCCGTTTTTAGCCCAACTGACACGAATATCACCCACCAAACAGTGAAATTAACACATAAGATAAATATAACAATATCATAAACATGATTGCTAACATTTTCCATCAATTAAAATAATTTAACAACACTTCTAACTATTTTAATTTCTCAAATTCCAAGTTTTTCATATAAAACTCTATTTTTGATATTCATCCCAAAAATCATCACTGTAATCTCTGTACTTGGCCAAATCACTTCATTCCAATTATGTTATGCTCGTTTCTTAATGAACTAACATAATCAAGCTTCAATTTGCAGTTTAACATAAGAATTGACCATCAAAATTGGTACTTACCTAAGCCATACAAAGAATACATATACTGTCAAAATTTTCTACTGTCAAAACGAAATTAGCATACAAATTTCTTGTTTTAAAAATAACTCTAGCATCATAAGCATGTATCATCACAATTACCAAGTATCTATCCACAATTCACAAATTTTGATTTCACAGAACACAAACAAAGCTATGCCGTAATTTCATATATGTATACACACACACACACACATATATATATATATATATATATATATAATACAAAGGTTAGATAAAATACCTTCAAATAGCTTGCACAATCTTGCAATTGCGGACAATTTTCTTAGGTTTCACTCTTAAACTCTCTCAATTCTCTCTATAATTCTCTGTAACCCTCATTCTCAGACTCTTCTTAACTTAAACCAAATACTAATTCACGTAGTCTAGCTAACACTTAAGCGCAAAGAAAAACTGATAAACTTAATACTATTACTTATTGCAATATTAGTTAGTAACGTATATAATATAAATATATTATATTTATTATTTATTTTGTTTATATAATCTAAAATTAAAAGAATTCCAAAAGCCATAGGGCCTTGTTTGGTAAAAACCATTTAAATTAAACACTTAATACCATTAAGTCTTGTTTGGCACAAACCAAATTAAACTACTTTAATTTATTTTAATAACTACTTATAATATAGTTATTTGTCACACTATAATTAATCAAGCTTTCATATTTAATTTAATTAATCCAAATAACAATTAATTAATTAAATCATTTAATCACATAACTCAACACAAATAATTAACCATTAAATTGAAATATCAATATAATAATAATTTCCTTAATTCATTAATTATTTATTTAACAAATAAAATCAAATCAATTAAACAAATATTTATTCAATGATAAACACATCCATTAAATATTTATATAATTCAATAAATATTTAATATTACAATTAAAATTCTGGAATGTTACACCTGGGTTCACACATCCTCGAGGGAACTAGTTCAATATGTACTCTCTGTACCAGACTATTCACCAATAGAACCAAGAGATTGTGTATGCTTGGGGTTTTGAGGCTTTCTTTTTCATCCTCCCCCGCCGTTGTCCCTGGGGCTAACTCAAGGCATTGTCTGAGCGCTGGTTTCACCAGACTCAGTCTCTCCATTTACTGGATTGCGAGGTGATGATGATGCCGATGGATTGGCGGTTGATCATCAATATGGAGTTTTCCGGGGCGCTAGTGGCTTGTGTGGATAACATTTCCCCTACTGTCGCTAGATCCTTGCTAGGAGTCCAGGCTGAGGCGCTCAAAGGAAGGACAGTCCGAATTGGTCCTTTGAGTGTAGACGCCATGAGTGGGACGTTGAGTGAGCCATTACCCGATGATAGGAGAGTTAGGGATCACATTCTTCGGCGATTGTTCCTGATCATCCTCTGGGGTTGTTTTCCTGGCGGATAACTCTTCCACAGTGTCATTCGCTTTAGTCAGCGCCACACGGGAGGTGGACCGTATTGGACAGTTTGACTGGGTCTTCTATACCTTTGCCTATTTCCTCAGGGGAATGCGCATGCGCTCGCAGGGCTTGGATAGGATTTTACCCATTCCTGCTGGTGAGTATTTCTCTTTTGATTTCCCTTGTTCGAGTTAAGAGTGTTAACTGACAGCAGATGTTTGATCTTGTATTGGCAGTTTTGGGCCTATGAGAGGCTTTCATGTCTTCATCACGTTAGTGTGTTAGGTTTAGACACCTACCCACGGGGACGACGTTGGCACCACTCCACTTTGGCGGAGGTTCCTGTAGTTGAGGGTTTCACCCATTCACGCTTACAGTTGGAGCTGTTGACAGTCGATGTCATTATATGGGTTCCCTATTCTGAGGACCACTTGACAATTGGCTTTGAGGGTGGTTTCCCGACTAGTGTCGAGCATGTGATGTCCACCCGTCGGATTCCTCCCTTCACAGATGGAGGATGAGAGCTCTATTTAGAAGAGTGTGCTATCAAGAGCACCACATGAGAGATCTATATACCAATCTATCATCCCGCGATGCATTATTAGCCTGTATCGTAGCCACCGATCAGTGATATCCCGTTAGTGGGAGTTGATGGCTTTTCTTTGTCAGAGGGACGGTTCACTCAGGAGGCATTTTACCGCTGGTAGTTCCCTCGTACCATCGAAGCTCAGACCCGCACCACACAGTTCATGGGAGATATGGTTCCTGGCTCCGTCATGATGGCGGATTGGATTGCCTGCGTCAGAGAGCCTACTCATTTTATGCTGATTGATAGCGTGACCCAACAGTTGGACCGGACGCATTTTTTTATCCGGCATTTGGGTAGAGATCCGTCAGAGAGCCTACTCATTTGACGCAGATTGATACTTTTGATCTTTCCAGCTCAGGGGTTGGCCCTTTAGGTGGCCCAATTCAGATGATTTTTGCTGGTGAAGATCCTCTGTTGTATCAGCCTGATATCCCTACTGGCAGAGATACAGTGACTCAGGAGGAGTTATGTGACACCCCCAAATCCGGGTACTTCATTTCCACCAGATTTGGTGTTCACTTGATAAACATTAATATATACTACCCAAATATAATAAAACATAAATCATAAATCCTCCCTTTAAAAAGGGTTACATCATTAATCAAAAAGTCTTCCCAGGTTGTTTAACCTTAAAACATCAATCAAGTGTGGAAATAAAATAATTACTTAACATCATTAAGTATAAAGACAATAAATGAAATTACAAGTCTTCGTCACTTGTACATTTTTCCTTTTCCTTTGTTTGTAGTATGTTCATCGACCTTTTCAACCTTTGCTGCAATAATTTATATTTATGCAAGAGTGGGCAAAACAAATGCTCACTAGATATAGTATTGAATCAACAAGAGAATAACAACTGCCTAAGAATAGGCTCATCAAAATTGAATAGTACTCTATCAATGATAATCAAAAACTGGAATCAAAATATGAAATGAATCTGAGAGTCATAAGACCACGAACTAAGTCCACGGTTACAAGTAATCTTTCAATTTTAACCTAAACAGTTATACTGTAGGGACTTCACGTACTTAGGGGGATCAACCCTTCGTCCCATGTATTGTGCACAAACATCTAAACGCATTGCGTATCCCCTATAATAGGGTTGTTCTTCTCAGTTTTAGAGTACAAGTCCGCACCAAAGAAAGTTTGGTTTGGATAAGCTTTCAAGGTAATTTAGAGTTTCACAAATCATCAACTAAGGGATTAGTTGAATCAACAAGACTTAACAACACTACAAGTGACCAATAATAGTTTAATATGGAAAAGGAATAATAATAAGTAAACTAACTATATATTAAACGCGTGCTTATAAACAACTAAAAAGCATAAGTATTGAATAAAACAATAAACCTTGCTTGAACAATATTAAGCTAAGGCTAAGATCTTGAGATAAAAGAGTTAAGTTAAGGACATGTACTAAGGAATCACAAGCTTAATAATGAAACTTGCTCAAAATAACAATAATATTTCGATTTGCGATAAATAAATGAAATAGAACAACTTAGTTAGAGATTTGAGTTCAAGAATAGGCATTTATCACAAAAGAATAGAACTTAAGAAAACTTGATTAACTATAAACAAATTAGAACAACTCAACAATGATTAGATGTCAAACTTTCTTGAATAACATTAAAATTAGAGCTTGCTCGAATAAAGATCAAGAATAAAAGAATTTGCTTAATCAAAGTTTTAAAGTAAGTAACTTGCTCAAAGTAAAGAGGTAAGGTTTAGAAACTTGTCTCGAGCGTAAGCTATAATATTAAAACTCACGTTCACCTACACATAGTATTAGAATCACAATATCTATTAGTTATATTAACATTCACTTTTCAAACCAACACTCACTTCTAGCTAACTTGTTATTTTAGTACAAGTCTTATTTTACCATATACATTTCAGAATGCATAAGTGTTAACTTCACAACACTTATCTATCAATCATTGTGTACACTAAGTTGTACATCACGTTCGTAACTTACTAATCCATGTTATAACTTTGAAATTATCAATGACATGACACGGTTTTGTTTTAACCTCCTTATTATATGCTCGTTACATTAACACATCATTCAATTAAGTTATAATGGTAACCAAGGTCCTAACGCAGCATGTGTAAGCCATCGTCTCCAGATTAGGTATGGGCAAGTAATTGCCATACACACATTTCCTAGAACCGGCCAAGAATCAAGCCATTTTGGCTTTTGACACTAAATGCATAAATGCAAGCAGACATAAAAACGAAAATGCAGCATCACAAAGGTTCCGCTTTTTAGCCCAACTAACACGAATTTCACTAACAAAATAGTAAAATTAACATATACAATTGGTATAAAAGTAACACAAACATGTTTCCTCAAATATTCATCAACTTAGAACAATTAAACAACACTTTCAACTATTTTAATTCCTTGAATTTCATGTTTTCATACAAAACTCCATTTTTTTGACATTCTTCACAAAATTTCACACTGTGATCACAATTCTTGTCCAAATTACTTCGTTCAAACTACGTTCTCTTCGTTTCTTAATGGACTAGCATAATTAAGACTCAATTTATAGATTAACATACAAATTAACCACCATATTTGGTACTTTCACAAGCCATATAAAAAATATATACTGTAATTTACTTTTCTTTCTTTTAAAGGTAATTAGCATAGTAATTATTGTTTAAACACTAGTTCTAGCATCACAAACACATACAACCACCATAATTCAGTTATATAGCAACAATTTGAAAAAATGGAATTCACAGAACTTGAAGCTTCATGCCGTAAAACTCATATATATATATATATATATATATATATATAATACTAAGGTTAAAGAAATACCTTCAATTCCCTTGGTAATCCTTGCTAACACCACTGAAATTATTTTAGAATTCTTAGACTTTCTCTCAAATTTCTCTAAATTCTCTCTCAAGTTCCTCTCTGTATTCTCTCTTCCTCAGAGTAGCAAATAATAAAACTGATAACCCAAGTATACGTAAAATAAAAGAAACCGATATGGCCTTAATACACATACTAAATATATATCGCCATAATATAATAATAAACGATATCCATTATAACTATATTTTATATTATTTGATTTATTCTATTTATTATATTTATAATTCAAAATTCAAAAGCCATAAGGCTTTGTTTGGCAAAACCTCTTTAAAATTTAAAGACTTAATACCTGTAAGCCTTGTTTGGCAAACTAATTTAAACTCCTTTAATTTATTTTAATAAACAATTTAGTTTATAATTTATAATCATATATTATTTATTTGGATTTTCATATCCAACATTAATCAAATAAATTAATTATACAAACTATATTTTAAATTAATTTTCACTTAAATTATTATCATAAAATTATAATAAAATTATAATTTTACTTACTATATTCACATACCATCTTAATTATTAAATTAAAACAATAATATAAAATCCCGTGTTATCTTACAACCTCTAAATTACAAATTGAATTAATTTAGAATATTATCTAATAAATTTAATTCATACATATTTACTAACAACAATCACATCAATAAAATATTTATTTAATTTAATAAATATTTCAATTTATAAATAATAAAATCTTGGATTGTTACATCCTTCCCTCCTTACAAGGATTCTGTCCCCAAAATCACAACTCAAACAATAAAATCGTTACAAGTTACATCAGATGGATATGTTAGATGATGTAGACATCAACATTATTGACTTCTTTTGATGTATTTCTTGATATATCTTTTGATAGACCTCTGTTAGAAATGGGGTGGCTGTGCCCCATTCTCGTTATATATTTTGATAGGCTCTTGCTATTTGTTGGGCGGTTGTGCCCCATTTCCCTGTATTTTTCAGCTGTATACAGAGATGATGTATTAGATGATGATGTACTTAGGAATGTATGTATACTATTTTCCATTCCCTACATCATATTTTCATCTATTATTTGTCATGCATGTATTATGTTATGCATATATATTTCCAGAGATGAGTTCATCATTGACCCCTGGATGGTCTTATGACACGACCCTACAGATGTCTTCATCGATAGTTAGCCGAATAGATCATACCCCACCAGTATTGTTGGCCTCCTATTTGAGATTGTGGTATGACAGCTTGTCCTCCCTAGATCGGGTGACAGTAGATGTGACGCCCCCAAAATAGGTATACAACACCCATTCTGAGTCGCCAAATACATGGTACAGAAATAACTACAACTTTATTAATACAATTGTCGTGCAAAATACGACAACACATAAACTGTGAGTTTAAATACAAATATTGTAATCTAGACAATATCCACACTCAAATAAGTCCTCATTACAATTATTGATACACTATTTTACAAAATAGTGATGACTACTAAAATAACTTCTAGAACCATCATTCCACACCCCGACTAGTACTCGCTACATTCTCGCCTCTTGAGAAGAAAAATGGAACAAAAAGGAAAAGGGTGAGCTCAATTAGCCCAGTAAAGAACATTATGACTAAGATAATATAGAACAAATTATCGTTAGTCCTCAACAGGAAAAAATCTAATAGAATACAATAGACAACAAGTTTTAAATCAATATTCGCTGCAGAAATAATAATTCATTAGAAGAGTTAAATAGAGAATGAAATCTACTATCTTCTATATATGAATTTAAAAGTTTATCGTCAATATTTTATCCCTGTAACATCAATCAATATATATCTGGAATCAAATATTCATCTTTGCACTACAGGCCAAAAGATATTCATCAGTTGGTCATGTTCATCTAAACACATGTTCAACTTTGTACTACGGGCCAAAGATATTCATCAGAAAATCATTCATCTTTGCACTACATGCCAAAGATATTTAGTTATATCATCATTTAGGACTGAGGATGATGAAAAATATTTTAAAGAAAATGAATCCAGTGAAACAAAAGAACAAATATTAAGGATTCGTATTACAGTTTATCCAAGATCAATAATACTCCACAATAACCAATTTTGAAACAGAATTCAAAAATAAAGATCAAAACATGGATACAATCAAAGATAGTAACCATAATAGACATCTTGGACAAAAAGAAGAAAATTTCATTTTTTGGTGAATAGTGTCGTATTCGTGAATAGTGCCATATACGTGAATAGTAACCTCGACACAAAAAGTTCCAAATTTGATAAAAAGTTCAGACCAATATTTTGGCATAATGATATTGAAGAAAATAATATCATTTAAGAAGAAAACAACATCCATTACCTCAAAAGAATAGTACTTCTGAATTAATATCGGATATAACGCTGAAAGAAACTTGCACCGTATAGCAACACTCAAAGTATCAAAATACTCACAAGAATATGCTCGATAATATAGAGAGAGAAGATTTCAATTTCTGGTGTGATTTTCAATTCTAACTTAAGCACCCTATTTATAGGAAAATGCTTAGAACTCCAAAGCGTAAAATTTAATAAAATAATATATATATATATATATATATATATATATATATATATATATATATATATATATATAAACTTCACGCCCACCTTAGAAAATTGATCTCACTTTTATTTTGCACATGTTAGTGTAGCCCACAAAAGAAAAAAAAATGTTTTTCTTAATAAACATAATTAAAACTTCCAGAAATCAATTATTTCGGAACTTCAGAACTTCAATAATTCTTAATAAATAGCCCTTTTGTCAGAAAAATTCAAACCTTGTGTCTTTTCCATAGAAAATTTCATTATCTACAACTTTGTAAGTTTAAGTTTTTTCATATTCGAAACAGAAATTGACCGAAATCCACATACGGACGATTTTACAGGCTATAATCAAATTTCAGTCAAGAAATGGGGTCCACAAACATGAAAAACATGTTTTAAATATTTTTAGTAAAAAAAATACTCCTCCTCATTTACTCATATAACACACATTCATTGTAAAAATATCATCATTATTATATTATTATAATATAATAATAATGTAAGGCCCCAACTTTTTATAAATAAAGATTTAATTTATCTAATTATTATTTTGAAATAGTAAGGGGTTGATTTGATTAATGTGGTTAGTTATGGGTAAAATGCGCAAATATTTCAAATAAGCAAGTGGTTATAAAATACTCATTGTTGTCGGAGAATATTCGTTTGGTCGTGAAATATTCTTACTTGTTTGGGAATATTCAGATGCAAGGTAAATTTGTGTGGGCCCATAACGGTGCGATTGGATGAAGAAACGACAAGTATAAGTTGTTTATAAATAATCGCCGAAGTTGTTACCGCTAATACCGTTGGAATAATTTGGGTTAAAACACGGAATACGCTATTGTTGCAAAGAAGACGCCAGATTGCACCAATTATTGATTCTTACGTAAGAAGGCACTACTCAATAATTGTTACAGTAGTTATCGCTCAAAGATTTTATTTTATTGATTCAATAATTGTCATGTGATATTTTATATTACCGTTGTTTCAATAATTGTCACTACATAGTATTTTTCATTATCGAAGCAATAATTCATATTATCTCTAATAATATTATTAGAAAACATTATTGGCAATGTCTAGAAAGTTTTGTCTAAAGAGAGGTTTGGTCACCTAATTGCTGCGCCAAGAAGGAGAAATTCTTATTGAAAGCCCCTCTTTCCGAGAACTACCGTTGTTTATTAATCTTTGTGATTCTCAGAATATTATTTGTGAATAATTAATTATTGATTTATATGATGAGGAAAATATTGATTTTATGTGGATATAGATGGAGAAAATTTTTAAAGTGACAATTGTTAAAAATTGATATTTTATCTTTTCTCGATAAAATAATATTTTATTATATTATTATAATATAATAATGATAATATTTTACAATGAATGTGGGATATATGAGTATATGAGGAGGAAGAGTATTTTTATTGCAAAAGTTGTTTAACACATGTTTTGTGTGTCTGTGGACCCTATTTCTTGATCGAAATTTGATTATAGCTTGTAAAATCATCCGTATGTGGATTTCATGGCCATTTCTTAGAATTTGGAAAACTTTCTTTTGCAAAGTTGTAGAAATTGAATTTCCTATAAAAATCTAGATTCAATTTTTCCGACAAAAGGGCTATTTGTTATGAATTATTAAAGTTCAAGTTCGTAAATAATTGATTTTTGGAAGTTTTAATTATTTTATTAAGAAAACGCTTTTTATTGTTTTGGTTGCCCCCCATGTGTTGTAAACATGCTTTATTTAAGTTGGTCTTAAGTATGAAATTTTTTTTATTTATATTATTATTATATTAAATTTTCGATTTGGTGTTCTAAGCAATTTCCTATAAATAGGGTGCTTAGGTTAGAATTAAAATCACACCGTAAACTAAAGATTTCTCTCTCTTTCTCTCTATAATATCGAGCGATTTTGTGAGTATTTTAGTACTTTGAGTATTGCTATACGGTGCAAGTTCTTTCAAAGACTATATCCAAAGATTCCAAAGAAGTAAGTACTTGTTTTTATGTAGGTAAGGGATGTTATTTTCTTCAGAAATGATATTATTTCTTCAATATAATTATGTCAAATATTGGTCCTAATTTTTATCAAATTTGGAACTTTTCATGCTCTCGGGGTTACTATTCACGAGTTACTATTCATGAGTTACTATTCACGAGTTACTATTCATGAGTTACTATTCACGAGTTACTATTCACGAGTACTATTCACGAAGTATGATGATTTTTTTTTGTGAAATTTCTATCTTTTAGTGTCGGAGTTACTATTCACGTATACGGCACTATTCACATATACAACACTATTCACGAATACGACACTATTCACAGAAAAATTAAATTTTCTTTTCTGTGTCCAAGATCGTCTGTTATGATTCCTATCTTGGATTGGATCTATGTTTTGGTCTTCATTCTTGAATTTTACTTCACTCTGGTTATTTATGAAGTATTTTCGAACTTAGGTTATTTAAAGTATGAATCCTTAATACTTATTCTTTTGTTTCACTGGATTCGTTTTCTTTAAAATATTTTTCATCATCCTCAGTCCAAAATGATGATATAACTGAATATCTTTGGCCCAGAAAGTAAAGATGAATGATTTTATAATGAATATCTTTGGCCCGTAGTGCAAAGATGAACAGTGTGTTTAGATGAACATGACTAATCGATGAATATCTTTGGCCCGGTAAAAGATGAACAGTGTTGAGATTTAACATGACCATCTCGATGAATATCTTTGGCATTCAGTGCAAAGATGACTATTTGATTCAAGATGTATATTGATTGATTTTACAAGGATAAAATATCGATGATGGACTTTAAATTCATAGATGATAGTAGATTTCATTCTCTACTTAACTCTTCTAATGAATTGTTATTTCACGCAAAGATAAAGCAAGACGCTCAAGGAATAAGTCTCCGTATAGGCAAGAAATGAGCGGACTTGGTTAATCTATCAACAATAACCCAAATCACATCTATGCCTTGAGAAACCTTGGGAAGACCAGAATTGAAATCCATAGTAATGCGTTCCCACTTCTATTTCGAAATCTCAAGTGGTTGCAATGGACCCTTTGGCACTTGATGCTCCGCCTTTACACGTTGACAAGTTAAACACCTCGAGATAAACTTCGCGATCTCTCTCTTCATATTGTTCCACCAAAATGTATGTCGAAGGTCATGATACATTTTGGTACTCCCAGGATGGATTACAAACGGTGTGTTGTGTGCCTCCATCATGATTCTATGCTTTAAGTCAGAATCGTTAGGAACACAAAGTCTGGAGTTGACTCGAAGTATTCCTTTTTCATCGATTCTTGCTTCCGCAATAGCACTTTCTTGCACTTTCTTCTTCACGACTTGTTATCACGAAGCCTTTGCAGTACCAGCTTCAAATGGCGCTCATGATCTTCACGACTTTTGGAATAGATGAGGATGTCATCAACAAAGACAACAACGAACTGATCTAAATATTCCTTGATTACACGGTTCATCATATCCATGAAAGCAGCATGAGCATTAGTCAATCCAAAAGACATGACTAAGAATTCATAATGCCCGTGCCGAGTTCTAAAGGCAGTCTTTGGAATATCCTCAGTTTTAACCTTCAGCTAATGATATCCAGAATGAAGATCGATTTTTGAAAAGAATTGTGCTCCTTGCAACTGGTCAAACAGGTCATCAATGCTACGTAGCGGATACCTATTCTTGATGGTGACATGGTTCAATTCTCGATAGTCAATACAAAGTCCCATACTCCCGTCTTTCTTCTTTACAAATAAAACAAGAGCACCCCAAAGAGATGTACTAGGACGAATGAAACCGATGTCCAACAACTCCTGTAGTTAGACCTTTAACTCCTGAAGTTCAATAGGAGCCATTCGATATGGGGTTTTAGAAATGGGCTTTGTACCAGGTTCAAGGTCAATAAAGAATTCAACTTCACGTTCTGGGGGTAGACCGGGAAGTTCTTCAGGAAATACGTCAGGAAATTCACTAACAATAGAAATATTATTCACATCTAACGTGTTTTTGTTCAAGTCCGTGACATGGGCTAAGAAAGCTTGACATTCGTTTTTCAATAAACGAATAACTTTATGGCTTGATATGACAGTGATTGACTTTAGTGGTTTGGTTGTTTGGATTCGTATAACAGGTTGGTTAGGAATATAAAAACTAACAACCTTACGAAAATAATCAATTTTAGCATGATGAATGGTTAACCAATCAATCCCTAAAATCACATCAAATGCAAGTATTTTCAAAGAAATAAGATCAACAGGTAATGTGATGGTACCAACTTGGATCAAACAAGATTTATAAATAGTGGATGCAATGAAAGTTTCCCCTAATGGAGTTTCCACAGATAAGTCAAAATCTAATTTCTCCAGAGTCAAGTTTAAACGTTGAGCACAAGTAGGAGAGATAAATGAATGGGTAAAGACCCCAGATCTAGTAAGGTATAAACTTCGCAAGAATTTATGATTAGCTTACCCGTGATCACCTCGTTTGGGTTCCTCGAGATTTTGACCACCACGCGACAAACGCTCTTCCAGAACCGCTTGACTTTGACTTTTCTCGACAACCTTTTGAGTCACCATCCTCACCGGACTTGGTTTCGCCACAATACAATCTCGAGGATATGTCCTTCCTTTCTATAATTATAGCATACCTTGAACCGCTTGTGGATGCGCTTTAATGATATGTCCTCTTTTTCCACATTTATAGCGTCGACGACCAATGGTCGCTCTCCTCCCTTAAAACCGGTTGTTCTTTGTGCTAACGCCTTCACAAAGTCATTGTTGAATCTCCTTTTTTAAAATCTCCCCGACTCGCTTCTTCTATTTTCATGGCCACGATTACCACCAGAGTGGTTACCACTTTTGTCCAAATGTTTTCCTCCCCGCTGGTTTTTATTGCTCCGATGACTGCTGCCACCGGTATGACCCTGGTTAACGTACTCGTTATCTCGCTCTAATAATTGAGCCCTGTTGAGAACATCTGAATATAAAGAAAATTTATGAGAGATGAGATAATGTCGAATCTTGGGTTTTAAACCTCTCGGAAACATCCTCATCATTCGTTCCTCATTCTCTACCAAATGAGGTGAAAACTTGGATAACTCTGCGAACTTCGCCTCGTACTGGGACACCGTCATGTTGTTTTGTTATAGTCTAATAAACTCTACCTCCTTCATATGGCGAATAATTTCAGGAAAGTATTTGTCGTTGAAAAGTTTCTGAATTGTTTCCCAAGACATGCCGAAAGTCGGCGGTGGTATGCTTTCACGACTCCCCACCAAAGAGTCCGCCTTGCCACGGAACATAAAGGTGGCGAATGGAACCTTCTGTTCCTCTGTGCATCCCAAGACATCGAATATCTTGGTAATTTATTTAACCCACGTCTCTGCCTTGATCGAATTCGGCTTTCCAATAAATTCTGGTGGTCCCAACTCTTTGAACTGCTTGGCCGTGACAAGCCGTGCGTTGCAATCATTTCCACCCGTATTTTGTATACGAGTCTCCCTCGTCTGGTTTTGCATGAACTACAAAAAACTTCTAAACATCCCATTATTCATCATTTGTTCGGTAGTGTTGTTTACAGGAGGAATATTGCCTTCTTGTTGAACGTTCCCCTGGGTGGTGATTAAAGGTGTCTCCACGGTCTCATTCACTCCACTGTTAATATTCTCAGCTACCATTCTCAAATACTACCATAAAACAAGGGTTAATTAAACAAATTAAAATATCACATATTAACCATATTATGACCGGCCAACAAATAAGCTTAGGTAGAACATACTAGCGAATGATTTACTCGTCTCTCCCCTCGTAGTTCTATTCCCTGATCTCCGCCAAAGACCATATCCCTAAGCTCTGATACCAACTGTGACGCCCCCAAAATAGGTATACAACACCCATTCTGAGTCGCCAAATACATGGTACAGAAACAACTACAACTTTATTAATACAATTGTCGTGCAAAATACGACAACACATAAACTATGAGTTTAAATACAAGTATTATCATCTAGACAATATCCACACTCAAATAAGTCCTCATTACAATTATTGATACACTATTTTACAAAATAGTGAGGACTACTAAAATAACTTCTAGAACCATCATTCCACACCCCGACTAGTACTCGCTACATTCTCGCCTCCTGAGAAGAAAAATAGAACAAAAAGGAAAAGGGTGAGCTCAACTAGCCCAGTAAAGAACATTTTGACTAAGATAATATAGAACAAATTACCGTTAGTCCTCAACAGGGAAAAATCTAATAGAATACAATAGACAACCAGTTTTAAATCAATATTTGCAGTGGAAATAATAATTCATTAGAAGAGTTAAGTAGAGAATGAAATCTACTATCTTCTATATATGAATTTAAAAGTTCATTGTCAATATTTTATCCCTGTAACATCAATCAATATATATCTGGAATCAAATATTCATCTTTTCACTATAGGCCAAAGATATTCATCAGTTGGTCATGTTCATCTAAACACCTGTTCATCTTTGCACTACGGGCCAAAGATATTCATCAGAAAATCATTCATCTTTGCATTAAATGCCAAAGATATTCAGTTATATCATCATTTAGGACTGAGGATGATGAAAAATATTTTAAAGAAAATGAATCCAGTGAAATAAAAGAACAAATATTAAGGATTCGTATTACAGTTTATCCAAGATCAATAATACTCCATAATAACCAAATTTGAAACAGAATTCAAAAATAAAGATCAAAACATGGATACAATCAAAGATAGTAACCATAATAGACATCTTAGACAAAAAGAAGAAAATTTCATTTTTCGGTGAATAGTGCCATATTCGTGAATTGTGCCGTATACGTGAATAGTGCCGTATACGTGAATAGTAACCTCGACACAAAAAGTTCTAATTTTGATAAAAAGTTCAGACCAATATTTCGGCATAATGATATTGAAGAAAATAATATCATTTAAGAAGAAAATAACATCCCTTACCTCAAAAGAATAGTACTTCTGACTTCATATCGGATATAACGCTGAAAGAAACTTGCACCGTATAGCAACACTCAAAGTATCAAAATACTCACAAGAATACGCTCGATAATATAGAGAGAAAATTTCAGTTTCTGGTGTGATTTTCAATTCTAACCTAAGCACCCTATTTATAGGAAAATGCTTAGAACACCAAAGCAGAAAATTTAATACAATAATATATATATATATATATATATATATATATATATAACTTTCACGCCCACCTTAGACAACCCGATCTCAAATTTTATTTTGCACATGTTAGTGTAGCCCACAAAAGAAAAAAAAATGTTTTTCCTAATAAACATAATTAAAACTTCCAGAAATCAATTATTTCAGAACTTCGGAACTTCAATAATTCATAATAAATAGCCCATTTTTCAGAAAAATTCGAACCTTATGTCTTTTCCATAGAAAATTTCATTATCTACAACTTTGTAAGTTTAAGTTTTTCCATATTCCAAAATGTAAATTGACCAAATTCACATACCTGACGATCAGACAGTGCTATAATCAAATTTCAAATAAGAATGGGGTCCACAAACATGAAAAACATGTTTTAAATATTTTAGTAACAAAATACTCTCCTCATTTACTTGATATATCACACATTCATTGTAAAAATATCACCATTATTATATTATTATAATATAATAATAAATTATTTTATCGTAAAAGATAAAATATCAATTTTCAACAATTGTCACTTTTCTAAAAATTCCTCCATTTTTATCCACATAAATAAATATTTTTCTTATCATATAAATCAATAATTATTTATTTACTAATAATATTACAGAATCACAATAATGACCACCAGGCCGTTCCCAGGAAATAGGGGGCTTTCCAATAAGAATTTCTCCTTACTGGCGCGCAATTAGGTGACCAAACCTCTCCCTAGATAGAACTTTCTAGACATTGCCAATAATGTTATCTAGTAATATTATTAAAATAATATGAATCATTGATCTGATAATAGGAAATACTGTGTAGTGACAATTATTAAAACAACAATAATATAAAATATCAACGTAGCAATTATTGAATCAATAAAATAAAATATTGAATAAGAATTCGTAACAATTATTGAGTAGTGCCTTCACGAAAAGAATCAATAATTGGTGCAATACCGTGTGCTACTGTGCAACAACGCGTATTACTGTGTTTTAACCACCGGGTATTCCAACAGTGTTAACGGTAACAACTACGCCGTTATTTATAAAAACTCATACTTGTCATTTTCTTCATCCAATCTCTTTCCATTATGGGGCCCACAAAAGATCGTGTCATTCAGCATTTAATATTCTCGACGGAAAGAATATTCTACTGACCAAACGAATATTCCCCGACAATAATGAATATTTTATAACCACTTACTTATTTGATATATTTGCGCATTTTACCCATAACTAACCACATTAATCAATTCAACCCTTACTATTTCAAAATAATAAATAGAGAAATTCAATTTCATTTATAATAAGTTGGGGTCTTACAGTAGATCCGCTGATGCATCACTTCATGACCCTCCTGATGTTCCAGGTTCCATTGGGTTTTGTAGAGGGTATGCTGGAGCACTGGGTACCAAAGAGGTAGGTGTACCAGTTTGAGACCCATTAGTTGACTCCTACCTTGGAAGAGTATGAGCGTCTGACAGATTTGCCGCTGGACAAGCCTTGCGCTTGGATGGCTATCGGAGATATGAGCCGAAAGTTTATGACCCTCACAGGCTTGACACGCAGAGTTGCCCTAGATGAGATCTCCTCAGGGCATGTAGTGTCCATGCATTTTCTGATAGGAAAATTTGGCTCCTTGGATAGTTATGTGCAATACTCCAGGGATTTCACTACATCGGAGGATGATTGGCGTATTGCCAGAGTAGATGTACTCTTGATGTGCCTGGTGGCTTATCTGTATATGCCATTGTACGTGGACCATTTAGACATCGGCGCGATTATAGTAGTTCGGGCTCTCCGAGAGGGACATACCATTTTACCAATGATTCTGGCAGAGACCTTGAGGTCGAGCACGTATTGCCAGTCCCATTTGTTGGGGTATTTACAGGTAGTTCGGTCTTGCTGTACGTGTGGTTTATGACACACTTGAGATCGATTGGCACATTTCGATGCCATGGGTATTATTTTTCCCATGAGATAGCCATTTCCTACTCCTTTCAGCCGGCTGAGTGTACAGACACTACTTCTTGGTCGGTTTTCCTATCAAGGATCGAGGATCCATTCGATATTTTGCCGTGTTCAGGGCTTAGTTCTCCCTACAGATTCATCACTCATGCATCTGACATGGATTATCTTCATCTGGTTGGTTTGAGGGGCATGACCACATATCACCCACTGGCTGTGATGGCACAGTTTGACCCATTTCAGGATGTTTATCTCTTTGACGGGGCATTGGGTTAGCGTTTGTCATGTTAGCTTTTATCAGCGGAGGATTTGTCCAGGATTTATGTTCGACGCCCCCAAAATAGGTTCAATATTCCCAACCCATTCTGAGTCGCCAAATACATGGTACATAAACTAAATACAAATTTCATTAATCCAACTGTCGTACAAAATACGACAACACATATGTTGTGAGTTTAAATACAAATATATGTGACTCTCATCCCAACCTTGGATAGCACCTCACATTGGTACCTTACATAAAGGTACAGTCAATAACTATTTTAGAAATTAAAATCTTTGGAAAATGCTCAAGGAAACCTTCGTACATGGGAGACCATGCATCTAAGTTATAATAAATATCATATAACTTAAGAATCATCCTTGGTTGACCTAATAGACCCCAAAGAAAAATGAGAAGATTACTATCATGTTCTTTCCAATGGTGAGTCTTCTCTTGCCATATAATTATCTCCATTGTTTCTAATTGAGAATTATATTTCAACCAAACTCCAAGATTGTATAGGTAGTGCTCATAGATATAATCAGCATTTGGATATACACAACATTGTCTTATGATAACACGAAGTCGTATGTCATTAGACATCTTGTATGATAGTGGCAAAACACCCTTCCAAAGTTGGGTTCACCTCACCCTATCCGGTTCACCAAAATTAATGATTAAATGACGTATAAAATGCGACACACTTATCTAAAATTCTCAATAAAAATATTTCCATACTATTTTAAAGGAAACCTTAACAACTATAGACCACCGTTCTATTCCCCCTGCTCGACCCAGCTACACTCTTATTACCTGAAAGGAATTGTGAAGCAAACGGGTGAGCACAACTAGCCCAGTAAAGAATATCATGACTAAAGATAATTAAATTATCAATAGCCTTCGTCATTAATAAATCAGAGATTTAGAACATATGGTAGATGATAAAACTTTTAAACTATAGTTGCAGCGGAACAAACAATCCATTAGAAGAGTCACATAGACCATAACGTCTAGTATCTTCTCCATGTTAAAAGTCCACCAACAATGTTTAATCCCTGTAACATTAATCAACAGTTCCTGTCCGCAATCATATGAATAACTCATAATCATAATTGTGGTTCTAAATTCCTCTCCGCACCTCTGTGATTTAAGATAATTTTCATCACCTGTTTTTACCTGATACATCAAAGATCATGGTTATACCAAATCACAGTTCCTGTTCATAATCATACTAATAAATTCATCTTTGCACTATGGGCCAAAGATATTCATCAATAGTTCATCTCTGCACTACAAGCCAAAGATATTCAACAACAGGTCATCTTTGAACTACGGGCCAAAGATATTCAACAACAGGTCATCTTTGCACTACGGGCCAAAGATATTCAACAACATGTCCTCTTTGCATTACAGGCTAAAGATATTAATATCTCAAAGAAATATATAATCATTTCAGAATTTATATAAACAATAATTATAACCATGTTGATCAATTCAGCTTTGCACTTAAGCTAAAGATATTCAATTGTAAATTCAATGGTCATGATCATACCAGTCAACAATTCATCTTTGCACTACTGGCCAAAGAGAACCCATAATCACAATCATACCAATAATTGACCCATCTTTACACTCAAGTCAAAGAGAAATTTCAGCACCAGGATTATAAAAATATTATATATGATAATAAAAATAATATGATCAAAACATGGATTTAATTTCAAGAGTAAGATTCATAAATCAACGATAATTTGATCAGAAAAAGAAACTAATTTTGTAGTGAATAGTACCCTGTGAATAGTACCTTATGAATAGTAACCTGTGAATAGTGTTTCGTGAATAATACCGTATTCGTGAATAGTGTCGATATCGTGAATAGTATCAGACATCGTAAATAAAACCATATACATGAATAAGACTCAGATATCGTGAATAAAGTACGATACGTGAAAAGTAATCAGACATCGTGAATAAGAATTCACATAAAAAAGATAAAGTTTCACAATAAAATTCATATCAATATTTTGGTATAATGATATTAAAAGAAATAACATCATTTATTTGAAAGAAATAACATCCCTTACTTTCCTTTACCATCTCTTACCTCAAAATAACAATACTTCTGACCGGAATATTGAGAATAATACTGAAGAAAACTTGCACTGTATAACAACACTCAAGATATCTAAATACTCACAAAAATACGCTCGATATTATAGAGAGAGAATGTGACGCCCCCAAAATAGGTATACATCACCCATTCTGAGTCACCAAATACATGGTACATAAACAAATACAACTTCAGTAATACAATTGTCGTGCAAAATACGACAACACATATACTGTGAGTTTGAATACAACTATTGTCTAATAGAGAGTATACAAACTCAAAAGGAGTCCTCATTACAATTATTGATACACTATTTTACAAAATAGTGAGGACTACTAATACTACTATCATAAACCATCACTCCATACCTCGGCTAGTTCCTGCTATGTTCTCACCTCCTGAGAAGAAAAATGGAACAAAAAGGAAAAGGGTGAGCTCAACTAGCCCAGTAAAGAATATTATGACTAAGATAATATACAACAATTTATCATTAGTCTTTAATAGGGAAAAATCTGATAAAATATAATAGACAACAAGTTTTAGATCAATAACTGTAGCGAAAACAACAATCCATTAGAAGAGTCAAGTAGAGAAAGAATTCCACTATCTTCTAAGATTTAAAAGTCCATCATCAATATTTTATCCCCGTAACATCAATCAATATACATCTTGAATCAAATATTCATCTTTGCACTACAGGCCAAAGATATTCATTTGTATCACCAGTTGATCATGTTCATCTCAACACCTGTTCATCTTTGTACTACAGGCCAAAGATATTCATTAGGTAATCATTCATCTTTGCACTACATGCCAAAGATATTCAATAATATCATCATTTAGGACTGAGGATGATGAAAAATATTTTAAAGGAACGAATCCAGTGAAACAAAATAACAAATATTAGAGATTCGTATTACAGTTTATCCAAGATCAATAATACTCCATATTAACCAATTTTGAAGCAAAATTCAAGAATAAAGATCAAAACATGGATATAATCAAAGATAGTAACCATAATAGACATCTTGGACAAAAAGGAGAAAATTTCATTTTTTAGTGAATAGTGTCGTATTCGTGAATAATGTCGTATATGTGAATAGTGTCGTATACATGAATAGTAACCCTGACATAAAAGTTCCAAATTTGATAAAAAGTTCAGACCAATATTTTGGCATAATGATATCGAAAGAAATAATATCATTTACGAAGAAAATAACATCCCTTACCTTAAAAAAGATGACTTTTAGACCGAATATCGGATATAGTCTTTGAAGAAACTTGCAATCAGATATAGCAACACTCAAAGTATCAAAATACTCACAAGAATACGCTCGATAATATAGAGAGAGAAAGAGAGAAAACTTGTTTCTGGTGTGATTTTCAATTCTAACTTAGCCCTCTATTTATAGGAAAATGTTAGAACGCCGAAGCAGACTAGACCTGCTACCTGATGGCTTTACCTGCTACTATGGCCACCCACCACATTTGAAATAAAATTCAGCACATTTCTTCACCAACCACAAGTGGGGCCCACTCAATTCTAGAATTTTCTACCAAAATCATTTATAAACCTAATTTACAATCAACCACCTCTTAAAATTTATAACAAATTATACGCTCATTTTAACGGTTCAAAATTTGTGGACATATACTCAA
Organism: Panax ginseng; assembly: GCA_020205605.1. Taxonomy (NCBI): domain Eukaryota; kingdom Viridiplantae; phylum Streptophyta; class Magnoliopsida; order Apiales; family Araliaceae; genus Panax; species Panax ginseng. Next base: position 99,283,441 of record CM035148.1, read on the forward strand.
CTTATATATGTATAACATATCCAAAAATCACAACGATCCAACGGTCAGATTAAAAATTATAACTCACGCAATATATCTCAAGAATAGTGATTTGATCTTTTAATACTTCCAATCCGACAAAATACTGATAAAACACCTCAACATTAATTCCTTCATTTATAACCACATAAATAAATCCATAATTTATATCCACATCAAATAAATATTTCTTTATCATATAAATCAATAATTAATTATTCATAAATAATATTACGTAATCACAATTATGACAACCAAAGCTCTCCTCAGAAAGAGGGGCTTTCCAATAAGGATTTCTCCTTACTGGCGCGCAATTAGGTGACCAAACCTCTCCTTGACAGAACTTTCTAGACATTACCAATAATGCTATCTCATAATATTATTCAAATAATATGAATTATTGATCCGATAATGGGAAATACTGTGCAGTGACAATTATTGAAACAACAATAATATAAAATATCAACGCAGCAATTATTGAACCAATAAAATAAAATATTGAACAATAATTACTGTAACAATTATTGAGTAGTTCCTTCTTTCGTAAGAATCAATAATTCAAAATCTATCGGCAAAACCGTAGCTACATCGTGTGTAACCACATGCCAGACATCAGTATTTTAACCACCGTAATCCAATCAACAGTTGTTAATAGTAATAATTACACCGTTATTTGTAAAACTCAAATTTATCGCTCTTTCATCCCACCATTATCTCATTATGGGGCCCACAAATGGTCATACCACGTGTCGTATGAATATTCCCCGACAGAAAGAATATTTCACGACCAAACGAATATTCCCCGACAACAATGAATATTTTATAACCACTTGCTTATTTTGCAAAATTTGCACATTTCACCCATAACCAAAGCATTATATCAAATTAACACCTTATTATTCACAATAATAATTAGAGAAAATTCGATTTTATTTATAAAAAACTGGGGTCTTACAGAGAAAACTTCTGATTCTGGTGTAATTTTCAATTCTAACCTAAGCACCCTATTTATAGGAAAATGCTTAGAATACCAAAGCAAAAAATTTAATAAAATATTATTATTTATAAAAAAATTCCTACGACCAATTTGAAATCAGATTTCAGCACACCAGTATGGCTCACCAACATTACAAAAAATATTTTTCTTTTAAAAAATATTTATATAACTCCAAAAATCAATTATTCCAAAACTTCAATAATTCATAATAAATAGCCCTTTTATCAGAAAAATTCGAATCTTATGTCCATGTCATAGGAAATTTAATTCTCTACAACTTTGTAGAAGAAAGTTTTTCCAAATTCCGAACGAAAAATGACCGAAATTTACATACGAACGAACTTGCAGGCTATAATCAAATTTCAATAAAAAAATGGGGCCCGCCAACATATTTAACATATTTTTGTAACAAAAATACTTTGGACCCAATTTGCTCTCTTCCTCTTCATTTATTCATATATCGTGCATTCATTGTAAAAATATCATCGTTATTATATTATTACATCATACACTTATAATGTAAAATTACAATAATATATTTGAGTGAATTATTTTATTGAAGAAGATAAAATATCAACTCTTAATAATTATCTCTTTAAAAATTTCTCCATTAAATAAATATTTTTTTTTATCATTTTATCAATAATTAATTATTCACAAATAGTATTACAGAATCACAATAATGATAACCAGGTCGTTCTTAGGAAAGAGGGGGCTTTCCGATATGGATTTCTCCTTACTGGAGCGCAATTAGGTGACCAAACCCCTTTCCTAGACAGAACTTCCTTGGACATTGCCAATAATGCTATCTAATAATATTATTCAAATAATATGAATTATTGATATGATAATGTAAAATATTGTGTAGTGACAATTATTGAATTAACAATAATATAAAATACTGTGCAATACAATGTGCTACTGTGCAACAACGCGTATTACTTTACTTTATCCATCGGGTATTTCAACAGTGTTAACGGTAACAACTACGCCGTTATTTTTAGAAAACTCATTCTAGTCGTTTTCTTCATCCAATAATTTTCCATTATGAGGCCCACAAATGGCTCCGCCGTCGTACGGATATTCCCCGACAACAAGAATATTCCACGACCAAACGAATATTCCCCGACAACAATGAATATTTTATAACCACTTGCTTATTTTGAAAAATTTACATATATCACCCTTAACTTTAAACTTTTATCAATTTAACTATTTACTAAATACAAAAATTGAATACTTTTATTTCATAAAATTCGGGGTCTTACAATCTCCCCTCGTTATGAAATTTCATCCTCAAAATTTAAGTACTTGGTTTTTCAAAGAGTTGAGAATACCTTGTTTTCATTTCAAATTCCATCTTCCATGTCATCATGATTTCTCCATTGCTCATTCTAGAATACAGATTCAAAACAAAGGTTAATTGACATATCACAATTTGTCAACTTATCACGTAAGAAATTTCAGCTTAGGTAATTCACATACTAGCGTAGTATATTATTCGTCTCTCCTCTCCTAGTTCTAGACTCAGATCTCCGCCAGCGACCATATCCTTAAGCTCTGATACCAACTGTACCACCCCCAAAATAGGTCCAATCCACCCAACCCATTTTGAGTCACCAAATACATGGTATAGAAACTAAATACAACCTTCATTAATCCAACTTTGTGCAAAATAGGACAACACATATGTTGTGAGTTTAAATACAAATATATGTGACTCTCATCCCAACCTTGGATAACACCTCACATTGGTACCTTACATAAAGGTACAATCAATAACTGTTTTAGAAATTAAAATCGTTGGAAAATTCTCAAGGAAACCTTCGTACATGGGAGGCCATGCATCTAAGTTATAATAGATATCATATGACTTAAGAATCATCCTTGGTTGACCCATTAGACTCCAAAGAAAAATGAGAAGATTACTATCATGTTCTTTCCTATGGTCAGTCTTCTTTTGCCATATAAATATCTCCATTGTTTCCAACTGAGAATTATATTTCAACCAAACTCCAAGATTATATAGGTAGTGCTCATAAATATAATCAACAAGTGGATGTGCACAACCCTATCTTATGATAACACGAATTCGTATGTCATTTGACATCTTGTATGATAGTGGCAAAACACCCTTCCAAAGTTGGGTTCACCTCACCTTATTCGGTTCACCAAAATTAATGGTTAAATGACGTATAAAATACGACACACTTATCTAAAATTCTCTATAAAAATATTTTCATACTATTTTAGGGGAAACCTTAATAGCTATAGACCACTGTTCTATTCCCTATTACCCCCGCTCGACCCAGCTATACTCTTATTACCTGAAAGGAATTGTGAAGTAAAATAGTGAGCATAACTAGCACAGTAAAGAATATCATGACTAATGATAATTAAATTATCAATAACCTTCGTCAGTAATAAATCAGAGATTTAGAACATATGGTAGATGATAAAACTTTTCAATCATAGTTGCAGTGGAATGAATAATCCATTAGAAGAGTCAAATAGAACATAAAGTCTATTATCTTCTCTATGTTAAAAGTCCACCAATAATATTTTATCCCTGTAACATGAATCAATAGTTCCTATCCACAATCATGTGAATAACTCATAATCATAATTGTGGTTCTAAATTCCTCTTCGCACCCAGGATGAAGATAATTTTCATCACTTGTTTTAACCTGATACATCAAAGATCATGGTTATACCAAATCACAGTTCCTGTTCATAATCATACTAATAAATTCATGTTTGCACTACGGGCCAAAGATATTCATCAATAGTTCATATTTTCACTACAGGCCAAAGATATTCAACAACATGTCATCTTTGCACTACGGGCCAAAGATATTCAACAACAGGTCATCTTTGTACTACATGCCAAAGATATTCAACAACAGGTCGTCTTTGCACTACATGCCAAAGATATTAATATCTCAAAGAAATATATAATCATTTCAGAATTTATATAAACAATAATTATAACCATGTTGATCAATTCACCTTTGCACTCAAGCTAAAGATATTCAATTATAAATTCAATAGTCATGATCATACCAGTCAATAATTCATCTTTGCACTACTGGCCAAAGAGAAATCATAGTCACGATCATACCAATAATCTACCCATCTTTACACTCAAGTCAAAGAGAAATTTTATCACTAGGATTATAAATATGTTATATATGATAATAAAAATAATATGATCAGAACATGGATTTAATTTCAAGAGTAAGATTCATAAATCAACGATAATTTGATTAGAAAAAGAAACCAATTTTGTCGTGAATAATACCATGTGAATAGTACTTCGTGAAAAGTACCCCATGAATAGTAACCTATGAATAATACTTCGTGAATAGTACCGTATTTGTGAATTGCCGTATACGTGAATAGTGCCATATACGTGAATAGTACCGTATACGTGAATAGTGCCGTATACATGAATAGTACCGTATACGTGAATAGTAACCCTAACATGAAAAAGATAAAGTTTCACAATAAAACTCATATCAATATTTCGGTATAATGATATTAAAAGAAATAACATCATTTACTTGAAAGAAAAACATCCCTTACATTCCCTTACCATCTCTTACTTCAAAAGAACAATAATTGTAAAACCCCAACTTTTTTGAATAAAGATGAATTTTCTATAAATATTATTTTTGAATATTATGGAGTGAAATTGATATAATGCTATAGTTGTGGGTAATATTTATAAATTTTGCATAGTATGCAAGTTGTTATATATATTCGTTTGGTCGGGGAATATTCATTTTAACAGGGAATATTCGTACGGCGGCACAATCATTGGTGGACCCCACAACGGAATTATTGTCGGATTGAGAAAATGACAAAAATATCTTTTTATGAAAATAACGGCGGAGAGGCAGATTACTGGTGGGAATCGGTAAAACGTACTCAACCTGCCGTACTAAAGATGTCTTGGGAGAAGTTCCAAGAGCTATTCAACGACAAATATTTTCCCGAAAGTATTCGTCACATGAAGGAGGTGGAGTTTATCAAATTGGAGCAAAACAATATGACCGTGTCGCAATACGAGGCAAAATTTGCGGAGTTATCCCGGTTTGCATCCCACTTGGTGGATAATGAAGAGAGAATGGCGCGGGTGTTTTTAAAAGGTTTGAAGCCGAAGATACGTCAACATCTTATTTCTCATAAACTGTGTTTGTATTCAGATGTTGTAAATAGGGCTCAGTTGGTGGAGCGCGATAACGAGTCAACGCAACCAAAAGAGAGCAAAGCAACAAAATGATAATACCAAAGGAGAGCAACATCGGCGGTGATTTACAAGCGTGGAGGAATCAACAAAGCCGAAATGGTAACCACTTTGTGGTAATCGGGGCCAAAACAATAAGAATAGACATTTCAAGAAGAGAGATTCAACAATGATGGAAAGACGTCAAGACCAAAGACCTGTTGTTAAGGAAGGAGAAAGACCACCTATCATATGCTTCAAATGCGAGGGAGGACACATCATCAAATTATGCTGATGCCGTCCAAAGCATGTTATAATTGTGGAAGAAGGTCACTTAGCCCAATTTTGTCGCTCACCAAAGACAAATTCAATAGGATGGAGGCACCAATGGTCATCCCGGAAAAAGTCAAAGTCAGAGTGCAAGGAGAGAGTTTGTTGTGACCTCCCGAAAAGCAAGGAACCCGAATGAGGTCATCACGGGTAAGCTTATCATAAACTCTAGCGAAGTCTATACTTTATTTGATACCGATCTACCCATTCTTTTATTTCTCCTACTTGCGCCAACGATTAAATTTGACTCCTGAGAAATTAGACTTTGACTTATCTGTAGAAACTCCGCTTGGGAGAAACCTTCATTACATCCATCGCTTATAAAGTCTTGTTTGGTTCAAATCGGTACCCTTCATATTACCCGTCGATCTTATTTCATTGAAAATACTTGCATTTGACGTGATTCTAGGGATTGATTGGTTAACTACTCAACATGCAAAAAATTGATTATTTTCGTAAGGTTGTTAGCTTTCATATTCCTAACCAATCATTATGCTAATTCAAGCCACCAAACCATTAAAATCAATCACCGTCATCTCAAGCCATAAAGCTATTCGCTTATTGAAAAATGGATGTCAAGCTTTCTTAGCTCATGTCACGGATCTAAACAAAACACGCTAATTTTGAATGATATTTCTATTGTTAATGAATTTCCGACGTATTCCCTCAAGAACTTCCCGCCTACCCCGAGAGTGAAAATTGAATTTTGTATTGACCTTGAACTCGGTACAAAACCCATTTCCAAAGCCCAATATTGAATGGCTCCTATTGAACTTCAGGAGTTAAAGACTCAACTGCAGGAATTGTTAGACATTGGCTTTATTCGTCCTAGTACTTCTCCTTGGGGTGCTCTGCTCTATTCGTGAAGAAGAAAGATGGGAGTATGCGACTTTGTATTGATTATCGGGAGTTGAATCATGTCACATAAAAAATAGGTACCCATTGCATGATTTATTGATGACTGTTTGACCAGTTGCAAGGCGCCAAATTCTTTTCAAAGATTGATCTTCATTCGGATATCACCAATTGAAGATTAGAACCGGTGACATTCCAAAGATGGCTTTCGAAACCCCAGACGGGCATTATGAATTCCTAGTCATGTCCTTTGGAATGATTTAATGCTCCTGCTGCCTTCATGGATATGAGGAACCGAGTATTCAAGGAATATTTGGATCACTTTGTGGTCATTTTATTGATGACATCCTGATTTATTCCAAAAGCCGTGAAGATCATGAGCAAAACACTTGAGGCTGATACTCCAAAAGCTTCGTGAATACAAGCTTTATGCCAAGTTAATGAAATTCGAGTTCTGGCTTGAGGAAGTAGCATTCCTTGGGCACGTGGTATCAAGTCATGGAATATCCGCTGACCCAAAGAAAGATTGAAGCTATTCAAAGCTTGAGCAACCTAAATCGAAGACCAAAGTACGTAGCTTTCCCGGTTTAGCTGGTTATTATCGGAGATTCATAGAAGGGTTTTCTCGAATCGCTACTTCACTAACTCAGCTGACTCGGAAGGATACAAAGTTCGGTTGGAGCGAGGAATGCGAGAAGAGTTTTCAAGAACTCAAGAGGAGACTCATTTCAGCACCTGTTCTGACGATACCATTTGGTTCGGAGGGATTTGTCATCTATAGTGATGCTTCGGGCAAAGGGTTAGGATGTGTTCTCATGCAACATGGGAAAGTCATAGCCTATGCCTCACGACAACTCAAAGAATATGAGAGGAATTATCCTACTCATGATCTAGAGTTTGCAACTATAGTCTTCGCACTAAAAATTTGGAGGCATTACTTGTATGTGGAGAAGGTGGAGATCTTTACGGATCATAAAAGCCTCAAATATTTCTTCACTCAAAAGGAACTCAACATGCGACAACGATGTTGGCTTGAACCGTTGAAAGATTATAATCATACCATCCAATACCATCCTGGAAAAGCGAATGTGGTAGCTGACGCATTGAGTAGAAGATCATATGCAAGTACGAGTGTGATATTGTCAATACAAGGGCCCATTTTGTGTGACTTACAAAGGATGAAGATAGAGTTAAAGACTCCAGGGACCCATGCGATGATGGCGAATGTACGAGTAGAACCGACTTTAATTGATAAAGTTAAAGCTACTCAAGCTACACGCACTGGAGCCTGATGCGTATGAGGAAGAAAGTGCAAAAGAAGGTGCTATACCGTAAGCAAGAATCGATGAAGAAGGAATACTTGAGTCAACTCCGGACTTTGTGTGTTCCTAACGACCTCGATTTAAAGTATAAAATCATGATGGAGGCGCACAACACACTCGCTTGCAATCCATCTCGGAGTACCAAATGTATCATGATCTTCACATACATTTTGGCTGGCAATATGAAGAGAGAGAGATATTGCTTATCTCAAAGTGTCTAGTGTGTCAACGAGTCAAGGCGGAGCATCAAGTACCAAAAGGTCCATTGCAACCACTTGAAATTCCAGAATGGAAGTGGGAGCACATTACCATGGATTTATTTACTGGTCTTCCCAAGGTTTCTCAAAGCATATATGCGATTTGGGTCATTGTTGATAGATTGACCAAGTTTTCTCACTTCTTACCAATACGAGAAACTTATACACTTGAACGTCTTGCTCGTATGTACATAAACGAGATTGTAAAACTGCATGGTATGCCAGTATCCATAGTTTCTGATCGAGACCCAAGATTCACTTCACGATTTTGGGTTAGTTTGCGAAAGCTATGGGCACAGATTTACGATTTAGCTTCGGCGATATCATCCTCGAGATTTAATCTGACGATCGAAGAGGACTATTCAAACTCTTGAAGATCTATTAAGACTCGTGTTCTTGATTTCAAAGGAAGTTGGGACAAGTTCTTACCATTGGTGGAGTTTTCCTACAATAACAATTATCAAACAAGTATGGGCATGGCTCCATTCAAGCGTTGTATGGAAGAAAATGTCGCGTTCTCCGATAATTTGGGATGAGGTGGGTGAAGCAACGTTGTTGGGACCGGAGTTGGTACGTATGACTACGGAAAGATTCAAACGATCCGTGACGTGAAAAAACCTCACAAGATCGACAAAAAGAGTTATCTTGATCTTCATCGAAAGGACGTGGAATTCGATATAGGAGATCATGTGTTGTTACGTGTTGCTCCATGGAAAGGAGTTACTGAGATTTGGAAAGAGAGGAAAGCTCAATCCTCGATTCATCGGCCCATTTTAATCTTTGATCGAGTAGGAACATGGCCTATAGACTCGCTTTTACCGCTAAGTATGTCTCATGTTCATAACGTTTTCACATATCCATATTACGTAAATATGTGGAAGACCCGAACCACATTATTGAGTTAGAATCGGGCGAAATAAGCGGAAGATTTGACGTATGAAGAGGTTCTGCTCAAATCTTGGATAAGAAGGAACATATTCTACGCTCCAAGGTTATACCTCAAGTCAAAGTTTTGTGGAGAAACCACAATGTTGAGGAAATGACTTAGGAGTTAGAATCTGAAATGAAATCAAGGTATCCTTATCTCTTCGATATACCAGGTACGTACCCTAATTTCGAAGGCGAAATTTCATAAGAAGGGGAGATTATAAAACCCCAACATTTTTGAATAAAGATGAATTTTCTATAAATATTATTTTTGAATATTATGGAGTGAAATTGATATAATGTTATAGTTGTGGGTAATATTTATAAATTTTGCATAGTATGCAAGTTGTTATATAATATTCGTTTGGTCGGGGAATATTCGTTTTAAGAGGGAATATTAAATACGACAAGAGACAATCATTAGTGGACCCCATAGCGAAATTATTGTTTGATTGAGAAAACGACAAAAATATCTTTTAGGAAAATAACGGAAATTTTACCGTTAATCGTTGAAACACCCTGTTAAAAGAAATACGATGTCTGGCGTGGTTGCATAGTAGCACACGGTATTGATTATTGATGCTTACGTGAGAAGTCACTCGGTTTTGTTCAATTATTACTACAAAGATTTGTTGAATTTATGGACCCCCTATTTACCCATTTTCAAAATAATCGGTGAAAGTTATTCAAGATATATATATATATATATATATATATATATATATATATATATATATATATATATATATGATTCACGTGAATCACAGGATTCACACTGATTAAGGGGGGTTATACATGGGTTTATTATATATATATATATATATATATATATTTGAATTGAGTTGAAAAAAAGTTTGGCATGGTTATTATTATATATATATATATATATATATATATATATACTGTGTTATAATTTGAGGTTTATAGAGGATACTCACGGGGTGACAACCCGTGAGTTATCACCGGCACGTTGTATATATATAATATATATATATATATATATATATATATATATATATATATATATATATATATTATTTAAAAGTTTTTATTTTATTAGAATATTTTATTGCATAGTATCCTTTCCATTCTTCTATAAATAGAAGTTCATTCCTTCATTATTTCTTACGAATTCACTGAAACTCTAGAGAGATAATTTATAGAGAAACTATAGAAAAGTATTCTGCTACTTCCCTACTCTTATATCCAGTTTCTTTTATGGTAAGGGGTGTTATTCTTTCTTATTCATGAAGAGAACTGTTGTTATTCCATTGCTTTTTATTACATTGGAATAACTTTGTGATCGTGATCTCACCTCTATACTTGGTGACATTCTTCTATTATTCTCGTTGGAACATCCTGCTCGTGTGTTTTACAGGACCTAGTTCCGCCTTATTATTATTCTTCATTGGAATATCCTCGCATCTTTGCTTTTATGCCAACTCCGGTTCTCATTAATTATTATTCATTGGAATAACTTTTGCTGTCTATTCTATCGCATGCATGATGATTTCTTTTGTTATTCCATTCTTTATTATACTCAGTTGGTTAAAGTTTTGACTTCTATACTCCATGAAATTAGGGGAATATCCTTAATATTTGCGCTTCATCCAAAGATCTTTTCATGGAAATATTCTTCCGAGCATTCTTGAATTTTACTCTACAAAGCGTAATCATGTTGACAATTTGACGTTATTAGTTCTGGATAAAATAATTCTTGAACATGTTTTATTGAATTCTTATATCATTGTCATCATCCTCATGTTTATATTTTGTTGAAAGTCATACATGGCCTATAGTGCATAGATGGACTTGGTATGATTATGACCGTGGATTATTCGATGTAATCATGGCCGTAATGTTACAAATGATGTGGTAAAGTCCTCATTGTCCCAGTAGTGCATTGATGGAAAGTTGTTGGCATGATCATGACCATTAATAAATACACAAATATTCTTGGCCCGTAGTGCATGGATAATTATGGTCGTTGATACTAAAGAATATCCTCGGCCGTAAAGCGTAAGTGATTCGATGATGTGGAATATTTTTTTAAATGAGTCCCAAATGATAATAGTGATGAAAACCTTTTAAATCATAAAAGATAGTAGATTTTATTTTCTACTTGACTCTTTTAATGGATTGCTTGTTCACCGCAGCTTAAACTTGATGTCTATTATATTTTATCGGTTTAACATTGTTGGAGACTAATGATAATTTATTTTGCATTATCTTAGTCATAATATTTCTTCTTGGGCTAGTTGAGCTCGCCTTTCTTTCACCTTTTTCTCTTGTGAAATGAGAATATAAATGGGATGAGTCGGGGAACTGGAGTGATGGTCCGTGAGGATAGCATTAGTAGTCCTCACTATTCTCGTGAAATAGTGTGATAATAATTGTAATGAGGACTCCTTTTGAGTTTGTATAATCTCTAGTAGACAATATTTGTATTCAAACTCACAGTTTATGTTTTGTCATATTGTACACGACAGTTGTATTAGTAAGTTGTATTTGAATTTTGTACCATGTATTTGGCAACTCAAGATGGGTGATGTATACCTAATTTTGGGGGCGTCACAATAATTCTAACTGGAATATTGAGTATAATACTGAAGGAAACTTGCAATGTATAGCAACACTCAAGATATCTTAATACTCACAAAGATACGCTCGATATTATAGAGAGAGAAAACTTCTGATTCTGGTGTAATTTTCAATTCTAACCTAAGCACTCTATTTATAGTAAAAATGCTTAGAACACCAAAGTAGAAAATTTAATAAAATATTATTATTTATAAAAAATTTCCTACGCCCACTTTGAAATCAAAATTCAACACACCAGTGGGGCCCACCAACATTAAAAAAATGTTCTTCTTTTAAAAAATATTTATAACTCCAAAAATCAATTATTCCGGAAATTCAATAATTCATAATAAACAGTCCTTTTATCAGAAAAATTCAAATCTTATGTCCACTCCATAGGAAATTTAATTCTCTACAACTTTGTAGAAGAAAGTTTTTCCAAATTCCGAACGAAAAATGACCGAAATTTACATACGGACGAACTTGCAGGCTATTATCAAATTTCAGTCAAAAATGGGGCCCACCAAAATATTTAACATGTTTTTTGTAACTAAAATACTCCGGACCCAATTTTCTCTCTTTCTCCTCATTTATTCATATATCGTGCATTCATTGTAAAAATATCACCATTATTATATTATTATATTATTACATCATACACTTATAATGTAATATTATAATAATATATTTGAGTGAATTATTTTATCAAAGATGATAAAATATCAACTCTTAATAATTGTCACTTTAAAAATTTCTCCATTTAATAAATATTTTCTTATCATTTTTATCAATAATTAATTATTCACAAATAATATTACAGAATCACAATAATGACCACCAGGTTGTTCCCGTGAGAGAGGGGCTTTCAGATATGGATTTCTCCTCATCTTGGAGCGCAATTAGGTGATCAAACCCTTTCCTGAATGTAACTTCCTTAGACATTGCCAATAATGCTATCTAATAATATTATTCAAATAATATGAATTATTGATATGATAATGTAAAATATTGTGTAGTGACAATTATTGAATTAACAATAATATAAAATACTGTGCAATACAATGTGTTACTGTGCAACAACGCGTATTACTTTACTTTATCCACCGGGTATTTCAACAGTGTTAACGTTAACAACTACGCCGTTATTTTTGGAAAACTCATTCTAGTCGTTTTCTTCATCCGACAATTTTCCATTACGGGGCCCATGAAACGGTCGCACCGTCGCATTTAATATTTCTAAACTACAACAAGAATATTCCACGACCAAACGAATATTCCCCGATAACAATGAATATTTTATAACCACTTGCTTATTTTGAAAAATTTACATATATCACCCTTAACTTTAAACTTTTATCAATTTAACTATTTACTAAATTGAAAAATTGAATACTTTTATTTCATAAAATTTGGAGTCTTACATTATGCTTGTTGGGCCCAGTGTGAGAGGGCTAATTTTACTACTAGCCATCTAGGTCGTTTTACAGAGTATTCTACATGGTTGGAGGCAGAGATTGCATCGGCTAGGGTTGTATCCACAGAGCCGAGGATTGATTCTGATAGCAGAGAGCCTATGGAGGACCATGATTCTCGCACTGAGGATGAGTTGTTTGATGGGTTGTCAGCAGCTCTGGTTGATTCCCTTAGTACTGCTACTGTTGTGACTCTACCTTCTGTAGAGTATTTAGAGCAGAGTCTGCATCTGATGACGTTTGAGAGGGATCAGGCTAGGGCCTTGATATTGATAGCTCTTTCTGGCAGAGATGTCGCTCTAGTTGAGAGAGAATATGCTTTAGCTCATAAAGATACCGTTGTTGCTGAGCAGGACGAGGCAAGATCATCTAGGGATGCAGTTGTTACTAAGCGGGATGGTGTTATATCTGCCCGAGATGCCGCTATTACAGATAGTACTGCATTGAGGTCCTACACTACTGATATCTTTGTAGAAATGAGCACGTTCATTGATGAGCATAGTGTCATCATGCAGATGGCTGTGGATCTCTTGGCTCACAGTGATACCCTTGGGCAGGGGCTCACAGAGTTACCCCCTTCTTCTGAGAGGGATGCCATGTTGGACTTGATAGCACGCTTATCCACTAGTTTGTAGATTAGCTTGGAGTTTCCTGCACAGACTAGCTTAGCCATTTTTGTCATATACAGGACACATTTTATATATCAAATAGTATTATATGGCAAGGAAATATATTTTGATTCACTTTCCTTTTAGTTATGCCTTGTTACTTGCTTGATATTTGCCAGTTCTCCAGGGCTTGTGATTTTGATTTATTCTAAACTTCCCCTTGATGGATGGACATTGAGATGTCACAGGATCTTTTAGAATGGATCATTGATCTGTGTATTCCCTACCCTTTGGTATCTTGGGACTGATTTCTTATTTGTGGTTATAGAGAGGATTGTGGCTTTTCTCTCTGAGGTTGACCGCCCCACAGATGGTCGCCGGTACTCCTTTATATTGGGGAGCCCAAGTAGTTCCATCTCTTATGGATTGGTGTTTCTCTTTGAGGACTCAACCACAACTTAGATGTTAGCCGGATTTTCTCCCATTTGTGCAGGGAGACTAGGTAGTTCCATCCCTTTGGTCTAAGCCAATTGGGTGTGGTTTAGAGGATGATCCCAGTACCATTGACAAGTTTTTACGTTTTGGTAGGGGGTAAAACCGAACCATGAATGACTACCTAGGTACTCCCATTGATGAGGGTAGATCAGGTCTGTGTAGTTCCAACCTAGTGTGAAAAGGTTGAAAGTTGGAGGTGGTAAAAAGGGTGTAGAGATTTTTTTGTTTTTTCTGTAGTGGGACAAACTGAAGTGGTGAGGATTGTATATAGTGAAAGGTTTATAAAACCTGAATAGACTGGGGATCTGATGATCAGAACCAGGATGCTGGTTTACAGGTAACTTCAGACATAGTACCATTTCACGGTGTCTGAGTTAATGAGTTGGGGAAATTTTTCGCTATCCATCTCTTGCAATCTAAGGGCTCCTCCTGTCAATACCTCCTTGACAACAAATGAGCCTTCCCAGTTTGGGGCGAATTTTCCTTTGGATTGATCTTGATTGTCAAGAACCTTCTTTAAGACCAAGTCATGTTCTTTGAATTGTCGTAGTCAGACTTTCTTTTTGTAGGATCAGGAAATCCTCTGTTGGTATAACTAACCATGGAAGATGGTTGTGACCCGCCTTTCATCTATTAGAGATAATTGCTGGCACAGATCTTGTAACCATTGGTCTTCATCGCGCTGAGCATCTATCAACACTCTGAGGGATTTCATTTCCACCTCTATATAGAGCATTACTTCCATTCCATAGGTTAATGAGTAAGGGGTTGCCCCGGTGGAAGTGCGTATTGACGTTCTGTAGGCTAATATAGTCAGAGGCAACAAGTTAGGCCATCCTTTGTGATTGGAGGACATCTTTTTCATGATCTTTTTGATATTCTTATTAGCCGCTTCAATATCACCATTCATCTTTGGATGATAGATGACGGAGTTGAGATATTTGATGTGGAATGTACTGCATAACTCCTTCATCACTTGGTTGTTGAGGTTTTTGGCATTATCTGATACAATCACCTTTGGTTGTCCATATTAAATAATAACATTATTTCTGATGAAACCAATGATCACCTCTTTAGTAACCTTGGGGGAAGAGGATGCTTCTACCCATTTGGTTAAGTATTCGATCATGGTGAAGATAAATTGATGACCATTACTGGCTTTGGGCTCGATGGGCTCGATCACGTCCATTCCCCACATTGAGAAGGGCCAGGGCGAACTCATATTATAGAGCTCCCTTGGAGGGGCGTGGATAACATTTCCATGAATTTGGCATTGGTAACATATCTTGACGTGATCATCACAGTCAGCCTTGAGAGAGAGCCAGAAATGCCATGTTCTTAGGATTTTCTTGACAAGTAGAGGGCCGCTTATGTGTGAGTTGCATACTCCACCATGGATTTCATCCATGAGCCTTTGAGCTTGGTCTTTGTCTAGACATCTGAGAAGGCCTAATCCCGCATCTCTTTTGTAAAGTGCGTCTCCGCTCAGGTAGAATTTCATAGCCATTCGATGGATCTACTTTCTTTCAGCTTGACTCGCCTTGGCGGGTGTAGATACTCCTTGATATGCTGATACCAAGGGTATTGGATGGGAGGAAGTTCATCTGATACTTCTCCAATGTTGTTCCCGTAGGCTGGTGCCTTTTTCCGGGCAAATGTGATATTTGTCATGTCTTCCTTATCAAGTATGTTGATCAAGGAGGCCAAAGTTGCTAGTGCATCCGCAAAGTCATTCCTATTCTGAGGAATGTGGAGGAAGGATATTTCTTCAAACTCCAAAGCTATCTGGATAACTTGCCGATGGTAAGGCAACAAATGTAATTCTTTGGTGTGATAGATCCTCGTGGTTTGTCTGATTACCAATTCGCAATCTCCAAAGATAGTTAACCGTCTGATGCCCATGGATTGGGCTACTATCAACCCCATGATACAGTCATCGTACTCAGTTGTGTTATTGGTGCTAGCAAACTGCAATTTGATGGCAACGAGATACTGCTCCCCTGAAATGTATACCAGAACTGCTCCAGCTCCAGAACCTTCCATGTTTATGGCTCCATCAAAATACATCTTCCACGGATGGTATGCATTGTCCTGATGGTGTTGCTGAACTATCATTACCCCTTCATCGGGGAAGTATGTTTTCAAAGGTTTGAAATCCTCTAAAGGTCTTGAGGCCAGTGGATCCGCAATTCCTTGACCTGTGATAGACTTTTGAGTCAAGTAGATGATGTCAAATTGCTGTAGGATCAACTATCATTTAGACAGTTGACAATTCAACATGGGTTTGCTAAACACGTACTTGAGAGGATCCACACGGGATATGAGATGGGTTGTATGACCATAGAGATAATGCTGTAATCTCATAGAAGCCCATGCTAAAGAACAACAAGTTTTCTCAATCAGAGTGTACTTGTGTTCACTGATGTTGAATCTTTTGCTGAGGTAATAGATAGCCCTTTCTTGGCCTCTATCATCTTTCTGCCCCAACATGTAGCCCATGGCATTGCCATTTATTGATAGGTACATAAACATGGGAACACCATCCTTAGGAGTTACCAAAACAAGAGATTTAATTAGCTATTCTTTGATGAGAAGGAAGGATTTCTGACACTCATCGTTCCATTTCTTGGAGGAGTTCTTCCTTAACAACTTGAAGATAGGCTCACAGGTTGCTGTGAGTTAGGAGATAAATTGACTGATGAAGTTTATTCTTCCCAAAAATCCCCGTATTTCCCTCTCTATCTGGGGTATGAGCATTTCTTTGATGACCTAGATTTTTGCAGGATCCAGCTCGATGCCTTTGTGGCTCACTAGGAATCCTAGCAACTTGCCTGATTTAACGCCAAAGGCGAACTTGGTTCAGTTCAGCTTCAAATTAAACTTACACAACCTCCTTTTGATGTCTTGTTTGCGCCTTTGATTCCTTTCTTCCACATCTGGGTTTGGAATCAGGACTTCTTTTCCTTTAACCGGTATCGTCTTAAGAAACAGCATGGCTACCACAGGGACAGGAACTTTCCATAGAGGACGTACAGGATTAGCACCTGTAGGTTTAGGCAACAGCCTTGTAGATGAAGGAACCGGTGTATGCTTGTTCTGGTTCCTGTGACTGGTCCCAAAAGAGTAGCCTAGTCCGGCTGTCCCCGTCTGGTTGGGAACTTGAATTGGGCATTTGATTCCTTGTTGATCCTTTCCTAACCCATGTCCAGGTTGAAAACCCAAGGATATCATCTCTTGACTTGTCGACATTACCTTGGCGGAAACTCTGGGTATTAGAGGTGGAGTCCCAATGGGATGATAGTGAGGGCCCGGAAGTTGACAAGCTCAACTTCTTCATTGAAAGTGATAAGTGGTATATCACTTTGAATAGGACATTCTGGCTCGGCATTGACAGTGACCAGATTACTGTTGATGATATACTTGAGTTGTTGATGAAGAGTGGATGGGACGGCTCCCGCCATATGAATCCAAGGTCTCCCCAACATTAAATTATATCCTGTAGTGATCTTGAGCACTTGGAAGGATATGTAGAATGTGTGTGGACCGATTTCCATGAATAATTCAATCTATCCGACAACATTTCGCCGAGATCCATCAAAAACTTTGATGATTATGTGGCTGCTTTGAATCCTATTGAGATTGATGTTCATTTTTTCTAATGTGGCATAGGGGCAGATGTTTAGGGATGATCCTCCATCAATTAGCACTCCTCCAACCACATATCCGGAAGACATAACCGCTATGTGCAATGGTTTGTAATGACCCATCCCTTCGGGAGGTATGTCATCATCTGTGAAGGATATCACATTGCTATTGAAGATGTGATCAACCAGATGATGGAAATTTTCAACATCCACTATCTTTGGCAAGTGGGCTTCTTCTAATATTTTTGTTAAGACCTTTCGGTGATCTTCTAAAGAGAAAACCAAGTCTTGAATAAAGATCTATTGTGGATCTTCTTTCAAACTTTGAACCACCTTGGCTTCATTATGTCCCATCTGCTGGAGAAATTCTTCAATCTTCTCCCTGTGCACTTTCAAATTAAATCTGATGATAGGCTTCATCACTCGTTGAAGGAGGTACATTGGATTTTCTTTAGACACTGCAGCAATTGTGTTTAATGTTGATCCTTCAGCCTTTCCATAATTCCAGAGAACTTTTTTAAGGCTGATGACAGGATACTGTGGCCTAAACAGCAATATGATTGGCTTTGGTGCATCCACCTTCAAAGGGTTTTCAACTACTTTGAGCTGAATTGGTTGAATTGTAAGTGGTGTGGCAGCCAAATATCCTTCAGAGGATATAATTGCTACAACTTCCTTCCATCCTAGAGGAAATGTGTCCCCACTTTTAGATGATACAACGTAATTGTCCGCCATTTGCAGGTCGCCACTGTCAATCATGTTTTGAATAAGATGGCGGAGTGCCCAACATTCCTTAATGTTGTGACTGCGAGAGTGGGAGTGGTATTGACATACTCTAGTAGCATCAAACTATTTTGAGCGTGGATTGACTGGAGGTAGCAGTGCTGTGATTTTTCCCTCATTGATCAGCATCTGCAATATCTCTTCCATCGGTTGGCCTAATTAGGTGAGTTCCCTTTTGCTAGCGAAGTCCCGACGGGCTTTAGCTTTTGCTTTTCTAGCAAGCTTTTCCTCCAATGTTTCACTTTTTGGAGTAAGTGGTGGAATACTTATGATAAGAGAAAGGAGGCTAGCATGCTCTTGACTGAACAACTGACGTGTGACTTGGTGTTGATAAATCACCAGTTCTGCCAATTGATTGACTTGTTCGCCAAGAGCCTTTAACTCTCGTTCCATCATGAACTATAAATATAAATAATCCCATTTGTCAAAATTATCCTTGATGATTTGGGATGAACCACCCACATATTTGAGGTATTTGGGGCTTTCTCCACTGCCCCTGTTGATCATGTTAACCTCTTCTTCCTTATGTTGAGGGAGAGGGTTATTCTAAACATGTGGTTGGTCGGGCTTTCCCACTACGATCTCATCACTGTCAATTAAATCCTGGATCTTATGCTTAAGTGCCCAACAATCCTGAGTGTCATGGCTTGGAGCTCCAGCATGGTAAGCACATTGCTTGCTTGTGTTGAAACCTTTTCCACTCGGGTTGGATGGTGGAAGGAGATGAGTGATTTTCTTCTGATCTGTCAGAAGTTTGAGAATGTTTTCGAGTGAATCCCCTAAGGGTGTGAACACTCTTGTACGTCTGACTTCTCCACCCTTTGGCAAGGGAGGTTTTAAAGATGGTGCTTGAAAAAAGGGAATAATTTCTCCTCTGAATATGCAAGTTTTGATTGCCTTTTTGTCCTTCCAGTATCAAGGAAATATCCTCTTCTTTTATCTTATGTACCCTCCAGGGTTGTTCCCATAACTTCTAGATTGGATATGCTCAGCTACGTCTTTTAAAGCGACAAGGTCTTGAATCTTCCCATATTTCAATCCCATTTCTACCATTTCTCTGTGATTGATCATTTTTTAGAATGGCTTTCCTATTCCAGCTAGGACCCTCTCAAAAAATGGAGCTTTATGAATATCTATGAAGGTCATCAACATTTCAGACTCTGTCATGGATGGGATAACTTGAGCAGCCAGACGCCTCCATCTTTGGGTATACTCTCTGAAAGACTCATTGACTTATTTCTTGACCGTGGTAATTTGATACTGGTCTGGAGCCATCTGATTTTGAAAGATGTATTGACTGAGGAAAGCATGGGCTAACTCCTCCGAGCTGTGAATTTTGAATTTATCTAATCTGGTGTACCATGCTCTATCTTCTCCAGTCAGACTTTTCTGAAATAGCTGCATTATGAGATTTTTATTCTTGGCATAAGATTCGAGCTCTCCAATGAACACTTTTAAGTGGGTATAAGGATCTCCCAATCCATTATATTTCTTAAAATTGGGAGTTTTGAATTTTTCCGGATAATGAACCTCGGGGAAGATGCAAATGTCTAAATATGAAAAACTTCCGTGTGTTCCAATCCTTTTGATGGACCGAATGGTCTCTTCCATTTGTAGAACCTTCTTTCGAATATCATCGGTGTCTTGATCTTCTTTAAGATAGGTGATTTCAGGGGTTTTGTTGGCTTATCAGTCTGAGAATCAGGTGCTGGAACTTCTCTATCTGAACCCTGGATTCCTCCATGTGCAGAGGGTTCTATGTGGATGGGTACTTGTGGAACCTGAGTTGACTTATGTAATTCTTTTAGCAGAACATCCAACTTTGTTATTTGATTTCTTAATCCTTCGAACTCCTCGCGAGAGACATGAGTAGGATTAGGCTGGCCAGATGTCGCCATGTTTGGCTGTAGGCTTATTGCCTTTTTGGACTTTGAACGAGTAATTGGAGCAATCGTTTCCCCATAAAAAAAGACTTATGTAGTTTAGTCTGGGAAAACGTGGTAATGTTACATGCTATGT
This sequence comes from Panax ginseng, assembly GCA_020205605.1. Taxonomy (NCBI): domain Eukaryota; kingdom Viridiplantae; phylum Streptophyta; class Magnoliopsida; order Apiales; family Araliaceae; genus Panax; species Panax ginseng. Next base: position 99,303,976 of record CM035148.1, read on the forward strand.
AATGTGTCCATTTTTAGGAGTATTATCCTGCAAAATGGATATCAGTTGTTTTAATGATAGGATATCATGACAGGTTTTGATATGAAAAGGGAATGCATGTTCACATATTCCTTAATATTTTCCATTACATTGAGATTGACATGGAAATCGATTTACAAGTAATTGAAATGGGAAGGTATGAAGAGACTTCCCTCCGCATTTGGTTTATCAGAGGCTGACCTATCTTAGGCTACTCTCATGGCTTTTTGGCATGAAGGTCCCCAGATCATCGCAATTTACTCGATGGGAAGCTAATTCGATCTTTCAATTGGAGCAAATATGGGTGGTGCCTTTCCTGAACCTCATGGAATTAGTCTCCCGACGAGTCCAGTAATCAAACATCGACGGGATAGCCTCCTGGTGGAGGGACCACACAACATACATTCACATACATCGCGTCTCACCGTATGGAAATGATGACATGTGCGAAGCACTAATATCACATGCAAATATGGTGCGAAGCACTAAGTGCAGTAATAAAGCATTAGTATACATTCATTCAAATGTAAATGCAGCATCCACACACAAGCAGATAAAAGTTTTAAAAAGCTTTGATAGCAGCTTAAGCCCTCTTACTGGATTCCCCAGCAGAGTCGCCACCTGTCGACATCGGGATTTTTATTTGTCCCTTTCTTTTCTTGTCTTTTGGTGTTCTCATGTTAGATGAGATTTGTTTGGAAAAACAAGTTTGAAAAGGTCCGACATGTATATGTCGATGATTTGACTGTGAGTCGCCAATTGGTATTTTTAAATGGTTGCACCAACTCAACTGAGAAAAGGTTTGCACAAAGACCTAGTGATGTGACACCGTAAATCGATCTCGCAAAAAATGAAATTCATTATTATCCAGGGGCTTGATTAAGCGGAGGGAAGGTGTTAGGTGTGACACCCCCAAATCCGGGTACTTCAATTCCACGGGATTTGGTATTCACTGTACAAATATAATCTATCTATCTACCCATAATAAATGCAAACCATGCAATAGATAGAATAAAAATCTTACCCTTAAGGGTTACAACATCCGAATAATAATAATACAATCCAGGTTAAACTAACCTTAAACATCTGTGCAGAATCATAAACAAATAAGTCTTAAACAACATCATTAACTCAAGTCTTAAGCATGAATACATCATTTAATACATAATTTTAAAAAAATAACAATGGAGATACTTATAGGTCAAGAGAAGACTCACCGTTGAAAAGAACATGATAACAATCTTCTCATTTTTCTTTGGGGACTATTGGGTCAACCAAGGATAATCTTGTGGACATATGATATCTATTATAACTTAGATGCATGGTCTCCCATGTACGAAGGTTTCCTTGAGCATTTTCCAAAGATTTTAATTTCTAAAACAGTTATTGATTGTAATTTTATATAAAGTACCATTGTAAGGTGTTGTGGTCGAGGCACCATGAGAGTTACATATATTTGTATTAAAACTCACATCTTATGTGTTGTTGTACTGCATTTGCCTGACAGCTCAACAACAGATATAAATGAAGTTTGTATTTGATTTCTGTAGTGTGATATCTGGCGACTCAGGATGGGTCGTGTGGACCTATTTTTGGGGCGTCACATTTGACTTTTGTATAAAAGTTCAATTTTAACGAGATATGACAGTGATATTTTGTAAAACAAGTTTTTCAAACCCTATGCTCAATAGTAATTGAGGCCTTTGATACTTCCTTTTTATTATGTGTTCGGCTTGGTTGCTTTGATTTTCGAGATGCGAAGCATCTTCGAGAAAATAAGATACATAGCAGTGCCGAACCCCTTGCGGTCATGAGAGCCATCTAAGAAAATTCAGACACCGTGAATAATTTACAAGCTGGCTGCAGCTTAAAATGTCAATCACAGGAACCGAATCTAGATTCAGAATCTGAATCTGTGATCACATGATTCCTAGGCTCACATGATAAAGCAATATGTTCAAAAGCTAGAAAACTGACTAGATTTGAGTAAATCTAAGCATTCCGACTTTCAATCTGCCCAGCTTTTAGTCACCATGAACCTAATTAAATCGAGAAATAGTCGATTTAAATAAATCTAGCCTCGAGATCAATAATAATTATATATATATATATATATATATATATATATATATATATATATATATAAATCAACTCGCCACGAAGGAAGCTCCAGGCGTGACTTGAAATGTAAATTTATATATGTATATATATATAAAAGCGAAGAAAAGGCCACGTGAACTCAAAGCCGAGATGAATATATATATATATATATATATATATATATATATATATATATAGGATTCCATCCATGACAATGGGTTGTTGAGCAACTCATTTTTGTCACCATTCTACGACTGTGGCTGCTTATAAAAAAAATTTTATATAAGGGCTTGAGATAAAGCTATAGCGGTTGGCCAAAAATGGGTTGCTTCCCAACAACCGATTGTCAGGGATGGAATCCTATATATATATATATATATATATATATATATATATATATATATATATAAGAAAATAAAAAGCCATGGATCGACGATATCCGGCATACCCACACGATGCGACTCTCAACGCGAGTAGATATATATATACAGAAGTGATAAAAAACTAAAAAATCCGAAATATCTTATAGTGGGCTGCCAAGAAGACTTTAGATAGCTTTTGATGCCTGAAAACTCGGTTTTCATCGATTAAATTTTAGTATGTAGCAAAACACGAGCTCATAAGTGTTTAGAAAGAAGAATCACTCAATTAAGAGCACTCTAGAAGTTTTTACAAACTGAAATGGACAGAGTTTTCTTTCGTTTTTTTATTTCTTTTTTTTTCAAATGGCTAACCAAAGGCCTTTATTTATAGACCTGATGGTCGTGGGTCTACCTGCGGCTGCCATGGTTGCCTCGGGCCATGCGGGTCCCGTCGTCTCGAAGTACGTGCACTCGTGCAACGCGTTGTCCGCTTGAACCTTTATAACTTTCAATCCAGGCATCCGATGGAGGCGTGATGTATCTTTTCAGAATGTTGTTGTCAAGAGCTACACAATGACATGGGATAAGAGGTTGTACGAATCCGGGAAGATGGGTCCATAACAAGATCTTCAAGTCTTCAAATTCTATCAGGTGTGCTGTCTTGTGTAGTAGTCACTCGGGATTTGAGCTATTGTTTTTGTGGAATACTTCTATATGAAATGTGGGATGAAATGATGTTGAGACGACATGAATGTAGTATCGAGGTGGCAGAATGATGATTTTTCCCCTCACCGGGGTTATTTCTGGCTCTGTGCAGATGTAGTAGTCGTTGCTCAGGGTTATCTTTGAGATTGGTCAGCTGTGAGTGCTGAATGTCCTCAGGGTTATCTCTAAGGTGCCTTGACCTCCCGGGGTTGTCTCCGGGGTTGGAACTGAGTGTCCCGGGGTTGAAACTGACTATTCCGGGGTTATCTCCGAAACTGGAACTGCATCCCTCAGGGTTATCTCTGAGGTTTAGAACTGAGCATCCTGGTGTTGTCTCCAGGATTAAAACTGAGGATCTCGGGGTTGTCTCAGAGATTAAAAACTGAGTATCTTGAGATTGTCTCCGGGATTGAGCTAATTTGACTTCCAGGGATATTTTTGGAAGACGATTTTGCCCTCCTGCATGGTTAGTAACAGGAATGCAGAATTTTGAGTGTCTACAATTACCCACAACTAAATGATATTAATGTCACTAATTGTTCAAACTTTATTAATTTCACAATTAGAAATTGTTTACTAATTATTAAACCATATTATTATTCAAATGGTTTAAGCTTTTAATGATTAAAACAATTACTATACTAATTACTTATTAGTACCACAATAAAACTCCCTTAATTTTAATTATCCACTTATAGCTTAAAGAAATCCTTGATATAGTAATTTAATAATCCACATTTAATATTACTTTAATTGCTTTAACCACTTTAAATTAAAATAATCATGTAATTTTATTTTATTTTAGGAAATTAATTATTTTTGACCTGGTTTGACCCGACCTGACCCGGTCTAACCTGGATCTGGGTCAAATGTGAAGGGGGCCCAGTGCGGGGGGCGCCAGTTTAAGCCTATAGGCAGCGCGTGCTGCGCTACCCCTACAAAATCTTAGGTTCAACCCTGGGGCACCGAGTTTTGTTCATGGGCAGCACGAGACGCGCTACATTGACATATTTTGTGACGCCCCCAAATTCAGGTACTTGAAACCCGAACTCAGTGCTTCACGATACCATTTCTATGAGCGAAATATTACTAATAATAATAACAATAATATAGATTATCAAATATAATTTACATATTATCAGAGTTTTTAAATCCCAAGTACGAAACCTTTAAACATTCGTTACATTACATGATAATTAATATATATCATTCTTATCCTAATAAAGTTTAGTTATTACAAAAGATAACATTATCATTCATTCAGCGACCTTCCCTTTCCCTTTGTTCTTGGCAGAGACTTCAGGTTGTTCACACTTAGCTGAAAATATTTAAATTAAGCAAGGATGAGCATTTGAGTGCCCAACAAATAATAACAACTGTGATGCCCCCAAAACAGGTCCAGTCCATCCAGGACGAAGATAATTTTCATCACATGTCTTTACCTGAAACATCAAAGATCATGGTTATACCAAATCACAGTTCCTGTTCATAATCATACTAATAAATTCATCTTTGCAATACGGGCCAAAGATATTCATCAACAGTTCATCTTTGTATTACTGGCCAAAGATATTCAACAGCAGGTCATCTTTGCACTACGGGCCAAAGATATTCATCAACAATTCATCTTCGCACTACATGCCAAAAATATTCCTCAACAGTTCATATTTGCACTACATACCAAATATATTCATCAATAGTTCGTATTTGCACTACATGCCAAATATATTAATATCTCAAAGAAATATATAATCATTTCAGAATTTATATAAACAATAATTATAACCATGTTGATCCATTCACCTTTGCACTTAAGCTAAAAATATTCAATTATAAATTCAATGGTCACGATCATACCAGTCAACGATTCAACTTTTCACTACTGAACCCATAGTCACTATCATACCAATAATCTACCCATCTTTACACTCAAGTCAAAGAGAGATTTTATCACCAAGATTATAAAAATGTTATATATGATAATAAAAATAATATGATCAAAACATGAATTTAATTTCAAGAGTAAGATTTATAAATCAACGGTAATTTGGTCAGAAAAAGAAACCAATTTTGTCGTGAATAGTACCCGTGAATAGTAACTTGTGAATAGTAACTCATAAATAGTAACCCCGACATGAAAAAGGTAGAAATTCCACAATAAAATCCATACCAATATTCGGTATAATGATATTGAAAGAATAATATTTCTTAAGCTTATAAACAATTTATTTTAATTGTTTACACTTTACTAAATAATGCATTTAATCATCCTAAAATGCCAAACTCATAAGATTTCATCACCAATAACCAAAACCCTCATAAAAAATCTGCATATACCTCATGTAGGATTCTCAAGCCATAAAATCCTATTTTCTAATTTTCTTACTTCACATAACATATTTAATTTATTTACTCATAACTAGACCATTTTCATGAAAAATACCAAATCCATTCCAAAAATATTTCTTTTCTGGGATTTAGCAGAATATAGTCCCATATTGAACATATATTTTTCTCAGAATTTTTAAAATTCATTTACTATTTTTCATATGGCCAAAACCGCCGAATATTTAGACATTTATCATAAATTGTACTTTTATCCAAAAATTCCAAAATTCACAGAGTACACTGATATTATATAGATATACTTCAAATAAAAATTTCATCAATTTTGGAGTTAACCACAAGGAGTTATAAGCGGTTACTTTGAAAATAGTCTTTTCTCATAAAATTCATAACTCTTAATCTATACATCCAAAAATCACCATTTTTGGACACAATCAATAAAACTCATCAAAATATCATTTCAAATATTTCCAGAATTTTCTAAAGGTCGGAAGAAGTACGAATGAAAAACATAATAACCCTTAAAATCCCCACCTCAAAAGAAGAGATTACTTGACTTGAATATCTGATATAACGTAATCTAACTTCTGGCACCAGTATAGCAACACTCAAGATATCTAAATACTCACAAAAATATGCTTGATAATATAGAGAGAAAACTTATGTTTCGTGTGTATTTCAATTCTAACTTAAGCACCTATTTATAGAAAATGCTTAGAACACCAAAGAAGACTAAATAATAAATTAATATTATTTCTCATTCATTCTTCTACGCATGCAAGCTAGCCACCAATTCTGAAAATTTTCAGCAGCCCATGTGCATTCAACACCAACCAAAAAGTGGGTCCAACCCATAATTTAATAAAAATCATTTTATTTTCTAAAACTTCAATAATTCATAAAAAATAGTCCGCTTATCGTAAAAAATACTTAATTTTATGTCCATTCCACACGAAGTCGAATTCTCCACAACTTTGTAGCTTTAAGTTTTCTAAATTCCGGATATAAAATATCCGAAATTCCCAACTGTATGATTTTTAACACCTTTAAAATTCATAACAAATCATATGGTCATTTTTAACGGTTCAAAATTTGTGGATATATACTCAACTTATATATGTATAACATATCCAAAAATCACAACGATCCAACGGTCGGATCAAAATTATAACTCACGAAATAGAGCTTTAAGAACACCGATTTGATCTTTTAATACTTCCAATCCGACAAAATACTGATAAAACACCTCAGCATTAATTCCTTCATTTTTATCCACGTAAAAATAAATATATCCATCATTTATATCCACATAAAATAAATATTTTCTTATCATATAAATCAATAATTAATTATTCACAAATAATATTACGTAATCACAATTACATGAACCAACGGTGCCGCTCCCAAGAAAGAGGGGCTTTCCGATAGGATTTCTCCTTCATCGGGCGCCGCAATTAGGTGACCAAACCTCTCCTTGATGTAACTTTCTAGAAATTGCCAATAATGTTATCTAATAATATTATTCAAATAATATGAATTATTGATCTGATAATGGAGATACTGTACAGTGACAATTATTGAAGCGACAATAATATAAAATATCAACGCAGCAATTATTGAATCAATAAAATAAAATATTGAACAGTAATTACTATAACAATTATTTAGTAGTGCCTTCTCACGTAAGAATCAATATTTCAAAAATACTATGCAAAACCGTGTGCTACTGTGCAACAACGCGTATTACTTTACTTTACCCACTGGGTATTCCAACAGTGTTAATGGTAACGATTACGCCGTTATTTATAAAAACTCAAATTTGTCATTTTCTTCATTCGACAGTTATCCGTTATGGGGCCTGAAAATGGTCATACCATCATACTGAATATTCCCCGACGTAAAGAATATTCCATGACCAAACGAATATTCTCGAGATTTACAATGAATATTTTATAACCATTATGTATTTTGAAAAAATTCATATATCACCCTTAATTTTAACCTTTTATCAATTTATCCATTTACGTAATAGTAATTATAAGAAAAATTGAATACTTTTATTTTATAAAATTCGGTCTTACAATCTCTTCTCCTTATGAAATTTCGTCCCCCTAAATTTACGTACTGCTGTATTTCAAGAGTTGAGAATACCTTACTTTCATTTCAGATTCTATCTCTCCTGGCCATCATGATTTTTCCATTGCTCATCTCCCGTGATAACTTCATTTGGGTTCCTCACTTGTTGGGAAGTCATGACAACCGCTATCCTCGAACTACTTGGCTTTAACTTGTGCTGGGCAACATTTGGCGTCATCACTACCAAGTTAAAATATACTTTTCTATAGGCATATTCCTCCCTCAACTGCCTCGTCGTACTCTTAATTCATGATCTAAATCATCAATCTTTTATCCATATCAAATTCAGGTTGACCGCTCTGTACAGGGTAATTCAAAACTGGATGTTGGGTTCTCCAATTGCTGTCCAAAAAGATAAATTCATATTATCTATTTTAGCCTTCTTAGATCGGACATCTCTTTCCACAATATTAATGCGTCGTATGACTTTTACCCATGCATCACTCATTCTCACTCGTTTAGTTATTTCTTCTTTCAGCTCAGATTCCAACTTTATCATCTTATACTCTGCCAAAGAATGCTTCTGTTCAAGCATCACATATCAGGTAACACAAGCTTGAATCGTTGCATCCTTTTGCTCCACGACCGCCTGTCGTTCTTCAGCCTGCTCTTCTAACTCATGAATATGATTTTGCAATTCTACATTTTGATCATAAAATACCTCTAATAAATTCCCCTCAGATTCATCTTCTTCCTCACTCTCAGCTGCTACCTCTACGACTAGTTCAGGTGCAACTATTAATTCTTCCCTCACCACAAGAATATCTCTAATTCCTTCTTCGCCTGACATCACATTATCATGGTTGGTGATTAGAGGTATCCCCACTGTCTCATTCACTCCATTATTAACATTCTCAGCTGCCATTCTTAATTACTGCCATAAAACAAGGGTTAATTAAACAAATTAACATATCACATAATATCCCGATATTATGACCGACCAACAAATAAGCTTAGGTAGGACACACTAGCGAAGGATTTACTCATCTCTCCTCCTAGTTCTATTCCCGATCTCCGCCAGAGACCATATCCCTAAGCTCGATATTAACCGTGACGCCCCCAAAATAGGTCCAAATTCATCCAACCTATTCAGAGTCGCCAAAAAATACATGGTACGTAAAAACAACTACAACTTTACTACAACAATTGTCATGCAAAATACAACAACACATATGCTCCGAGTTTTGATACAAATATATACCAATCTGTGACTCTCATCCCAACCTTGGATAAAGATGTCACAATGGAACCTTACATAAAGGTATAGTCAAAATTGTTTTAGAAATTAAAATCTTTGGGAAGTGCTCAAGAAACCTTCGCATATGGGTGGCCATGCGTCTAGGTTATGATAGATATCATATGCCCACGTAATTATCCTTAGTTGACCCAATAGAACCCAAAGAAAATGAGAAGATTACTATCATATTCTTTCCAATGGTGAGTCTTCTCTTGACATATAATTATCTCAACTGTCTCTAATTGAGAATTATACTTCAAATAAACTCCAAGATCATATAGGTAGTGCTCGTAGATATACTCGAAGAAGTGGATGTACATAACCCCTGCCTTATGATCACACGAGGTTGTATGTCTTTAGACATCTTGTATGATAGTGGCAAAACACCCTTCCAACGTTGGGTTCGCCTCACCCTATTTGATTCACCAAATATAACTACTAAATGATGACCACCGCTCTATTCTCCTGTTACCCCACACCCCAAATTTACACTCTTATTACACCGAAAGGAATTGTGAAGCAAAATAGTGAGCACAACTAACTCGAAGAAAGAATATCATGACTAAAAATAATTAAATTATCAATAGCCTTCATCAAGAATAAATCGTAGATTTAGAACATATGGTAGATGATAAAAATTTCAACCATAGTTCAAATTGAACGAGCAATCCATTAGAAGAGTCAAATAGACCATAAAGTCTATTATCTTCACCATGTTAAAAAATCCACCAACAATATTTTATCCCCGTAACATCAATCAATAGCTCTTGTCCACAATCATATGAATAACTCATAATCATAATTGTGATTCTAAATTCCTCTTCGCATCCGGTGACGAAGATAATTTTCATCACATGTCTTTACCTCAAACATCAAAGATCATGGTTATACCAAATCACAGCCTCCTGCTCATAATCATACTAATAAATTCATCTTTGCACTACAGGCCAAAGATATTCATCAACAGTTCATCTTTGCACTACTGGCCAAAGATATTCAACAACAAGTCATCTTTGCACTATGGGCCAAAGATATTCATCAATAATTCATCTTCGCACTACATGCCAAAGATATTCCTCAACAGTTCATATTTGCACTACATGCCAAATATATTCATCAATATTTCATATTTGCACTACATGCCAAATATATTAATATCTCAAAGAAATATATAATCATTTCAGAATTTATATAAACAATAATTATAACCATGTTGATCCATTCACCTTTGCACTTAAGCTAAAAATATTCAATTATAAATTCAATGGTCACGATCATACCAGTCAACGATTCAACTTTGCACTACTGAACCCATAGTCACGATCATACCAATAATCTACCCATCTTTACACTCAAGTCAAAGAGAGATTTTATCACTAAGATTATAAAAATGTTATATATGTAATAAAAATAATATGATCAAAACATGAATTTAATTTCAAGAGTAAGATTTATAAATCAACGGTAATTTGGTCAGAAAAAGAAACCAATTTTGTCGTGAATAGTACTAGTAATAGTAACTCATAAATAGTAACCCCACATGAAAAAAGGTAGAAATTCCACAATAAAATCCATACCAATATTCTATTATAATGATATTGAAAGAATAATATTTCTTAAGCTTATAAACAATTTATTTTAATTGTTTACACTTTACTAAATAATGCATTTAATCATCCTAAAATGCCAAACTCATAAGATTTCATCACCAATAACCAAAACCCTCATAAAAAATGCAGATATACCTCATGTAGGATTCTCAAGCCATAAAATCCTATTTTCTAATTTTCTTACTTCACATAACATATTTAATTTATTTACTCATAACTAGACCATTTTCATGAAAATACCAAATCCATTCCAAAAATATTTCTTTTTCGGGATTTAGCAGAATATAGTCCCATATTGAACATATATTTTTCTTAGAATTTTTAAAATTCATTTACTATTTTTCATATGGCCAAAACCGCCGAATATTTAGACATTTATCATAAATTGTACTTTTATCCAAAAATTCCAAAATTCACAGAGTACACTGATATTATATAGATATACTTCAAATAAAAATTTTATCAATTTTGGAGTTAACCACAAGGAGTTATAAGCGGTTACTTTGAAAATAGTCTTTTCTCATAAAATTCATAACTCTTAATCTATACATCCAAAAATCACCATTTTTGGACACAATCAATAAAACTCATCAAAATATCATTTCAAATATTTCCAGAATTTTCTAAAGGTCGGAAGAAGTACGAACTGAAAAACATAATAACCCTTAAAATCCCCCACCTCAAAAGAGCAGTACTTCTGACTTGAATATCGGATATAACGCTGAACGATCTTGCGCCGTATAGCAACACTCAAGATATCTAAATACTCACAAAAATATGCTTGATAATATAGAGAGAGAAAACTTATGTTTCTGGTGTGTATTTCAATTCTAACTTAAGCACCTATTTATAGGAAAATGCTAGAACACCAAAGGAGACTAAATAATAAATTAATATTATTTCTCATTCATTCTTCTACGCATGCAAGCTAGCCACCAATTCTGAAAATTTTCAGCAGCCCATGTGCATTCAACACCAACCAAAAAGTGGGTCCAACCCATAATTTAATAAAAATCATTTTATTTTCTAAAACTTCAATAATTCATAAAAAATAGTCCGTTTATCAGAAAAATACGAATTTTATGTCCATTCCACACGAAGTCGAATTCTCCACAACTTTGTAGCTTTAAGTTATTCTAAATTCCAGACATAAAATATCCGAAATTCCCAACTAGATGATTTTTAACACCTTTAAAATTCATAACAAATCATATGGTCATTTTTAACGGTTCAAAATTTGTGGATATATACTCAACTTATATATGTATAACATATCCAAAAATCACAACGATCCAACGGTCGGATCAAAATTATAACTCACGAAATAGAGCTTTAAGAACACCGATTTGATCTTTTAATACTTCCAATCCGATAAAATACTGATAAAACACCTCAGCATTAATTCCTTCATTTTTATCCACGTAAAAATAAATATATCCATCATTTATATCCACATAAAATAAATATTTTCTTATCATATAAATCAATAATTAATTATTCACAAATAATATTACAGAATCACAATTATGACAACCAGGCCGTTCCCAAGAAAGAGGGGGCTTTCCGATAGGGATTTCTCCTTACTGGCGCGCAATTAGGTGACCAAACCTCTCCTTGACAGAACTTTCTAGAAATTGCCAATAATGTTATCTAATAATATTATTCAAATAATATGAATTATTGATCTGATAATGGAGATACTGTACAGTGACAATTATTGAAGCGACAATAATATAAAATATCAACGCAGCAATTATTGAATCAATAAAATAAAATATTGAACAGTAATTACTATAACAATTATTTAGTAGTGCCTTCTCACGTAAGAATCAATATTTCAAAAATACTATGCAAAACCGTAATAACTTTCTTCGTGCAACAACGCCAGACATTTTACTTTACCCACTGGGTATTCCAACAGTGTTAATGGTAACGATTACGCCGTTATTTATAAAAACTCAAATTTGTCATTTTCTTCATTCGACAGTTATCCGTTATGGGGCCCACAAATGGCTGCGCCATCATACGAATATTCCCCGACAGAAAGAATATTCCATGACCAAACGAATATTCTCGGACGACAATGAATATTTTATAACCACTTATGTATTTTGAAAAAAATTCATATATCACCCTTAATTTTAACCTTTTATCAATTTATCCATTTACAGAATAGTAATTATAAGAAAAATTGAATACTTTTATTTTATAAAATTCGGGGTCTTACAATCTCTTCTCCTTATGAAATTTCGTCCCCGAAATTTACGTACCTGGTATTTCGAAGAGTTGAGAATACCTTACTTTCATTTCAGATTCTATCTCTCCGGTCATCATGATTTTTCCATTGCTCATCTCCCGTGATAACTTCATTTGGGTTCCTCACTTGTTGGGAAGTCATGACAACCGCTATCCCTCGAACTACTTGGCTTTAACTTGTCTGGGGCAACATTTGGCGTCATCACTACCGTTAAAATATACTTTTCTATAGGGCATATTCCTCCCTCAACTGCCTCGTCGTACTCTTAATTCATGATCTGAATCATCAATCTTTTATCCATATCAAATTCAGGTTGACCGCTCTGTACAGGGTAATTCAAAACTGGATGTTGGGTTCTCCAATTGCTGTCCAAAAAGATAAATTCATATTATCTATTTTAGCCTTCTTAGATCGGACATCTCTTTCCACAATATTAATGCGTCGTATGACTTTTACCCATGCATCACTCATTCTCACTCGTTTAGTTATTTCTTCTTTCAGCTCAGATTCCAACTTTATCATCTTATACTCTGCCAAAGAATGCTTCTGTTCAAGCATCACATATCGTGTAACACAAGCTTGAATCGTTGCATCCTTTTGCTCCACGCCCATCACTGGCTCGATTCTTGACTGCTTTCTTCTACTCATGAATATGATTTTGCAATTCTACATTTTGATCATAAAATACCTCTAATAAATTCCCCTCAGATTCATCTTCTTCCTCACTCTCAGCTGCTACCTCTACGACTAGTTCAGGTGCAACTATTAATTCTTCCCTCACCACAAGAATATCTCTAATTCCTTCTTCGCCTGACATCACATTATCATGGTTGGTGATTAGAGGTATCCCCACTGTCTCATTCACTCCATTATTAACATTCTCATCTGCCATTCTTAATTACTGCCATAAAACAAGGGTTAATTAAACAAATTAACATATCACATAATATCCCGATATTATGACTGACCAACAAATAAGCTTAGGTAGGACACACTAGCGAAGGATTTACTCATCTCTCCCCTCCTAGTTCTATTCCCCGATCTCCGCCAGAGACCATATCCCTAAGCTCTGATACCAACTGTGACGCCCCCAAAATAGGTCCAGTCCATCCAACCTATTCAGAGTCGCCAAAAAATACATGGTACAGAAAACAACTACAACTTTACTACAACAATTGTCATGCAAAATACAACAACACATATGCTCTGAGTTTTGATACAAATATATACCAACTGTGACTCTCATCCCAACCTTGGATAGCATGTCACAATGGAACCTTACATAAAGGTATAGTCAAAAATTGTTTTAGAAATTAAAATCTTTGGGAAGTGCTCAAGGAAACCTTCGCACATGGGTGGCCATGCGTCTAGGTTATGATAGATATCATATGCCCACAGAATTATCCTTAGTTGACCCAATAGAACCCAAAGAAAAATGAGAAGATTACTATCATATTCTTTCCAATGGTGAGTCTTCTCTTGACATATAATTATCTCAACTGTCTCTAATTGAGAATTATACTTCAAATAAACTCCAAGATCATATAGGTAGTGCTCGTAGATATACTCAGTAAGTGGATGTACATAACCCTGTCTTATGATCACACGAGGTTGTATGTCTTTAGACATCTTGTATGATAGTGGCAAAACACCCTTCCAACGTTGGGTTCGCCTCACCCTATTTGATTCACCAAATATAACTACTAAATGATGACCACCGTTCTATTCTCCTGTTACCCCCGCTCGACCCAGCTACACTCTTATTACCTGAAAGGAATTGTGAAGCAAAATAGTGAGCACAACTAACTCAGTAAAGAATATCATGACTAAAAATAATTAAATTATCAATAGCCTTCATCAGTAATAAATCAGAGATTTAGAACATATGGTAGATGATAAAAAATTTCAACCATAGTTGCAGCGGAACGAGCAATCCATTAGAAGAGTCAAATAGACCATAAAGTCTATTATCTTCACCATGTTAAAAATCCACCAACAATATTTTATCCCTGTAACATCAATCAACAGTTCTTGTCCACAATCATATGAATAACTCATAATCATAATTGTGATTCTAAATTCCTCTTCGCATCCAGGACGAAGATAATTTTCATCACATGTCTTTACCTGAAACATCAAAGATCATGGTTATACCAAATCACAGTTCCTGTTCATAATCATACTAATAAATTCATCTTTGCACTACAGGCCAAAGATATTCATCAACAGTTCATCTTTGCACTACTGGCCAAAGATATTCAACAACAAGTCATCTTTGCACTATGGGCCAAAGATATTCATCAATAATTCATCTTCGCACTACATGCCAAAGATATTCCTCAACAGTTCATATTTGCACTACATGCCAAATATATTCATCAATAGTTCATATTTGCACTACATGCCAAATATATTAATATCTCAAAGAAATATATAATTATTTCAGAATTTATATAAACAATAATTATAACCATGTTGATTCATTCACCTTTGCACTTAAGCTAAAAATATTCAATTATAAATTCAATGGTCACGATCATACCAGTCAACGATTCAACTTTGCACTACTGAACCCATAGTCACGATCATACCAATAATCTACCCATCTTTACACTCAAGTCAAAGAGAGATTTTATCACTAAGATTATAAATGTTATATATGTAATAAAAATAATATGATCAAAACATGAATTTAATTTCAAGAGTAAGATTTATAAATCAACGGTAATTTGGTCAGAAAAAGAAACCAATTTTGTCGTGAATAGTACCCGTGAATAGTAACTCATAAATAGTAACCCCGACATGAAAAAGGTAGAAATTCCACAATAAAATCCATACCAATATTCGGTATAATGATATTGAAAGAATAATATTTCTTAAGCTTATAAACAATTTATTTTAATTGTTTACACTTTACTAAATAATGCATTTAATCATCCTAAAATGCCAAACTCATAAGATTTCATCACCAATAACCAAAACCCTCATAAAAATCAATATATACCTCATGTAGGATTCTCAAGCCATAAAATCCTATTTTCTAATTTTCTTACTTCACATAACATATTTAATTTATTTACTCATAACTAGACCATTTTCATGAAAATACCAAATCCATTCCAAAAATATTTCTTTTAAAGGGATTTAGCGAATATAGTCCCATATTGAACATATATTTTTCTCGAAATTTTTAAAATTCATTTACTATTTTTCATATGGCCAAAACACCGAATATTTAGACATTTATCATAAATTGTACTTTTATCCAAAAATTCCAAAATTCACAGAGTACACTGATATTATATAGATATACTTCAAATAAAATTTCATCAATTTTGGAGTTAACCACAAGGAGTTATAAGCGGTTACTTTTTGAAAATAGTCTTTTCTCATAAAATTCATAACTCTTAATCTATACATCCAAAATCACCATTTTGGACACAATCAATAAAACTCATCAAAATATCATTTCAAATATTTCGAAATTTTCTAAAGGTCGGAAGAAGTCTGAACTGAAAAACATAATAACCCTTAAAATCCTCACCTCAAAAAGAAAGCAAGATTTCGACTTGAATATCTGATATAATTTGAACGATCTTGCGCAGTATAGCAACACTCAAGATATCTAAATACTCACAAAAAATATGCTTGATAATATAGAGAGAGAAAAAACTTATGTTTCGGTGTGTATTTCAATTCTAACTTAAGCACCTATTTATAGAATATGCTTAGAACACCAAAGGAGACTAAATAATAAATTAATATTATTTCTCATTCATTCTTCTACGCATGCAAGCTAGCCACCAATTCTGAAAATTTTCAGCAGCCCATGTGCATTCAACACCAACCAAAAAGTGGGTCCAACCCATAATTTAATAAAAATCATTTTATTTTCTAAAACTTCAATAATTCATAAAAAATAGTCCGTTTATCAGAAAAATACGAATTTTATGTCCATTCCACACGAAGTCGAATTCTCCACAACTTTGTAGCTTTAAGTTTTTCTAAATTCCAGACATAAAATATCCGAAATCCCCAACCAGATGATTTTTAACACCTTTAAAATTCATAACAAATCATATGGTCATTTTTAACGGTTCAAAATTTGTGGATATATACTCAACTTATATATGTATAACATATCCAAAAATCACAACGATCCAACTATTCGGATCAAAATTATAACTCACGAAATAGAGCTTTAAGAACAATCGATTTGATCTTTTAATACTTCCAATCCGACAAAAATACCGATAAAACACCTCAAAGATTAATTCCTTCATTTTTATCCACGTAAAATAAATATATCCATCATTTATATCTACATAAAATAAATATTTTCTTATCATATAAATCAATAATTAATTATTCACAAATAATATTACGAATCACAATTATGACAACCAAAGCTTCCCGAAAGAGGGGGCTTTCCGATAAGGATTTCTCCTTACTGGCGCGCAATTAGGTGACCAAACCTCTCCTTACCAGAACTTTCTAGACATTGCCAATAATGTTATCTAATAATATTATTCAAATAATATGAATTATTGATCTGATAATGGAGATATCAGATGTTGACAATTATTGAAACAACAATAATATAAAATATCAACGCAACAATTATTGAATCAATAAAATAAAATATTGAACAGTAATTACTATAACAATTATTGAGTAGTGCCTTCTCACGTAAGAATCATTAATTCAAAAATACTGTGCAAAACCGTGTGCTACTGTGCAACAACGTGTATTACTTTACTTTACCCACCGGGTATTCCAACAGTGTTAACGGTAAGGATTACGCTGTTATTTATAAAAACTCAAATTTGTCATTTTTTTCATCCGACAGTTATCCGTTATGGGGCCCACATATGGCTGCGCCGTCATACGAATATTCCCCGACAGAAAGAATATTCCACGACCAAACGAATATTCCCCGACAACAATGAATATTTTATAACCACTTGTGTATTTTGAAAAAAATTCATATATCACCCTTAATTTTAACCTTTTATCAATTTATCCATTTACAGAATAGTAATTATAAGAAAAATTGAATACTTTTATTTCATAAAATTTGGGGTCTTACAACAACAATAACAGTTAGCTGAACAAATTAATTGTTTTCTTTGAACGATACTTCTACAACGAATCAACAGTTGTGAAGTAAGCTGAACCAATAATAAACAACATATCATTTCGATTTTAAAATTTTAAAACTACGTACTGACTATAGCAACAATAACAGTTATCTGAATGAATTAAATATTTTCTTTGAACGATACTTCTACAACGAATCAACCGTTGTGAAGCAAGATGAACCAATAATAAACAACATATCATTTCGATTTCAAAATTTTGAAATTACGTACTGACTATAAATGGGGATCAATTGACAGACTATGAACATTGTTTTCTATTTTCGTTACATAGAACTTCATCTGTAAACCGTCATAACTTACGGGCACGGGGGTGATCAGCCCGTTATGTCCTGTATTGATCAATACTACATTAAAGGATGATATTTTTGTCCAGCATATCCGCCTTAGGCGCATAAAAGTTTCCCATATTTGGGATGTTCATACCAGTCTAGAATCCAAACCAAAACAATTCAGTTGGATAACAATAAAGTTCTTATCTTGTTCAACAACACTTTTAATTTTGTGTCTAGCCAGATCAAATAGCTTAGACGGCTTTTAATTCAACGTATACATACTGGACACCGATAAGTACGTATCAACATGTGATAAAATATAATGATTATCCAAGTGAGGACACTTGTATAACCATATTTAGAAATTAACGAACAGAATATATATCATTGCATGAGTATATACAAAGGTTGAAATAATTGAACAATGAAAAAAATAGTTTAGATATTATCTTACGCATGTCCATTGCATAAAGTAAATGCAAAGGGTTAGATACTTGCCATGTCTGCTGCTTATACAATTTAGATTTATCTTTTATATCAAGCCCTATAATTAAATAGATCATTCGTTCGATTAGAATAACATATGATATCATATTGTACTGCTATTTGCAGTCAGCACATAACCTAATCATATTGTCATGTAAGTTTAACAACCATTGAATCACAAATAAACATTTATCAAGTCAACCTATCTAAGTCCAGATCAATTTCTAAAATATGTCGGTATACTTACAACTTTATCGGGTATTTATCGAGTCTAAGACTCTATACATTAGTTCAATATCCATTTAGATAACTTAAACACCAGTCGCATTATTTTTCATGACCTTATAATAATTTTTAAATAATTATTACAATTTATCGTAATTTTTGAAATACCGGATTCATTATTAAAAGATTTAAATATTAAATAATTCTATTATCATTAATATTTAATTAATATTAAACTATTAATGAAACCATTGCCAAAATATTAAGTTATTTAAAATAACTTCAAATATTTTTAAAGTATTTATATTACCTTTAGATGATTTTAAAATAATTAAAATCATTTTAATAATTACCATTAATATTAAAATATTAATGTATTATTTATCAAAATATTAAAAGTCATTAATTATAACTTAATATATTTTTAATTTATTTATATTCCTTTTTTAATGATTTTTAAATCAATAAAATCATTTTTAAAACTATTTATTTAATATAATTATTAAATAAATTAATATCAATTAATATTAAATTATTAATAAAATCTACCTTTAAATATTAAAAGTTATATTTTATAAATTAAAATATTTTTATAACACTTAAATAAATTTTATACTATTTTTAAATCATTAATTCTATTTGTCCATAAATTATTTAATATATTTATTAAATAAAATAATTATCATTAATATTAATTTATTAATGAAATTCATCACATAATATTAAAAGTTATTACAAATAACTTAAAATATTTTCTTATATCATAATATATTTTTAAATGATTTTTCATGTATTAAAATCATTTTTAAATAATTTATTTAATATTAAAATTAAATAAATTAAATACCTTTAATATTTTAAAAATATTAAATATTTATGAAATATATTAAAAATTATGAAAATATAATTTTTGGACTTTAAAATAATTTTAAATAATTTATTTCAGATTTTTAATAATTAAAAACTAATATTCTATAATTATTTAATAAAAATAATAATTTTATAAATAAAGTGTCATTGAAGTTTCGCTTTATAGCTTACGTAACTGTCGCTATAGGTGTTCATCATGTTCTTGATGAAACTTAGATCTTCAAGGCGCGATCGAGGGTACTACTTTGACCAACAAATCATTATCAAATCAAGAGTTTTCTGGAAATGATAATGGTTGAGTGTTGTAGTACTAATGTAATAATACAAGATAAAACAACAATAATGATCAACAAGCACAACACAAGCGAGATCTAAGGCATTCAACAAGTTGTCGAGTCGTTTCTTCATTTTCTGGGTTACCCAAAATGAAGAAACGCTTCATATAACTACTTTGGGCTTCCACAACTTGCTAATCTTGTAATGTTTTTGTGATTTAAATGTTTCAGTATCTAGCCAACATGTCAAGGAAGAGATCCATCACAAAACATAAACAAAACAACAATAGAATCACAAGATCCATGCTGGTCAAACCCTGTCAGAGATCACGTTCTTGAGTTTTCTGGGTTACCCAGAAACTCCGTTCGTGATCATCTGGCTTGCTTTGACCAGCCACTGACTTCCATTAATTTGATGTTTAGGAGATTTTAAGGCATAAATATGCAGTCCAAATACTAAAGTATAAACTAGATACAACAACAAACACAGATCAACCAACACAAGAAAGATCCGGAAGCTTGAATATGTTGTCAGGCCCTTTCTGGGCAGTTTCTGGGTTACCTTGAAATGCCCAGTCATGGCCGGTCAATGTGGTTTGACCACGATTATCTTACAACTTAGGTCAGATCTAAACATGATTTCAACTTCAGATTAAAGACCATACTACATACTATAAGTCCAAACTTCCATACCACCAAAAAATTACACAGAATGAAATCTATGGGGGCTGGCATTTATTGTCAGACCACTTTGTAAAGATTTTCCAAATTATGAAAAACTTCAAATCTGAGCCTATAAATGTTATGGATCTAACATCTATCAGCCCATATCATCATTTTATACTATAAACAACATATTTTAACACTAAAACACAAGATCTAATTAACATTCAGATCAAGATCAGATTTGCAATTAGGGTTTATACCTTCTATGAACAAATCTTTTGATTCTAAGCTCTTTATTTTGTTAATGGATTTATAGTGGGGCTTTGATTTGGGACCGAAATTTTAGCAAGATGATTTAATGGGTTTTAGAGAGAGAGAGACTCTGGTTGTGTACTTGTGACAAATGAGAAAATAATGAACTTTTTTCTCTCTTTAAGCTTATATATGACTTGCATACAATGAATTTGGATGATAAGAGCTGATGTGCTAGAGATTTTGGTCATGCTAAGTCAATACATTAGGTTACCAACTCCAAATTTGGCTAGATACACAAGTTATCTTAAATAATACAAGAGGGGCATTTTTATCTTTTGTCATTCAATTTTAATGGCTAAAATGTAACTTAGCAAGCCCTTAGGGTTTGACCCTTAGGGTTTAACCCTAAGGTTTGTCACAAAATTGTAGGATTTTCAAGTATGGTTTAAAAATAGAAATTTTTAGTTTCTAAATTAAAAATTTAGAATTTTAAATGAAAAAAATTAGTTTCTAAATAAAATTTAGGGTTTTCCTCCACTAGATTAGGTTTCATTATATAGGAACATTAGGGTTTAAAAATTAGTAATTAGGGTTACCTAACCAATTAGGGTTACTAATTACTTAAAATTAAATTTTAAGTTTAAATATTTACTAATTATAGTTAAGCTTGTTAAAATTAACAATTAGGGTTTACAATTAGCAATTAAGTTTTATAATTACTAATTAGGGTTACATAATATAGAAATTAGGATTTTAAAATATTAATTTAGGGTTTTCACTTAAGAAAATAGGGTTTCTAATTTCATGATTAGGGTTTCCAACAATTAGGGTTTTTCCTAATTAATGTTAATATTAATAATAATTGTCATAAATCACAGTACACAATTACAAAACAATTTTGTACTCTAATTTGGATCTCAAATTAGGGATTTGCACAGTAAAACTACGGTTTAACATAATACACCATAATTGACCAACCATTGTCAGTCCGTATACATATAGTACATATTTATAGCACAGAAATAAAATAATATTAAATTATCATTCTCATTCATTGATCAAAATCCAAAATTAGGGTTTGGATTCCATATCTGATTTATCTTTCATATTTAACATTAGTAATTAAAATAATTAACTTAATTAATCAAACATAAATTCATATAATATAATAAAATAATTATTATAATAATTCTATAATCATTTCATATATTATTTAAATAATACAAGATCATATTTTCTAGAAAAAATTAAATAATAAAAACATTTCTACGATAAATTAATTATTATAAGAATATAGTTTATAATGATAAATAATTCTAAAATATAATTATTTATAATTATTCATGTAATAAATATATTTTATTAATCACATAAATATATACGCTTTGACTTATACATATTTCACATATTTATTTTAATAAAAAAATATATATCAAAAAAATTATACGCTAAAATTTACGATTTATTTATATAAAAAATATTAGGTTATTACATTCACCCTCCTTATAAAGATTTCGCCCCTAAATCACCGCTTTTAAAACTTATACATACCAGATACATAGCATACACACTTATTTCTAGTAGATCTCGATCATAATTGATCGAATCGATCTTTAACTTTTCACATAAAGCTTGTCTTTCTAATTAAACGGAAATTTAATTTCTAAAAGAACTCAAATTCCTCATTTAAAATTTTCTTTATAAAATAATTTACTATATATATGAAAATCATGTATAATAAAATAAAAGTTATATTAAAAATACTTGGAGTTCCATTGTTTACCGCCAATCGTAATCCTCGGACCGTCATGTTGAAGACCCTTGCATTGATTTTGCGGCTGCTTGCTAGATGATGTTGGTCTTGATCGATCTGTAATCGCCAAAGTTCCACCGCTTTTCCCCATGTTCACGCTTTTCTTCCTTTGTTTTCCTTTTTGGACAGTCCTTCACCTTATGCTCCTTTGATCCGCACAGAAAACACCCATTAATAGTTCTAGGATTGGGGCAGTTGGGAGAGATATGGCCCTCCTGTCCACACTTAAAACATGCAAATTTACCTTTCAGACATTCCCCCAAATGGTTCTTCCCACAGTTCCCACATTGCATCACCTGCATACCCCCAAAGTTGTTTCCCTTCCTCTTTTCACTCTTATTCCCACTATTTGTTTCTACCTTCCTAGCTCCCTCAACCTTACCATTGTTCCTTCTTTCCTTGTTGTAGAGGCTCATGGCCTCACTCCCTTCCTCAGCAATAATAGCTTTCTCCATGAGTGCTGCAAATGTAGGGATTTGCAACACTGCCACCTTGTTGTAGAGCCAGGGCTTTAATCCCAGCTCAAACCTTCTAGCTTTCCTAGCCTCCGTATCAACTTGATGTGGAGCAAACCTATCCAACTCATTAAACTTAGCGGCGTATTCTGACACCGTCATATTTTCTGCTTTAATTCTAGAAATTTTACCTCCATCATAGCCTGCGTACTAGATGAAAAATAGTTTTCAAAAAATAGAGTTTTAAACCTTTCCCAAGTAACTACACCTTCTCTAGCCCTCGCCTGATTCGCTTCCCACCAAAAATTTGCCTCACCCTTCATCATTTAAGTGTCAAAAGTGGTCTTTTGCCCCTCAGCTACCCTAGCTATAACAAATGACTTTTCAATCTCTTTAACCCAAGTTTGGGCTTCAACAGGGTCAGTTGTACCTTTGAATTCTGGTGATCCCACAGCCTTGAAATCTTTAAAGTTCGCCAAGCGATTATCTAGCGGGTTCCCTGCGGCTGGTATTCCCTGTTGCATAGCCTGAGATACCATGTTCGCGAAGTTCTGCATTGGGTCTGCTTGTTGTTGTCCCTCAGCATTGTTGACAGATTCTTCTGCCCTTTGATTTTGAGTTCGACGTCTTTGCGGCATTATCTGATTAAATAAAACATAATTTAACTTACATTCTAAACCTTATCTCATAAGTTTAATATATTAAACTTGTTTCATTACTCAAACATAAGTTCATTTTCGTTAATTTAAAGTAATTTACATAACATAGCCCATACTGCTATCCCTTTGTGACCACAAAAGTCGGGATTTACAGCCTTAACTTATATAAAAGTTGAGAATATTACATTACACAGACATACATATCACAAATATTACATTAAACACACCTACACCACAAAACCTATACTACCTATTCACTACGCCTTTTTCTTGATCTTGGAAAACTTTTGGCCTGATGGCCTCCTATCCCACAAATAAAACAGACATATTGCTTTGGATTAGGACAACGAGGAGAGAAATGTCCCTCATGTCTGCAATTGTAGCAAATATTTTCCCCTTTCCTGCATACACCTTCATGTTTCTTGTCACAATTTGCACACCTTTCTATTCGATTAATTTTTCCTTGGTTGTTATCAGGATTTCCTATATCACGGTTTTTCATCTTTGTTTTCCCCTTCTTGCTCGGAGTTACGCACGTTTTGTTACTTCTAGCTCCAATTTGGTCAATTTGGATTTTAAGATTATCTTATTCTTCCATTATTTTTATTAATGCTTTCCGCAGTTGGATATTTAGTAGTTTTTCTATTTCCCACAACTTTTCCAAAGAGGAAACCTGGTCCCGTAGATTCTGCATTTCAGTTGATGTTTGATCAGCTCCAACTTCAGTGTTCGAATCACTATCTGTCAGTTCCACCATTTCCGGATCTGGTATTACATTTTCCACAATAACCACCTCATTAAGGTTGCCTTCACTTTGAGCCTCTATTTCAGTTAGTGGCTCCTTCTTTACGATCCGAGGGTATCCTAATCCTTTTTCAGCTGACATCTACACACATAAATTATCCTGATTAGCATATAATATATACACATAACAAACAATAATTTCGTATAGGATATCTTTTATTTTGTTTAACGATGAATTTATCCATTTCATCTCTTTTTAAACTCTATATGAGTTATTTATATTTTCAACGTTTCCCTCTGTTCTAAGGTTATAGCCTAAGGTCTATCCCACCTAAGGTTTCTAACCCTAATGCTCTGATACCAACCTGTGATGCCCCCAAATTCAGGTACTTGAAACCCGAACTCAGTGCTTCACGATACCATTTCTATGAGCGGAATATTACTAATAATAATTACAATAATATAGATTATCAAATATAATTTACATATTATCAGAGTTTTTAAATCCCAAGTACGAAATCTTTAAACATTCATTACATTACATGATAATTAATATATATCATTCTTATCCTAATAAATTCTAGTTATTACAAAAGATAGCATTATCATTCATTCAGCGACCTTCCCTTTCCCTTTGTTCTTGGTAAAGCCTTCAGGTTGTTCACACTTAGCTAAAAACATTTAAATTAAGCAAGGATGAACATTTGAGTGCCCAACAAGTAATAAAGAAACAATAACAGAGATAATTGAATCTAATTAAATATTTTTTTTGAACGATACTTCTACAATGAATCAACAAATGTGAAGTAAGTCAACCAATAATAAACAACATATCATTTCGATTTCAAATTTTTGAAACTACGTCTTCGACTATAAATGAGGATCACTTGATGACTATGAACATTATTTTCTATTTTTGAAAAGGTTAAACATAACTTCATCTCAGAAACCATCATAACTTACGAAGCACGGGGTAATCACCCTGCTATGCCCTCAGATTGATCAATATTACATTAAAGGACGATATTTTCGTCCAACATATCCGCCTTAGGAGAATAAAATTTTCCCATATTTGGGATGTTCATACCAGTCTAGAATCCAAACCAAAACAATTCAGTTGGATAACAATAAAGTTCTTATCTTGTTCAACAACACTTTTTAATTTGTGTCTAGCCAGATCAAATAGCTTAGATGGCTTTTAATTCAACGTATACATAATCGGATAATCGATAAGTACGTATCAACATGTGATAAAATATAATGATTATCCAAGTGAGGACACTTGTATAACCATGTTTAGAAATTAACCAACAAAATATATATATTGATCTACAATAATGTAATTAAGGAACTTGTGCAATGATTATAATTTAATAATTTACTTATACGTAATAATTGCATAAGTATATACAAAGGTTGAAATATTTGAACAATGAAAAGAATAGTTCAAATATTATCTTCACGCATGTCCATTGCATATAAAGTAAATGCAAAAGGGTTAGATACTTGCCTTATCTCTGCTTTTACACAACTTAGATTTATCTTTTATATCAAGCCCTATAATTAAATAGATCATTCGCTTCGATTAGAATAATATATATATATCATATTGCATCGCTATTTGCGATTGAAGACATAACCTAATAACATTGTGATGTATATGTTTAACAACCATCAATCATAAATAAACATTTATCAAGTCAACATATCTAAGTCCAGATCAATTTTTGAAATACGAAAAACCGGCTAAACTTTATCGAGTAATTATCGACTAACTTTATTCAAGTTCAATATCTCGTAAGTATCAGACTATATTATTTTTAAATAACTTATAATATCCATTTAATAATTTAAATAATTTATCATTATTTTCAAACACCAAAATCTTATAATAATTTTATTAAATAATTATTACAATTAATATTTAATTTTATTAAATATTAATGAAATTATTATTAAAATATTAATACCGATAATAACTTAAAATATTTTTAAAGTATTTATATTACCTTTAAATGATTTTAAAATAATTAAAATCATTCTTAAATAATTACCATTAATATTTAAATATTAATGTATTATTTATCAAAATATTAAAAGTCATTAATTATAACTTAAAATATTTTTAATTCATTTATATTCCTTTTAAATGATTTTGAAATCAATAAAAATAATTTTAAAACTATTTATTTAATATAATTATTAAATAAATTAATATCATTAATATTAAATTATTAATAAAATCTACCTTTAAATATTAAAAGTTATATTTCATAACTTAAAATATTTTTATAACACTTAAATAATTTTTATACTATTTTTAAATCATTAATTCTATTTTTCCATAATTTATTTAATATATTTATTAAATAAAATAATTATCATTAATATTAATTTATTAATGAAATTCATCACATAATATTAAAAGTTATTAAAAATAACTTAAAATATTTTCTTATATCATAATATATTTTTAAATAATTTTTCATGTATTAAAATCATTTTTAAATAATTTATTTAATATTACAATTAAATAAATTAAATACCTTTAATATTTCAAAAATATTAAATATTTATGAAATATATTAAAAATTATCAAAATATAATTTTTGGACTTTAAAATAATTTTTAATAATTTATTTTGTATTTTTAATAATTAAAAACTAATTTTCTATAATTATTTAATAAAAATAATAATTTTATAAATAAAGTGTCGCTGAAGACTGCCTATAGCGACAGAACCGTCGCTATAGGTGTTCTTCATGTTCTTGAGCAAACCCTGCATCTCATAAGCAATGATTTCGAGGATACTTGAGTAATGAGTTTCTGGAAATGATAATGGTTGAGTGTTGTAGTACTAATGTAATACTACAAGATCAAACAACAATAATGACCAACAAGCACAACACAAGCGAGATCTGGGGCCTAGAACAAGTTGTCAAAGTTGTTCTTCATTTTCTGGGTTACCCAGAAATGATGAACAGTTCGACTGGCTTGTTTTGGGCATCCACAACTTGCTAATCTTGTAATGTTTTTGTGATTTAAATGTTTCAGTATCTAGCCAACATGTCAAGGAAGAGATCCATCACAAAACATAAACAAAGCAACAATAGAATCACAAGATCCATGCTGGTCAAATCCTGTCAGAGATCACGTTCTTGAGTTTTCTGTGTTACCCAGAAACTCAGTTCGTGATCATCCGCCCGCTTTGACCAAAACCAAATCGACTTCCATTAATTTGATGTTTAGGAGATTTTAAGGCATAAATATGCAGTACAAATACTAAACTATAAACTAGATGCAACAACAAACACAGATCAACCAACACAAGAAAGATCCGGAAGCTTGAATATGTTGTCGAGCCCTTTACAGGCGCTTTTGGGTTACCTTGAAATGCCCATGGTACGGCTTTGGCCAACGTGGTTTGACCACGATTATCTTGTAACCTAGGTCGATCTAAGCATGATTTCAACTCCAGATTAAAGACCATACTACATACTATAAGTCCAAACTTTCAAACCACCAAAATCTTAACAATCACTAAGATATAAGGTCCTATATTTATTCATTGCCACTTTTAAAGATTTTCCAAATTATGAAAAACTTCAAATCTGAGCATATAGATGTTATGGATCTAACATCTATCAAACCCAGATCATCATTTTATACTATAAACAACATGTTTTAACACTAAAACACAAGATCTAATTAACATTCAGATCAAGATCAGATTTGCATTTAGGGTTTATACCTTCTATAAACAAATCTTGATTCTAGGCTACTGATTTGTTAATGGATTTCGTGGGGCTGGTTTTGGGACTTATTTTAGCAAATGATTTCGTGGGTTTTAGAGAGAGAGGGTCTTGGAGGTGTGTTGTGACCAAATGAGCAAATATGAGGACTTTTCTCTCTCTTTAAGCTTATATATGACTTGCATATAATGAATTTGGATGATAAGAGCTGATGTGCTAGAGATTTTCGTCATGCTAAGTGAATACATTAGGTTACCAACTCCAAATTTGGCTAGATACACAAGTTATCTTAAATAATACAAGAGGGGCATTTTTGTCTTTTGTCATTCAATTTTAATGGCTAAAATATAACTTAGCAAACCCTTAGGGTTTAACCCTAAGGTTTGTCACAAAATTGTAGGATTTTCAAGTATGGTTTAAAAATAGAAATTTTTAGTTTCTAAATTAAAAATTTAGAATTTTAAATGACAAAAATTAGTTTCTAAATAAAATTTAGGGTTTTCCTCCACTAGATTAGGCTTCATTATATAGGAACATTAGGGTTTAAAATTAGTAATTAGGGTTACCCAACTAATTAGGGTTACTAATTACTTAAAATAAAATTTTAAGTTTAAATATTTACTAATTATAGTTAAGCTTGCTAAAATTAACAATTAGGGTTTATAATTAGCAATTAGGTTTTATAATTACTAATTAGGGTTACCTAATATAGAAAATAGGATTTCAAAATATTAATTTAGGGTTTTCACTTAAGAAAATAGGGTTTCTAATTTCACGATTAGGGTTTCCAACAATTAGGGTTTTTCCTAATTAATGTTAATAATAATATAATAATTGTCATAAATCACAATACACAATTACAAAACAATTTTGTACTCTAATTTGGATCTCAAATTAGGGGTTTGCACAGTAAAACTAGGGTTTGCACAGTAAAACTAGGGTTTGATATAATACACCATAATTGACTAACCATTGTCAGTCCGTATACATATAGTATATATTTATAGCACAGAAATAAAATAATATTAAATTATCATTCTCATTCATTGATC
This sequence comes from Panax ginseng, assembly GCA_020205605.1. Classification (NCBI taxonomy): domain Eukaryota; kingdom Viridiplantae; phylum Streptophyta; class Magnoliopsida; order Apiales; family Araliaceae; genus Panax; species Panax ginseng. The sequence goes on from CM035148.1 coordinate 99,333,433, forward strand.
AAAATTCAAAATTAGGGTTTGGATTCCATATCTGATTTATCTTTCATATTTAACATTAGTAATTAAAATAATTAACTTAATTAATCTAACATAAATTCATATAATATAATAAAATAATTATTATAATAATTCTATAATCATTTCATATATTATTTAAATAATACAAGATCATATTTTCTTGAAAAATAAATAATAAAAACATTTCTACGATAAATTAATTGTTATAAGAATATAGTTTATAATGATCAATAATTCTAAAATACAATTATTTGTAATTATTCATGTAATAAATATATTTTATTTATCACATACATATATACGCATTGACTTATACATATTTATATATTTATTTGAATAAAATAAATATATATAAAAAAATTATACGCAAAATTTACGATTTATTTATATAGAAAATATCAGGTTATTACATATTTTCTAGAGTTGATTTCCAACATTTTGAATTTCTACCTTCTTTGGTTCAATCTTGCATAACTGGTTTATTTTACATCTAAATGGGTCCAAACCACTTCTATTGTCTTGTAAACTTACATATCTTCAATATTTGATATCTTGAATAATTTTACAAAATATATAATTATTGAAATTATTAATTTTCCCAAGCTAGGGTTCATACTTGGACATGTTTCACTACACGTTTTGCTACGAGTTCGTTTTAAGTCCGAATCCGATGATTCCACTTGAGTTATGTTCATATTTCATAGTTGTTCAACATAACATTTTTAGATCAACCAAAAATCTTACACATTTAAGTTCATTTAGTACAAATATCAGGATTTTAAATATTTAAATCTAGATTTCATGCTCACATGCTTTATTCTTGTTTCATAGGTTCTATAATCACATATAAAACACACACACACACACACACACACACACACACACACATATATATATATATATATATATATATATATATATATATCACATATTCTCCTTTCCATACTCATCCTTATACCTTCGGATCCATCATGATCCCACAACACATAAATCTCCCATAACCAAGCATGCATTTCCTACTCATATCTACATATACTAACTTATCTTGACGAAAATAAAGTTAGATGATGAACCTAACTCTTAGTTGCTTTCTTTCTCTTGGCTATAAACATCTAATAGGTCTCCACCTTGATTCTTCCTCCTTGTGCTCTACCAAAAATGCAAGAGTTTTCATAGACTTTTTCCTTTTTCTCTCAATTATCTCTAGCTCTCTTATATTACTAACACTTAGCAAATAACATGGCAAACATCCACCAACAATCTAAGGTTCCTATTTATAGGAAAATAAATATCCAATGATTGAGTTATTAACCAAGGGTAAAAGTGGATTTGGTGAAAAGTTTCACCAACCCTCACTATTCATATGAACCTATTTATCATTACATCACATGGAAATAACTTGTTGGCTAAAAGGGAAGAAAAATCAGCATTTTGAAAAAGGGGAGGGCTAGGGTCGGTCATGGGGGGTTTATTCGTCCCATGTTACATTTTATTTTCTGACTTGTTATACAATAAGCTAGCATACTTGCTTCATATATATATACACATATATATCTACACACACACACACACACACACACACACACACATATATATATATATATATATATATATATATATATATATAACCATATGATCCGTGGGTTACTCCAATAATATATGAATTTGGGCTAGGCATATTTACACATTGGGTTCAACTATTAATCTAACAAATCAAATACTTGGGCTAACTCCTAACACATGCAAGCATGTCACATTATTAATATTGGGGTTGGATATTGTAAGACCCCAAAATTTATGAATACAAATTTAATTTCTCGAAATATTTTTTTAAGTATTATGGTGTGGATTTGATATAATATTTTAGTTGTGGGTAGTAGTTACAAATTTTGCAAAGTATGCAAGTTGTCGTAAAATATTCGTTTGGTCGGAGAATATTCTTTTTGTCGGGGAATATCCGTACGACGTCACAATCACTGGTGAACCCCGCTACGGAATTACTGTCGGTGTTAGAAAATGACAAAAATATTTTTTATGAAAATAGCGGTGAAAGTTTTACCATTAAACTGTTGAAATACTCGGAGGTAAAAGAACAATAATACGTGTGGTTGAATAGTAGCACACAATATTGATTATTGATGCTTACGTGAGAAGTCACTCAGTTATACTCAATTATTTATACTGTAATTGCTGCATAATATCTCTCATATTATTGATTCAATTATTGTCACAGTATCATTTGCATAATATTTTATATTATTAAATCAATAATTGAGACGACAAAGTTATTCATATTATTATTTTTAATATTGACGATGTCTAGAAAGTTCTGTCGAGGAGAGGTTTGGTCACCTTTGCTCGCCAATAGAAAGAAATCCTTATCGGAAAGCCACCTCTTTCCTGGGAATGATCTAGTTGTTAAATATTGTGAGTTATAGTATTAATTATGAATAAGTTCGTGTTGATTAAAGATGAAATTGTTGATAAAAGTATTTCCATTGTGTTGAGATTATTTGTGTTAGTGAAAATCAACATTTATTTCAATAATAATTGATTTCTGGATATTAAATTGACCAATCGGGTAATTAATCAGATAAATGAGCAATTAATTGCTATTAGTTCACATGCATATAACTATTTGCTCACATGAATGGAACTATTGATTCACATGCATGTCCTATTAGGGGAGGTGGTCAAGATTGATAATACTTGCATGACTAAATTAAAAATGGAGGTATAGATGAAGGTTTTATATTGTAACTATTTTTTTCACATGTATAGAACTATTGATTCACATGACTGAACTATTGATTCACATGATGTACTATTAGGGGAGGTGGTGCAAGTTTGATAATACTTGCAGGACTAAATTAAAAATGAAAGAAAAGATAAAGGTATTATACTATAATATTTTGAGGCCCAAAACATGCAATTATCGAAACTATATTTTCCTATAAATAGAAGCTCATTATTCTTTCATTCTCACCAATTCACTTAGACTCACAAGATCAATTATAGATAGAGAAGCTATAGAAAGAAAGAAGAATAGAAGTCTGTTATTTCACTATTCTAGTATCCAGTCTTCTTCTGAGGTAAGGGGTATTATTTATTTCATATTCAGAAGAGATTATTTTTCATATTCGTATGGATATTATTTTCGTTCAATATTCGAATGAAATAATATTTTCTTCAATACTCTGTAGTATGTAAGTAATATTTTTGTTTCGTATTCCTACTTCTACACTTATTTTGTTGAATTATTGCTTCTATACTCCGTGAAATTAGTAGAATATCCTTGATATTTGCGCTTCATCCAGTATCTTTTCATAGAAATATTATTTTGAGCTTTCTTGATAATTATTGATCTTTTCATGTCGGAATACTATTCACGAGTTACTATTCATGAGTTACTATTTACGAGTTACTATTCACCCAGTTACTATTAACTTTAATATTATTCACTCGGGTATTCGGGACACTTTTCGTGCCGGAGTACTATTCATGAGTTACTATTTATGGGTTACTATTTACCCAGTTACTATTAACTCTAATATTATTCATTTGGGTATTTGGGACACTTTTTATGCCGGGGTACTATTCACGAGGTACTATTCCTAAAGTACTATTCATAGGGTACTATTCACGGGGTACTATTCACCCAAAAAATATATTTCTTTTCTGTTTAAATCATTTTTGATACATGAATATTATTCTTGAATTTTACTCCACAAAGCAGTATCATGTTAACAATTTGGATATTTTTAAACTCTGGATAAATTTAAAGTCTTTAATATTTATCCTTGATTTCATTTGATTAATGCTTATATCATTGTCATCATCCTCATGCTTATATTGTGATGAAAGTCATATTTTGCTTACGTACATAGATGGACTGTTGATTGGTATAATTATGACTAGGGATCATTCGGTATAATCATGACCCGCAATATTACAAATGATGTGGTAAAAGTCCTCATTGGCCCGTAGTGCATTGATGGAAAGTTATTGGTATGATTATGACCAGGGATTATTCGGTCTAATCATGACCATTGATGATTACATGATTATCCTTGGCCCGTAGTGCAGGGGTGATTCGATGATGTGGTTTATTTATTAAGCTGAGTCTCAGCGATAAAGTGGATGAAAAACTTTATAAATCATAGAAGATAGTAGATACCATGCTCTACTGGACTCTTCTAATGGATTATTTGTTCCGCTGGAGTTAAACTTGATGTTTATTATATTTTATCAGTTTAACACTGTTGAAGGCTAATGATAATTTATTATGCATTATCTTAGTCATAATATTTCTTACTGGGCTAGTTGAGCTCACCCTTTTGCTTTCATTGTTCTCTTCAGGAAATGAGAACGTAGCTGGGACGAGTCAGGGAATGGAGTGATGGTCTAGGATAAGTGGCTATAGTAGTCATCATTATTCTATGAAATAGTATGATAATAATTGTAATGAGGACTCCATTGAGTGTGTATATTGTCTAGAAGACAATATTCGTGTTAAAACTCTCAGCTATGTTTTGTCGTATTTTACACGACAGTTGTATAAAAGAAGTTTGTAGTTGTATTATGTACCATGTATTTGGCGACCCAAAATGGGTTATGTATTCCGATTTTGGGGGCGTCATAGTTGGTATCAAAGCTTAGGGATATGATCCTTGGCTGAGATGTGAGACTAGAACTAGGAGGGGAGAGACGGGAAATTCCTTCACTAGTATGACCTACCTAAGTTTATTTAGTATTTATTTGGTCGGTCAGGGTATAGGGATAATATGTGACATGTCAATTAACCCTTATTTTGTGGCAGTATTTGAAAATGGCATCCGAAAATGTTGAGATAAGCAATGAAGCACATAAGACCGTTGAGTCACCAACGATCAATACTCAGGATAATGTGCATCAGGATGGCAATAATCCTCAGGAAAACAATAACATTAACCAAATGATGAACGATGGGATGTTTAGAGGATTTATGCAATTCATGCAACATCAAGTGAGAACGACTCCTGTTCAAAATGAAGGTGGAAACACTGACAACTCTCGGACGGTCACCGCTAAACAGTTCAAGGAGCTGGGACCACCGGAGTTTTTGGGAAAGCCAGAACCACTTAAGGCGGAGACGTGGATAAAACAGATCACCAAGATATTTGATGTCTTGGAATGCTTAGAGGAGCAAAAGGTTCACTTCACCACCTTTATGTTGCGTGAAGAAGCAGATTACTGGTGGGAATCTGTAAAACGTACTCAACCTTCCGTATTAAAGATGTCTTGGGAGAAGTTCCAAGAATAGTTTAACGATAAGTACTTTCCTGAAAGTATTCATCACATGAAGAAGGTAGAATTCATCAAGTTGGACCAAAACAATATGGTCGTGTCGTAGTACAAGGCTAAGTTTGCGGAGTTATCCCAGTTTGCATCCCATTTGGTAGATAATAAGGAGCGAATGACGCGAATGTTTCTAAGAGGTTTGAAACCCGAAATACGTCAATACCTCATTTCTCACAAACTTTGTTTGTATTCAGATATTGTGAATAGGGCTCAGTTATTGGCGCGCGATAATGAGTCAGCTCAACCAAAGGTAACGACCAACAACATGATAATAATCATACCGGTGACAACGACCTTCGGAACAATGATAAACATCATGGAGGAAATTATTCTGCCAAGAATGGTAACCACTTCGGTGGCAATCATGGCCAAGATAATAGAAGTGGAAATTTCAAGAAGAGAAGATTCAACAATGACGAAAAGACGTCGGCATCAGCACCAACACCCGTTTCAAAGGAAGAAGAATGACCAACTGTCGTATGTTTCAAATGCGAACAGGAGGGACACATCCGTCCAAACTGTACGCAACAACCCAAAGTGTGTTTCAATTACAGAAGAAAAGGTCACCTAACTCAATTTTGTCGTGTAGTAAAGTCAAGTCCAGCTAGGATGATGACGCCAAAAGATGTCTTAGACATGTCAAAGCTAGTAGTTTAAGTGAGAGGGTTTGTCGAGGAACCCGAACGAAGTTATCACAGGTCAGTTAATCATAAACTCTTGTGAAGTCTATACCTTATTCGATACGGGTTCTACCCACTATTTTATTTCTCCTACTTGCGCTCAACGTTTAAATTTGACTCCGAAGAAATTAGACTTTGCCTTATCTGTTAAAACTCCGTTGGGAGTAACCTTCATTACATCCACTTTTTATAAATCCTTTTTGATTTAAATTGACACTTTCACGTTACTTGTCGATCTTATCTCTTTGAAAATACTTGCATTTGATGTGATTTTAGGGATTGATTGGTAAACTACTCATAATGCAAAAATTTATTATTTTCGTAAGCTTATTAGATTTCATATTCATAACCAACCTATTATGCGAATTCAAGTAACCAAACCACTAAAGTCAAACACAATCACATTAAGCCATAAAGAGCCCTGAGCCATTCGCTGGTGACTTCCTTGTGTGGGATGCACTGAAGCCAAAATTTTTGTAGGGTACGTCGTCAATAACGGTAACAAGGTGATAGGTACCAATGCAACATGCTATCCAAGTCTTGAATGAGAGTCATAGTTTTGAATGATATTTCTATTGTTAATAAATTTTCGAACGTATTCTCTAAAGACTTCCTGGCTTACCCCCAGAGCGTGAAATCGAATTTTGTATTGACCCCAGTACAAACCCCATTTCTAAAACTCTCAAAAATTTCTTCACCCAAAACGAACATAACATGCGCCGAAGACGTTGGCTCGAGCTGTTGAAGATTACGACCACACCATTCAATACCATCCTAGAAAAGCGAACGTGATAGCTAACGCGTTGAGTAAAAGATCGGATGCATTTACGAGTACAACGTTGTTAACACAAAGACCCATTTGTAGGACATACAAATAATAGAGATAGAGTTAAAGACTCTAGGGACCCACGTGATGATGTCAAATATACGAGTAAAATTGAATTTAATCGATAAAGTTAAAGCTGCTCAAGCTACACACCCGGAGCTGATGAATATGAAGAAGAAGGTGCAAGAAGGCGTTATTCTAGAAGCAAGAATCGACGAAGAGATGAAATCTCAACCTTCAATTTTATTAGTCTATTTGAAATCCTCTATTGAGTAGGAACTGTGGCCTATAGACTCGCTTTACCGCCAAGTATGTCGCGTGTTCATAACGTTTTTCATGTATCGATGTTACGTAAATATGTGGACGACCCGAACAACATTATTGAATTAGAACTAGACGAGATAAAGGAAGATTTAACGTATGAGGATATACCTATTAAAATCTTGGATAAGAAGGATCATATTCTATGCTCAAAGGTTATACCTCAAGAGTTAGAATCTGACGAGGTATTCAAACCTCTTCGACATACCAGGTACGTACGTTAATTTTGAGGACGAAATTTCATTAGAAGGGGAGGTTGTAAGACCCCAATTTTTATGAATAAAGATTTAATTTCTTAAAATATTATTTTTAATATTATTGTGTGGATTTGATATAATGTTATAGTTGTGGCTAGTAGTTACAAATTTTGCAAAGTATGCAAGTTGTCATAAAATATTTGTTTGGTCGGAGAATATTCTTTTTGTCGAGGAATATCCGTACGACGGCACCATCATTGGTAGACCCTGCTACGGAATTACTGTCGGTGTTAGAAAATGACAAAAATATTTTTTATGAAAATAACGATGAAAGTTTTACCGTTAAACTGTTGAAATACCCGGTGGCAAAAGAACAGTAATACGCGTGGTTTCATAGTAGCACACGGTATTGATTATTGATGCTTACGTGAGAAGTCACTCAGTTATACTTAATTATTGCTACTGTAATTGCTGCATAATATCTCTCATATTATTGATTCAATTATTGTCACAATATCATTTGCATAATATTTTATATTATTAAATTAATAATTGCGATGACAAAGTTATTCATATTATTATTTGCAATATTGATGATGTCTAGAAAGTTCTGTCGAGGAGAGGTTGGTCACCTAATTGCACGCCAATAGGTAGAAATCCTTATCGAAAAGCCTATTCTTTCCTGGGAATGATCTGGTTGTTAAATACTGTGAGTTATAGTATTAATGATGAATAAGTTCGTGTTGATTAAAGATAAAATTGTTGATAAAAATATTTCCATTGTTTTGGGATTATTTGTGTTAGTGGAAATCGACATTTATTTCGATAATAATTGATTTCTAGATGTTAAATTGACCAATCGGATAAATGAGCAATTAATTGTTATTAGTTCACATGCATATAACTATTTGCTCACATGAATGGAAATATTGATTCACATGCATGTACTATTAGGGGAGGTGGTGCAAGATTGATAATACTTGTATGACTAAATTAAAAATAGAGGTATAGATGAAGGTAATATACTGTAACTATTTTTTTCACATGTATAGAACTATTGATTCACATGACTGAACTATTGATTCACATGATGTACTATTAGGGGAGGTGGTGCAAGTTTGATAATACTTGTAGGACAAAATTAAAAATGAAAAAAAAGATGAAGGTATTATACAGTAATATTTTGAGCCTCAAAACGTGCAATTATCGGAACTATATTTTCCTATAAATAGAAGCTCATTCTTCTTTCATTCTCACCAATTCACTAAGACTCACAAGAGCAATTATAGATAGAGAAGCTATAGAGAGAGAAGCTATAGAAAGAAAGAAGAAGAGAAGTCTGCTACTTCACTATACTAGTATCCAGTCTTCTTCTGAGGTAAGGGGTATTATTTATTTCATATACAGAAAAGATATTATTTTTCGTATACGTATGGATATTATCTTCGTTCAATATTCGAATGAAATAATATTTTTTTCCATACTCTGTAGTATTCAAGTAATATTATTTTGTTTCGTATTCCTACTTCTACACTCATTTTGTTGAAGTATTGCTTCTATACTCTGTGAAATTAGTAGAATATCCTTGATATTTCCTCTTCATCCAGTATCTTTTCATGGAAATATTATTCTGAGCTTTCTTGATAATTATTGATATTTTCATGTCGGAATACTATTCACGAGTTACTATTTATGAGTTACTATTTATGGGTTACTATCCACCCGGTTACTATTAACTTGAATATTATTCACTCGGGTATTCGGGGCACTTTTCGTGTCAGAATACTATTCATGATTTACTATTTATGGTTTACTACTTACCCAGTTACTATTCACTCAAATATTAGTCATTCGGGTATTTGGGGAACTTTTCATGTCAGGATACTATTCACGAGGTACTATTCCTGAAGTAATATTCATAGGGTACTATTCATGGGGTACTATTCACCCGAAAATATATTTCTTTTCTGTCTAAATCATTTTTGATACGTGAATATTATTCTTGAATTTTACTCCACAAAGCAGTATCATGTTGATAATTTGGATATTTTTAAACTCTGGATAAATTTAAAGTCTTTAATATTTATCCTTGATTTCATTTGATTAATGCTTATATCATTGTCATCATCCTCATGCTTATATTGTGATGAAAGTCATCTTTTGCTTACGTACATAGATGAACTGTTGATTGGTATGATTATGACCAGGGATCATTCGGTATAATCATGACCCGTAATATTATAAATGATGTGGTAAAAGTCTTCATTGGCCCGTAGTGCATTGATGGACAATTGTTGATATGATTATGACTAGAGATTATTCGGTCTAATCATGACCATTAATGATTACATGATTATCCTTGGCCCGTAGTGCAGGGGTGATTCAATGATGTGGTTTATTTATTAAGTTGAGTTTCAGTGATAAAGTGGATGAAAAACTTTATAAATCATAGAAGATAGTAGATATCATGCTCTACTGGACTCTTCTAATGGATTGTTTGTTCCGCTGCAGTTAAACTTGATGTTTATTATATTTTATCAGTTTAACACTGTTAAAGGCTAATGATAATTTATTATGCATTATCTTAGTCATAATATTTCTTACTGGGCTAGGTGAGCTCACCCTTTTGCTTTCATTGTTCTCTTCAGGAAATGAGAACGTAGCTGGGACGAGTCGGGGAATGGAGTGATGGTCTAGGATAAGTGGCTATAGTAGTCATCATTATTCTATGAATTAGTATGATAATAATTGTAATGGGGACTCCATTGAGTGTGTATATTTTCTAGAAGACAATATTCGTGTTAAAACTATCAGCTATGTTTTGTCGTATTTTACACGACAGTTGTATAAAAGAAGTTTGTAGTTGTATTATGTACCATGTATTTGGCGACCCAAAATGGGTGATGTATACCTATTTTGGGGGCGTCACAAATATAACCCTTAGTCCAATACCTTATGAAATCATCTCTAATTAATCTCATTAAGAAATTAATTATGGCACTGAAGGCTTAAGTGTTATCACATACTTAATTCAATATAAATTGAATTATTAAAATTCCATGATATATATATATATGTACACAATTAATTATCAAACATACTCATTATTATTAATAATATTATTTACAAAATTTTCGGCTATTACATTCTCGCCCCTATAAAGATTTCATCCTCAAAATTAGTACAGGGTTACACGAATAACAGATGAGGATAGTCCCTATTCATCTTATTTTCTAACTCCCACGTAGCATCTTTGGTATTGTGGGTTTGCCAAACTACTTTTATAGAAGGTATAACTTTATTTCTTAATATTTGTTCTTTCCTATCTATTATCTTGAAATGAATCTCTTCATACGTTAGATTCTTCATTACTTGAATGGGCTCATAGAATATCACATGCTTATAATCGAGCTTGTATGGTCGTAACACGGAAACATGAAATATGTTGTGGATATGTTCCGATTACGGAGGTAAAGCTACCTTGAATGCCACTTCGCCCATTCGCTTCAACACTTCAAACGGTCCTATAAACCTCAGACTCAATTTTCCTCTCTTACTGAATCCTATCTTTTTTTCTAAGGAGAAACTTTCAAAAACATGAAACTCCCGACTTCAAAATCTCGGCTTTGACGGTGTAAATCTTTGTATTTCTTCTGTCGATCTTGAGCTGCTACTAATCTAGCTTTTATTTTCATCACCACATCTGCCATTTGTTAAACTAATTCCTATCCCAAAAGTCGTCATTCTCCGACCTCGTCCCAACATAACGGTGTTCTGCACATTCTTCTGTAGAGAGCATCGTACGGTGGCATACCGATACTCGCATGATAATTATTATTGTAAACAAATTCTACTAAGGGTAAGTGATCATCCCAATTCCGTTTGAAATCTATCACGCAAGCTCTGAGCATGTCTTCCAGGGTTTGTATTGTTCGCTCACTCTGTCTGTTGGTTTGAGGGTGATAAGCAGTACCTAGCCTCAACTTTGTTCCCATTCTTTCTTGCAATCTTTCCAAAAATTTGACATGAAGTGCGGATGTCGATCGGAGATAATTGACACTGGCACTCCATATCACGAAATGATTTCCTTTACGTATAAATTTGCTAACTGATTTAAATTGAATCAGATCTTTATTGGTAGAAAATGAGCTATCTTCGTCAGTCGATCCACAGTAACCCAAATTACATCAAAACCCTTCTATGTGGTTTGAAGTCCAACCACGAAGTCCATTGTAATGTGCTCCCATTTCCACTCCAGTATTTCTAACGGTTGAAGTAGACCACTCAGCTTCTGGTGCTCTGCTTTAACTCGTTGACACGTAAGACATCTACTAATACACTCTGCAACCTCTCGTTTCAGTTTGGGCAACCAAAAGTGTTGTCGAAGATCCCGATACATTTTCATGCCTCTTGGATGAACAGAATATGCCGAATTATGTGACTCGTGTAGGATCTCATCTCTTAATTCAGTTACAGTTGGCACCCATACTCGACCTTTGAATCTTAATATACCGTCCTTATCCATTATAAATTTTTCTTATTCATTTTCTGATATCCTTTTCTTTATCTTCTTGCACTATCCATCATTCTCTTACTATTCCTTTACTCTACCCAACAACGTCGGACGAGCTTCTATTACAAATAACTTTCCCTCGGATTTTCTAGGTTCCTTCACTTCTACTTCCATCCTCTCCATTTCTCATATAAGTTCTTCTTGAGCGGTCAATTTGAGCAAATTTTCCCTTCCTTTCCTACTCAACGCGTCGGCTACCACGTTTGCCTTTCTTGGGTGATAAAGAATTTCACAGTCATAGTCCTTGATTAATTCTAACCACCTCCTTTGCAGCATGTTCAACTCCTTTTGCGTGAAGATATATTTTAGACTCTTGTGGTATGTAAATATCTCACATTTCTCTCCATACAAATAACACCTCCAAATTTTTAGCACAAAACTACTGCCGCTAACTTCAATTCATGGGTAGGGTATCGTTTCTCGTAGTCTTTCAACTGTCATGACACATACGCAATGACCTTGTCGTGTTGCATTAGCACAAAACCAAGACCTCTATGCGACACATCACTATATACCACAAAACCTCCTGTACCATATGGTAATGACAATACAAGGGGCCTTGCTCAACCTCTTCTTTAATTCCCTGAAACTTTCATCGCACTTTTTTGTCTACACGAACTTCACTTTTTTCCTCGTTAGATTGGTCAACGGGGTTGCTATCTTAGAGAAATCTTGGATAAATCTTCGATAGTACCCGACTAACCCTAAGCAACTTATAACTTCTGTTGGCGTCTTCGGTAGCTCCCAATTACTTATTGCCTCCACCTTTGCAGGATCTACTAAAATTATATCCTTGTCTATCACGCACCCTAAAAATTGGACCTTTTCCATTCAAAACTCATCTCGGCACCTCTAACACCACCTTCAAATGTTCGGCTTGCTCTTCCTTGGTCTTTGAGTAAATCAAAACATCGTTAATAAAAACCACCACGAAATTATCCAAATATGGCTTAAAAACTCGATTCATCAAGTTCATGAATGTCGCTGGAGCATTAGTCAAACCAAATGACATCACCAAAAAATTGTAGTGTTCGTAATGGGTTCGAAATGCAGTCTTCGGTATGTCTTCCTTTCGTACCTTTAAGTGATGATATACCGCTCACAGATCTATCTTTGAAAAACACTTTTCTCCCTTTAATTATTCGAAAATGTCATCTATTCTCGGCAATGGATATCTATTCTTAATCGTTACTCTGTTCAACTCTCAATAGTCGATATAGAGCCTCATCGATCCATCCTTCTTCTTGACAAACAGCACTGGTGCTCCCCAAGGAGACACACTCGGCTGAATATAACCCTTATCTAGTAATTCATTCAATTGTATCATCAATTCCTTCATTTCTACCAGTGCCATACGATATGGAGTTTTCAAAATCGGTGCAGTCCCCGGTACTAAATCTATCACGAATTTGATTTCTCTGTCTAGCGGAAGGCCAGGCAGATCGTTTGGGAATACCTCTTGAAAATCTCTCACTATTGATATATCTTTCATTTCTACTCCTTTTTTCTGAGTATCTACGATATAGGCTAAATAATCTATACATATTTTTCTCAATAACTCCTTAGCCTGCATCATCGTAAGACAACACGATTGCCTTAGCGATGAGCTACCATAAAAAACTACCTTAGACCGATTCGGAGTCTGAAGGTTCACACTTTTCTTTTGACAATCAATTATCGCAACTTGGTTATATAACTAAACCATTCCTAATATTACATCGAATTCACCCAGCCTTATTTGGATTCAAGTCTACACTTAGTTTATATCCACTAATTTCTGCACAACAATTACAGTATACAAATTGTACGGGGATTACTTTCTTTTCGCAACTTTTATGTTCAAGGGATTTTCTAATCATTCTTGAGGTAAATTTAGTCGACTAGCAAAATCTTCATATACAAAGGAACAAGTAACACCCAAATTAAATAATATATAAGCACTTATATTATTAATTGGGATACTACTTGACACCACATCCTTCACAACTATTGCGTCTTGGTCCGTCATGTTAAATATCCTAGCAATCAATGTGACGTCCCTAAATCCGAGTACTTGAAACCCGTACTTAGTGCTCCACGAAAACATTCATTCAAACTACTTAATATATTAATTAAGTAAAAATATTATATCAAAGTTGTCTACTTCCCTAGTTTTGAGAACCTTTAAGTACTTCATTACATGATAAATAGTAAATTATGATAATACATAGTTACAGTTAGTACAAATACACTGTACGACCTATCCCTTCAGCTTTCCCTTTCCTTTGTCATTACTAAAACCTTCTGGTTGATCAAGCTTAGCTCAAAACATTTAAATCTAAAGCAAGAATGAGCATTTAATTGCCTAGCAAGTAATATAAAGTAATAAACATTAGCTGAAAAAATAAATGTTTTCTTTGAACTATACTTCTATAATGAACAATAGTTGTGAAGTAAACTGAAACAATACTGGTCAACATATCCAATTATTTACATTTTTGAAACTACGTACTGACTATGAATGCTGAGCGGCCAATAGACCATGAATTTTCATTTTAATTTTTTGAAAAGGTTTGTACATAAATTCATCTGCAAACCGTCATGACTTACGGACACGGAAGGTGATCAGCCCGTTATGCCCTGTATTGATCAACACTACATGTTAGAACGATTTTTACGTTCATCATATCCGCCTTTGGCACACAAAAGTTTCTCAATTTCGGGATCTTCATACTCAGTCTGGAGTCCGAGTCAAAACAATTCAGTTAGACGACAATAATATTCAATCATGTTCAATGACACATTTCAAACTATGTCTAGCCGAGTCAAATAGCTTAGACAACTTTTAATCATGTATGCATACCGAAATTCAATAAGTATGTATCAACACTTGTTCAAATACAACCATTATCCAAGTGAGGACACTTGCATAACCAAACTTAGCTCATAACAAATAAAATAAATCTTGATCATATATGGATCAATTGAAGACAGTAATAAGATACTGGTAAACAATGAACGAATCGATTGAATAAAACTAGATAAAGTAAAGATACTTGCATATACGAATAACAAAGATCAATATAGATGTAAATAATTAATAATAATTATTCATGAATATGCTTTGAAATTAATAATTGAAGTTTGATTGAAGTAAACTTGCATAAACATATACCTATTTGCACAAAATAAAAATAGTGCGTAAGGTTTAGATACTTGCACAATAAAAGAGTATAGAAACTTGCCTGGTTTGCTGCTTACTGCTACACAACTTAGTTCTATCTTTTATACAAAGACCTATCATTAATAAGATTATCCTTTCGATTAGAATAATACATCGTAACACATAATACTACTATTTGCAGTCTTCACATAGCTTAAACACATTATCACGTATTTATATCAGTCATTAGAACATATATAAACACTTATCAGGTCAAATTATATAAGTCTGGATTGATTTCGGTATCAATTCGGTGCCCTGATTGCGTTATCAGACCATTATCGAGTTTATTTTTAATTAAACTCTACTTAAAAGCTTCAATATTATTTAAGATAATTTAATTATCATTTAAAATATTTTTTGGAAGTTTATAATAATGTTTAAATAATTATTATCATTTATCATGATTTTTCAAATTTTAATATCATTTTTAAGTGATTTAATTATTAACTAATTCTATTATCATTAATATTTAAATAATTTAAAATATTAATGAAATACATGTCAAAAAATTAAAAGTTATTTATTATAACTTAAAACATTTTTAAAACATTAATATTACTTTCAAATGATTTTTAAAGTATTAAAATAATTTTTAAAGTATTAAAATAATTTTAAATAATTACCAATAATATTAAAAATATTAATTTATTTCATGTCAAAATATTTAAAGTTATTAAGTATAACTTAAAACATTTTTAAAACATTAATATTACCTTCAAATGATTTTTAAAGTATTAAAATCATTTTTAAATAATTAACATTAACATATTAATTTATTTCATGTCAAAATATTTAAAGTTATTTATTAGAACTTTAAATATTTTAAAACCTTTATATCATTTTTTAATGATTTTTAAAATATTAAAATTATTTTTTAATAATTTATTTAATATAATTATTAAACAAATTTATTATCATTAATATTAAATTATCAATGTACTTTATCTCAAAATATTAAAAGTCATTTATTATAACTTAAAATATTTTTAACACTTTAATATCATTTAAAATGATTTTTAATATATTAAAATCATTTTTAACTAATTTATTTAATATAATAATTAAATAAATTTAATATCATTAATATTTAAATAAAATAAAATATTAATGAAATTTATGTCAAAATATTAAAAGTTAATTTTTATAACTTAAAATAATTTTTAAAACTAATTTTTGATTTCTTTAATAATTATTATCTATTTTTTTCTATTTATTTAAATTAAATAAATAATTTTCATTAAAAGTGTCGCTAAAGAGTCTTCAGTGAAAATCTATCGCGATATGTGTTCTTCATGAACGAAGAACATCCTTGGTCAATGCCCTGGGGGGCTAGTTTGACCATTAATAATTTTGATTTGATGATGTTTCTGGGCATGAGAGTGTATCAATGGTGTTCTACTAATGTAATACTACAAGTCTATATCAATTTCTGGGTCTAACTATATCATATGAAGAAGATATAAGTAGTCAAAGTTGATGTCAGACATGTTCTGGAATTTTCAGAAAATGCAAATAGTTTGAGTGACAATATTAAGGCTTTAATAACTTGCATCCTAGGCATGATTTAAGTAATCCAGTGTCACACTTTTGTAGTATACATGTCAATGTTTAAAAGTGTTACACTTATCAAACTTAACAACATTACATAAGAAGGATCTAGCTTGATCAAAGTACGTACCAGAACTTGTTCTTGAATTTTCTGGAATTTCTAGAAATTTATATTTTCCAGTTGGTCAACCCATATTTGACCATTAACACTACACCAAAAATGGCCTCTAGTGAAGGACAAATCCTTCACAAGACATACTATATCACTCACAAGTGATTTATTACGAAGAAATATTTCCTTCGCACGATTGCTCGCATTAGACCTCCTCGCAATTGGGTATCCTTCGCTAAGTAGTAACTAAATGTTTTTTGTGAAGGATATATTGTGAATAACTTTTTTATTCACAAATTGTATTTGATAATGGAATATTGTTATTTAGTGAAAGATTGGTTTTCTTCACAAATAATATTTTAAGAAAGACTATTTGAAATTAGTGAATAACTTTATTCTCTCACAAATAATATATTATGAAGAACAAATTTATTTAACGAGAGAAAATTATCCTTCGCTATTTATAAATTGAGAATATTTCTTCAATTTAGTGAGAGAAAAATTCCTTTACAAATTATAAATTCGTAAATAAAAAAGTAATTGATAAATAATCAAAATTCATTGCAAATTATAATTAATTTTCAAATCAATGATTTCATATTTATTATTATTAATCTCTATAAGAAATAATAAATTTAATATTTTAAATAAATATAAATATCATATTTGTTTCAAACTAATACATAAAGAGCTAATAAAACCAATATTCTATATATAAATAGATAATGCTCGAGTCACCATAAGTACATAATTTGTTTTGAATCTTGGTCTCTCAAGGACCATAGTATCTACAATATTTATTAACTAACATACAACAAACTAGAAGGAATAAAGTGTTATGTTAGGTCCACTTCAACATCATTTTCTTCAAGGAAATCAATGTTGGACATGTAAACTCCATGCTGCAAGAGAAACACCAAAATTCAATGAAATGAGGAATAAGAAAAGAGGAAACTAGTAAACTTAAATTAAGAAAGAGAGAGATTAACCATTAACTTGACAAGCAATAATATTTTTGAGACATATTGGCTTGCCCATTTCATTCACACTAGTGTGTTTTCTTCCGGTGCTTAGAAGCTTTTTCAGTAGTGTTAACACCGGAGAGAAGAAACAGAAAAGAAACAACAAAAATATATAAACATGACCATGCCACTTGAATATTACTAAAAGCTAAACTATAAAGATCCAAAAAATTCTATATTAAGGTATATAAAAATCTCAATAGTTGGGAATTTTAATGAATATTGGATTTACTGCTCCAAAATTATAACTAATGGAAACATTACTAACAAATTATGTACAATATCAAGATTATGAATGAAATTAGTACCTGAGGAGAAACTACCACCACTTGAAGATGCTTGTTTCTGTGGGACTTCTCTCTTTGCCTCCTTGGCGTCATTTGGCAAAGAAGTCGCATGCCCTCTTTTAGCTGCACAAAGCAAAAATGTTACTACATCCATTCCACAAAAATATTCACATTTCGATTTTTACGAAGAAAGAGTTCCATTTTAAACTTTTTAAGTCAATTCACCAAAAATCCAAAATTTAAAAATAATGTTTATTAATTTGGTTTAGGGATATAATGAAACACATTGTAAACTATTTAATTTTTTAAAAAATTCCAATTGACACGTGACTAATCAAGGAGTACATATAAAGCGAAGAGAGGAGCTAATATAGATGAAGCATGAAAAATTATCAAATTAAACCAAAATACATCATATATGTACAATTGAATCTTATGAGCAAATTACACATTAAAGATCTGAAAAATAAAGATTTTACAAGAACAAGTATTAGGAAAATTCAATACTCTAAACATTATAAGGCACATTTCAAATTAACCATCATGTTTAAATCAAATAAGAAATAAATTCGGCAGATTAATAGTTGATAATCTAAAACAGGAGCACTGGAAACTCAAAAATAGGCATGATAGTTATAACTCATAGAAATATATACTTTTCATGTGGCACTAACAGATGCATATATTTACACATGTAAGACCCCAACTTTTATGAATAAAGAATAATTTTCTCGAATTATATTTTTGAATATTATGGTGTTGATTTGATATAATGTTATAGTTGTGGGTAATATTTACAAATTTTGCAAAGGTAAGCAAGTGGTTATATAATATTCGATTGGTGGGAAATATTCTTTACGTCGGGGAATATTAAATGCGGACGACACAATCATTAGTGGACCCTACGGAAGTATTATGCGTAGTTAGAAAGCGACAAATTATCTTTCTATAAAAATAATGGCGAGAGGTGTTCTGAATTAAAAGCTGTTGAACTACCCATTAGTAAAAGTACGATGTCTACGCATGGTTGCATAGTAGCACACGGTATTGATTATTGATGCTTACGTGAGAAGTCACTCAGTTATACTCAATTATTGCTACAGTAATTGCTGCATCATATCTCTTATATTATTGATTCAATTATTGTCACGATTATCATATATATAATATGTTATATTATTAAATCAATAATTGAGACGACAAGTTATAATATTAATGATTAATAATTGTTGAAAGATTAAATATGTGTTGATTAAAAATAAAATGATTTGTGGTAATATTTATTCAATCCTTGATGTATATAAAGAGTCTATTATGAGACGATTGTGGTAAATTTGGTTATTCTATGGGGGCCCATATGTCATCATCTAAGAGTCTCTTTCGTCAATAGTAATTACCTTTACCAGATGTCAAACCACTTGCCGTTTCGTATTACAAGCGTCGAACCAATTGTCGTTTCACATAACAGGCGTCGAACCAATTGTCGTTTCACATTATAGACGTCAAACCACTTGGTGTTTCACATTACAAGCGTCAAACCACTTGGTGTTTCACATTATAGGCGTCAAACCACTTTTTTTTTTTCACATCACCAGTCGTCAAGCCGATTGCCTTTTCACATTGCAAGTGCTAAGCTAGAAATCTTCTATAAATAGAGGCCTAGTTCTTCATTATTTTTCACGATTTCATTCAAGCTATAGAGAGATAAAGTATAGAAAGAATAAGAGAGAAAGAAGAAGAGTATTCTGTTACTACACAACTGCAGTATTCAATCTCCTACTAATGTAAGGGGTGCTATTTCTTTTTTATTTATGAAGAGAACTTCTGTTATTCCATTATTTATTATTCATTGGAATAACTTTTGTATATGCTGAGCTACCCTATACTTGGTGAAATTCTTACATTATTCTAGTCTTTATTATTACATTGGAATATCACATACATGCATTTCTACGCTTAACACAGGTTCCGGTCTTTATTATTACATTGGAATATCCATGCATGCGTTTTCATGGCACGACACAGTTCCATTCTTTATTATTACATTGGAATATCCTATCTGTGCTTTTTTACCGTGGGACTGGTTAGTTATTTATTATTTTGTTGGAATAACTTTTGCTGTGCGGTCTATCACATGCATGGTGATTTCTTTTGTTATTCCATTCTTTATTATACTCGGTTGGTTAAAACTTTGACTCTATACTCCATGAAATTAGTGGAATATCCTTAATATTTAGCGCTTCATCCAAAGATCTTTTCATGGAAATATTCTTCTGAGCATTCTTGAATTTTACTCTACAAAGCAATATCATGTTGACAGTTTGGACGTTATTGGTTCATGGATAAATTAATTCTTGAACTTGTTTTTATTGAATTCTTATATCATTGTCATCAACCTCATGTTTATATTTTATTGAAAGTCATCTGTGGCCTGTAGTGCATAGATGGACTTGGTATGATTATGATCAGGGATTATTCGATGTAATCATGACTGTATGTTATAAATGATGTGGTAAAAGTCCTCATTGTCCCGTAGTGCATTGATAGACAGTTGTTGGCATGATCATGACCATTATTGAATACACAAATATACTTGGCAGTAGTGCATGGATAATTATGGTCGTGATACTAAAGAATATCCTTGGCCAGTGCGCGGGGTGATTCGATGATGTGGATTATTTATTAAGTTGAGTCCCAAATGATAAAAGTGATGAAAACCTTTTAAATCATAAAGATAGTAGATTTTATTCTCTACTTGACTCTTTTAATGGATTGCTTGTTCCATTCATTGCGCAGCTTAAACTTGATGTTTGTTATATTATATCGCTTTAACAACTGTTTAAGGCTAATGATAATTTATTCGCATTATCTTAGTCATAATATTTCTTCTTTGGGCTAGTTGAGCTCACCCTTTCTTTCACTTTGTTCTCTTGAGAAATGAAAATATAAATTTGGGATGAGTCGGGAACGGAGTGATGGTCCTAGATGGTGCATTAGTAATCCTCACTATTACGTGATATAGTATGATAATAATTGTAATGAGGACTCCTTTTGAGTTTGTATACTCTCTAGTAGACAATATTTGTATTCAAACTCACGATTTATGTTTTGTCGTATTGTACCTATAATTGTATTATTAAGTTGTATTTGAATTACATACCATGTATCCGGCACTCAAGATGGGTGATGTATACCTAATTTTGGGGGCGTCATAGTTGGTATCAAAGCTTAGGGATATGATCCCTGGCTAAGATGTGAGAATAGTACTAGGAGGGGAGAGACGGGGAATTCCTTCGTTGGTATGACCTACCTAAGTTTATGTTGTATTTAATTGGTGGTCGAGAATTTAGGGATAATATGTTACATGTCAATTAACCTTTGTTTTGTGGCGATGTCAAAAAATGACATCCGAGAATGTTGAGAATAGCAATGGAGCACAAAGCGACCGTTGATTCACCACATATCAATAATCGGGATAATGTGCATCGAAGCGACAATCCTCATGCAAAACAACAACACCGACCAAAATGATGAATGATCAAATGTTCGGAGGCTTTATGCAATTCATGCAACAAGATGCGAGGCGAGCTCTCATCCCAAAATGTAGGTGGAAATACTGGAAACTCTCGGATGGTCACCGCTAAACAGTTCAAGGAGCTGGGACCACCGGAATTTATTGGAGAGCCAAAACCACTTAAGACGAAAGCATGGATAAAGCAGATTACCAAGATATTTGATGTCTTGGGATCCTCCGAGGAGCAAAAGGTTCCCTTTGCCGCCTTTATGTTGCGATGAGAGGTAGATTACTGGTGAGAATCAGTAAAGCGTACTCAACCTGCCGCACTGAAAATGTCTTGGGAGAAGTTCTAAGAACTATTCAATGACAAGTACTTTTCCGAAAGTATTCGTCACATTAAGGAGGTGGAGTTCATCAAGTTGGAACAGAATAACATGACCGTGTCGCTGTACAAAGCAAAGTTTGCCGAGTTATCCCGGTTTGTGTCCCACTTGGTGGATAATGAAGTAAGAATGACGCGGATATTTTTAAGAGGTTTGAAGCCGGAGATATGTCAACATCTTATTTCTCATAAACTGTGTTTGTATTCAGATGTTGTAAATAGGGCTCAGTTAGTGGAGTGCGATAACGAGTCAACGCAACCAAAAGAGAGCAGCCGGTAAAATGATAATACCAATGAGAGCAGTCATCGAAGCGGTGACGACAAGCGTAGAGGAAATCAACAAGCCAGAAGTGGTAACCACTTCGGTGGTAATCAGGGCCAAAACAATAAGAATGGGCATTTCAAGAAGAGGAGATTCAACAATGATGGAAAGACGTCATCACCAACACCTGTCGTTAAGGAAGGAGAACGATTTTATCATATGCTTCAAATCATGCGGAGGGAGGGCACATTAGTCCAAATCCGCGCGATGCCGTCCAAAGCATGTTATAATTGTGGAAGAGAAGGTCACTTAGCCCGATTTTGTCGTTCACAGAAGACAAGTTCAGCTAGGATGGAGGCACCAAAGGCCGTCCCAGAAAAGTCAAAACCGGTAGTGTAAGGGAGAGCGTTTGTTGTGACCTCCCAGAAAGCAAGGAACCCGAATGAGGTCATCACGCGTAAGCTTATCATAAACTCTAGCGAAGTCTATACTTTATTTGATACCGGTTCTACCCATTCTTTTATTTCTCCTACTTGCGCTCAATGATTAAATTTGACTCTGGAGAAATTATACTTTGACTTATCTGTGGAAACTCCGTTGGGAGAAACCTTCATTGCATCCATTGTTTATAAGTCTTGTTTGATTCAAATTGGTACCCTCACATTACCTGTCGATCTTATTTCATTGAAAATACTTGCATTTGACGTGATTCTAGGGATTGATTGGTTAACTACTCATCATGCAAAAATTGATTGTTTTCGTAAGGTTGTTAGCTTTCATATTCCTAACCAACCTATTATGCGAATTCAAGCGACCAAACCATTAAAATCAATCACGGTCATTTCAAGCCATAAAGCTATTCGTTTATTAAAAAACGGATGTCAAGCTTTCTTCGCTCATGTCACAGATTTAAACAAAAATACGTCAGTTTTGAACGATATTTCTATTGTTAATAAATTTCCTGACGTATTCCACGAAGAACTTCCCTTTACCCCAGGCGTGAAATTGAATTTTGTATCGACCTTGAACCTGGTACCAAACTGATTTCCAAAGCCCTATATCGAATGGCTCCTATTGAACTTTAGGAATTAAAGACCTAACTGCAGGAATTGTTAGACATTGGCTTTATTCGTCCTAGTATGTCTCCTTGGGGTGCTCCTGTTCTATTCGTGAAGAAGAAAGATGGGAGTATGTAACTTTATATTGATTATCGGGAGTTGAATCATGTCACCATCAAAAATAGGTACCCATTGCCACGTATTGATGACCTGTTTGACCAGTTGCAAGGAGCCAAATTCTTTTCAAAGATTGATCTTCATTCGGATATCACTAATTGAAGATTAGAGCCAGATGACATTCCAAAGGCGGCTTTAAACTCGGTATGGGCATTATGAATTCCTAGTCATGTCCTTTGGATTGACTAATGCTCCTATTTGCCTTTATGGATATGATGAACCAAGTATTCAAGGAATATTTGGATCACTTTGTGGTCGTCTTTATTGATGACATCCTTATTTATTCCAAAAGCCGTGAAGATCATGAGCAACACTTGAGGCTGACACTCCAAAAGCTTCGTGAATACAAGCTTTATGCCAAGTTGAAGAAATACGAGTTCTGGCTTGAGGAAGTAGCATTCCTTGGGCATGTAGTATCAAGTCATGGAATATCATTGACCGTGAAGATTAAAGCTATTCAAAGCTGGGAGCAACCTAAATTAGCGACCGAAGTACGTAGCTTTCTCGGTTTAGCTGGTTATTATCGGAGATTTGTGGAAGGATTTTCTCGAATCGCTACACCATTAACTCAGCTAACTCGGAAAGATACAAAGTTCGGTTGGAGTGAAGAATGTGAGAAGAGTTTTCAAGAACTCAAGAGGAGACTCATTTCATTTTGCTTACGACAATACCATCTGGCTCGGAGGGATTTGTCATCTACAGTGATGCTTCGGGCAAAGGGTTGGGATGTGTTCTCATGCAACATGGGAAAGTCATAGCCTATGCCTCGCGACAACTCAAATAATATGAGAGGAATTATCCTACTCATGATCTAGAGTTGGCAGCTGTTGTCTTTGCACTTAAAATTTGGAGGCATTACTTGTATGGGGAGAAGGTGGAGATCTTTACGGATCATAAAAGCCTCAAATATTTTTTCACTCAAAAGGAACTCAACATGTGACAATGACGTTGGCTTGAACTGTTGAAAGATTATGATCATACCATCCAATACCATCCTAGAAAAGCCAACGTGGTAGCTGACGCATTGAGTAGAAGATCATATGCAAGTACGGAGTGCGATATTGTAAATCCAAAGGCCCATTTTATGTGACTTGCAAAGGATGGAGATAGAGTTAAAGACTCCAGGACCCATGTGATGATGGAGAATATACGAGTAGAACCAACTTTAATCGATAAAGTTAAAGTTGCTCAAGCTACAGACCTGGAGCTGATGCGTATGAGGAAGAAAGTGCAAGAATGTGCTATGCGGAAAGAAAGAATCGATGAAGAAGGAATACTTCGAGTCAACTCCAGACTTTGTGTTCCTAACGACCATGATTTAAAGTATAAAATCATGATGGAGGCGCAAAACACACCGTTTGCAATCCATCCTGGGAGTACCAAAATGTATCATGATCTTCGTCATACATTTTGGTGGAGCAATATGAAGAGAGAGATAGCGCTGTTTATCTCAAGGTGTCTAACTTGTCAACGAGCTAAATCGGAGTATCAAGTACCAAAAGGTCCATTGCAACCACTTGAAATTCTAGAATGGAAGTGAGAGCACATTACCATGGATTTCGTTACCGGTCTTCCTAAAGTTTCTCAAGGCATAGATGCGATTTGGGTCATTGTTGATAGATTGACCAAGTCTGCTCATTTTTTTACCGATATGAGAAACTTATACACTTGAACGTCTTGCTCGTATGTATATAAATGAGATTGTAATACTGCATGGTATGCCGGTATCCATAGTTTCTGATCGAGACCCAAGATTCACTTCACGATTTTGGGTTAGTTTGCAAAAAGCTATGGGCACAAACTTATGATTTAGCTCTAAGATATCATCCTCGAATGACGGAGACGATCGGGAGAGGACTATTCAAACTCTTGAAGATCTATTAAGACTCTGTGTCCTTGATTTCAAGGGAAGTTGGGACAAGTTCTTACCATTGGTGGAGTTTTCCTCAACAACAGCTTATCAAGCAAGTATTGGCATGGCTCCATTCGAGCGTTGTATGGAAGAAAGTGTCGTTCTCCGGTATCTTTGGGATGAGGTGGGTGAAGCAACGTTGTTGGGACCGGAGTTGAGTACGTATGACTATGGAAAAGATTCAAAAGATCCTGACGTACGAAAAACCTCACAAGATCAACAAAAGAGTTATGCTGATCTTCATTGAAAGGATGTGGAATTCGATATAGGAGCTCATGTGTTGTTACGTGTTGCTCCATGGAAAGGAGTTACGAGATTTGGAAAGAGAGGAAAGCTCAATCCTCGATTCATCTACCCATTTTAATCCTCGATCGAGTAAGAACTGTGGCCTATAGACTCGCCTTACCGCCAAGTATGTCTCGTGTTCATAATGTTTTTCACATATATATCTATGTTGCGTAAATATGTGAAAGACCCGAACCACATTATTGAGTTAGAACCAGACGAGATAGAGGAAGATTTAACGTATGAAGAGTTACCTGTTAAAATCTTGGATAAGAAGGATCATGTTCTACGCTCCAAGGTTATACCTCAAGTCAAAGTTTTGTGGAGAAACCACGATGTAGAGGAAATGACTTGGGAGTTAGAATCTGAGATGAAGTCAAGGTATTCTCATCTCTTCGACATACCAGGTATGTACCCTAATTTTGAGGATGAAATTTCATAAGAAGGGGAATGTTGTAAGACCCCAACTTTTATGAATAAAGAATAATTTTCTCGAATTATATTTTTGAATATTATGGTGTTGATTTGAAATAATGTTATAGTTGTGGGTAATATTTACAAATTTTGCAAAGTAAGCAAATGGTTATATCATATTCGATTGGCCGGGAAATATTCTTTTTGTCAGGGAATATTCGTACGATGGCACAATCATTGGTGGACCCCACAACGGAAGTATTGTCGTAGTTAGAAAACGACAAAATTATCTTTCTATAAAAATAACGGCAAAGGTGTTACCGTTAAAATTGTTGAACTACCCATTAATAAAAAATGCGATGTCTACGCATTGGTTGCATAGTAGCACAGGTATTAATTATTGATGCTTTCGTGAGAAGTCACTCGGTTATACTCAATTATTACTACGATAATTCTTGCATCATATCTCTTATATTATTGATTCAATTATTGTCACAGTATCATATGTATAATATGTTATATTATTAAATTAATAATTTAGACGACAAGTTATAATATTAATGATTAATAATTGGTGAAAGATTAAATATGTGTTGATTAAAAATAAAATGATTTGTGGTAATATTTATTCAATCCTTGATGTATATAAAGAGTCTATTATGAAACGTTTGTGGTAAATTTGGTTATTCTATGGGGGCCCATATGTCATCATCTAAGAGTCTCTTTCGCCAATAGTAATTAACTTTACCAAACGTCAAACCACTTGTCGTTTCATATTACAGGCGTCGAACCAATTATCATTTCACATTACAGCGTCGAACCAATTGTCATTTCACATTACAGACGCCAAACCACTTGGTGATTCACATTACAGGCATCAAACCACTTGGTGTTTCACATTACAGGCGTCAAACCACTTTTCTTTTCACATCACCGATTAAGCCGCTTGCTTGCTTTTCACATTGCAAGTCTTAAGCTAGAAATCTTCTATAAATAGAGGCCTAGTTTTCATTATTTTTCACGAATTCATTCAAGCTATAGAGAGAAAAGTATAGAGAATAAGAGAGAAAGAAGAGTATTCTGTTACTACACAACTGCGAGATTCAATCTCCTACTAATGTAACGGGTGTTATTTCTTTTGTATTCATGAAGAGAACTTCATTATTCCATTATTTATTATTATGTTGGAATAAAGCAGTATCGTGGGCTACCGATACTTGGTGAAATTCTTCATTATTCAAGTCTTTATTATTACATTGGAATATCCATCGATCATGCGTTTCTGTGGGACAGTTCGATCTTTATTATTCATTGGAATATCCATGCATGCGTTTTCTGTGGGACACGGATTCCATTCTTTATTATTCTTTGTTGGAATATCATCGTATACAGACGCTTTTTCTGGGACTGGTTCCGTTATTTATTATTCTGTTGGAATAACCTGCATGTGCGATCTATCGCATGCATGGTGATTTCTTTTGTTATTCCATTCTTTATTATACTCAGTTGGTTAAAACTTTGACTTCTATACTCCATGAAATTAGTGGAATATCCTTGATATTTGCGTTTCATCCAAATATCTTTTCATGGAAATATTCTTCCGAGCATTCTTGAATTTTACTCTACAAAGCAATGATCATGTTGATAGATTTGACGTTATTGGTTCTGGATAAATTAATTCTTGAACTTGTTTTATTGAATTCTTATATCATTGTTATCATCCTCATGTTTATATTTTATTGAAAGTCATCATGTGGCACCGTAGTGCATAGATGGACTTGGTATGATTATGACCGAGGATTATTCTGGCGTAATCATCATGACCGTAATGTTACAAATGATGTGGTAAAAGTCCTAATTTGCCCGTAGTGCATTGATGGACGATTGTTGGCATGATCATGACCATTAATGAATACACAAATATTCTTGGCCGTAGTGGTATGGATAATTATAGTCGTGATACTAAAGAATATCCTTGGCAGTAGTCTGCGGGTGATTCGATGATGTGGATTATTTATTAAAATTTGAGTCCCAAATGATAAAAGTGATGAAAAACCTTTTAAATCATAAAAGATAGTAGATTTTATTCTCTACTTGACTCTTTTAATGGATTGCATGTTCAAACTGCGATTAAACTTGATGTTTGTTATATTGTATTAGTTTAACACTTTGTTTAAGGCTAATGATAATTTATTCGCATTATCTTAGTCATAATATTTCTTCTTGGGCTGAGTTAAGCTCACCCTTTCTTTCACTTTGTTCTCTTCATGAAATGAGAATATAAATTTGAGACGAGTCGTCAAGAGGAGCGGGTGATGGTCCTAGATGGTGCATTAGTAGTCCCTCACTATTCAGCAGATATAGTGTGATAATAATTGTAATGATGACTCCTTTTGAGTTTGTATACTCTCTAAGAGACAATATTTGTATTTAAACTCACAGTTTATTTTTTGTCGTATTGTACACGACAATTGTATTATTAAATTGTATTTAAATTCTGTACCATGTATCTGGCGACTCAAGATGAATGATGTATATCTAATTTTGGGGCGTCACAACACAAGTTAGGCATCACTTTTTTGGTTAAGCATATTCAAGTAGAAGTAATTTAATGTTTGTAATAAAAAATATTTTTAGTTGTGCTAGTGGCTGACAATCGTGCTACTTAATATTTTTAGTTGTGCTAGTGGCTGAGCATGGTTTTTGAATTTCTTCTAGAACACCACAGATTTTTATACCAAAAAGGTCCCATCATATCCAATCAAACCCAAACCCAAACCCAAACCCAAACCCAAAGTATTCCCAAACCCAAAGTATTCCCAAACCATTTCTAATTTCCTATTTTACTAATCCATCAAGTTGAAAATTCACGAGTAATGGTTTGCAGGCAGTGGCAAATTTGGAGAACTTATGATTCACGAGTAATATTATATCTCTGCCTAAAAAAATAACATCTATATATAACACTCTATATATATATCATGCACATTGAATATGTTTTAGTTGAAATATACATGTCACACAAATTTGTGTTTCAATCAATCTGGACCATCTGGCCAATCTTTTCCTCTAAAGTCATTTGGCTCATTAGGTCCTTTATTCGAATATTTACGGACTGTTTGGGGTCTTTGTATTTAATGTATTCTGTTTTTACCTTGGCAGCACAGAAACACAAAACTAGAATCCCCATCAATAATACAGAACTTTTCGCCATATTTTTCTGTCCCCAAATTTTGTTCACCTGATCACTTAAATAGCAAGATAGGATAACATTAAAATTCTGGTAGACCTTCAATGGCAATCATTTATTTTAAACACCACAATATTTACTAAATCATAAAAAAAACAAGAAAGCTGCTCAAAAGTTTAAATATGCAAACTAAAGATCTGGGCATCCCAAAAGTCATAATAATTTGATGGTGAACTCAAATCAGCATTCAGACATCAATCAATAACAATGCAATTTTAAACTGTAGATTTAGTATCTTATATTCCAAATGTATGAGTTGAACTCCAAAACTTCATGTGTATGTAACCAGTTAAACAAGATTAAAAAAAATTGTTAAAAATATTAACATTACAGAGCCACACTGAGATTGTAGAAGCTTAATGATGTATTACCGAGAGAACAATCACCTATATTCAACTTCGCGTAAAAAAAGTAGGGGAGAACATAAGTTACACAATCCATCACATATTCTATAATCTAATGATTCAATCAAAGCTTATGTTCCTCAATTCAATATAACTTCACAGAAAATACTCTTAATTCTTACTTTAAACCAAAAAAACGAGATTAGGGGTTTAAGGATATTAGGTATGAAAATGAAGAAGAACAAGAAAAGATTACTCACAAATTGGGAGGGATGACCGAGCTGCTTAAAGATTATCGTCGATTGAAAGTATTAGATCCGTCTTAGACCTTTTCAATTGGCGCGATTATTTTCTTCTCGATCGTTCGAATTTTCCTTTAGTACTAAAGTAAGATCCACAAGATGACGATAATAACATAGCTAATTGAGAAGCAAACTAGGGAGTTCATGCTTGCGATTGAGAAGAGATGGGCTTTGGGATGAGAATAAAGAAGCAAAATCAGGAGTTATGGTTGCAATTCAGAAGATGGGTCTTTGGGGACCCTTTTATTTGTTCAAGGCTAATTTAGTCTTATTTTTTATTTTGTTTTATTTTTTGATATAGTAGGATGGAAAATAAAAAAAATGAGAAGGACTATAAATATCCATCTCTAATCCGTCTCCAAAATGCATTTAAAAATATTTAAAAAATAATAAATTTTTGAGACAACTATATCTGTCTCTAATTCTATTTCTAAAATAATGAGGGAATTGATACAATATTTTACAATTTAAATATTAATTTACAATATTTTATAAAAATTTTATTATCAATTTAAAATATTTTAAAATTTAAATTATATATTATAACTTAATATTTTAATTAATACAATTAATATTGTAAATTACTTAAAAATTATTATTAACGAACAAACTCAAACTTAACTCTTTTTGTAGAACATATGAGTTTTTTTTTTGGCATTTGTACTCTATTCCACAAAAGAGCGTCACTATCTTCTTCTTTTTTTCTATTTCTTTTGTCATGATCAATGTATGAAATTTTAAAATTTAACGTATTAATGTAAATTTATTTATTTTATAGTTATATTAAAATAAATAGGTGATATTATACATTACTTAAAAAGTGTTATTAAAAGTAAATTTACTACTGTAAAAAATTTAATGTATTTATATTACAATTTATATTCACCACAATTAATTATAAAAAAAGTATTTAGAACAAAACAGCAACCAATTTTATCTCTTGTAAAAAACTTCTGAACAATAATATATAGTGAGTAATAATTTCTTCACTAATAGATTTCTTCCTCGCAAAATTTCATCATAAATTGGCGCCAAAAAATACTTCTATCTCAATTTTGTGAGAAAAAAATATAAATTGTAAATGATGTTTCTCTCGCTAATAACTATATTTTTTTCCTTCACTGTTCATTCGCTAGAAAACTCATTTGAAGGAATAAATTCCTTCACAAAATTTCCTTCGCTATATCCCTAATTTCTTGTAGTGTAATAACTTTGATTCTAGTTATGATCTAGGTGTTCTAGTGTCATAATTTAGCAGTCCATATGTCAGAGTATAAAAGTTATACACTTACATGGCTTAACAACTTAACAACTGAGAGATCTAAGCTCTCCAAAACCTTGTTAGATAACTTTCTGGGTTTTCTGGGTTTTCCAGAATTCCTTTTCATGACTAGTCAACCATGTTTGACAATTAATAACTGTTGACTTGTTAATATTCTAACCTTGTTGTTTTGACGATGACTTGAGTTTTTGTACTAAATTGTTTATTGTAAAATTTCAAAAAATTGATAAAAGGATCATTGATGATTTGATCAAAGATTTTGAAAACATTTGTGTCCTAAGATTTTATGTAAGCTCATTGCAAATATTTGATTTTTCAATTTAAGGCTTTAGGACATTTTATGTGTAGTTAATAGAATAAGTATTTTATGCATGCTTAAAATTGAGAAATTGAATTATTAACTGATAACCGAGATTAATTGATAAAGTGGTTAGTATATACTGCCGTATGTGAGTATATTATTTTGGAAGAGTTCAAATGTGGCTATTACTCTATTTTTTTAAGATTGTCCTAATTCTATAAGTTTGTATGCAACACGTGTGATGTGGTTTAATGATATTAGAGTTGTAGTAATTGTGCATCTTGGAAGTTGTTTGTGACAGCCGAGTCATGATTGTATGTGTCTCGGAACTCATATATTATGATTATCTTGAAAAGTTGTTTTGATTCACACTTGCCATTATTTACGAAACTAATATTCCTAAAATTATTTATTCCAAAAGCAGTGTTATCCTCCTTGACACTTATTACGAAATTGTTATATTTTCTATATTGAAAAGGCAGTGTGATTTATGGCGGCAACTTTTAATTAAGAGTCATGATTGCATTAGAAGATTTGATATTAAAGAAGTCAAACAAATAAATCTGACTGGAGATATACAGGATTTTGTGTTATCTGATTATATTTTTATCCGTTTGTTTTGTTCCTAACGGAAATAATTTTTGATAACGGAACTTAGTTGTTTGGAGTGCAACGGTAATATTGTTTTGGATATAAAAACCAATTGAGATATCAGTTTGAAAAAAACAACACACGAATTAATTTTGCACTATCATACTTGAAAAATTATTCTATTATTTTTATTATTTTTACTCTGATTCTTCACGTCAATTATATTCATACTACTTTCCAGCAAATTTTAGTGAGCTCTAAATTTGTGATATCTTTTTACTCTTTGATCATTGCATACATTAGTTAAACCTTGCATTGTTAAATTGTTTATTTACTTTGATCATTAGACCTCTATATTTGTAATATTTTTATTTAGACTAAGTGTTATCTAAAGGTATTTAATCCGGGTGGATTAAGATTTGTTTACAAACAAGTTCAAGGAAGCATATGTGCTTAAGGAGTGCATTGGTGCACAAGGAGCAAAAATGCTCAAGTGAATTTTTGCAATTCAAGATTTGAAAGAATTTGTTTTGTAAAAAGAGTCGATTTAAAGAAATAAAGTGAGTCTCCAATAGTAGTTTGTATTGGACGTGGACTAGGCTATTCTTATAGAGGATAATAGTTAAACCACGTAAAAAAGCTTGTTGTTCATTTTATTAATTGCTTTACTTTAATTTCCCATAAAAGTTATTTAATTATATTGATAATTAAAATTCATATATTTCCTTTATCTTAAGAAAATTTATTAATCCCAAGTATTTTCACAAAGTTATAAATTCAGCAAGTTATTTTCATTAAACAATAAAATCAAAAGTCTCAATCCAGTAGGCCGTATTTATTCAGCAAGCTGCATTCATTAATATAGTAGGCTAAATTCAGTAGTTTGGTTTAAATTTTGAAAAATTGGTCATAGTTTGTTCCCACACTTATTCAACCCCCCTTTTAAGTGGGCCTTATCTGAATTTCATTTGGTATCAAAGCTTGGCTCTACTTATCTTGGTCTTAAATGTGACTTGTAGGGAAAGATTCTAACATGACAAAGTTCGGGAATAACAATCAAGAAGGTCAATCAATTAATAGACATTGTAATGTGTTATTATAGTATTGTAATGTGTTGAACGAACATGGTGTTAATACCTAACGAATTTATTATCGTTTAGGAATATGATTTGATTACATGGTTAGACATTGAAACCATACGTGATGTAGTGTTGATTATGACTAATCATGTCATGTTAACATATGTATATAGGATAATTGTGATTTGGATTATAACGGTTTAATCTACGTGCAAGGCAAGTTCTCAAACTCCATACTCTCGTTGAGTTAGTTGTGTTTATACAAGTTTTCTAATCCTAAAGCTTCGTTATACAAATTTCATATGCTATACTTTATTGAGTAAAGTATTTCCATTAAGCAACTTAATTGTATCCAGTTATTCATAATGATACAAGCTTCCCATCTCCACACTTTCGTTGAGATAGTTATTATGATTATGCAAATTTTTCCTAACTCTAAACTTGTTATATTAGCATGCAAGTATCGTTATTCTATTGAAATCAGTTTATTGTTCAAGTTATTATTTGTTGTGCATACTTAATAATAAATTAGAAAATATAACCTTAGCTTAATATTGTTCAAAGCAAGGTATGATATATTATTCAATTGTTATGCTATTAGAATTATTCCTAAAGCATGAACTTAGAACGAAATGTTTATTCAGTCAAGATTATTCAATAACATAGTGTTATTATCTTTTATTCAACTAATCCTTAGTTGATGTCCGTTAAATTCAAATTGCCTTGAAGTGTATCCAAACCAAACTATCTTTGAAGCGACTTGTACTCAAAATACTGAGATGAACAACCCTATTTATAGGGGTTACACTTAGTTTTGTACTTTCGTCCTGAAATGTTTGTATACAATACATGTACGAAGGGTTGATCCCCCTAAGTAACTTAAAGTCATTATGGTCGTATGACCGTAAAAGTTTAAGTTGAAAGATTACTTATAACTGTGGACAAGGTTCGTGGTCATTAGACCCTTAGTGAATGTTTAAAATACTAATAGAACTCATTGTTCAGTTCTATTGAGCCCCTAAATGAGAAAGGAATATTAAAATGTTAATAGGACTTATTATTTAGTTCTATTGAGCCCCTGAATGGGCAAGGAATGTTTAAGATGTTAATAGAACCTATTGTTCAGTTCTATTGAGCCTCTGAATGGGCAGAGAATGTAAAAGTTATTCATTGTTATTTCAAGTGAGCCTTGTTTGCTCATTCTTGCATATAAAATCCTTACAGCTAAAGATGGAAAGGGTGACGTACCTAGCACCAGTAAAGGAAAGGGAAAGATGAACAAGTACTGAAGACTTGTAATAGTTTTTATAGTTTTATTATCAGACTTTGATTTAAAGATTGTAATGGAGTTTATTTTAAAATTTTCGCATGAATGTTTGTTTGTAAAGGTTAGATAACATGGGAGATATTATTTTATGTAATTCCTGTATGGGCAGGTTTATTATTCAATTTTATTTATGATTGGGTAGTTATAAATGAATGTTTTGATTACGTGGACACCAAATCTTGAGGTAATGAAGTACCGAGATTTGGGGGTGTCACAAGTTGGTATCAAAGATTTAGGTTATGAACCTTAGGTGGGGGAAAAAGCCTTATGAAGTAACCTTTGAAAAGATAGTGGAGATAACTTTTATCGAGTTTTAAGGAAGAAGTAATAAAACACTTATGTGCTTATGTGTTTATAACTTATGTGCTCACGAGTGTCGAGTAGAATGATTAATAACTAAAACTTTAAAAAAAATTTGTCAGGATGACTAATGTCGGAGAATCCAGTCAGGCTAGGGAGGAGGGACCTCAAATGCCTATAGAGGAGGAGCCTCGCAACATTCAGTTGTTTGGGGAACAACTACGCCACGGAGTCACCCAGCTTGGTCACAAAGTGGTTGAAGATGAGGATGATGATGTGGAGACGGATGAGGAGGATCCCGTGGAGTTGCCACAGAGGATGAGGATAACGAGGACGAGGAGGAAGAGACTCCACTAACCTCGATGGTCATTTCATATGTATGATGAAGTCTACGACCGTGTAACGTGGAACTTCGTGACACGGGCCGAGGAGTTGCGTTATATAGTAGTGAACAATGATCGCAATAATACGTAAGGACGACGATATCTAGGATCGAGATGAACGTCTAACTAATACTGAATAGAAGTTGATGCAGACTGAAGGAGAGAAGGAACAACTGATCGAGATGGTCGTGGAACTGAAGAACAAGCTGAAGGAAGAAGCTACCAAGAGGGCGAGAGCTGAAGACACATACGAGGAAGCTTATCAACGAACTGGAAGAGCAGTAAGGGGCACACAAGCAAAGAGGATGAAGATGGAAGAGATGGATAAAGTATTCAATATCGTGATCAATCGAGCTCAAGATCGGGTCATGGGTTATCCAATTCAGTTCGAAACTCTGTCATCATATGTGTTAGATCGCCGAACAATGTTCCGAGTTATGGAAGAAGAGCGTCAAAAGGCTACGGAGTATCTTAATAGATCATCGTAGCAAATGTGTCTATTTTGCAATTAATAAGTGTTAAATAATGTAAAATCCACAGTGTTAAGTAACCATGGATATGCTAATAATGATGTTGTCCTCGTAACTTTTTAGTTCGGAAAGGAATGTAAATAGCAAAGATGCTATTGTTTTTATATTTTCGAAGAGGTGATGAATAAATAAAAGATATTATTTTATTCAAAAGTGTTATGTGGTTATTTCTTTTATGGAGGCAAGTTAATACTTAAAGAAGTTGGGTAATAGTCTAATAGATGTTTTTTTAATGTAAAATGCCTCCCGTGACGTGAACCACCCCGGCCGAGAACCAATGCGAGAACTAATAATAACGACGCTGAGGATAATTCCGTCCAACAACTAGTGACATTACTAATAGAGCGCGTTAGTAATCAACCTCAAAACCAAGGCACAACGTTTAAGGATTTCAAGGCGGTTGGACCACCAATTCAGGTCAACGAATCCTACGAGGCACGCACTGGATTATGGAAATAGAGAAAGTATTTGAAGTCGCTAGGTAGTGGATGAACAAAGAGATCGCTTTTGCAACATTTATGTTGAAAGCAGGAGCTAGTTATTGGTGGCAAACCAATAAAACCCGGGAAGGACCGGGGGTGATGACCTGGGATAGGTTTAAGGAGTTATTCTTCGAGACCTACTTCCCAGAGAGTTCGAAGAGTCAGTTAGAGGTTTAGTTTTTGGAACTGAAGCAGGGAGCGATGACAGTGTCTGAGTATGCCGTGAAATTCAATGAATTGGCGAGGTTTACGCCATATCAAGTCAGCACAGACGAGTGTAAGGCAAAGAGGTTCGAACAGGGACTAAAGCTCGGTCAGACAAAGAGGGTTTCCCTATTCCATTGAAGAAGTTTACAAAGATGATGGAGAAGGTCAGACTCGGCCAAGGTGGAGGCGAGGCAGTGACAAAATTCAATCAAGAGCAGAAGAAGAAGAAGAAGAAGAATGAGGTGGAAGTGATGCATGGTAGCGGAGGCAATGGAAATGGCAACATCAACAACTTGAAGAGGAAGTGGAACGGAAACGGGGGTACTGGAAACTAGCAGAGTAACCAACAGTTTAGGAAGTTTGAAGCATGTGCTACATGCGGGAGGTTTCATAAGGGTGTGTGCTTGATGGGGAAACGTGCATGTTTCAACTGTGGCCATGAGGGTCACATCGCCTAAAATTGCACCCAACCCAAAAAGAATGTCTGTTTCACATGTGGATCCAAGGATCATTTTGCTCGTGAATGCCCTCAGAAGAAGGTTGGAGAAACAGTAAGAAGTAACAGAGGCAGTAGTGGAGGTACTTGGGCCATAGCTGGACCTACAACGTCAAACAAACCCACAGCCAAAACTTTTAACATGACTATGCAAGATGCTGTGCAATCAAAAGATGTGGTGTCAGGTATTATCCCAATCAACAATATTAATGCTTATGTATTATTTGATTCTAAAAGCTACTTGTTCGCTTATATATGATGAATTTGCTAAGAGGTTAGAATTGCTTGCAGAGAAGAATTGAATTTCCTTTGAACATAGAAATTATGAATAGGGAGGTGATTCCTATTAGGTTCATATACAAGAACCGTAGAGTGAACATTAAAGGAATATCCCGATGGTAGATTTAATTCGATTAGACTCTGTGGAATTTGATGTAATTATGGGAATGGATTGGGTCGCTCAAATATGGAGCAAGAATTGATTGTCACAAGAAGTGTAAAACCTTATGACCACTAAAGGTAGTTTTCATGGTAGCAAATCGCTTGCACAAATGAAATGTCCGACGATTATGCAGCGAAGTTGTTAAGTAAAGGTCAGATGGGTTATTTGGCTTACATAGCCGATACTCGTAAGAAGGGTGTGTGAAACTAGAGGAGATACCAAAGGGTTAGAGAATTCAGAGATGTATTTTCGAAGATTTGCCACTTCTTCGACTTTGATAGAGATTGAGTTCAGAATCGACTTAGCGCCAGGAACTGCATTGATATCGAAGGCCCCGTACAGAATGGCTCCGGTAGAAATAAAGGAACTGATGGTGCAACTGCAAGAACTGCTGGACAAGAAGTATATTCAACCAAGCGTATCATCGTGGGGAGCACTGGTATTATTCATGAAAAAGAAGGATGGATCAATGCGCATTTGCATTGATTATAGAGAGTTAAACAAAGTCACCATTAAGAATAGGTATCCGTTGCCTAGAATAGATGACTTGTTTGATCAGTTGAAGGGTGCTATGTATTTCTCGAAAATTGATTTGAGAAGTGGGTATCACCAATTGAAGGTAAGAAAGGATGATATACCTAGAACGACATTCAGAACTCGGTACGGATATTACGAGTTTCTGGTGATGTCTTTTGGTTTAACAAATGCCCCTGCTGCGTTCATGGATTTGATGAATATGGTATTTAAACCATTCTTAGACAAGTTCATAGTGGTGTTTATCGATGACATTCTAGTGTATTCCAAAACTCAAGAAGAACACGTGGAACATTTACGTCTGACATTGGAGACACTAAGAAAGGAAAAATTGTACGCGAAGTTCTCTAAGTGTGAATTTTGGCTCGATCGCAGTACAATTTTTTTAGGTCATGTGATTGACAAAGATGGGATTTCAAAGGGATCCATCGAAAGTGGAAGTCAGAATCAATTGGTAACAACCAAGGACACCTTCTGGAGGTGAGGAGTTTCTTAGATCGGCCTGTTATTATAGAAGATTTATGCAAGATTTTTCCAAGATAGCTACTCCGTTAACAAATTTGACACGGAAAGCTGTGAAATTCATTTGGACGGAGAAGTGTGAAGAGAGCTTCCAAGATTTGAAGAAGAAGCTAAGTATGGCACCTGTGTTAACCCTGCCGGATAATACAGGAAATTTTGTGGTGTAAAGTGATGCCTCACACAAAGGATTGGGTTGTGTTCTTATGCAAAACGACAAAGTTATTGCCTATGCATCAAGACAACTGAAGGATTATGAGACAGGTTATCCGACTCATGATTTAGAATTGGCTGTAGTGGTATTTGCTCTCAAGATATGGAGACACTATCTGTATGGAGAGAAATATGAGATCTACACAGACCACAAAAGTCTAAAGTATATTTTCACTTAGAAGGACCTGAACATGCGTCAGAGAAGATGGATGGAATTGATAAATGATTACGATTGTGAGATCTTTTATCATCCGGGCAAAGCAAATGTGGTTGCAGATGCGTTGAGCAGGAAAGGTCGGGAGAAGTTATTGCTGATAACAACTCAGGAAGAGCTCATTTCAGCAATGACAAAGTTAGAGATGGAAATCAAATTTCAACAGGAATTCGACGAACGACTATTTCAGTTAGAAGCAGGTCCAACTTTACTGGACAAGGTGAAAACGCCGCCATTAAGAGATGAAGAATGTGGAAAGATAAAAGAGAATATGGGTGATGGTAGCAATACGAAATACAAGGTCGATACCGAAGGATTACTACGGTACGAGGGAAGCTGGGTTCCAGGAACACCAGAACTGAAAGACGAAATCTTGATCGAAGTTCATACCTCAAGATATTCGATTCATCCAGGAAGCACGAAGATGTATCAAGATTTACACTGACATTTTTGGTGGCCGAATATGAAAAGGGATGTTGCAGAATGCTTGGCTAAATGTTTGACATGTCAAAGAGTAAAAGCCGAACATCAAAGACCCAGCGGAACCGTTGGAAATACCGGAATGGAAGTGGGAACATATCACGATGGATTTTGTGGTGGGTCTTCCAACTACTCAGAGAGGATGCGATGCAATTTCAAAGGATGATAGTGATGATCGATTTAAATCGCCAAGACTTTTACCAATAAAGATTAGGTTCAATCTTGATCAATTGGCAAGATTGTACATCAAAGAGATCGTTTCGAGACATGGAGTGCCAGTGTCAATTGTGTTCGATAGAGACCCGTGATTCACGTCAAACTTCTGGAAGAGACTACAAGAATGCATGGGAAATCAATTGCGAACGAGTACGGTTTATCATCCACAAACAGATGGCCAAAGCGAACGAACGATCCAGACATTGGAAGATATGCTTAGAGCATGCATCATGGATTTCAAAGGAAGCTGGGAAGAACAATTATCGTTGGTGGAATTTGCCTACAATAATAGTTATCACGCGAGTATCGGCATGCCGCCTTATGAAGCGTTATACGGCAGAAAGTGCAGAACTCCATTGTGCTGGGATGAAGTTGGTGAACGTCAACTGCTAGGACCAGAACTAGTGCAACAAACTGCTGAGGTTATCAAACTTATCAGGACAAGATTGGCTGCAGCTCAAGACCGACAGAAGAAGTATGTTGATCAACACAGGCAAGATCGTGCATTTGACGTAGGAAGCTATGTATTCCTAAAAGTTTCTCCTTGGAAAGGGAAAAATCGTTTTGGTAAAAAGGGAAAACTAAGCCCGAGGTTTATTGGACCCTTTGAAGTGCTGCGAAAAGTGGGAGAGGTAGCTCTATCTCCAGAGTTGGAAAACATTCACAATATTTTTCATATTTTGGTGTTACAACCATATAAACCCGATTACAATCACGTGATCGAGAAAGTACGAACTGTTCTTGCCGAGAAAGATTTGTCTTATGAAGAGGTTCTATCCGGATAGCCGAAGCGAGAAAGAACAAGTGCTCAGGAATAAAGTGATACCTTCTGTGAAGGGGATATGGAGAAACCACAATGCTGAAGAAGCAACGTGGGAACTCGAAGAGAAAATGATGAAAGAGTACCCTGAGTTATTTGTTTAATCTGTGTCTTCAATTCTGGGGACAAAATCTTTGTAAGTAGGGAAGAATATAACGAATGCGTTGTTTGAGTTGTGATTCTGAGAACAGAATCCTTTTAAGAGGGGAATGATGTAACATTCCAGATTTTTAAGTGTAAGTTATAAATATTTATTGGATGTGTTTATTATTGAATAAGTAATTGTTCAAATTTGATTGAGTTTATTTAGTTAATTATTTATTTATTAAATAATTAATGTGATTAGTTAATTATTTATTTGTTAAATAATTAATGTGTTATGTGGATTGAGTTATGTGATTAAGTAATTTATTTAATTGTTATTAAATAAAGTGTGACAAATAACTAAGTTATAAATAGTTATTAAAATAAATTAAAGTAAATTTTAATTTAGTTTTGCCAAACAAGGTTTAAGTATTAATCCTTTAATTTTAAATGGTTTGCCAAACAAAGCATTATGGCTTTTGGATTTCTTTTGAATTTAAATTATTAATTAAATAAATAAAATATATATAATATATATTATTTTGGGTAACTGCTAAATTAATACGATCATTAGTTGAAGTCGGTTTTATTGAATTAAAAAGGCGAAGGTTGGTATTTTTAGTATAATGTATATTGCCATTTGGCTTACCTTAGAGTTGTCTCGCTAAAAAAAGAAAAAGAGAGTTCTCGGAGTTAAGACGTAAAAAAATACGTAGTTCTTCAAGCTTTTCTAAGGGTTTAACAAGTATTCTTATCAACAAAATGGTCGGTGTTTATAACCTTAAATTATGTTTATGTAACCATATATGCTTTTACGCCATATATTTATTGTGAATTTGATAGTCTGTGTTCTTCTACTTCACTGTGTATAAGTTTTTACAAAATTCTTGTAAACTATGTTTTGGTAATTGTTATACTAGCATATATTGATAGGTGATTGTATGTTTAACATGTATATAAGATTTTATTCTAATTACTTGTTAAAGAAAGAGGAACTTGGTTTTACAGTGAAAAACATGTATGAACGTATGTTTGCAAAATAACAAAATTGGTATGTGGTTATACAAATTGTGAACTAATACGCGAATTTAACTTTGTATATGTAAATTGGAATATATGTTTGTATGATAGTATTTCAAAAGTATTAAGTTGGTTATATTTCTTGATTTACGTTCACTGGATTCTAGATATCAAGATATCAACAATGGAGTTTTAAAAGTTTGGTTTTAAAGGAAAACAGTGTTTCCAAAGAATTAGTTCTCTGATATTGTTGTTTAGTTGTGTAAAATTCGTACACAAATGCTTCATAAATTTTGTGTGTAATTTTCGTGAAGTTATATATGCTATTGGATGTCAATGGATGTTAAATGTTAGATAGTAGCTTTGCTCTATTTTCTGGTTTGGTTCTGTGAGTTTCGGCGCCTCAACAGAAAAAATTTACGCCCAAAGATCAAGTTTCGCTTAGCGCTAAAAAAGTCGCGCTTGACCAGACTTCATGCCCATATTAATAAGTCAATGAGCGCCGGATTTCAAATAATAGCCGAACGAGTCCTCAGATAAGTCTCGTCTTGGGAAATATGTCACATAGCAAATACGCTCCACAATTCAAACCAGTAGCGTCATGGGCGCCACTTAGTAGAATGTTGAAATGACTTACGTGTTTGCATGTAAGTCTCCGAATTTTGATAATAATACTATAAGACCAAATAAATTATGTTATTATAGTATTGTAATGTGTTGAACGAACATGGTGTTAATACCTAACGAATTTATTATCGTTTAGGAATATGATTTAATTACATGGTTAGACATTGAAACCATACGTGATGTAGTGTTGATTATGACTAATCATGTCATGTTAACATATGTATATAGGATAATTGTGATTTGGATTATAACGGTTTAATCTACGCGCAAGGCAAGTTCTCTAACTCCATACTCTCATTGAGTTAGTTGTGTTTATACAAGTTTTCTAATCCTAAAGCTTCGTTATGCAAATTTCATATGCTATACTTTATTGAGTAAAGTATTTCCATTAAGCAACTTAATTGTATCCAGTTATTCATGATGATACAAGCTTCCCATCTCCACACTTTCGTTGAGATAGTTATTATGATTATGCAAGTTTTTCCTAACTCTAAACTTGTTATATTAGCATGCAAGTATCGTTATTCTATTGAAATCAGTTTCTTGTTCAAGTTATTATTTGTCGTGCATGTTTAATAATAAATTTGAAAATATAACCTTAGCTTAATATTGTTCAAAGCAAGGTATGATAGATTATTCAATTGTTATGCTATTAGAATTATTCCTAAAGCATGAACTTAGAACAAAATGTTTATTCAGTCAAGATTATTCAATAACATAGTGTTATTATCTTTTATTCAACTAATCCTTAGTTGATGTCCATTAAATTCCAAATTGCCTTGAAGTGTATCCAAACCAAACTATCTTTGGGGCGGACTTGTACTCAAAATACTGAGATGAACAATCCTATTTATAGGGGTTACGCTTAGTTTTGTACTTTGCACTGAAATGTTTGTATACAATACATGTACGAAGGGTTGATCCCCCTAAGTACCTTAAAGTCATTATGGTCGTATGCCCGTAAAAGTTTAAGTTGAAAGATTACTTATAACTGTGGACAAGGTTCGTAGTCATTAGACCCTCAGTGAATGTTTAAAATATTAATAGAACTCATTGTTCAGTTCTATTGAGCCCCTGAATGGGAAAGGAATGTTAAGATATTAATAGGACTTATTATTTAGTTATATTGAGCCCCTGAATGGGCAAGGAATGTTTAAGATGTTCATAGAACCTATTGTTCAGTTCTATTGAGCCTCTGAATGGGCAGAGAATGTAAAAGTTATTCATTGTTATTTCAAGTGAGCTTGTTTGCTCACTCTTGCCTGTAAAATCCTTACAGCTAAAGATGGAAAGGGTGACGTACCAAGCACCAATAAAGGAAAGGGAAAGATGAACAAGTACTGAAGACTTGTAATAGTTTTGATAGTTTTATTATCAGACTTTGATTTAAAGATTGTAATGTAGTTTATTTTAAAATTTTCTCATGAATGTTTGTTTGTAAAGGTTAGATAACCTGGGAGATATTATTTTATGTAATTCCTATATGGGCAGGTTTATTATTCAATTTTATTTATGATTGAGTAGTTATAAATGAATGTTTTGATTACGTGGACACCAAATCTTGAGGTAATGATGTACCGAGATTTGGGGGTGTCACACCGAATGAGGATCTATCTTAAAAGTGATCCTTGGGAATGGTGGGTCGTGGAGAATGGACCAGTTATTCCAAGGAAAAATGGCGGTACTCCAAAGACTTTGCTAGAAATGAACTAAACTAAAACTTTCAGGGTTTCCTATGATTCAAGGGCTATGAACAGATTACTTAGTGGCATGGTAAAATCTGAGATCGACAAAGTTTCCTCATGCAACATAACTAAGGAAATTTGGGACACTCTAGTGGTGAGCCATGAAGGTACATCCAAGGTTCGAGAAGTTAAACTAAGCATGCTCATGCACAACTATGAAATGTTCAAACTTGAGAAAGATGAAACTATAAAGATGGCTCCAGCAAGGTTCCTAGTTTTCCTAAATTCTTTAAAGCTACTTGACAAGTCCATTCCTCAAAGTGAGATTAACCGTAAGTTACTTCGGGCTATGCCCAATAGGTTTGCTTCTAAAATTACTACTAATCAGGATTCTGCTACCATTTCTACTATGGATACACTAACTCTTTTCGGTGAACTA
Organism: Panax ginseng; assembly: GCA_020205605.1. NCBI lineage: Eukaryota > Viridiplantae > Streptophyta > Magnoliopsida > Apiales > Araliaceae > Panax > Panax ginseng. The sequence continues at coordinate 99,377,736 of CM035148.1, forward strand.
GAGGAATATGAACATTAATTGAAGAGATATGATGATGAGGAGGAAACTCCTAGGAGAAAAGTTTTAGCTCTTAATGCGGGAAATGAAGAAAAACTTGATGATGACTCGGATGAAGAAATAGTGTTGCCTCCTTTTTAGTTCTAACAAAAGGACTCTAACTCATGCAAGCATACATGGGTCAACAAGTAATACAGAGTAAGTAAAGTATCGATCCACGGAGAAAGGTTTCAAAATTAAATTATTACGCATCAACTATATCACTAATTTTATATGCTTCAACGAACACTTATGATTTTGAATGAATATAAACTAAATAATAAATAAAAGAAGAATAATAAAATGATAAATCAAATCTGGAAATAATGGGATCCTAACTTCATCTAATAGTTCATCTAAATATCACCATCATGCAAGATTATTCATGTACCACAGAAAATTAGCCAAGAGCACGAATGTAGACATAACCATTTTCCAATAAATTATGACCTACTTACATAATATCCACATACAATAGAAATCATGTGATTATCAATAAAACCAAAATCACTATATTTCTATGTTGAATTGCCGCCATATTGAATTTAAACACAGGCCCTTATATAACTCACATGGTGAAACAGTATGTCTATCTGATTCACGAAGTATAAAGCTAAGCAATTCAGCCCCATACACGCATGCTATCATGATTACAACCATACTCGTATGTTATTTTTCAATTCCATACAAGTACATAAAATGAATGGTGATCAAGCATTCATGCAATCAAATCAACTATAATAGAAATTCCTGATGATACACTAACAATCCAACAATCAAGCCATCAATTAGACTTCATATTAAAATCCTTTAGAATCCCATAATGGAGTTTAGTTCATGTCTGAACCAAAAGCCATTATGGGATTAGAGTAACACGTGGAAAATAATTAAACAATTGAAAGAGAAGATAGAATTGATCAAACCCAATTGCAGATTATAATCCAAACATGATGTTCAAATCCTCAATACTCTCCAGCAACATAACAGTAGTTCATAGTCGATGATTGAATTCTAAAGAAGAGATATAAAATATTAAGTCTATGCTTGGATCCTCATTGGAATTCGCTCAAAGAGTAGAACCCTACTTCTCTAATATAAAAAACTCGTCAAAACTAAAGATGATCGCGTCTGGTACCAACCAGAGTAGTTTATACCAACTCAAACATTTAAAATTTCAAAAATAAAATATAGTCAGCAACTGCAGTCGATGACGCGCGTGGCTGCGCACAATCCCTTTGTAAAGCAGGCGCGCATGTGTGCCAAATATGTTCCTTCTGGTTGATGGCGCGGGCTCGCATGTTCCAGCCTATGCAGCTGCGCTGCTCCTGAAATCTGCAAGCTTGGGTTCTACTATTGATTCTTTAACATGTTTTTCTTGCTTCCTTGTCCATCAATGCTCAGTTTCTTTTGTCCACTTGACCCTCTTGTCATGCCTTCACTGATCTCATGCCACCTACCAACGCCGCTATGCCATTTTCCTGCACTTTCACACCATAGGAGTTCTCAGTTTATGCAATGCAAAATAACACAAAATACAACTAAAAACACACTAAAATGTACTTGAGATGGGCATAGTTCTCGTGAATTGATTTCCATTAAGTAGGTATAAAACCCACTTATCAAATACCCCCAAACTTGAACTATTATTTTCCCTCAAGCAATGCATACCACATAAACACTGAAAATGCAACTTCAATGCTATGCAACTAGATTATGATGCAAACGAGTCTCACATTCTTCCAGCTATAACAAAATTTAAGTCCAACATGCCTCAGTGAATTATCCGGATTCAAGAATGAAACTTCAAACTAAGCCATAGGCATAATATCATACACTCAAGTAATCCATACATGCTGTAAAAATGTTGTGTGTGTGTGTTGTGTTCACCAAAACTTGACTAAAGCAAGAATACACATGCTAAACTACTCAACATAGAAAATTACAGTCTAAATCAAGATTCATGTATACTTATGCAACAAAGAGTGTTCCAATATATCAAAACAAACTAAGGTTCAACAATGGGCTTAACTGCTTTCTTTTTACTCACGAGGGCGATTTTCGCACTTTCCCGCGGTGTTTATTTCTATTTTTTTATACAGCGAGTGCGTTTTACGCTCTATCTTGCCTTTTCCAAAGAGTCAATAATTTAGCTCAAGAACGTATCAAGATAGCTTTTTCTTTTTCTTTCTTCTTTTTATTTATATATATAGCATACCCATGTGTCCCCAACGTTTGATTATCAATGTTTTGTACAGTCTCAGTCCATTTTCCACATAATTCGCTTTTAAAAACCACATTTCCTATTAAGCAATGCAACACATAATTCTTATGCCTACAAGAAATTGTGAACACGGCAGTGCAAATCGAAAGCATCTAAACAGCATCATGAATTACATCATGTAAAACATTATATCTAAGCTCATGTTATCCAAAATACTCAACAATCCTTCAAAATTCACTTTCATCATAGGCTAGACATCACTTCCATAAAGCTAGAATTTATGAGACATGCACTAAACATCAAATGCAACTAAACATAAACTAACACAAATACTAATAATGACTAAAAATAGAAAAAATTTCTGCAATTATTATCTAACACATAAAACATGCAAAATTTAAACTAATCATGCAAACACTATATGCAACTACCTTACTACCCAATACCCCCAAACTTAAAATATTCATTGTCTCAATGAATGAAGGTAAAGGTTTCGAGAAACTCCCCTATTCATCAGCTGCACCACCCTCTTCGGGTGGTGAATCCGGTGGTGGAAATGGCACAGCCGTCCCAAACTGTGCCACTCAAGCATAGTTCCTTGCTGTGCAAACGCCTCCGCGAGTGACCTCATCAGACCCGTAGCAAACACTGCAAAGTTGGCGTACATCGCGTCGACCTTTCGCTCCAATCTTCAGAGCTGCCGATCCCCAGTAGCAGCAGTTGCTTGAGCCGACGTTCTCGCTTCAGTTTCTTGTGTGGGCTGTGGTGGAGGCACTGAGAATGTGGGTTGAATAATAAAGCCTTTTCCTCTCGGGTGCGGTGTACCTCCAGCCCAATCCTCGAATTTGGTGATGGTTGCATGAGTGATATCTTGGCTAGGGTTCTGCATTTTCTCATTACCCCAATGGACTCCTTGATGGGCACATATGATAGCTACAACAGACGCACGTGGAATACTCCCCGTAGTGCTCCCCCGCATATAACGTAAAATATTTTAATGAATGAGGTGGCCCACATCAATGTACTTTCCTGTGACTATTCCCCACAGAATGATAGCCCTCTCAGTTGTGATTTCGTGCTGATGCGACGACGTCACTAGCTTTGCACATATAAATAAATTCCACGCTTTAGCATACCGATTCAGGGCTGAGGCTGGGAAAGTTCTAGATTGATTTTTTCCTGCTTTACAATTCCACTTCATGCCTGGAACGCACAAATCAGTAATGACTTCATCCAAATCAGTCTCAAAGCGGGCAGCCTCAACCCAATTGTCGTACCCAGTGTGTCACCTCTCCTAAAAATTTCTCTGATTGTTGGTGGTTTGTAATCTACTTGCACTCCTCGAACCACAGATAAACCACTCATTGTGTCTTTAGCATTAGCATTGAATTCACGAACGATACTCATTGGAACATGCATAGGGGTTGCAGTCAGTCCAACCCATCCTTTTTCGCGAATCATATCCCATAACTGGCCATCTTGCTTCTCAGGCTTGAACCCTCGTTCCTTCACAAATGTCTTTGCCACGATTCTGTAATACTCCATTTGTGCTTCCAGACTTAGAATTTTGTATGATCCACAACATCTTCGCCTTGGTTACTAGAGGACGATGATGATGATGATGAAGTGATAGAACGGGCTCGCTTAAGACCCATTTGAAATTGATAGAGAAGACGAAGACTACTTGCCTGATAGTGAGTGATAGCCGATGACTAATTACCTCCAAACAGATTGTGCACAACCCAATCTGAAACCCTAGTTTTATAATGCAGATATTGATCGTGGGTAGAATCGTGGGTAATGGAGCAATTGGTGTAACATTCCAGAATTTTAAAGTGTAATATTAAATATTTATTGATTTATATAAGTATTTAATGGATATGATTATTTGTTGAATAAATAATTGTTCAATTTGAGTTGATGTGGTTTAGTTAATTATTTGTTGAATAAATAATTAAATAATATATATTAAATATTTATTTGTAATATTAAATATTTATTGAATTATATAAGTATTTAATGGCAGTTTGAGTTGATGTGGTTTAGTTAATTATTTGTTGAATAAATAATTAAGGAGCTAAGAAAATTAATTGTTATGAGATTATATACCAATTTAATTTAATAAGTAAGCTAGAGAGCTTATAGTGATTTAAATAAATTATAATATTTTAAATGGGAAATTGTAATTTAAAATATTAGTTGGTCGAATAAAGTTACAATTATAAAAGAAATTATAGTTATGTGATATTAAATTATGTGCTAAAGTAATTTAATAGATTAATGTTTTAATTGATTAATTAAATAAATAAAAGTGTGACTAATAACCTTGCTATAAAGGAGTTATTAAAATAAATTAAAGGACTTTAATTTAGTTTTTGCCAAACATGTCTTATTGCATAATAAGTCTTTAATCTAATGATGTTTTAGCAAAAAAGGTATAAGGATTAATCCATTTGTTTTAGTTAGACTTACCAAACAAGGTGTAAGGATTAATGAGTTATTTTATTTTGATTAGCCAAACAAGCCTTATGGCTTTTGATTTTCAAATAAAACATAACTGATATAATTATATTTATACTTATATTATATCATTAATATATATTATTACTATATATGTTATATTGTTAGTACGTATGTTAGAGAAGAAGACTCAGTTGAAGTTTACAGAGAGAAAAGAAGAGAGGAAGGAAGTCTAGAGAAATTGAGAAAGGAATTGGAGGAGAAGAAGCTTGATAATCAAAAGGATAATCTAACTCTAGGATATCATCTTCTTAAATAAAGGTAGGAGCTCAATCTCTTTCTTTAAAAATTTAGTTTTCCTCTTCCCAAAAAGTCTCTGTAAATTATTTGTAAAAGAGGAATTGTTGATATGTATATAGTTTAGTATAATAATTGTTTATAAAAGGTTGTTTCATGAATTTGTATGTGATTATGGAGAAATTAATTCATGTATGTATGTGTTTTTCGAAGAAAATATATTATAGAGTGTTCATATGAAAAATATATGAGTATGGCTTAATTTAAAATAGAAATTAAGGTTTAATTAGTTGTTAAATTGATAAATTGATTATTGGAATTGATAGTGTATGTATAATCATAACTATGGTGTTTTGAATTCTTGTTTTTGGTTGAAAAAAAAATCACAAAGTGTTGATTTTCATTGAAAAAATCAAAAATGGAGTTTTTGCCAAAAACATTGAAATTGGGTGTTGTAAATTTGATGTTTATGTTATTTTATGAGTAGAAACATGTTAGAAGTCTTCACAATATGTTTATATGAAGTCTATATGTGTATTACATGTTATTCAGTCTATTAGATTCGAGCTTTTAGGCTAATTTGGCTTTTATTCATATTGTTACCGAGCTTGGTCGCCAGATTCTGGAGTCAGCACATTGCAACACAATGCAATGATATAAAGATAATATCAGCAATGCAGCCAGCCAGCTGACCATATATGTGCCAAGAAATGGCCTGTGACCCAAGCCGTAGCGCCAACTCAGCGCCGCAACGCGAACCACAGTGTAAATTGTGGCGCCGCAGTGCGAGTTAGCAGAATGGTCTGACAGTGTACTTTTTGTACACGAAATTTTAAGAAACACTATGTGATGATAGTAGGACTATAAAATATTGATGTTAGTATTTTTATACTATGAATAATTATGTTATTAAAGATTAGCTTGTGATTATGTGATTAAAAATCCAATTTTAAATGATGAACGTACTTAGTTATGTTTGTAAAGTGGTAATGGCTAACTATGTCATGATGACATATGTTTATAGGATATTGTGATTCGTATTGATTCAGTTTAGCCTACGAGCAAGGCAAGTTTTCTAACTCTATTTTATAATTGAGCAAGTTCTCTAACTCAAAACTTCATTGTGCGAGTTTAATTTCATTTGGTACATTATTGTTTTCAAATTCAATTACAATTGTTGTAAGTTGCTACTTCTACACTTTTGTAGAGCTAGATTGCCTATTATTGAGTAAGTCATTGTATCTAGTTACTCATGACGATACAAGTTTTCTAATATATTATCTTGTTAATTCAATTACTGTTTTTAATTCGATTACAATATAATCATGTAAGTTATTTGGAGCAAGTTATTTTTGTATTTAACTTGTGGTTTAACATGCACAACTATATATGATATGCATGCTTATTATTCAATTCTAATTAACCTTGGCTTAGTGTTGTTCAAGTAAGGTATGCTATAGTTATTCAAATATTATGCTATTAGATTATTCCTAATGCATGACTTTAGTTTACTATAATTGATTCAATCACGATTATTCTATAGTATAGTGTTATTGGTCTTATTCAACTACTCCTTAGTTGATGTTCGATAAATTCCAAATTTCCTTGAAAGCTTATCCAAACCAAACTTCCTTTGGTGCGGACTTGTACTCTAAATACTGAGATGAACAACTCTTTTAATAGAGATTTACGCTTAGCGTTGAAATGGTTGTGCACAATACATTGTACGAAGGGTTGATCCCCTTAAGTACGTGGAGTCCTTATAGTCTTATATTTCATAAAGTTAAAGTTGAAAGATTACTTATAATCATGGACATGATTTGTGGTCATTAGACCCTCAGTGAATGTTATAATTTTTAGAAAGTTAATAGATTATATTGTTCAGTTCTATTGAGCCTAATATTGGCAATTGATGTAAAAGTTTAAAGATTTGTTTATTGTTATTTCAAGTGGGCCTTGTTTTCTCACTCTTGCTTGTAAAATTTCTTACAGCTAAAGTTGAAACGGGTGACGTACCTAGCACTAGTAAGGGAAAAGGAAAGATGAATAAATACTGAAGACTTGTAATTGTTTTGATAGTTTACTTTCAGACTTTGGTTTAAAGATTGTAATGAAGTTTATTTAAATTTTCGCATTTGAATGATTGTTGTTATAGGTTAGATAACCTGGGAGATTTTATTTAAGTTTTATCCTGTATGGGCAGGTTTTGATTATTCAATTTTATTATAATTGGGTAGTTAGAAATGAATGTTTTGATTAAGTGAACACCAAATTTTGAGGAAATGAAGTACCAGGATTTGGGGGTGTCACAAGTTGGTATCAAAGCTTTAGGTTATGAACCTTAGGTGGGGGGAAAGCCTTAGGAAGTAACCTTTGAAAAGATAGTGGAGTTAACTCTTATCGAGTTTTAGGAAAGAAGTAATAAAACACTTATGTGCTTATGTGATTTTAAATTATGTACTCGTGAGTGTCTAATAGTAATGATTAATAATTAAAACTTTAAAACTTTGTTGTCGGGATGACTAATGTCGAGAATCCATCAAAGCTAGGGAGGAGGGACCTCAAATTCCTATAGAGAGGAGGAGCCTCGCGACATTGAGTGAATTTGGGAACAACTCTTTTGCCATGGGAGTCGACCAGCTGGTCATGATGAGTTGAGGATGAGGATGATGACGTGGAAATAGATGAGGAGGATCCCATTGAGTTACCACAGGAGGATGAGGATGATGAGGACGAGGAGGAAAGGATTCCACTTAACTCAATAACAGGTCGTATATACGATGAGGTGCATGACCGTAACGTGGAACTTCAGGATAAAGTTGAGGAGTTGCAGGAGATAGTAGCTGAACAACAGACTGCAATGACACAAAAAGACGGCGAGATCCAGGATCGTGAAGAACGACTGACAAATGTCGAGGAGAAAGTAGTATAGACTGAAGGAAAGAAAGAGCAACTGATCGAAGTGGTCGCTGAACTTAAGAACAAGCTGAGAGAAGAAGCTGCAAAAAGGGCAAGAGCTGAAGATGCTTACGAGGAAGCTTTTCAATGAACCAGATTAGCAGTAAGAGACACGCAAGCAAAGAGGATGAAGATGGAAGAGATGGATAAATTATTTAACACCGCAATTAATCGAGCTCAAGATCGGGTCATGGGATATCCGATTCAGTTTGAGATGCTGCCATCATTCGTGTTAGATCGCAGAACAATGTTTCGAGTCATGGAGGAAGAACGTGATAGGGCTAAGAAGTATCTTCATAGAACATCGTAGCTGTTGTACGATGAGTGAAAGGTTAAATAAATTATAAATCCCAAGTGTTATGCAACCTATGGGATATGACTATGATGTTGTCCTCAAACTTTTGTAGTTCAGAAAGTAATGTAGATAAGCGGTGATACTACTGCTTTTATGTTTTCCAAAAGGTTTTGAATAAATAAAGTTGTTACTTTATTCAAAGTGTTATGTGTTATGTGGTGTTTTTTTTTATGGAGGCAAGTTAATTAGAAAATACTTAAAGAAGGTTTGAGTAATAGTCTAATAGATGTTTTGTTTCAATAAAAATGCCTCTGAGACGTGAACCACCCCGACGGAGAAACAATGAGAGAACTACTATTAACGACAATGTTGGCCAGTAACCCTGCTCAACAACTAGTGAAACTCATCGACGGGAGCGTTGCGAAATCAACCACAAAACCATGGTACAACGTTTAAGGATTTCAAAGGCGGTTGGACCACACGAATTAGTGGGTCTATGAATCTAGTGGAAGCATGGACACGGATTATGGAGATAGAAAAGGTTTTCGATGTCGCTATGGTAGGGGATGATCATAAGACTGCTTTCGCAACATTCATGTTGAAAGTAGAAGCTAGTTATTAGTGGCAGGCCAATAAAACTCGTGAAGGGCCAGGAGTGATGACCTGGGATAGGTTCAAGGAGTTGTTCTTCGAGACTTATTTCTTGGGAGAGTTCAAGAGTCGACTAGAAGTGCGCTTTTACGGAACTAAAACAAGGAACGATGATGATGTCTCTCGAGTATGCCGCTAAATTCAACGAATTAGGTGAGGTTTGCGCCATATCGTGTCGACCTGAGACGAGCATAAAGGCGAAGAGATTTGAACAGGGACCTGAAGCCTGGTTTATCAAGAGAGGTCTCCTCTGCTCCAATTGAAGACATTTACAATGGTGATGGAGAAAGCGAAGATTTTTGAAGGTGGAGGCGAGGCAGTGATAAAGTTCAACCAGGAACAAAAGAAGAAGAGGAATGAGAATGAGACTAAGAATTGGAGTGGTAGCGGTGGAAACAACAATAACAACAACAACAACAACAACAACAACATCTTGAAGAGGAAGTGGAATGGGAGCATGGGTGCTGGACACCAGCAGGGTAACCAGCAAAATAAAAAGTTTGAAGCATGTGCGACATACGGGAAATTCCATAAGGGTGCGTGCTTGATGGGGAAGTGAGTATGCTTCAATTGTGGCCAGGAGGGTCACATCGCCCCAAGTTGCACTCAATCGAAGAAGAATGTATGCTTCACGTGTGGATCCAAGGATCACTTTGCTTGTGAATGCCCTAAGAAGAAGGACGGAGTGACAACCAGAAGCAATGGAGGTAACAATGGAGGTACATGGGCCATTGCAGGACCTGCAACATCAAACAAACCCATAGCCAGAACCTTCAACATGACTGTGCAAGATGTTGTGCAATCAAAAGATGTGGTGTCAGGTATTATCCCAATCAATGTTATAAATGTTTATGTATTATTTGATTCGAGTACTACTTGTTCGTTTATATCGGATGAATTTGCTAAGAGGTTAGAATTGCCTAGAGAAGAACTAAATTTTCATTTGAACATAGAAATTGCGAATACGGAAGTAATCCCTGTTAGATTCGTATACAAGAACTGTAGGGTGAACATTAAGGAAAATATCTTGTTGGTAGATTTGATTACGATTAGACTCGGGGAATTTGATGTAATTTTGGGGATGGATTGGTTGCTTCAATATGGAGCAAGAATCGATTGTCACAAGAAGTGTAAAACCTTATGACTCGTCAAAGGTAGTATTTTATGGTAGCAAGTCACCTAGACAAATGAAATGTCCGGCATTTACTATGCAGCCAAGAAATTGTTGAGTCAAGGTTGTATGGGCTATTAAGCTTACATAGTCGATACTCAAAAGAAGGGTGTGAAACTAGAAGAAATACCGATAGTGAGAGAATTCGAAGACGTGTTTCCAAAAGATTTGCCAGACTTCCACCGACGGAGAAATTGAGTTCGTGATCGAACTTAGCGTCGAACAAAGATCTGATATCAAGGCCCGTCTGAGAATGGCTCCTAGAAAATGAAGGAACTGATGGTACAATTGCAAGAATTGCTAGACAAGAAATATATTCAACCAAGCGTATCGGCATAGGGAGCGCCAGTTTTATTCGTTAAGAAGAAGGATGGAACAATGCGTCTTTGCATTGATTATAGAGAGTTAAACAAAGTCACTATTAAGAATAGGTATCCGTTGCCTAGAATAGATGACTTGTTTGATCAGTTGAATGGTGCTAAATATTTCTCAAAAATTGATTTGGGAAGTGGGTATCACCAATTGAAGGTAAGAAAGGAGGATATACCTAGAACGACATTCAGAACTTGGTACGGACATTACGAGTTTCTGGTGATGTCTTTTAGTTTAACTAATGCCCCTGCTGCATTCATGGATATGATGAACAGGGTGTTTAAACCATTCTTAGATAAGTTTGTAGTGGTATTCATTGATGACATTCTGGTGTATTCCAAAAATCAAGAAGAACACATGGAACATTTACGTTTGACATTGGAAACACTTAGGAAGGAAAAGCTGTACGCGAAATTCTTTAAGTGCGAATTTTGGCTCGATCGTGTACAAGTTTTGGGTCTTGTGATTGACAAAAATGGAATTTCAATGGATCCATCAAAAGTTGAAGCTGTAATCCATTGGGAACAACCAAGAACACCGGCAGAAGCTATATATGATATGCATGCTTATTATTCAATTCTAATTAACCTTGGCTTAGTGTTGTTCAAGCAAGGTATGCTATAGTTATTCAAATTGTATGCTATTAGATTATTCCTAATGCATGACTTTAATTTACTATAATTGATTCAATCACGATTATTCTATAGTATAGTTTATTGGTCTTATTCAACTACTCCTTAGTTGATGTTCGATAAATTCCAAATTTCCTTGAAAGCTTATCCAAACCAAACTTCCTTTGGTGCGGACTTGTACTCTAAATACTGAGATGAACAACTCTTTTAATAGAGATTTACGCTTAGCGTTGAAATGGTTGTGCACAATACATTGTACGAAGGGTTGATCCCCCAAGTACGTGGAGTCCTTATAGTCTTATATTTATTAAAGTTAAAGTTGAAAGATTACTTATAACTGTGGACATGATTTGTGGTCATTAGACCCTCAGTGAATGTTATAATTTTTAGAAAGTTAATAGATTATATTGTTCAGTTCTATTGAGCCTAATATTGGCAATTGATGTAAAAGTTTAAAGATTTGTTTATTGTTATTTCAAGTGGGCCTTGTTTGCTCAATCTTGCTTGTAAAATTTCTTACAGCTAAAGTTGAAATGGGTGACGTACCTAGCACCAGTAAGAGAAAAGGAAAGATGAATAAATACTGAAGACTTGGAATAGTTTTGATAGTTTACTTTCAGACTTTGGTTTAAAGATTGTAATGAAGTTTATTTAAATTTTTGCATTTGAATGATTGTTGTTAAAGGTTAGATAACCTGGGAGATTTTATTTAAGTTTTATCCTGTATGGGCAGGTTTTGATTATTCAATTTTATTATAATTGGGTAGTTAGAAATGAATGTTTTGATTAAGTGAACACCAAATTTTGAGGAAATGAAGTGCTAGGATTTGGGGGTGTCACAATTGGTAACCGATTGGAGATGAGAAGTCGTGCGTGATGTGGAGAACAAGGGACACGACTCTCTGTCGTTATTTCAAATAATGGAAGAGAAGTGTGAAAACACATCTGTTAAACCCCCTTTTTTTTCAAGGTCCGGTGTCGCGCGCGGTCGCGCATCTTGTTAACGGAAAATTGGTGCGGGCACGCGAGTGGATTTTTATCGTGCACAGACATGCAGCGTGGGTGCTCGGTTTTACACTGCTATCATAGCGCGGCCGCGCGACCCTAAATCCTGCAATTCCAATTTGCATCTTCCACTATAGCACATAGTGATTACTTCGTTTTAATGCACCTGCATAAACACCAATTAACCATGTGAATGCTTGAAGTAATGAATACGCAACAATGACCATCTAATTATCATATTCTCTATACTAATCTCAAGCACATTCCAATGCAAATTCAGCTACACACTCACTTATGCAAAACACATTAATCTATCACAATTAAAAAAGAAGATGAACTAACAAAAACAATCAAAACTGAATAAATAAAAAGTAGAGATAGAAATAATGGGTTGCCTCCCATCAAGCGCTAAGTTATAGTCAATTACCTTGTCTGTCTCTGAATTTCATGTCGTGGAAAGAATTAAGGTGACTTTTTGTTTGTCCACCTCGCCACCAAAGTAATGCTTCAGTCGCTGTCCATTCACTTTAAACGGCTTATCCGGGAACTTATCGAACACTTCTGTCACACCATGTGGGAAAACAATATTCACTGTAAATGGCCCTGACCACCTCGATTTATGCTTTCCAGGAAAAAGTTTAAGTCTGGAGTTGAAAAGCAAAATTCTTTGTCCCGGCTGAAATGTTCTCTCTATGATCTTGCGATCATGCCATTTCTTCACCTTCTCTTTGTACAACTTAGAATTCTCATACGCCTGTAATCGGAATTCATCCAACTCATTGAGTTAGAGTAGGCATTTCTCTCCTGCAGCTTTCAAATCAAAATTTAGCTTCCGAATCGCCCAATATTCTTTATGCTCTAGCTCCATAGGAAGGTGACATGCTTTGGCATAAACTAGCTAAAAAGGTGACATGCCCAATGGAGTCTTGTACGCAGTCCTATATGCCTAAACATTATCATCAAGCTTTAAAGACCAATCCTTCCTAGTGGGACTCATAACTTTTTCAAGGATTCTTTTAACTTCTCGATTTGACACTTCTGCTTGGCCATTCGTTTATGGGTGATAAGCTGTAGCAATGCGATGGTTCACCCCATACTTGGCCAACAAAGCTATAAACTGCCTGTTGCAGAAATGACTGCCTTCATCACTAATGATGGCCCTAGGAGTCCCAAACCTCGTGAAGATACTTCTTTGTAAAAACCTGAGCAATACTTGGAATCATTTGTTGGAAGAGCTGCCACTTCTACCCATTTTGACACATAATCCACTGCAAGCAAGATGTAAAGATTTCCACATGAAGAAACGAAAGGACCCATAAAATCTATCCCCCACACATCAAAAATTTCCACTTCGAGGATTGTGTTCAATGGCATTTCATTTCTTTTTGAAATGTTCCCGACTCTCTGACATCTATCACATCTCTGGACAAAACTGTACGCATCCTTGAAAATTGTCGGCCAGTAGAATCCTGCTTGTAGCACTCTAGCCACTGTTCGCTCTGCACCATAGTGACCCCCATACAAAGAAGCGTGACAATCCTTCAGAATCCCCTCGGTCTCGCTATATGGGATACACCTTGTTATAATTTGATCAGCACACTATTTAAACAAATATGGCTCATCCCATATATAACATTTGACATCATACATAAATTTTTTCTTTTGATGACCCACCAAGTCAGAAGGTACTGTCTTACTCACCAAATAGTTCGCGTAGTCTGCAAACCATGGCACTTCCCCTTTCACCACAAACAACTGCTCATCTAGAAAGGATTCCTTAATTAAAACTTTGTCATCTGCCTCCCTTTCCGGATTCTCTAGTCGAGATAAGTGGTCCGCCACTTGGTTTTCAGTGCCCTTTCTGTCCTTGATCTCCAAATCAAATTCCTGCAACAATAATATCCACCTTATCAAACGGGGTTTGGCATCCTTCTTTGCCATTAAGTGTTGAATTGCCGCGTGATCCGTGTACACTATCACCTTTGTACCAATAAGATATGCTCGGAATTTATCAAAGGCATACACCACTGCTAATAACTCTTTCTCTGTGGTGGTGTAGTTCAACTGCGCATCAGTAAAGGTCTTGCTGGCATAATAGATCACATGAAAAAATTTCTCCTTTCTCTGACCCAAAACAGCCCCCATAGCGTAATCACTGGCATCACACATCAACTCAAATGGCAAATCCCAATCTGGAGCAGTAATAACTGGTGCAGAAGTTAATTTCCCCTTCAAGTGCTCAAATGCCGACACGCAGGCCTCGTCAAATTTAAACTGTGCATCCTTATCCAATAAACTGCATAGTGGTTTAGTTATCTTGGAGAAATCTTTTATGAATCTGCGATAGAAGCCTGAATGTCCCAGAAAACTGCGAACACCTTTTACTGAAGTAGGTGGCGGTAAATTCTCAATAGTTTCGAGTTTAGCCCTGTCCACCTCAAGTCCCTTCTTCGAAACCTTGTGTCCCAGAATTATTCCTTCTTGTACCATAAAATGACACTTTTCCCAATTCAGTACTAAATTTGTTTCAACATACCTTCTCAAGACCATCACCAAATTCTCAAGGCATAAATCAAAAGAATCCCCAAATACCGAGAAATCTTCCATGAATACCTCCACATTCTATTCCACCATATCCAAAAAATAGCCATCATGCATCTCTGAAAGGTGGCTGGAGCATTGCACAACCCGAACAACATCCTTCTGAAAGCAAAAGTGTCGTATGGACATGTGAAGGTTGTCTTTTCCTGGTCCTCTGGAGCTATCACAATTTGGTTGTAGCCTGAATAACCGTCCAGTAGGCAATAATACTCATGACCCGCCAGTCTATCCAATATCTGATCGATAAATGGCAGTGAGAAGTGATCTTTCCTTGTGGCTTTGTTAAGCCTACGATAGTCCATGCAGACTCTCCACCCCGTCACTGTTCGTGTTGGAATCAACTCATTATTTTCATTGGAGACTACGGTCCTACCACCCTTCTTCGGTACACATTGCACTGGGCTCACCCATGTACTATCTGAAATAGGATAGATTATGCCTGCATCCAGCCATTTCAATACTTCTTTCTTGACCACTTCTTTCATTATCGGATTAAGTCTTCTTTGTTGCTCCACCAGTGGCTTCAATTTTACTGACATTTCTCCAACTTTCTTCAATGGCTCAACAGGTGTTTTAAATTTTCTGAATTTTGGAGTAGTATCAAGAATTTGCACAAGTTCTTCAAATTCCTCATCCTCTAGTTCTGAATTTTCAGCAATGACACTTCTCAACGGTTCATGACACATGAAACTCTCCACTTCATCATTTAAGACTTGATCCACCAAATCAACCCGGAAGCATTCTTCTTCATCTGTCGGAAACTTCATCGCCTTGAATACGTTAAAGGTAACCTCCTGATCATGAACACACATAGTGAGTTCCCCTTTCTTCACATCTATCAAAGTCCTTCCTGTGGCTAAGAATTGTCTCCCCAATATGATTGGTATACTCTTATCTTCTTCATAATCTAAATTGATGAAGTCAGTTGGAAAGATGAATTTATCCACTTTTACCAATACATCTTCAACTATTCCCCGTGGATAAGTAATGGATCTGTCAGCTAGCTGTAGAGAAATATTTGTCGGCCTTGGAGCCGACAATCCCAACTGGTTGAATACTGACAAGGGTGTCAAATTTATGCTTGCCCCAAGATCACACAGACATTTACTGAAGCTCATCTTTCCGATTGTATATATAATTGTGAAAGTTCCCGGATCCTTCAGCTTTGGAGGTAATTTGCGCTGAAGCACTGCACTGCATTCCTCTATCAAGGCCACTGTCTCAAACTCTTCTAATCTCCTCTTCCTTGTCAATATACCCTTCATGAACTTTGCATAACTCAGCATCTAGTCCAATGCCTTAACAAAGGTATATTAATTTGAAGTTTTTTAAAAACCTCCAAGAACTTGCTGAACTGCTTATCTTCCCTTTGCTTATTAAATCTCTGTGGATATGGAACCGGAGGGTGAACTAGTGGTGTTTTACTCACGGGCTTCTCGACTGAACCTACTTTATCCTCTTCCTGCTGTAACTCAGAACCTTCATGGTTTTCTTTTTTCTCAGACACAGTTTCTGCCTCGCGCGGCCGCGCGTCCTCCCTTTGTAAACATGGCGCGACCGCGCCATGCTCATTTTCTGCAACCTTTTTCCCAGACCTTAATGTGATCACTTGACATTGTTCCTTCCTTTCTCTTCAGGGATTTGTCTCTGTAGTACTTGGCAATGAACCCTGGGGCCTGTTGTTAAGCATGCTCGCCATTTTCCTCATTTGAGTTTCTAGATCTTTAATGGCCATTGCTTGGCTTTTGATCATCACCTCTGTGTTCGCCATGTACTTCATCATCATCTCCTCCATTTCTGATTTCTTTTCTTGCTGAGGTGCAGATGGGGTGTGATGTTGTTATTGTTGAGAAAATCCCGGTGGAAAAGGTGGTCTTGGTGTAAACTGTTGCTGAGCTGGCTGTGACTGAAATTGATTATTCAGTTGAAACTGATTCTGTTGATTTCCTAAATTATTGGACCAACTGAAGTTAGGATGGTTGCGGTTGTTGGAGTTGTATGTGTTCTAAAATTGGCCTTGGTCCTTCTTGTAGTTGCTCACATGCTGTACCGACTCCGAGCTAATAGCGCATTGATTTGTTGAGTGTGACCCTGCACAAATTTCGCACACAAAGGCAACTGTCTTCGCCTTATTCTCTGTCAATGAATCAATTTTCTTCGCCATGGATGCCATATGTGCTGACAATTGAGTGATAGCATCCACTTCCAACAAACCTGCAACTTTTGGTTGTGGCATCCTGGATGTAGGGTTTTGAAAATCATTCACTGCCATTATCTCGATAAGGTTATAAGCTTCCTCATAAATCTTTGCCCATAACGCTCCTCCTGCAGCTGCATCTATAATCGGTCTTGACTGCCATCCCAATCCATTATAGAATGTGTTGATAACCATCCAATCTGGCATGCCATGGTGTAGACACTTCCTTAGCAATTCCTTATATCTCTCCTAGGCTTCATATAAAAATTCACCCTGTTGTTGCTCAAACTGGGAAATTGTTGTCCTCATCTTTGTAGTCTTAGCCATTGGGAAAAACTTGGCTAAGAATTTCTGTGATAAGTCCTCCCATGTGGTGATAGATCCTGGAGGTAAAGAGTGAAGCCAATTTCTTGCTTTATCTCGCAGTGAAAATGGAAACAGCCTTAGTCTGATAGCATCCTCTGTCACCCCGTTGTATCTGAAGGTATCACATATTTCGATGAAACTCAACAGGTGTTCATTAGGATCATCTATAGCAGCACCCCCAAACTGTACCGAATTCTGTACCATTTGAATAGTGCCCAACTTAATCTCGAAGGTGTTAGCTGTTATTGCTGGTCTGACTATACTTGACAGCAATCCATTAATATTTGGCATCGAATAATCTCTTAAAGCCATTTGCTCCTCCCTTTGCTCTTTGGCTACCATAATAGATGTTGCAGTTTCTAACTCTACTTGTATATTTCTACGTGCTCTTGATTTCCAACCCCTACTGTTGATGTTGTTCTGTAAAGGTGTTAACTCAGAATTGGATGATCGAGTGCGCATATACTATATACGAGTGCCTGAAACAAGAAACAAAAATAGAAATGAGACAAGATTAGAATTGTGTAAGTCATACAATTTAGCTTAAAATTTATGATAATAATAATAACATTAAATGCCTTTCCCCGACAATGGCGCCTAGAACTTGTTGCCTCCTTTTTAGTTCTAGCAAAAGGACTCTAACTCATTCAAGCATACATGGGTCAACAAGTAATACAGAGTAAGTAAAGTATCGATCCACGGAGAAATGTTTCAAAATTAAATTACTACGCATCAACTATATCACTAATTTTATATGCTTAAACGAACACTTATGATTTTGAATAAATATAAACTAAATAATAAATAAAAGAAGAATAATAAAATGATAAATCAAATCTGGAAATAATGGGATCCTAACTTCATTTAATAGTTCATCTAAATATCACCATCATGCAAGATTATTCACGTACCACAGAAAATTAGCCAAGAGCACGAATGTAGACATAACCATTTTTCAATAAATTATGACCTACTTACATAATATCCACATACAATAGAAATCATGTAATCATCAATAAAACCAAAATCACTATATTTCTATGTGAAATTGCCGCCATATTGAATTTAAACACAGGCCCTTATATAACTCACACGGTGAAACAATATATGTGTATCTGATTCACGAAGTATAAAGCTAAACAATTCAGCCCCATACACGCATGCTATGATGATTACAACCATACCCACATGTTATTTTTCAATTCCATACAAGTACATAAAATGAATGGTGATCAAGCATTCATGCAATCAAATTAACCATAATAGAAATTCTTAATGATACACTAACAATCCAGCAATCAAGCCATCAATTAGACTTCGTATTAAAATCCGTTAGAATCCCATAATGGAGTTTAGTTCATGTCTGAACCAAAAGCCATTATGGGATAAGAGTAACACATGGAAAATAATTAAACAATTGAAAAAGAAGATAGAATTGATCAAACCCAATTGCAGATTATAATCCAAACATAATGTTCAAATCCTCAATACTCTCCAGCAACATAACAGTAGTTCGTAGACGATGATTGAATTCTAAAGAAGAGATATAAAATATTAAGTCCATGCTTGGATCCTCGTTGGAATTCGCTCAAAGCGTAGAACCCTAGTTCTCTAATATGAAAAACTCGTCAAAACTAAAGATGATCGCGTCTGGTACCAACCAGAGTAGTTTATACCAACTCAAACACTTCAAATTTCAAAAATAAAATAAAGTCAAGAATCTACGCATCGATGATGATGGCAGCGGCAAGCGTCACGATCCCTTTAAGAAGCAAAGCGTGCGTGTGTGCCAAATATGTTCCTTCCTGTTGATGGTGTGGGCACGCGTGTTCCAGCCTATGCAGCTGTGCGGCTCCTAAAATCTGCAATCTTGTGTTCTGCTATTGATGCTTCCTTGTCATGCTGCTACTAATTCTTTGACATGCTACTCTTGCTTCCTTGTCCATCAATGCTCAGTTTCTTTTTTCCACTCGACCCTCTTGTCATGCCTTCAGTGATCTCATGCCACCTACCAACGCCGAGCTATGCCATTTTCCTACACTTTCACACCATAGGAGTTCACAGTATATGCAATGCAAAATAACACAAAATGCAACTAAAAATACACCAAAATGTACTTGAGATGAGCATAGTTCTCGTGAATTGTATCCAATAAGTAGGTATAAAACCCACTTATCAGATAGCCATGATGTCAAGAACACTCAAGGGACCACTACAAAGGAAGAACAAAAGGAAAAATAATTTCAACACAAATAAATTCAAAGGAGGGCAAACCGAGGAGATAAATTTTGAATGCGGACGTCCAGGGCACTTCAAGAAGGACTGCTTTCAACTAAAGAACAAAGGAAAAACAATCTTTAAGGATAATAAAAGAAACAAAGCACTTGTCACTTGGAGTGATGAAGAGGAATCCGAAGTTGAGGTCGATGCTAAGGATGAAATAGCTAAAGTATGCTTCATGGGAATAGAAGGTGAATCAAACGAGTTATCTATTTATGAGTTTAATTCTTTGAAACAAGAGAATGAAAAATTAAAAGAAAAGAATGCATTTTTGAAAGACCTGGTAAATACATTAATGAGTGAGGTTGATTCTTTGATAGATGAAACTAAAGAAATTGAAAAAGAGTCATCATGCAAAGAAGAAAAGATTGTGATTGCTAAGAATGATTATCTTGATAATTATAACAAAATATTTTTCAATAAGGTAAATTATTTGAATAATGAAGTTCAAAAGTTGACTAATGAACTAAAAATGAGAGATGTATGTATTGATGCATTTAGTGATGAATCTCTTTGTAAAACTATTCCTACTAATGAACTTCAAAAGGAAATAGATTCATTAAAATTATCTCTTGCTAAATTCGTTCAAGGAGAAGAAAACTTAAATGTCATATTGGTTAAACAAAGACCTAGTTTTGAAAGACAGGGAATTGGTTATAATCCTATGCATAAAAAGGCAGATATGAAAATGCTAAAATCAAAATCACGTTTTAGATTGAATTATTGTTCTCCTTTCACAACATGTAGAAATTGTGGCATTAAAGGTCACTTGGACATAAATTGTTTTAAGAAAAACAAGATTAAAAAGGTATGAGTTAAAAAGAATGATTTACGTGCAATTAACATTAAAGGACCCAAAAAGATGTGGGTACAAAAAGGATGAATTATCCTTTCTTGACAAGTATGTTTCAAGGCAAGGGTTCCATCTCAAAAATGGATTCTTGATAGTGGATGCTCTCGTCACATGACTGGTGACAAATCGAAGTTCGTGGAATTGAAAATCAAGAAGAAAAATGGAACAGTTACATTTGGAGATAATCAGACTTGTGAAATTATCAGAAAAGGTAAAATTTGTAATGGTAAGGTCAATATTGATAATTTACATCTTGTTAGTGGACTTGAATTTAATCTTATAAGTGGTAGTCAATTAATGGATAATGGTCATCAAATAAGTTTTGAAAAAGAAAAATGTACAATTTCTCATGGTACTAACAATACTACTCTAGTTACACTAAGGGAACAAAATATATATACTATTGATTTTGAGCAACATGATGAAGAACTATGTCTTGCATTTGTGCAAGATGAGGCTAACGTATGGCATAAGAGGATGGGACATGTTCACATGGATTTAATCAAGAAATTATCCTCAAAGAATCTCGTCAAAGGATTGCCAAAACTAAAGTATGAAAAGAAGGGAATATGTGTTCATTGTCAACTTTGGAAACAAGTAAGAACATCATTTATGGCAAAGAACATGGTATCAACTTCTTCACCCTTGCAATTACTTCATCTAGATTTATTTGGACCAGAAAGACATGATAGTATTAATGGTAAATTTTATGCAGTTGTAATAGTTGATGATTTCTCTAGATATACATGGGTATTATTTTTGAGAACTAAAGGTGAAGCATTTAAAGAATTTGAGAAATTGATAAGAAATTTGGAAACAAAATATAGTCTCAAACTTGTAAAGATGAGCAGTGATCATGGTAATAAATTTCAAAAAGACTTTATAATATTTTGTGATCAAAAAGGAATTAGCCATGAATTTTTAGCCCCAAGAACTCCTCAATAAAATGTAGTAGTAGAAAGAAAGAATAGAACATTACAAGAAACAGCTAGAACTTTGCTATAAGAAAGTAAACTTCCTAAAAAGTTTTGGGCGAAAGCTGTAAACACCTCATGTTATGTTTTGAATAGAGTACTTATTCGTCCAATTATTTTGAAAACTCCTTATGAACTCTTAAATAATAAGATTCCTAACATAAGTTATTTCAAAGTTTTTGGGTCTAAATATTTTATTCTAAATACTAGTGATAACTTGGGAAAATTTGATGTTAAATCTTATGAAGGTATTTTCATTGGTTATTCACAAAATAGCAAGGCATATCATGTATTTAATATTAACAAGCTATGTGTTGAAGAATAAGTTCATATTACATTTAATGAGACTAACAATGATCTTCCAAAAGAAGGAGGTGGGGATGCAGGAAATTTGGAGATTTCAGTGAGTCCAGCAAACCGGAAAAGTCTATACAGCAAGCCAAATGAACGAATCCAGTAAGATGAATTGGATAACTCGCAAGAAGTAGAACAAGAAACAACACAAGAGCTTGAAGACGATTTCCCCAACAAGAAGAAGTAATACATGATGTCCAAATGCCAATGACCGCAAGATATCTCAAGAATTATCCACCAGAAAATATAAGTGGAGATATAAATAAAGGAATCACCACACGGAGAGGCTTGCAAAATCAATGTGCATTCTCTGCATTTTTATCACAAATCGAGCCAAAGAATGCCAAGGAAACTATCCTTGATGAAAGTTGGCTAATGGCAATGCAAGAGGACTTCAACAATTTGAACGATGCCGAGTCTGGGAACTTATGTCCCCCTCCTGAAGGTGTCTCCATTATTGAAATAAAATGGGTATTTAAGAATAAGCTTGATGAGCATGGGACAATCACTCACAACAAAGCTAGGTTAGTAACTCAAGGATACAATCAACAAGAAGGGATCGACTATGAAGAAACTTACGCCTCAGTTTCAAGGTTAGAGTCTATCCGAATCTTATTAGCATTTGCTTGTTATAAGAAATTCAAACTTTATCAAATGGACATCAAAAGTGCCTTCCTCAACGAATACATCAATGAAGAGGTATATGTAAAACATCCTCTTGGATTCGAACATGAGAAGTATACAAACCATGTTTATAAACTCAAGAAAGCCCTATATGGTCTCATACAAGCCCCAAGAGCTTGGTACGAGAGCTTGCGTAAGTATCTACTTTCAAATGGTTTTACTAGAGGTAAAATTGATTCTACATTATTTATTAAGCATGCAAATAAGGATATTATTATTGCTCAAATATATGTAGATGCTATAATATTTGGTGCTATTAATAATTTTCTTTGTGAGTGGTTTTCAAAATGTATGCATAAGGAGTTCGACATGAGTTGAATGGGAGAACTTAATTACTTGTTGGGACTCCAAATCAAGCAAACAAATGATGGTATCTATATCCATCAAACCAAATACACAAAAGGGCTACTCCAAATATTTGGATTTGAAGGATCTAATTCAAAGGGTACACCCATGAGTACATCAATAAAGCTTACGTCTGATGAAAAAGGTATAGATGTAGAATTGACCAAATATCAAGGTATGATTGGTTGTCTATTATATTTAACTGCATCTAGACCTGATATAATGTATAGTGTATGTCTTTGTGCACGATTTCAAGCAAAACCTAAGGAATCCACTTACAAGTTGTTAAAAGGATTTTTAAATATTTAAGTGGTACTATTAATTTGGGATTGTTTTATCCAATTTGCAATCATTTAGAACTAATGGACTACTCAGATGTTGACTATACAAGATGTCAAATTGATATAAAAAGTATCAGTGGTGCATGCACATTTTTGGGACAAAGTCTTGTGACGTGGCATAGTAAAAAAACAAACTTCTGTTGCTTTATCAACCACTAAGGGTGAATATCTAGCTGCAAGGAGTTGTTACTCTCAAATATTATGGATGAGATAAACCCTATGTGATTTTGATATTTTGTGTGATAACGTGCCTATTTATTGTGATAATTCTAGCTTTATTGACATATCAAAAAATCCTGTTTTGCATTCACGTAAAAAACATATAGAGGTTAGACATCATTTTTTAAGGATAATGTTTCAAAAGTTTTAATTAAATTAATTTTCATTCCTACAGAAAAATAATTAGCTGATATTTTTACTAAACCCCTAAGTGAAGAAAGGTTTTGTATTTTAAGGAGAGAACTTGGTATGTCCATGGTATAAATAGTGTTCACGTACTTAAATTTTCTATGCATAATATATCTTGAAACTACAGTATATTTGCATATTATTAAATAAAATACATCGGCGTGATATTCATTATCTATTCATGAACCGACTGCTACTGGGAAACATACCAATGTAAGTATTTATTCAGATATATTCACAGAACAGTCTTTTTAGATATAATCATGATTTTCTTTGAGATTTGAAAAGATATGAGCTGAACAGTTCTTCCATATTAAATCTTCCTCTTTCCTCTCACTTTACCTTAGTTGAAAACCCTTTTCTCTCATCTCAAATCTCTGTTGAGAATGAAGACTCGAGCCAGTAAATGATCCTCTGGTATCTCTTTCAATGACGGTAAATAGAATCGATCACCATATACAGTTTGATAGTAGAAGAAGAAGAAACAACAAGGGTCTGTGCATGTATCCTCAGATGATACAACTCTTTTAGATGGGTCAGATTCAAGTTTCTCATTCTTAAAGTTTTCCAAATAGACTCCCCATGAGAAGGCGAAACAGTCCTCAGACATCGAACATCCTTCTTCTCAACCTGAATCTCCTTCAGCTCTGGTAAACTTTGTTTCTCCTTTTTCTGATCTACTAGATAACTTCTTTAGAGGTCAAAGTTTTGAAGCACAATTTAAAACTTCGATTGCTACAAAACAGTTTATCTATGAAAAAATTATGGATCTATATTATTTTAAAAAATCCTCTCTAGAGAAACTTTTTGATTCTTGTGGTATATCTGCTATGCTCTTTCACCCTACAAAAGTTTATCCTCATTTGGTCCAATAATTTTACACAATTCTTGAGTATAACAGTGATTATTATACATCTTTTGTTAAGGGAAAATCTTTGGTTTTTCACTGTTGTTGATTTTGGAAGTATTCTTAATATTTCTTCTATTGGTCCATGTCCTTTTACTTTGAAAGGTACTGCAAATATCCCTTTTCCACCTCTTGAACAACTCCGAATTGTTATGGATAATCATACTTTGTCTTCTCTGTTTACCCAAAAAACAGTTGATGTTTGTCCAACCGCTTATGTTCTGCACAAATTAATACGCTACAATCTGTTTCCCCGAATTGGTGTTGGTGCTGATTTCACGTATCAAGATTTAGTGGTTGTGGCAATGATTCTTAAAGGTGTTTCTTATAATTTTTTGCTCATGATGCTGTCTCACATATTTAGTTGTATTCGTCAATCTAAGAAGTGTCTTCCTTATGGCTGTTTTCTAACCAAAGTATTCCAACATTTTAAAATTCCTTTTGATGATGACATTGTTGTGTCACATAATGAGATTGTTGATTCCGCAAATTTAAAACAATCTCATATTTCCTTTGAGAATGGTGTGTTTATTCGGATTGTCCATGATCCTTTTGTTTCTTCTGATTTGCCATATGATAATCCATCATCATCTACTCTGTCAAATTCTTCTGTTGCATCTCCTAAAGTGATAAATTTACTGACTCAAATTCTTAGTAATCAAGAAACCATGCGAACTGATATTGTTGATGTCAAACATCGACTTAGTGTTTTAGAGAAAGGAAAGATACCCATACGGGCTAATGATTTACAACAGTATTTTTCGCAAATGGAAGATGAGTTCATTGATTTACAGGCTTGTTTTGAATTACAAACAGTGATGATGGTTGAAGCCCTACATTGTGAGATTAATCGAAATTCATGCCAACTTAGTCAAGAGATGAAATTTGTCAGTTATCAACTTGGTGAGTTCGTTGATTTTATGGCAACAAGGTTAAATGACATTGGTCAGAAGTTACATTTTCAAAGGATGTATTCCCCAATTCTTGAATGGCCTCGATGCAATTGGATGACCGAATATGTTGGTGATTTTATAGACCTTCCCCTTCCCAATGCTACTTTTATTCCTCGTCCCCCTTGTTTTGCTGATACTTTATCTTTAGAAGAAAGACTTCATCGCATTCTTCAACGTCCATATTTCACTCGTCGTACTCTTATCATGGCGCATGTTAAAGATCTTGATTGACACTCTTTTTAGATGATGACAAAGAGGGAGACACATTGGGGTGTGATGACTTATGGCATTGGGGTGGACTTCTGATTTGCTGATTATGTTGCTGTTTATGTTGTGTTAAGACTATTTTTTAATTTCTGATATGTTTATTTTAAAGACGATGATCTCTACACCTACACTGCAACAAACTTTTTGATAAAACTTTCAGATAATTGGTTATTGAATGGTTTTGATTGTCTAGCATTTATTGAAACTAATATATTTATGAAGGTTATGGATAATGCCTAAACAAAAGGCATGATGGGTAATTAGACTTTATTTATGTCTTGAAATTTGGTTTTATATATGCATGGATTTAGGGGGAGCTAAATTTTTTGGTGTTGTCATCATCAAAAAGGGGGAGAATGTTAACTTGTTAATTTTCTAACTTTGTTGTTTTGATGATGACTTGAGTTTTTTTACTAAATTGTTTATTGTAAAATTTCAAGGAATTGATAAAAGGATTATTGATGATTTGATCAAAGATTTTGAAGACATTTGTGTCCTAAGATTTTATGTAAGGTCATTGAAAATATTTGATTTTTCAATTCAAGGCTCTAGTACATTTTATGTGCATTCAATATAATAAGTATTTTATGCATGCTTAAAATTGAGAAATTGAATTATTAATTGATCACCGGGATTAATTGATAAAGTGGTTAGTATATACTGCCGTATGTGATATATTATTTTGGAAGAGTTCAAATGTGGCTATTACTCTATTTTTCCAAGATTGTCCTAATTCTATAAGTTTGTATGCAACACGTGTGAAGTGGTTTAATGATATCAGAGTTGTTGTAATTGTGCATCTTGGAAGTTGTTTGTGACATCAGAGTCATGATTGCATATGTATTGGAACTCATATATTATGATTATCTTGAAAAGTTGTTTTGATTTAAACTTGCCATTATTTACAGAACTAACATTCTTAAAATTGTTTATTCCAGAAGTAGTGTTATTCTCCTTGAGACTTATTATGGAATTGTTATATTTTCTATATTGAAAAGGCAGTGTGATTTGTAGCGGCAACTTTTAATTAAGAGTCATGATTGCATTAGAAGATTTGATATTGAAGAAGTCAAACAAATAAATCTAACTGGAGTTATACACGGTTTTGTGTTATCTAATTATATTTTTATCCGTTTGTTTTGTTCCCAATGGAAATAATGTTTGAGAACGGAACTTAGTTGTTTGGAGTGCAATGGTAATATTGTTTTGGCTTATAAAAACCAATTGAGATATCGGTTTGAAAAATACAACACACGAATTAATTTTGCACTATCATACTTGAAAAATTATTTTATTATTTTTTGTGCAATTATACAAGCTGATGTGCAATTATATTCATACTACTTTCCAGCAAATTTTTGTGAGCTCTAAATTGGTGATATCTCTTTACTCTTTGATCATTTCCACTACTAGAAAACAGTAAATAGACAACGCGGAAAAAACGTTGTGGTTTCAGTCAGGAAAACGTCATGGTTAAGGGTGTCATCTATTTGACACACTTACACAACGTTTTAAAAACGTTGTAGTTAAGCACAATACACAACGTTTTTTAGGAAAAAACGTTGTAGATTTGTTTTTCAAAAATTAGCAGATGCTTAAAAACGTTGTAGTAGGTATGATTCCACAACGTTTTTTCCCTAAAAAACGTTGTGTATTGTGCTTAACTACAACGTTTTTAAAACGTTGTAGTTAAGCACAGTATAAATTTTTTTTTTAAAAAGACCATAGAAAGCAACAACAGACAACGTTTTTAAACTTCTTATACAACGTTTATAAGGTGTCATTTATTTATACAAATATACAACATTTTTTAAATGTTGTAGATAAAAAAAAATGTTGTGGGATGATAAATAGCCAATTAATGCACCTGCAATATGCACCTGCAATATGCATCCATGATATATAGCCAAAATGTATCAACCATTCAAAATACATCCCAATTATCTCGCTCGTTTACAATTTCAAATTACTACATCCACAAAATATATACCAAAATGTATCCACATATGCATCTCAAATTCACTATCTCAGCATGTGCAACAACAAATTTAGACCTAAGCATGTGCAAAAAAGCCTAGTTCTCCCAAAATACGTACATTCATCTAACATATTCACCGTTAACTCGATGCTCTACATATAATTTGCTCACGTCGTTGCCCACTCATCCGTGCATTTCGTCAATTTGTTCTTGTGTGTACGTTAATCCACATGCCTTATCCTTTGAAATAAAAGAACAACAAATTTAGTATTCAACAAAGATACCAAATCACAATTCCTAACATAATTCCTAATCACGTAAAATGTTAACACATATTTGAGGAGCAAGTTTGTGTCTTCGCTATATCTTCTTGTTCGGTATAATTTGCTATATCGCTATATTTGAGGAGCAAGCTCGAATAAATATCCTTCTTAACAATGTTATGCCAACAATAGTGTGATCAATAATTCAACTATAAAGAAAAGATAAACAAGTTAAACAAGTTAAACAAGTTAACTGCTAAACATTTAAGCATCAAATAGACTGCCTTCATGGACAATTAAGCATCAAACTGTTACCTGCTAAACAAGTTAACTGCTAAACATCCAGATATAGGCCCTTTTAAGAACAATTAAGCATCAATCTGCTATCCAGATGCATGCTATCCTTCTCAACAATGTTATGCCAACAATACATTATAAACTGCTAACTGCTAAACAAGTTAAGCAAGTTAATAACTGCTAACAATACATTTTTATTGGGAGCTGATACAATACATGCATTTCATTTTTCAGTTAGGAAATTAATTATGCACACAAAGTAAACATTAGTCCAAAGTAGGACCAAAATAAACATTTGGGAATTTGAAGGAATCACAAGTCATCAACGCCTAGTTCATATTCTCGTGACCTTCTATCAGCACACATCCATGACTTATCCATCTTAAGAAAAAACAAAACATGTCATCTAAAGTCCAACATTAAATATAAAACACCGAATAAGAACTCAGTTAATTATCAATTTGCTAAACTAGATAAAAGAAATGTTACTATTTCACCCAATGAATAAGATGCAAATTACATTGGAATTTGTGTCCACTGTGATATCAGTATCAACCACACAAGAGAAAACAGAGGCAAATGCTAGTTAGAAAACCAAAAACTAATGATTATACTAGCACATAAATCTATAATTCTGGATTCCAAAATAAAAACCTCCATTGAAGAACCACATTTACAGACAAATACAGTCAACAAATCAGACCCTATAACATTTTTGAAGATAACCCGATATTAAACTTTAGAGCTAAAAATACAGTCAATAACACTTAATGTAATCCTCTAGATTTAATTAGCCTTCAATAACACTTAGAAGCTCCAAATTAACTCCAAATATCGAAAAATTTCTAATCAAAACCTAAATTTTAAGGAAAATTAACAAGTGATAAATTAAAACCTAATTTTAGTGGAGGAGATAGAGAAACCACCACTGCTGCCACCGCAGCCACCACTATGCTACCAATATGAAAGCAGAAAAACCATTATAACAAAACAAATAGAGCACCTCAAACATGTTTATATGTAAATAGGTTGAAAATAAACACATGCAATAACAAATCCAAAGAGATGAAGAACTTACAATGAAACCCTAGCCCCAAAACAGCTTATCTTTAAACTCAGATTTCGGCCTCAGAGAAAAGGTACACCCACAGACGATCGAGCACAGAGATAATCGAACCTCTGCAAGGACCGAGAGTGAAGGAAGCGAGAGTGAAGGAACGAACAAAACCGGGAAGCACTGGGAGCAAACTGAGTGAAGGAACGAACAGAGCTTGGGAGAAGGATCAAGCTCTGCATGCGGAGAATGACGATCGAGCACGAGATAATCGAACCTCTGCAGGCCGAGAGCATAGAGGACCAAGCCCAGAGTGAAGAAGCGAACCAGAGCTTTGGAGAAGGACGGAAGCTCTGCACGGAGAACGACGATCGAGCACAGTGACAATATCAAAGACGGACTAGAGCTCGGAGAGAAAAAGACTTTAAGTCTTTTAATTTTAAGTAAGCTCTGTGTTTTATCACATAGACAACGTTTTAAAAAAAACATTATTTAATTACAACCAAAAAAATGCCCTTTTAAATAGACAACGTTTTTGTATATGTATCTATAACGTTTTTTTTTTAAAAACGTTGTGGAATAAAATACCACAACTTTTTTATAAAAAATGCTGTGGCTTAAGTGTTGTCTATTTACTGTTTTCTAGTAGTGTGCATACATTAGTTGAGCCTTGCATTGTTAAATTATTTATTTACTTTGATCTTTAGACCTCTATATTTGTAATCTTTTTATTTAGACTAAGTGTTGTCTAAAGGTATTTAATCCGGATGGATTAAGATTTGTTTACAAATAGATTCAAGGAACATTGGTGCACAAGGAGCACAAGTGCTCAAGTGAATTTTTATAATTCAAGATTTGAAAGAATCTGTTTGTAAAAAGAGTCGATTTAAAGAAATAAAGTGAGTCTCCAATACTAGAGTGTATATGACGTGGACTAGGCTATTATTATAGAGGGTAATAGCTAAACCACGTAAAAAATCTTGGTATTCATTTTATTAATTGCTTTAATTTAATTGCCCACAAAAGTTATTTAATTATATAGATAATTAAAATTCGGATATTTTCTTTATCTTAAGAAAATTTATTAACACCAAGTATTTTCACAAAGTTATAAATTCAGCAAGTTATTTTCATTAAACAATGAAATCAAAAGACTCAATCAAGTAGGCCATATTTATTCACCAAGCTGTATTCGTTAATATAGTACGATGAATTCAGTAGTTTGGTTTAAATTTTGAAAAATTGGTCATAGTTTGTTCTCACACTTATTCAATCCCTCTTCTAAGTGTGCATTATCTGTATTTCAATAACTTTAAATCTAAACATGCTATAGACTTGATTCCACTTCCAGTCTACTCTCCTCATGACATACTATATCAATGATACACTTACAAACTCAAATTATTAACAGAAAATGATCTAGAGGCTTTGACATTTGACTGTCAGACCCCATTTTTAGGGTTCTTGGCAGTTTCTTAAATCTTGATTTTCATGCATTTAAATGTTATAGATCCATGTTTTATCATCATAGATTATCATATAACATATCATAGCTGTGACGCCCCCAAAATAGGTATACATCACCTATTCTGAGTCTCCAAATACATGGTACAAAATACAAATACAATCTTAAATATACAACAAGAGCTATGAGTTTTAATACAAATATTGTCTACTAGACAATATCCACTCTCAAAATAAGTCCTCATTACAATTATTATCACACTACTTTATAGAATAGTGAGGACTACTAAGGCTATCATCTGGGCCGTCACTCCGTTCCCTGACTAGTTCCTGCTACGTTCTCTTTTTCTGAAGAGAACAATGAAAGCAAAAGGGTGAGCTCAACTATCCCAGCAAGAAATATCATGACTAAGATAATGCAGAATAAATTATCATTAGCCTTCAATAATGTTAAACTGATAAAATATAACAAACATCAAGTTTAACTGCAGCGGAACAAGCAATCCATTAAAAGAGTCAAGTAGAGAATAAAATTTACTATCTTCTATAATTTAAAAGATTTTTTATCACTTTTATCGCTGGGTGTAACAACCCGATATTTTTTAATTATTTTAAGTATATTTCATAAATATTTAATATTTTTGGAATATAAATGGTATTTAATTTATTTAATTATAATATTAAATAAATGATTTAAAATGATTTTAATACATGAAAATCATGAAAAATAATATTATGATAAAAGAAAATATTTTAAGTTATTTTAAGTGACTTTTAATATTTTATGATGAAATTCATTAATTAATTAACATTAATGATAATTAGTTTATTTAATAAATATATTAAATAAATTATGGAAAAATAGAATAAATGATTTAAAAATCATATAAAATTATTTAAGTGCTAGAAAATATTTGAAGTTATAAAATATAACTTTTGATATTTTGTCATGAAAATATTTATATTTTAATATTAATAGCAATTATCGGATAATGAATTTAAGTGTTTAAAAATCATATTTAAATAATTTTAAAGTATTAAAAATACTTTGTGATATTATAAAATATATTATAATATTATGGCATGTATTTCATTAATATTTGATATTAAATAAATATTAATGATAAAAGAATTATGTGGTATTTAATTCATTTAAATACGTTATTAATGATTAAAAATACGCGATAAATGATAATAATTATTATAAGTCTTTGAAAAAATATTTCGACTGTTATTAAAATTATCTGAGTTAATTTTTAAGTGTTGTGTCAGAGTTTAATTGAACTTAGACTCGATAAAAGTCCGACTAGACCGTCTGGACGTTAAAATTTTTGTCGGATTCAAGTCAGATTGCAATAGTTTGACCTGATACTGAGTCTTATATGTGTTACAGACTAATAGGGTTATGTGTTATGTGTTTAGGTTATTCTATGTTTATATATATAATAGTATTATATTGTGATGATATTATGCTAATATTAGAGATCTATATTACTAATATTAGGTCTTCGAATAAAGCGTTATAAATTGCGTAGCGGTAATCAACAGTTCATCCAAGTTTTGTTTTACTTAAATCTACTAAGAGTGTTTCATTTGGATAAGCTTATGGTTAATCATTGCTGGTTGCCATTAATTGTACTCTGTACATATTGCATGTGTAAGTCAGGTATTAACGACCGGTATTATTGATATTAACACTAATTAGGGAGAACCCTAATTTTTAAAACCCTAAGTTATTAAAAACCCTAATTTTAAATGCTACACCCTAATTTGAAACTCAAATTAGAGTTCAAGATTGATTGGTAATTGTGTTAATGTGATTAATTAACAAGTATTAGAATTATAATTGTTAATCATAAAAACCTAATTTGTTAAACCCTAATTACTAAATTAGAACCCTAATTACCAAAAGTATAAACCCTAATTGATTATTTAGTAAGGTTAATTATAATTATTATATTTTAACCCTAATGTTCCTGTATAAAGCAATTAGAAAACTAATATAATTAAGAAAACCCTAATTTCAAAATTTTAGAAACTAAAATTTAATTAATTTTTTTTGTGTAACCCCTAAAATGTTATTATAGAAAAGCAATTATTGGAAAACCTTAGGGTCAAACCCTAAGGGTTTGCCAATTGCCAAAAATGCCATTAATTTTCCAAGACAATAGACTAAAATGCCCTTTGTCACATTTTTTTATTAAGCTTACTTGAAAATCTAGGCAAAATGGAGTTGGTGACCAACTTATTTGACAATTGTGATTTAATAATGTCAGCAATCAGCCTTTAGATATTAGCCATTCATTAATCCAACTTCTATAAATAGATTGGAGGAGAGAGAAATTGTGACAACCCGAGAATTTAGAATATTTTTAAAATTTTTATTAATTAATTTAAGGTTCAAAATTAGAAACTAGACAGAAAATAAGTGTATGCATCTGATATTTTGAAGATTTAATTTTGAGGATTTTAAAATTCTGTGAACGCTTTAGGTGCATTATTCAGGATTAAGTAATACGTGAATATGTTTTGTGGATATGTGTACCGTATGTGGTTAAGGGTTAAGGGTTGATCAGATAATCGATATTTGTAACAAACCCTAAGTATATATTAAGAACGTTAACGTTCAGTTAGAAAACCCTAGCAAATTATAAGAAACTGGTTCTGGAAACCCTAATTTCAGTTCCGGGAATCCAAAACCCTAATTCGGTGCATGAAACCCTAAATCGGGAACTTAATGGCGTAAGTGTAAATAATTATAGGATTAATTAGGGTTAATCTTAACAAAATGGTTACAAAACCCTAATTCCAAATTTGAAACCCTAATTACGGATTTGAAACCTTAATTTGTAAATAGGGAAAAACCTAAGTGTTAATTTCATACTTTTAATGTTAATTAGGATATATTAATTCTAATTTTCAGGTTAAGTAATTAGAAAACCCTAATCTAATTACGAAATCAAATTTCTATTTTAGAAAATTAATTTTTCTATTAGAAACCCTAATTTTGGGTTATAAACCCTACTCCGTGATTTTGACCCTAATTGCTAAATTAGCAATTTTAATTAGGAAATACTAATCCTAATTAGCAATATTTAAATTATGATTAAGAAATTTTAATATAATTAGAAAATTCTAATTATAATTTAGAAATATTAATTTTCTATTTTTGAAAACCTAAATTGAAAATTTTAGAAAATAAATTGCAAACCCTAAATTGGCTCAAACTCTAAACCCTAAATGCTCCAAACCCTAAACCCTAACCAAACCCTAAACCCTAACCAAACCCTAAACCCTAAGGGTTTGGTCAAATGTCCAAAATGCCATTAAAATAAAATAGAAAATGACTAGAATGCCCTTTGTGTATTATTTAATGGTTGGAGTGTAGATCTTGCCAAGATAATGGGTTGGTGAATTAACCCTAGCCTAGCCCTAGACATGTGTCCAACTTCAGCTAATCTTGCCAGGAAATTCATTGAATCTAAGTAGTTTATAGATTAAAGAAAGAGAAAAGTCTTACTTGATTTTTCATTTTCTACAAACTCATCCTCTCTCTCCACCTTTGAAATCTAGAGTGAGATAGAGAGAAAAGTTAAGATAGGTTAACCTCTTATCAAGCCAAGAACAACAATCAGAAGTCAGATTCAAAGGATCAAGCTAAAAAGGTATAAAATCCTAAAATTTTGAAATATTATGATTTGTTGTTAGATGTTGTAATTGATTGGTTATATATGTGTAATAGGGTGTCTATAAGTGATCTGGGTTGATAGATCATGGATCTATAACACTTAGATGCACGAATCAAGCATTTTTCAAAATCTGGAAAAACTAGAAATTTTTGGCCTGACAGCCATATGTCAGGGCCCATAGATCTTTGTGTGTTAATGATCTCTTGTGTTTGATGTTATAGATTTGTATTATGCCATGTTGTCTGTGATCTGGAACTGAAAACAGACCTATATCATGTGTATATTTCAAGATATAAGCGATCAAATCGCGTTGACGACCACGAAAATCTGGTTTTTAAGGTTACCCAAAACCCGTAAGTCATCGACATCGTTTTGCAGCGCCATGAATCTTTTCTCATTGTTTGTTAGTTTGGCCAAGTTGTTGTTGGAATGTTGTAGACTGGTATAAGGACTACACACTCATGCATTTAGATCACCTAGATCCTTAACAGAATCAAAAATAATGATGGTCAAAGTATCGTTGACCAACTGTTCATGACGAAATCTGGAAAACCCAGAAATCGTGAAGAACAGCTCCTGACATCACTTTGACCGGCTTTAATCTCTCACCTATGATGTTTATTAGACTGATATGAGGTTATGTAGTCGTACCCTGACATGTTTTCTACAAAATAGAACCTTTAGTTTACACGAACAAGCTACAGAATGCAAGGTATAAGGATCGAAGGTAGTCACTTGGACTGTTCTTCATTTCTAGGTAACCCAGAAAATGAAGAACAGGTCTAACACGATTTGTAAGGGCTTAGATCTCAATGTTGTTATGTTGTTTAGCTATGAACTCGAGTTGAAATTGTAGTATTACACTCATACTACACTTATGATACCATTAGCTACCTAGAAAATAGCATGAACATGAATCTAATGTTGGTCAAACCTACCAACTTGAACACTGACATGATTTTCTGGGCAGCTCAAGAACATGCTCAAGAACACCTATAGCGACGGTTCTGTCGCTATAGGGCCCTTTAGTGACAATTTTAATTTCTAATTTCTGGAAATTATTAAATAAATTGAAATAAATAGATTTTAATTATTAAAAATACTAAATAAATTCCGAAAAATTATTTTAAATTCTAAAAATAGTTTTAATTATTTTAAGTATATTTCATAAATATTTAATATTTTTGGAATATAAATGGTATTTAATTTATTTAATTATAATATTAAATAAATGATTTAAAAATGATTTTAATACATGAAAAATCATAAAAATAATATTATGATAAAAGAAAATATTTTAAGTTATTTTAAGTGACTTTTAATATTTTATGATGAAATTCATTAATTAATTAACATTAATGATAATTAGTTTATTTAATAAATATATTAAATAAATTATGAAAAAAATAGAATAAATGATTTAAAAATCATATAAAAATTATTTAAGTGTTAGAAAAATATTTGAAGTTATAAAATATAACTTTTGATATTTTGTCATGAAAATATTAATATTTTAATATTAATAGCAATTATCGGATAATGAATTTAAGTGTTTAAAAATTATATTTAAATAATTTTAAAGTATTAAAAATACTTTGTGATATTTTAAAATATATTATAATATTATGGCATGTATTTTATTAATATTTGATATTAAATAAATATTAATGATAAAAGAATTATGTGGTATTTAATTCATTTAAATCGTTATTAATGATTAAAAATACGCGATAAATGATAATAATTATTTAAAAATTATTATAAGTCTTTGAAAAAATATTTCGACGTTATTAAAATTATCTGGGGTTAATTGTTAAGTGTTGAGTCAGAGTTTAATTGAACTTAGACTCGATAAAAGTCAAACGACAAGGCCAAATCGGACGTTAAAATTTTATCGGATTTAAGTCGATTTGCAATAATTTGACACGATCTTTGAGTCTTATGTGTGTTATAGACTAATAGGGTTATGTGTTATGTGTTTAGGTTATTCTATGTTTATATATATAATAGTATTATATTGTGATGATATTATTCTAATATTGGAGATCTATATTACTAATATGAGGTCTTTGGATAAAGCGTTATAAATTGTGTAGCAATAATCAACGGTTCATCCAAGCTTTGTTTTACTTAACTCTACTAAGAGTGTTTCATTTGGATAAGCTTATGGTTAATCATTGTTGGTTGCCATGAATTGTACTCTATACATATTGCATGTATAAGTCAGGTTTGAAAGGCTGATCACCTTCATTACCCTTCGGTTCAGATATAATTTTTCATGTAAAATACTTATTCAGTCAAAATTTTGTTCCTGCTAGTTCACAATTATATTATTGAATTATAGCCAGCCAATTATTCAAATCATTTCAATCATGATATATCGTTATATTGTTGAACTTAAACTTCTTTGGGCAACTTTTATGCTCACCCTTGCTATATCATGATAAACATTGCGATTAAAAGGCGACGCGTATATCTGAGAAAAAAGATTAAAGAAAGTTCCACTTTAGTTTATGTATGCGATTAGAAATGTAATAGTGTAGTTTGATAATAAAGTTATGTGTTAGATAGTTATGAGTTGTGTATTAAGTTAAGGTTACTCGACCTTGGGAAATAGTGTGTAATGTATTGTATAAACAATTTATGTTTATATCTTCCGCAAATAGTAATAGTTGTATAGAATGATCGAGCCGGGATCAAGGGTGATTTGGGACTGGATTGAGGGCCAAAATCAGCAGGTTAAGTATCAAAGGTTTGGTTATGAACCTTAGGTAGGAATACCTGAGACTAATAACCGCAATGATTAGGATAAGTACTAACTCACATAGAGTTAGTCGGTCGGTAAAGATTCAAAGACGAATCTCGGCGAGTTATAAGATACAGAATTCCCTAACTTTGATAATAAAGTTGAACAGTAATGGTGAATAAATAGAGTCTAAAAGACTAAAGTACAGTGATAGGAGATCATAAAACAAAACGATCAAGGCATAGAAATGAATCGTAATGTATACGATGAGATCACTCCGTGATCTGATAAGGTGATAGTATGGTGGAGGATCAAGAGAATGATTAAAAAGTTTACAACAAGATTGCTGTGTGAATTGGTACAGATTCAGGAAAGGATTATGAATACAGATTAAATGAAATTCGTATTGAAAAGGGGGTTAGTGTTAGGTGGGGATTCAATTGAGGATTCATGCCGGCAGCTGAGTTGTATGATTCCTTGTATGGGCAGGGAATTGTACTTGGTGTAAAAACTACTTAGTATCTGGCATTAATAATCATTGAAATGTTGTGTCGAGCTATTTTCTATATGCATGTTAAGAGGGTGATTCCTTTCTCATGTGTATACCAGATAGATAGGTCATAGGTAGAGGATATAAGGTTAAGTACGAGTTCTTAAAACTCATAAGTGTGGTTTCTGAACTGGGTATAGTTAATGTAAATGGAATATTGAGGATAATAGGAACAGATAGATTGTTAAGCAAATGATTATTAGTGAAGAATTAAGTTTTCCAAAACTCCTAGCTATGCTAGATTTCGAAATGATTGACATCAAGCTAAATACGCACTATGTGCTTTTAAAAAAAAATATGTAGACTCGTAATCATTTTTGAAACATTTTAAAGTATAGTCTATGCTACTTATTTCAGCTAGACGCAAATGATTTGAAATATCAAAATTTGTTTTATTTATCACGCATGTACCATGTGACCTGGTGCAGAGATGATATAAATTTGATAGAGTTATAAATACAGGAATACTTAGTGCGAATTTGATCTAAAATCGCTGTTCCACTATTGTATGATGTGTTATGACAAAGTCATACAATGACGGCATTCTCAAATGGACTGTTAATACAGTACGACATCATGGCGTCATTCTCAAAAATATTTTCAAAAATTTTAATTTGCCAACGGGGTTTGGCTACACCTAAATAATTCGATTGAATTGAATTATTGATATGAGTCTATGCTATTCGAT
This sequence comes from Panax ginseng, assembly GCA_020205605.1. Taxonomy (NCBI): domain Eukaryota; kingdom Viridiplantae; phylum Streptophyta; class Magnoliopsida; order Apiales; family Araliaceae; genus Panax; species Panax ginseng. The sequence goes on from CM035148.1 coordinate 99,416,093, forward strand.
TCAGCTAGACTAATGTTATGAAAACTCTTAAGTGTTCATTGAAAGAAATTTCCCGAACTAAATTGCTTTGGTACGGAATCCTATGATAAAGGCGAGGTGAACAATGTTGTTTGGATAAATAATCCAATCTAGTAGCGTAAATATTCTCTATACATAATTAATACGTTATGCATGACGTAAGAGTACGATAGGCTGATCACCTAAAGTACTAACAACGGTAGTTTACCTTCTTTGTGATTGTAAACAGACCAAGTAATGTATTGTTTTGTGGTATGATCAAAACCGTTAAAACTAAGTGTTTATGGTCTATATGACCCCTCAGTACAATTTGAAAACTTTTACTCTTGTGAGTGGTGTATTGGGTAGCAAGCGAATGTGTGTGAATGGTGTGTGATGAATGGTGCAAGGTGTAAGGTAAATTTCGGGGACGAAATTTTTAGAAGAAGGGGTGAATGTGACAACCCTAGAATTTAGAATATTTTTAAAATTTTTATTAATTAATTTAAGGTTCAAAATTAGAACCTAGACAGAAAATAAGCGTATGCGTTTGATATTTTTAAGATTTAATTTTGAGGATTTCAAAATTACAGCAGAAAGGATTTAGGTGAATTATTCAGGATTAAGTAATATGTGAATATGTTTTGTGGATATGTGTACCGTATGTGGTTAAGGGTCAAGGGTTGATCAGATAATCGATATTTGTAACAAACCCTAAGTATATATTAAGAACGTTAACGTTCGGTTAGAAAACCCTAGCAAATTATAAGAAACCCTAGAAATCGGTTACGAAACCCTAATTTCGATTAAAGAATCAAAAACCCTAATTGATTGCATGAAACCCTAAATCGGAACTTAATGGCGTAAGTGTAAATAATTATAGGATTAATTAGGGTTAATCTTAACAAAATGGTTACAAAACCCTAATTCCAAATTTGAAACCTTAATTGCAATTTGAAACCTTAATTTGTAAATAGGAAAAACCTAAGTGTTAATTTAATACTTTTAATGTTAATTAGGATATATTAATTCTAATTTTCAAAGTTAAGTAATTAGAAAACCCTAATCTAATTACGAAATCTAATTTCTATTTTAGAAAATTAATTTTTACTATTAGAAACCCTAATTTTGGGTTATAAACCCTACTCAAGTGATTTTGACCCTAATTGCTAAATTAGCAATTTTAATTAGGAAATACTAATCCTAATTAGCAATATTTAAATTATGATTAAGAAATTTTAATATAATTAGAAAATTCTAATTATAATTTAGAAATATTAATTTTCTATTTTTGAAAACCTAAATTAGAAATTTTAGAAAATAAATTGCAAACCCTAAATTGGCTCAAACTCTAAAACCTAAATGCTCCAAACCTTAAACCCCAACCAAACCCTAAACCGTAAGGGTTTGGTCAATGTCCAAAATGCCATTAAAATAAAATGAAAATGACTAGAATGCCCTTTGTGTATTATTTAATGGTTGGAGTGTAGATCTTGCCAAGATAATGGGTTGGTGAACTAACCCTAGCCTAGCCCTAGATATGTGTCCAACTTCAGCTAATCTTGCCAGGAAATTCATTGAATCTAAGTAGTTTATAGATTAAAGAAAGAGAAAAGTCTCACTTGATTTTTCATTTTTTACAAACTCATCCTCTCTCTCCACCTTCGAAATCTAGAGTGAGATAGAGAGAAAAGTTAAGATAGGTTAACCTCTTGTCAAGCCAAGAACAACAATCAGAAGTCAGATTCAAAGGATCAAGCTAAAAAGGTATAAAATCCTAAAATTTTGAAATATTATGATTTGTTGTTAGATGTTGTAATTGATTGGTTATATATGTGTAATAGGGTGTCTATAAGTGATCTGGGTTGATAGATCATGGATCTATAACACTTAGATGCACGAATCAAGCATTTTTCAAAATCTGGAAAAACTAGAAATTTTTGGCCTGACAGCCATATGTCAGGGCCATAGATCTTTGTGTGTTAATGATCTCTTGTGTTTGATGTTATAGATTTGTATTATGCCATGTTGTCTGTGATCTGGAACTGAAAACAGAGCTATATCATGTGTATATTTCAAGATATAAGCAGTCAAACTGCGTTGACCAGCCACGAAATCTGGTTTCTGGGTTACCCAGAAACACATAAGTCACTGACATCGTTTTTGCAGGCCATAAATCTTTCTGTTGTTTGTTAGTTTGGCCAAGTTGTTGTTGGAATGTTGTAGACTGGAAAACCCAGAAATCGTGAAGAACAGCTCCTGACATCACTTTGACCGGCTTTAATCTCTCACATGTGATGTTTATTAGACTGATATGAGGTTATGTAGTCGTACCCTGACATGTTTTCTACAAAATAGAAACTTTAGTTCACACGAACAAGCTACAAAATGCAAGGTATAAGGATCGAAAGGTAGTCACTTAGACTGTTCTTCATTTCTGGGTAACCCAGAAAATGAAGAACAGGTCCGACACTCATTTCTGAAACAATTTGTAAGGGCTTAGATCTCTCTGGTGTTATGTTGTTTAGCTATGAACTCGAGTTGAAATTGTAGTATTACACTCATACTACACTTATGATACCATTAGCTACCTAGAAAATAGCATGAACATGAATCTAATGTTGGTCAAACCTACCAACTTGAACACTGACATGGTTTTCTCAGGCGACTTAAACATGTTTCAAGAACACCTATAATGCAGTTACCTCACCGCTTATAGGCATACTTAATGACAATTTTAATTTCTTATTTAAAATTATTAAATAAATTGAAATAAATAGATTTTAATTATTAAAATACTAAATAAATTTCAAAAAATTATTTTAAATTCTAAAAATATTTTTAATTATTTTAAGTATATTTCATAAATATTTAATATTTTTGGAATATAAATGGTATTTAATTTATTTAATTATAATATTAAATAAATGATTTAAAATGATTTTAATACATGAAAAATCATGAAAAATAATATTATGACAAAAGAAAATATTTTAAGTTATTTTAAGTGACTTTTAATATTTTATGATGAAATTCATTAATTAATTAACATTAATGATAATTAGTTTATTTAATAAATATATTAAATAAATTATGGAAAAATAGAATAAATGATTTAAAATCATATAAAATTATTTAAGTGCTAGAAAAATATTTGAAGTTATAAAATATAACTTTTGATATTTTGTCATGAAAATATTTATATTTTAATATTAATAGCAATTATCGGATAATGAATTTAAGTGTTTAAAATCATATTTAAATAATTTTAAAGTATTAAAAATACTTTGTGATATTATAAAATATATTATAATATTATGACATGTATTTCATTAATATTTGATATTAAATAAATATTAATGATAAAAGAATTATGTGGTATTTAATTCATTTAAATACGTTATTAATGATTAAAAATACGCGATAAATGATAATAATTATTATAAGTCTTTGAAAAATATTTCGACTGTTATTAAAATTATCTGAGTTAATTTTTAAGTGTTGTGTCAGAGTTTAATTGAACTTAGACTCGATAAAAGTCCGACTAGACCGTCGGGACGTTAAAATTTTTGTCGGATTCAAGTCAGATTGCAATAGTTTGACCTGATACTGAGTCTTATATGTGTTACAGACTAATAGGGTTATGTGTTATGTGTTTAGGTTATTCTATGTTTATATATATAATAGTATTATATTGTGATGATATTATGCTAATATTAGAGATCTATATTACTAATATTAGGTCTTCGAATAAAGCGTTATAAATTGCGTAGCGGTAATCAACAGTTCATCCAAGTTTTGTTTTACTTAACTCTACTAAGAGTGTTTCATTTGGATAAGCTTATGGTTAATCATTGCTGGTTGCCATTAATTGTACTCTGTACATATTGCATGTGTAAGTCAGGTATGAAAGGCTGATCACCTTCATTACCATTCGGTTCAGATATAATTGTTCATGTAAAATACTTGTTCAGTCAAAATTTTGTTCCTGCTAGTTCACAATTATATTGTTGAATTATAGCCAGCCAATTATTCAAATAATTTCAATCATGATATATCGTTATATTGTTGAACTTAAACTTGCTGGGCAACTTTTATGCTCACCCTTGCTATATCATGATAAACATTGCAGATTAAGACGAACGCGTCGAATACAGGAAAAGATTAAAGAAAGTTCCAGCTTTAGTTTATGTATGCAATTAGAAATGTAATAGTGTAGTTTGATAATAAAGTTATGTGTTAGATAGTTATGAATTGTGTATTAAGTTAAGGTTACTCGACCTTGGAGAATAGTGTGTAATGTATTGTATAAACAATTTGTGTTTATATCTTCCGTAAATAGTAATAGTTGTATAGAATGATCGAACCGGATCCGAGGTGATTTGGGAGCTGGATTCGAGGCCGTCACAGAAATGGCATTAGTTAGCCTATTTTTTTTTCCAACACTCCATCATTTTCTCTCAACCTAAACCTGTGAATTTCTAAGGTATATTAGTCGCCAAGATCATTACGAAATCCCCAACCATATCGGTAGCCTTGATTCATCAATTGATCAAAGAAGGTATAAATCCTAGCCATGATTTCTGTCCAAAATTATGTTGTTAGATGCTATATTTTTTTGTTAAACATGTTATATAAGGTGTCTAATGATGATCTGGGTTGCTAGATGTTAGATCCATAACATCTAGAGAATCGGATTTGATGTTCGTCAAAATCTGGAAAACTGAAAAAAATATGGTCTAACAATGAATATAAGTGGTCATAGATCTCGGTATGATATGTGTTTGTGTTGTTTTAATGTTTGATCGTGTAGTATGCCATGAGAACTTTATTCTAGAACTTGAATCAAAGTCAGAACATGAACCGATTGTAATTTATACAAGGTCAAAGTGCGTTGACCTGTCCATGACCGGCGTTTACGGGGGGGTTTACGGGTAACCTGAAATTGACCCAAACCCACTTAACAACATTTTAAACCGGCTAGATCTTTCAGTGTATTTTTGTTTTGTTGTTTTTAATGCATCTATATTGTAGTCTTGTATATGAACTCCATGTGTATACCTTAGAATATCCTAGTCATCAAACTGTGTGATTATTGAGGACGGTCAAACCAGGCCAAACGATCATGGAAGCTATTTTCTGGGTAACCCAGAAAACGCTTGAACATGTCGTCTGACATGGTTTGACCAGTATGAATCTGCTCTATCTGTTGTTGTTTTAGTGATCTATTGTGATAGAAACCTTCCTTGTCATGCTAGCTACATATAGAATTCATTACATCACATAAAGATTACACGGATCATAAGTTATGGAAGCCCAAAAGTGAACAGTCGAACTGTTCTTCATATCTTAGTAACCTAGAAATGAAGAACAACTCTGACAACTTGTTTATGGCTCCAGATCTACTTTGTTATGTGTTGTTTGGCCATGTTAGTTGTTGGATATTGTACTCGTGCATTAGTACTTACAAATACGACTAATAACATGCCCAAAGAACATCGAGGATCTAATCGAAAGCTTGGTCAAACTCGATACCTTACAAATCAAGCTATGAGATCTAGGTTTCATGAAGAACACGAAGAAAACCTATAGCGACGGTCCCCGTCATTATAGGTAGTCTTCAAATTACACTTTTATTAAAATTAATTATTTAAATTAAAAAATTATTTAAAATAGTAATTAATTTAAAAATTATTTTAAATTATAAAATTAACTTTTGATAATTTGAAATATTTTTCATAAATATTAGTATTTATTTAAATATTATTGATAATTAATTTATTTATTAAATACATTAAATAAATTAAATAAATTAATTAAAAATGATTTTATTATATTAAAAATCATTTTAAATGATAATAAGTTATTTAAAAATATTTTAAGTTATAAAATATAACTTTTAATAATTTAAAGCAAATTTCATTAATTATTTACTATTAATGATATTAAATTTATTTAATAATTATATTAAATAAATTAGTTTTAAAATGATTTTAATATTAGAAAAATTATTTTAAATGAAAATAAAGAGTTTATTAATATTTTAAGTTATAAAATAAAACATTCAATATTTAAAGGTAAATTTCATTAATTAATTATTATTAATGTTATTAAAGTTATTTGATATTTATATTAAATAATTTAGTTTAAAAAATGATTTTAATATTATGAAAATCATTTTAAATAAAAATAAAGTGTTTAAAGATATTTTAAGTTATAAAATATAACTTTTAATATTTAAAGGATAATTTAAATAATAATTATTAATTTATTATTAATGATATTAAATTTATTTAAGAATAAATAGTTTAAAATGGTTTTATTAATTTAAAAATCATTTAAAAGGATATAAATGTATTAAAAATATTTTAAGTTATCTTTGAATGACTTTTAATATTTTGATAAATAAAACATTAATACTTTAATATTAATGGTAATTAGTTAAGAGTGATTTTAAATGTTTTAAAATTATTTAAGGATAATATTAATACTTTAAAAGTATTTTGAGTTATTATAAATAACTTTGACATTTTGGAAATGATTTCATTAATAGTTTAATATTATTTAAATATTAATGATAATAGAATTGTTTAATATTTAAATCATTTAATAATGATTCCGGTATTTGAAAATTCATGATACATTATAATAAATGTTTAAAAATTATTATAAGTCATTTTAAAATAATATGACTGATACTTACAGATATTGAACTACATGATAGAGTCTTAGACTTGATAATTAACCGATAAAGCCGTCGGTACACCGACATATTTCAGAAATTGATCTGAACTTAGATAATTTGATTAGATATGTGTTTATTTGTGATTCAATGGTTGTGGAACATATGTGACAATGTGATTAGGTTTTGTGCTGACTGCAATAAGTAGTTCTATGTGTTATAGTATGTTATTCTAATTGATCAAATGATCTTATTACTGATAGATGTTATATAAAGATAAAACTAAGTTACGAACTGTAAGCAGCGCATTAGGCAAGTATCTTACCTTTTCATTTCCTTTATGCAATGGACATGAGTAAGAAGTTTCAGAATTATATTATTATTATACTATATTATTAACCCTATTGTGATATATTCTATATCCGATCATTGTTTATCAACATGTTTGTATATGGTAATTCAGATATATATTCTGTTCATTAATTTCTAAACATGGTTACACAAGTGTCCCCACTTGGATAATCATTTTATTTAATCACATGTTGATATATATATATATATATATATATATATATATATATATATATACACGTCCAAGCTAATTGACTAGCTAGACACAAATTTTGAAAAATTCGTTGAATATGATAAAACCTTTTTGTATCCAATCAAATTGTTTTAGTTCAGATTCCAGACTAAGTATGAACATCCCGATCACGGGAACAAATTTTATATGCCAAGGCGGACAAAGGATGAACGATAATATCGTTCTAGCAATGTAGTATTGATCAATACAGGGCACATTAGGCAGATCACCCTCGTGCCTGTAAGTTATGACAGTTTGCAGATGAAGTTCTGCTAAACCTTAGCGAAAACTAAAAACAATGTTCATAATCTGTCGACTAATACCTATATATATAGTCAATACATAGTTTCAAAATTATGAGATAGAATTGTTATGTTGTTATTATCGGTTCAGTTTACTTCACAACTATAAATTCGTTATAGAAGTGATGTACAAAGAAAACATTTATTTCTTTCAGCTAATTATATTTCTAATTGTTATTACTTGTTGGGCACTCAAATGCTCATCCTTGCTTAATTTAAATGTTTTCAGGTAAGCGTGATCAACCTGAAGGTTCAGAAAAGAAGAAGTAAAAAAGGAAAGCAAACTGAATATGTGTAATGGTATCTTTTGTAATAGTTAGACAATATTAAGGCAATGGTATATATTATCTATCATGTAAGGAATTATAGTAAATGTTGCGTACTTGGGATTAGACTCTGATATATGTAAACTAAGTTTGTTATTTATATTATTGTTATTATTATTAGTATTATTCCACTCATAGAAATGGTATCGTGAAGCACCGAGTTCGGGTTTCAAGTACCTGAATTTGGGGGCGTCACATTGGGACTCAGCTTAATAAATAATCCACATCATCCATGCACTACGGCCAAGGATATTCATTAGTATCACAACCATAAATTGTCCATGCACTGCAAGCCAAGGATATTCGTGTACTCATCAATGGTCATGATCATGCCAACAACTGTCCATCAACGCACTACGGGCCAATGAGGACTTTTACCACATCATTTGTAACATTACAGTCATGATTATACCGAATGATCCCTAGTCATAATCATACCAAGTCCATCTATGAACTACAGGCCACAGATGACTTTCAACATAATATAAACATAAGGATGATGACAATGATATAGAAATTCAATAAAACAAGTTCAAGAATTAATTTATCCAGGAACCAATAACGTCCAAATTGTCAACATGATACTGCTTTGTGGTGTAAAATTCAAGAATACTCAGGATTAAGTAATATGTGAATATGTTTTGTGGATATGTGTACCGTATGTGGTTAAGGGTCAAGGGTTGATCAGATAATCGATATTTGTAACAAACCCTAAGTATATATTAAGAACGTTAACGCCTTGTTAGAAAACCCTAGCAAATTATAAGAAACCCTAAAAGCGGTTCTCGAAAACCCTAATTTCGATTCCGGAATCCAAACCCTAATTCTAATTGCATGAAACCCTAAATCGGAACTTAATGGCGTAAGTGTAAATAATTATAGGATTAATTAGGGTTAATCTTAACAAAATGGTTACAAAACCCTAATTCCAAATTTGAAACCTTAATTACGAATTTGAAACCTTAATTTGTAAATAGGGAAAAACCTAAGTGTTAATTTAATACTTTTAATGTTAATTAGGATATATTAATTCTAATTTTCAGGTTAAGTAATTAGAAAACCCTAATCTAATTACGAAATCTAATTTCTATTTTAGAAAATTAATTTTTCTGTTAGAAACCCTAATTTTGGGTTATAAACCCTACTCCGTGATTTTGACCCTAATTGCTAAATTAGCAATTTTAATTAGGAAATACTAATCCTAATTAGCAATATTTAAATTATGATTAAGAAATTTTAATATAATTAGAAAATTCTAATTATAATTTAGAAATATTAATTTTCTATTTTTGAAAACCTAAATTAGAAATTTTAGAAAATAAATTGCAAACCCTAAATTGGCTCAAACTCTAAAACCTAAATGCTCCAAACCCTAAACCCTAACCAAACCCTAAACCGTAAGGGTTTGGTCAAATGTCCAAAATGCCATTAAAATAAAATAGAAAATGACTAGAATGCCCTTTGTGTATTATTTAATGGTTGGAGTGTAGATCTTGCCAAGATAATGGGTTGGTGAACTAACCCTAGCCTAGCCCTAGATATGTGTCCAACTTCAGCTAATCTTGCCAGGAAATTCATTGAATCTAAGTAGTTTATAGATTAAAGAAAGAGAAAAGTCTCACTTGATTTTTCATTTTTTACAAACTCATCCTCTCTCTCCACCTTCGAAATCTAGAGTGAGATAGAGAGAAAAGTTAAGATAGGTTAACCTCTTGTCAAGCCAAGAACAACAATCAGAAGTCAGATTCAAAGGATCAAGCTAAAAAGGTATAAAATCCTAAAATTTTGAAATATTATGATTTGTTGTTAGATGTTGTAATTGATTGGTTATATATGTGTAATAGGGTGTCTATAAGTGATCCGGTTGATAGATCATGGATCTATAACACTTAGATGCACGAATCAAGCATTTTTCAAAATCTGAAAAAACTAGAAATTTTTGGCCCGATGTACCATATGTCGTAACCATAGATCTTTAATGTGTTAATGATCTCTTGTGTTTGATGTTATAGATTTGTATTATGCCATGTTATTCGTGATCCGGAACCAAAAAGAGCTATATCATGTGTATATTTCAAGATATAAGCAGTCAAACTGCGTTGACCAGCCACGAAATCTGGTTTCTGGGTTACCTAGAAACACATAAGTCACTGACATCGTTTTTGCAGGCCATAAATCTTTCTGTTGTTTGTTAGTTTGGCCAAGTTGTTGTTGGAATGTTGTAGACTGGAAAACCCAGAAATCGTGAAGAATGACTCCCCGACATCACTTTGAACAAAACTTTAATCTCTCACATGTGATGTTTATTAGACTGATATGAGGTTATGTAGTCGTACCCTGACATGTTTTCTACAAAATAGAAACTTTAGTTCACACGAACAAGCTACAAAATGCAAGGTATAAGGATCGAAAGGTAGTCACTTAGACTGTTCTTCATTTCTGGGTAACCCAGAAAATGAAGAACAGGTCCGACACAATTTGTAAGGGCTTAGATCTCTCTGGTGTTATGTTGTTTAGCTATGAACTCGAGTTGAAATTGTAGTATTACACTCATACTACACTTATGATACCATTAGCTACCTGAAAATAGCATGAACATGAATCTAATGTCAGTCAAACCTACCAACTTGAACACCGATATGGTTTTCAAAGTGACAAAGAACATGCTCAAGAACACCTATAGCGACGGTTCTGTCGCTATAGGGCCCTTTAGTGACAATTTTAATTTCTTATTTCTGGAAATTATTAAATAAATTGAAATAAATAGATTTTAATTATTAAAAATACTAAATAAATTTCAAAAATTATTTTAAATTCTAAAAATATTTTTAATTATTTTAAGTATATTTCATAAATATTTAATATTTTTGGAATATAATGGTATTTAATTTATTTAATTATAATATTAAATAAATGATTTAAAAATGATTTTAATACATGAAAATCATGAAAAATAATATTATGATAAAAGAAAATATTTTAAGTTATTTTAAGTGACTTTTAATATTTTATGATGAAATTCATTAATTAATTAACATTAATGATAATTAGTTTATTTAATAAATATATTAAATAAATTATGGAAAAATAGAATAAATGATTTAAAAATCATATAAAAATTATTTAAGTCTTAGAAAAATATTTGAAGTTATAAAATATAACTTTTGATATTTTGTCATGAAAATATTTATATTTTAATATTAATAGCAATTATCTGATAATGAATTTAAGTGTTTAAAAATCATATTTAAATAATTTTAAAGTATTAAAATACTTTGTGATATTATAAAATATATTATAATATTATGACATGTATTTCATTAATATTTGATATTAAATAAATATTAATGATAAAAGAATTATGTGGTATTTAATTCATTTAAATACGTTATTAATGATTAAAAATACGCTGATAAATGATAATAATTATTATAAGTCTTTGAAAAAATATTTCATTTGTTATTAAAATTATCTCGAAAGTTAATTTTTAAGTGTTGTGTCGAGTTTAATTGAACTTAGACTCGATAAAAGTCCGACTGTAATCGTCGGGACGTTAAAATTTTTGTTCTTGATTCAAGTCGATTGCAATAGTTTGACCTCGATCATCGAGTCTTATATATTCTATGATAATAGGGTTATGTGTTATGTGTTTAGGTTATTCTATGTTTATATATATAATAGTATTATATTGTGATGATATTATGCTAATATTAGAGATCTATATTACTAATATTAGGTCTTCGAATAAAGCGTTATAAATTGCGTAGCGGTAATCAACAGTTCATCCAAGTTTTGTTTTACTTAACTCTACTAAGAGTGTTTCATTTGGATAAGCTTATGGTTAATCATTGCTGGTTGCCATTAATTGTACTCAGTACATATTGCATGTGTAAGTCAGGTATGAAAGGCTGATCACCTTCATTACCATTCGGTTCGGGATATAATTGTTCATGTAAAATACTTGTTCACCAAAATTTTGTTCCTGCTTAGTTCACAATTATATTGTTGAATTATAGCCACCAATTATTCAAATAATTTCAATCATGATATATCGTTATATTGTTGAACTTAAACTTGCTGGGCAACTTTTATGCTCACCCTTGCTATATCATGATAAACATTGCAGATTAAGACGAACGCGTCGAATACAGGAAAAGATTAAAGAAAGTTCCAGCTTTAGTTTATGTATGCAATTAGAAATGTAATAGTGTAGTTTGATAATAAAGTTATGTGTTAGATAGTTATGAATTGTGTATTAAGTTAAGGTTACTCGACCTTGGAGAATAGTGTGTAATGTATTGTATAAACAATTTGTGTTTATATCTTCCGTAAATAGTAATAGTTGTATAGAATGATCGAACCGGATCCGAGGTGATTTGGGAGCTGGATTCGAGGCCGTCACAGAAATGGCATTAGTTAGCCTATTTTTTTTTCCAACACTCCATCATTTTCTCTCAACCTAAACCCAGGAATTTCTAAGGTATATTAGTCGCCAAGATCAGCCCCACGAAATCCCCTAACCATATCAGTAGCCTTGATTCATCAATTGATCAAAGAAGGTATAAATCCTAGCCATGATTTCTGTCCAAAATTATGTTGTTAGATGCTATATTTTTTTGTTAAACATGTTATATAAGGTGTCTAATGATGATCTGGGTTGCTAGATGTTAGATCCATAACATCTAGAGAATCGGATTTGATGTTCGTCAAAATCTGGAAAACTGAAAAAAATATGGTCTAACAATGAATATAAGTGGTCATAGATCTCGGTATGATATGTGTTTGTGTTGTTTTAATGTTTGATCGTGTAGTATGCCATGAGAACTTTATTCTAGAACTTGAATCAAAGTCAGAACATGAACCGATTGTAATTTATACAAGGTCAAAGTGCGTTGACCTGGCCATGACCTCATGCGTTTACGGGGGGGTTTCGGTAACCTGAAATGTTTCGTAACCCACTTAACAACATTTTAAACCCAAATTTATCTTTCAAAGTATTTTGTTTTGTTGTTTTTAATGCATCTATATTGTAGTCTTGTATATGAACTCCATGTGTATACCTTAGAATATCCTAGTCATCAAACTGTGTGATTATTGAGGACGGTCAAACCAGGCCAAACGATCATGGAAGCTATTTTCTGGGTAACCCAGAAAACGCTTGAACATGTCGTCTGACATGGTTTGACCAGTATGAATCTGCTCTATCTGTTGTTGTTTTAGTGATCTATTGTGATAGAAACCTTCCTTGTCATGCTAGCTACATATAGAATTCATTACATCACATAAAGATTACACGGATCATAAGTTATGGAAGCCCAAAAGTGAACAGTCGAACTGTTCTTCATATCTTAGTAACCTAGAAATGAAGAACAACTCTGACAACTTGTTTATGGCTCCAGATCTACTTTGTTATGTGTTGTTTGGCCATGTTAGTTGTTGGATATTGTACTCGTGCATTAGTACTACAATACCTGACTAATAACATGCCCAGTAACATCAGGATCTAATCAGAAAGCTTGGTCAAACTCGATACCTTGCAAACTGGCTATGAAGATCTAGGTTTCATGAAGAACACGAAGAAAACCTATAGCGACGGTCCTGTCGCTATAGGTAGTCTTTAGCGACACTTTTATTAAAATTAATTATTTAAATTCTGAAAATTATTTAAAAATAGTAATTAATTTCTGAAAATTATTTTTAAATTATAAAAATTAACTTTTGATAATTTGAAATATTTTTCATAAATATTAGTATTTATTTAAATATTATTGATAATTAATTTATTTATTAAATACATTAAATAAATTAAATAAATTAATTAAAAATGATTTTATTATATTAAAAATCATTTTAAATGATAATAAGTTATTTAAAAATATTTTAAGTTATAAAATATAACTTTTAATAATTTAAAGCAAATTTCATTAATTATTTACTATTAATGATATTAAATTTATTTAATAATTATATTAAATAAATTAGTTTTAAAATGATTTTAATATTAGAAAAAATTATTTTAAATGAAAATAAAGAGTTTATTAATATTTTAAGTTATAAAATAAAACATTCAATATTTAAAGGTAAATTTCATTAATTAATTATTATTAATGTTATTAAAGTTATTTGATATTTATATTAAATAATTTAGTTTAAAAATGATTTTAATATTATGAAAATCATTTTAAATAAAAATAAAGTGTTTAAAGATATTTTAAGTTATAAAATATAACTTTTAATATTTAAAGGATAATTTAAATAATAATTATTAATTTATTATTAATGATATTAAATTTATTTAAGAATAAATAGTTTAAAATGGTTTTATTAATTTAAAAATCATTTAAAAAGGATATAAATGTATTAAAAATATTTTAAGTTATAATTTAATGACTTTTAATATTTTGATAAATAAAACATTAATACTTTAATATTAATGGTAATTAGTTAAGAGTGATTTTAAATGTTTTAAAAATTATTTAAGGATAATATTAATACTTTAAAAGTATTTTGAGTTATTATAAATAACTTTGACATTTTGGAAATGATTTCATTAATAGTTTAATATTATTTAAATATTAATGATAATAGAATTGTTTAATATTTAAATCATTTAATAATGATTCCTAGATTTGAAAATTCATGATACATTATAATAAATGTTTAAAATTATTATAAGTCATTTTAAAAATAATATGATCGATACTTACAGATATTGAACTACATATGATAGAGTCTTAGACTTGATAATTAATCGATAAAGCCGTAGTTCAGACAATCAAGTATATTTTAAAATTGATCCGAACTTAGATAATTTGATTAGATATGTGTTTATTTGTGATTCAATGGTTTGTGGAACATATGTGACAATGTGATTAGGTTTTGTGCTGACTGCAATAAGTAGTTCTATGTGTTATAGTATGTTATTCTAATTGATCAAATGATCTTATTAACGATAGATGTTATATAAAGATAAAACTAAGTTAAATCTGTAAGCAAATAAGATTAGGCAAGTATTCTTACCTTTTCATTTCCTTTTATGCAATGGACATGAGTAAGAAGTTTCGAATTATATTATTATTATACTATATTATTAACCCTATTGTGATATATTCTATATCCGATCATTGTTTATCAACATGTTTGTATATGGTAATTCGTATATATATTCTGCTCATTAATTTCTAAACATGGTTACACAAGTGTCCCCACTTGATAATCATTTTATTTAATCACATGTTGATATATATATATATATATATATATATATATATATATACGCGCCCAAGCTAATTGACTAGCTAGACACAAATTTTGAAAAATTCGTTTGAATATGATAAAACCTTTTTGTATCCAATCAAATTGTTTTAGTTCGATTCCGCATTAAGTATGAACATCCCGATCACGGAACAAATTTTATATGCCAAGGCGGACAAAGGATGAACGATAATATCGTTTCTAGCAATGTAGTATTGATCAATACAGTAAGTACATTAGGCGTATCACCCTCGTGCACGTAAGTTATGACAGCTTATGAGATGAAGTTCTCGCTAAACCTTAGCGAAAACTAAAAACAATGTTCATAATCATTTACTAATACCTATATATATAGTCAATACATAGTTTCAAAATTATGAGATAGAATTGTTATGTTGTTATTATCTGCCTGGGCTTACTTCACAACTATAAATTAAGTTATAGTAAGTGATGTACAAAGAAAACATTTATTTCTTTCAGCTAATTATATTTCTAATTGTTATTACTTGTTGGGCACTCAAATGCTCATCCTTGCTTAATTTAAATGTTTTCAGGTAAGCGTGATCAACCTGGAAGGTTCGAAAAAGAAGAAGTAAAAAGGAAAGCAAACTGAATATGTGTAATGGTATCTTTTGTAATAGTTAGACAATATTAAGGCAATGGTATATATTATCTATCATGTAAGGAATTATAGTAAATGTTGCGTACTTGGGATTAGACTCTGATATATGTAAACTAAGTTTGTTATTTATATTATTGTTATTATTATTAGTATTATTCCACTCATAGAAATGGTATCGTGAAGCACCGAGTTCGGGTTTCAAGTACCTGAATTTGGGGGCGTCACATTGGGACTCAGCTTAATAAATAATCCACATCATCCATGCACTACGGCCAAGGATATTCATTAGTATCACAACCATAAATTGTCCATGCACTACAAGCCAAGGATATTCGTGTACTCATCAATGGTCATGATCATGCCAACAACTGTCCATCAACGCACTACGGGCCAATGAGGACTTTTACCACATCATTTGTAACATTACAAATCATGATTATACCGAATGATCCCTAGCATATAATCATACCAAGTCCATCTATGAACTACAAACCCACGATGACTTTCAACATAATATAAACATAAGGATGATGACAATGATATAGAAATTCAATAAAACAAGTTCAAGAATTAATTTATCCAGAACCAATAACGTCCAAATTGTCAACATGATCATCGCTTTGTGGGTGTAAAATTCAAGAATACTCGTAAGAATATTTCCATGAAAAAATACGGATGAAGCGCAAATATCAAGGATATTCCACTAATTTCATGGAGTATAGAAGTCAAAGCTTTAACCAACCGAGTATAATAACAAATGGAATAACAAAAGAATTCACCAAGATGCGATGTATCAGCATGCATGTGTTATTCCAATAGAATGATAAATAATGGAACCAAATTCATGCGTAAAGAATGCATGTAATGTTCTAAAAGAATGATAAAATGGAACCAAAGTTATGCGCTCAAAGATAGATGTGATGTTCCAAATGTAATGATAAAGAATGGAATAATAGAAGAATTTCACCATGTATGCAAATGATTGGCATAGACATGTTATTCCAACATAATAATAAAGAATGGAATAACAGAAGAATTTCACCAAGTATAGTGTGACGCCCCCAAAATTAGGTATACATCACCCATCTTGAGTCGCCAGATACATGGTACAGAATTCAAATACAACTTAATAATACAACTGTCGTGTACAATACGACAAAACATAAACTATGAGTTTGAATACAAATATTATCTACTAGAGAGTATACAAACTCAAAAGGAGTCCTCATTACAAATATTATCACACTATTTCACAGAATTATAAGGACTACTAATTCACTATCTAGGACCATCACTCCGTTCCCCGACTCGTCCCAGCTATATTCTCATTTCCTGAAGAGAACAGTGAAAGAAAGGGTGAGCTCAACTAGCTCAGTAAGAAATATTATGACTAAGATAATGCATAATAAATTATCATTAGCCTTAAATAGTGTTAAACTGATACAATATAACAAACATCAAGTTTAACTGCAGTGGAACAAGCAATCCATTAAAAGAGTCAAGTAGAGAATAAAATCTACTATCTTTTATGATTTAAAAGGTTTTTCATCACTTTTATCGTTAGGACTCAGCTTAAAAAATAATCCATATCATCGAATCACCCCTGCACTACGGCCAATGATATTCTTTAGTATCACGACCACGAATTATCCATGCACTACTGGCTAAAGATAATCATGTTTTCATCAATCATCCCCGATCATGCCATAAAATAATTCA
Source organism: Panax ginseng (assembly GCA_020205605.1). Taxonomy (NCBI): domain Eukaryota; kingdom Viridiplantae; phylum Streptophyta; class Magnoliopsida; order Apiales; family Araliaceae; genus Panax; species Panax ginseng. The sequence goes on from CM035148.1 coordinate 99,433,578, forward strand.
TCTTTGCACCCTCGTCAAGAGAATCCATAGCCATAATCATACCAAAAACTGCTCATCAATGCACTACGGGCCAATGAGAACTTTTTCCACATCATTTGTAACATTACGGTCATGATTACACCGAATAATCCCTGGTCATAATCATACCAAGTCCATATATGCACTACAGGCCACAGATGACTTTCAATAAAAAATAAGCATGAGGATGATGACAATGATATAAGAATTCAATAAAACAAGTTCAAGAATTAATTTATCTAGGAACTAATAACGTCCAAATTGTCAACACGATATCTTTGTAGAGTAAAACTCAAGAATGCTCGTAAGAATATTTCCATGAAAAGATACTTTAGATGAAGCGCAAATATCAAGGATATTCCACTAATTTCATGGAGTATGGAAGTCAAAGTTTTAACCAACTGAGTATAATAAAGAATGGAATAACAAAAGAAATCACTATGCATGCGATACTTCAAGATGACAAAGTTATTCCAATAGAATAATAATTAATCTAAACCAAAATGCGTAAAAGCATGCATGTGATGTTCCAATGTAATAATAAAGAACGAAATAATAATAGAAATCACCATGCATGCGGTATTGCAGATAGACAAAGTTATTCCAATGTAATAATAATAAAGATTTTAATCAGTCCCCCACAGAAACGCATGTATGATGTGATATTACAAATGTAATAATAATAAAGATTTTAACCAGTCCCATGTAAAACGCATGCATGTGATATTCCAATGTAATAATAAAGAATGAAATAATAGAAGAATTTCACCAAGTATAGGGTATCCCACAGATACAAAGTTATTCCAATGTAAATAATAAAGAATGGAATAACAGAAGTTCTCTTCATGAATAAGAAAGAAAGAATACCCCTTATGAGTACAACAAATAATATTCCCTACTTTAGAAAGAAGAGTATTGGATATAGAAGTAGTGAAGTAGCAGAACACTTTTCTTCTTTCTCTCTATAGTTTCTCTCTTTAGAGTTTCAGTGAATTCGTAAGAAATAATGAATGAATTGGCTTCTATTTATAAAAAAATGGACTGCATAGTAACTAACTCATGAACGGTCCAGATTGATTTACTTTAATTTGACGGTCCATATTTAAAGCAAAATCTTTTAAATAAAATATAATATATTCTATTTATAATCTAATAAAACGAATAACTTTATAAAAGATTTTACTATGCAAACACTATGCATAATAAAATATAATATATTCTAATTATTGTCTAATAAAATAGATAACTTTATAAAAGTATTCTGTTTTATATAAAAAGATTTTACTATACAAAATACTATGCAGCACTACTATGCATAATAAAATATAATATATTCTATTTATAGAATAACTTTATAAAAGTATTCCGCTTTTATTACATTAATAATACCAATAAAACAAAACCGAGTGACTTATCACATAAGCATCAATAATTAATACCGTGTGCTACTATTCAACCACGCCAGATATCGTATTTTTAACATCTAGTGTTTCAACAGCTAACGGTAAAACTTCCGTAGTTATTTTTATAAAGTATTTTTGTCGTTTCTCAATCCGACAATAATTCCGCTAGGGTCCACTAATGATTGTGTAGTTATCTAATATTCCATGTTAAAACGAATATTCCCCACCAATCGAATATTATATAACAACTTCATGTACTTTTGAAAAATTTATAAATATTACCTACAACTATAACATTATATCAAATTTACTCCATAATATTCAAAAAAATTATTTCGAGAAAATTAAATATTTATTCATAAAATCTGGAGTCTCACATATATAGGGTAGTCCATGTATACATGTTATTCCAAATGTAATAATAAAGAATGGAATAATGTAAGTTCTCTTCATGAATACAAAAGAAATAATACCCCTTACCGTAAAAAAAAAGAGTATTCCAATCGGTAGGCGAGGATATTCTTGAAGAAAACTTGCACTACGCTCAAAGCTTCTTAAAACTCTAAAGAAATACGCTCAAGATTATAGAAGAAAATTCTCTGAAATTTCTGGTGTGTTTTCAATTCTAACTAAGCATCCTATTTATAGGAAAATAGAATGATACTATGCAATAATATATTATATATTATATATATATATAAACTCACGAGTCATTACCCCCGTGAATCAACAAGTAAATCTTGTGAGTCCTATATATATATATATATATATATATATTATAAAACATATATATTATATATATAACTACTACCACCATAATATTACTCGTGACTAACATATCAGCCATCTCCCATTTACATTTTCAAATGTGGGCCCCACTGTGGGCCCCACCTATTATTATATTAAAATTTTCTACCGATTATTTTGAAAAATGGGTAAATGGGGGTCCATAAAATAAGCAAAATTTATATCAAATACTTCATAAAAATTCCTCCAATATTTTTAACAACATTTATCATCATTATTATAATTCACAATATTTAACAATCAATTAGTTCACAGGAAAGAGGGACTTTCTAATAAGGATTTCTCCCATTAGCGTAGCATGATTAGTGACCAAACCTCTCATTGACAGTAACTTCTTGACATTGTCAATATTGCAAATAATAATATTAATAACTCATCATCTCAATTATTGATTTAATAATACATAAAATATCAACAATAATTGAATCAAATAACGTGAGATATTATACATGACAATTCAGAAGCAATAATTGAACAAAAACCGAAGATTTGAATCACGTAAGCATCAATAATCAATATCAAGTATAATACTATGCAACCACGCAGATTCTCAGTACTTTTAACACCCGGTGTTTCATCATTAACATTAAAACTTCCGTTATTTTCATAAAAAGATAATTTTATCATTTTCTCAATTCGACATAATAATTCCGTGGGGTCCACCAATGATTGTCTTCGTCGCATTTAATATTCTCGCTAAAACGAATATTCCTGACCTAATCGAATATTATATAACAACTTGCATTATTTTGCAAAAATTTATAAATATTACCCACAACTATAACATTATATCAATTTTCTGATAATTGTTATTCTATTTAGTAAATGGTTAAATTGATAAAAGGTAAAGTTAAGGGTGATATTTGAAATTTTTTCAAAGTAAGCAAGTTGATATAAATTATTCGTTGTGTCGGAGAATATTCGTTTGGTCGGGGGATATTCTTTTTATCAGGGAATATCCGTATGAAGACACCATCATTGGTGGACACCATAATGGAATAACTGTCGGAGTTAAAAAATGACAGAATTATCTTTTTATAAAAATAATGGCGAAAGTTTTACTATTAAATTGTTGAAATACCCGGTGGTAAAAGAACAGTAATACATATGGTTGCATAGTAGCACACGGTATTGATTATTGATGCTTACGTGAGAAGTCACTCAGTTATACACAATTATTGCTACAGTAATTGTTGCATAATATCTTTCATATTATTGATTCAATTATTATCACAAAGATCATCTCGTATAATATTTTATATTATTAAATCAATAATTGAGACGCCAAAGTTATTCATATTATTATTTACAATATTGACAATGTCTAGAAAGTTCTATCAAGGAGAGGTTTGGTCACCTAATTACGCGCCAATAGGGAGAAATTCTTATCGGAAAGCCCCCTCTTTCCTGGGAATGACATGGTTGTTAAATATTGTGAGTTATAATATTAATGATGAATAAGTTCGTATTGATTGAAGATGAAATTGATATTTCCATTGTGTTGGGATTATTAGTGTTAATGGAAATCGACATCTATTCCGATAATAATTGATGTCTGGAGGTTATATTGACCAATCGGGTAATTAATCGAATAAATGAGCAATTAATTACTATTAATTCACATGCTTATAACTACTTATTCACACGTGTATGCTATTGATTCACATGCATGTACTATTAGGGGAGTTGGTGCAAGATTGATAATACTTGCATGACTAAATTAAAGATGGAGGTATAGATGAAGGTACTATACTGTAATTATTTTTTTCACATGTATAGAACTATTGAGTCACATGATTGTACTATTGATTCACATGATATACTATTAGGGGAGGTGGTGCAAATTTGATAATACTTGCAGGACTAAATTAAAAATGAAGGGAAAGATGAATGTATTATACTGTAATATTTCGAGCCCCAAAACGTACAATTATCAAAACTATATTTTCCTATAAATAAAAGCTCATTCTTCCTTCATTCTCACCAATTCACTAAGACTCATAAGAGCAATTATAGAGAGAGAAGCTATACAGAGAGAAGCTATAGAGAGAAAGAAGAAGAGAAGTCTTCTACTTCACTATTCCAGTATCAAGTCTTTTTCTGAGGTAAGGGGTATTATTTATTTCATATTCTGAAGAGAAATTATTTTTCAGATTCGTATTTAATATTATTTTCGCTTAATATTAAGTAAAGGGTATTATTTCTTTTCAGTATTCATGAAGAGAGTTATTTTCTTTCAATACTGTAAGGGGTTGTTATTACATTCTTTATTATTCTCGCTGAATAACTTTTGCTCACGTGGACTACCGTATGCATGGTGAAATTCTTCTGTTATTCCATTATTTATTATTCTGTTGGAATAACCTATATAAGCGGACTACCGTATGCATGGTAAAATTCTTCTGTTATTCCATTCTTTATTATTCTGTTAGAATAACATGTCTATGCGAACTACCGTATGCATGGTGAAATTATTCTGTTATTCCATTATTTATTATTCTGTTAGAATAACCTGTCTATGTGGACTACCGCATGCATGGTGAATGACCCTTCATATTCATTCTTTATTAAATTATGGAAATGATCTGTCTACGTGGATTATCGCATGGCGAGTGAAAATTCATTTGCAGTTTCGTATATTCTATTATACTCGTATAAGATATCATTTCTTTTGCACTTGTCATGGAATATTGTTTTCTTTTGTATTTTCCTTTTATGAGTACTATTCACGGAGTAATATTCATGAGTTACTATTTATGAAGTTACTATTCACCCTAAGCATTATTCACTCAATATTAGTCACTTTCTGTATTCGGGACACTTTTCATGTCGGAGTACTATTCATGAGTTACTATTCATGGGTTACTATTCACCTGGTTATTATTTACTAGAATATTATTCACTCGGGTATTTGGGGCACTTTTCATGCCGGGGTACTATTTATGAGGTACTATTCCCGGAGTACCATTCACAGGGTACTATTCACAGAGTACTATTCACCCAAAAAATATTTTTTTTTCTGTCCAAATTATTTTTGATACATGAATATTATTCTTGAATTTTACTCCACAAAGTAGGATCATGTTGACAATTTAGATATTTTTAATCTCTTGATGAATTTAAAGTCTTAAATATTTATCCTTGATTTCGTTTGATTAATGCCTGTATCATTGTCATCATCCTCATGCTTATATTGTGATATGAAAGTCATCTTTGGCTTACGTGCATAGATGGACTATTGACCGGTATGATTATGACTAGGGATCATTCGGTATAATCATGACCGTAATGTTGCAAATAATGTGGTAAAAGTCCTCATTGGCCCGTAGTGCATTGATGGATAGTTTTTTGTATGATCATGACCATGGGTTCTCTTCGACCAAGGGTGCAAAGATGAATTATTTTATGGCGTGATCATGATCGTTGATGAAAACACGATTATCTTTGGCCCGTAGTGCATGGATAATTCGTGGTCATGATACTAATGAATATCCTTGGCCTGTAGTGCATGGAGAATTCACATGATTGTGGACATGAATTGTTGATTGATGTTACAGGGATAAAACATTGTTGGTGGACTTTTAACATGGAGAAGATAATAGACTTTATGGTCTATTTGACTCTTCTAATGGATTGCTCGTTCCCTTGCAACTATGGTTGAAAAGATTTATCATCTACCATATGTTCTAAATCTCTGATTTATTACTGACGAAGGCTATTGATAATTTAATTATCTTTAGTCATGATATTATTTACTGAGCTAGTTGTGCTCACCCTTTTGCTTCACAATTCCTTTCAAGTAATAAGAGTGTAGCTGGGTCGAGTGGGGGTAACAAGGAATTAGAACGGTGGTCTATAGTTGTTGAGATTCTCCCTAAACAGTATGGAAATAATTTTATTGAGAACTTTAGATAAGTGTGTTGTATTTTTATACGAAATTTAATAGTTATATTTGGTGAATCAAATAGGGTGAGGCGAACCAAACTTTGGAAGGGTGTTTTGCCACTATCATACGAGATGTCTAATGATATACGACTTCATGTTATCATAAGACAGGGTTGCGCACATCCACTTGTTGAGTATATCTACGAGCACTACATATATAATCTTGGAGTTTGGTTGAAGTATATTTCTCAATTGGAGACAATGGAGATAATTATATGTCAAGAGAAGACTCACCATTGGAAAGAACATGACAGTATTCTGCTCATTTTTCCTTGGGGACTATTGGGTCAACCAAGGATAATTCTCGAGTCATATTATATCTATCATAACTTAGATGCATGGCCTCCCATGTACGAAGGATTCCTTGAGCATTTTCCAAAGATTTTAATTTCTAAAACAATTATTGATTGTACTTTTATGTAAAGTACCATTGTACAATAGTTTTCAGAAATGAAGAAGGAAATTTAAGTGAAGTACCTGTATTGTCTTTATCAGATAATACAAGGAATTTTGTAGTGTATCTAGATGTTTTGCATCGATGACGAGATTGAGTGCTCATGTGGCATGACAAAGTCATAGTGTATGCATTAAGCCAGTTAAAAGATTATGAGAAGGTCTATCCTACTTATGATCTATACTTGGCAGCTGAAGTTTTGAAAAATAAAAAATAAAAAATCTAAAGATAGTATTTATACGGGGAGAAGTGTGAGATATACACAGACTCTAAGAGTCTGAAATATATCTTCACACAGAAGGAGTGGAATATGCGGTAGAGAAGGACTGTGATATCTTATATCATTCAAGGAAGGTAAACATAGAAGCCGACACGTTAACTAGGACGGAAAAACTATCGATGTTAACGACTCAGATTGAGTTAATAACGGGGATGGCAAGAGCAGAGTTGAAAGTTAAATAATTGAAAGAAGTGGTAGAAATGTTATTCACAATATAGACTCAATCCATGATAATGGAACGAGTTAATTAAGTACAAACCAAGTAACGAGGAGTACAAGCAAATGAAGAAGAGGACGCAGGATAAATAGAAGACTAAGTATAGTCTTGTTTTGAAGGATGAATTTGAGTTCCAAATAATTAGAAAAGAAGAACTAATAAAAGAAAGATAGCGTAATATGTTGGTAAGTGTTTAACTTCCAACTCAGATTATTGGTAGAAGTGACAAGTCATGTAAATAAGATAATACATTCGGTGAAGGTGAATGTAAGAACCACATTGTCAAAGAAGCATTGTGGGAACTCAAGATTAAACTGAAGAAAATTTTTCCTCATTTGTTTAAATAATTATTAGCGAGATACTTGGGACAAAATCCTTATAAGGGGGAAGAATGTAACGCCCGAGAAAATCGAAATTTTAGAAGAATTAAAATTTTATTTAATTATAAGGATTAAATGAATTTAATTGATTATTTATGGGAGCAAGCTAATTGAAGGTCGTTCTATGACCTAAACATATCAGAACATCGTAGGATTTTTGCTACGTGATAGAATTAAAGTGTTTGAATTTCCAAGACGAAAATAAAAGCTTTCCGAGAGATTTTTGAAAATACTATTCACGTGATTACTCGCCGAATTATTTTTGAACTTCCGAGAAATACGTAACGATAGAATATCGAGGTGAGATGGAATATCCAATAATATTTCAGTTATGGCAAACGCAGTTTTTCGCCTGCGAACTTAAAACCTAACGATTAGAGAAAGTGACTTACGAGAAGGAAATGTAATGCGATTAATGAATTAAACAATGAACGTATAATACGTAGGTATTATATAAAGTAGTGAATACGAGTACGATATGAGGTATTATACGAGAATCTATAAATGATGGTATGTCGTATATGTTGAATAAGTATACGAGGTGGAATACGAGATTAATACGTAAATTATACGTTATAAGGCTTTAAGACAAATGTATTGGACTTGTAGGATTTGTTAAGAATTATGTTAGCCCACGCAATTGTAATGTGAAAGCCCAAAGTAAATTAATGTAAGCCCAAATGATTAAGCTAAACAAATTATGCTAGAAGCCCAAAGTATGAACTAATGGGTTATTGGATGGTTTAAACCCATGGATGACCCAAAGTAATGGCCAAGTAATTAAAATTGTGGAGAGCAAGTAATGGATAAGTTAAGTGATTAACAAGTAGACTTAATGGCCAAGTATGTGTGATAAGCAAGATAACTTAATGACCAAGTGTTGTGGTAATCAAGTAAGCTTAATGGCTAAGATAAGTGGTGAGCAAGTGTTGTGATGGCCAAGCAAAATGTGTGAAGGCCAAGTTTACTTAGGGACAAAGTAATGAATAGTAAGGAGGTGGAGGTGGCTTATGGACCATTCTGCCCTCACTTAGGATTTCCTATAAATAGGAAGCTTGCTAGCTCATTTGTTCCTTGTTCAAAAACACCAACAACTTATAGCTTATTGGTTAGAGAGAATAAATGAGAATAAGCTATAAAGTTAGACCTTTCATTATTCAAATAAGCAAGAAGCAAGAAGAAGATTAAGGCATAACCAAGTGAACATCAAGGGTAAGCAATTCTAAGCCATGAATCTCTTTCTCTTCCATTGTTAGGGAAGTGAATAGTAGTAGAACATGTATGCTAAGAAGGAGTTGGAATGATGAATTAAAGGGCTTAAGTCTTAATAAGCCGTATAAGTCAAGAATAAACTATTCGTAATCATTTAAGCTATGAACTTACAATGAACGTATATGAACTTGTAACATGTTTACACAAATGAAGTTAGTATGTTAACAAGAATCAAGAATAATGGTTAGAAGTTATAAACTATTCTAAGTCATGAGAAATGGAAACATAAGTAGTTTTTACTTTTATAAGTTATAAACTCATAAAGAACAAGTAATAACTTATCATGATTATAAGTTAATGAAATAAGTATGTTAAGATGTTAGTATGACGGAATGAATCCATGTGAAACGATGAACAAATCTTAAGTAACGAGGTTTTGTCAGAATTCACACGATTGGACGATAATCATCGAATTCATGAAATTCTCGGAATGGAAGTCAAATTTTGATATTGAGCTTGGAAACATTGGTTTTCAATGGAGACAAGTCTTATTTGGCATTATAGAGTTGCGGACTCGAAAATGAACGGATTCAGACTTAGAACGAAGAAACGAGTGTTGAACGTTCACGAACGTTTATCGTTTTCGTTAAAAATAGACTAATAGGTGAATTTTTAGCAAACAAAGTTGAATAGATAAAATTCTTGTATGTGATTTGTGAATCGTAGGCTCTTGAACGAGCCAATTTGGACTTATAACGAAGAAGTTAGGAGCCCGGGAATCTCACAAAATGAAAAATCATCAAAATTGTTCGATGCATGTAGAGTCCATGCTGGAAAGCGACTCAAGGTAGAAAATCCTGTACAACAACATGAGATCGTACCATAACCCCTATTAATTGGCGCCAAGAATGCGCCAAATACGCTAGTATGAAATAAGCAGTGCATGACCAAATTCTAGGAACCAAAGGCCATGTCCACAGTCACGAGGTGCAAAAGTAAAATCAGCCACAGTCACCAAAGACTAGGAAGTAGATAAAGAAGAAAACTTTTGAATTTAAAGTGAAGGAGAAGAATATGAAGCGTGAATTAATTTCTTAATTAATGTAATGTAACGTCATTAAGGATATTATAAACCTTAGGTATAACACTAAAGATAGGAGGTAAGCCAATTGAATGTGAACGTGAACGGTGTGCAATAAATGTACTTAACCAATGACGATCGAGTTTCGAACAATAACGTAAAGACATTAGTAAGCCGCGAGGAAGGATGTTTAACTCGAACCGAGTTGTATTAATGAAATAATTTCAATTAAGTTATATAAGAGAAATAAGTTGGTATGAACGATGTAAAAGAACGACGGTAAGCCGGAACCAATAATAACAAATCTAATACATGATTAGATTGAGAAGAAGGGTAAGATTCTTTAGGAACTATGTATGTTCATTCATGACCTAATATGGTATGTTATGTGATTATGTGTTGTAGAGACCGTAAAGACTCAAAGGAAACGTAATTTCACTGTAGCAGAAGCTGAAGGCAAGTTTTTCTAAACGCTTGTCTAACCTTTGTGTTAGCCAAGTTTTCAAATGATTCAGGTTATGAGAAGCATGTATGGTTTTAAAGAAAGAGTCGATGCCAGTTTTAACTCAGCTAGACTAATCTTGATAAGTTGATTAATTTATTTACAAGTCTTTCAATATAGAATTGCTAACGCTATCCTACGCCAATTGTTTGGTACAAATTCAAGGTAAGCCTGAATATGAATAAACAAATGTATTTTTCATCGAGTATTCGATGGGCACGTGAGGTTGCCACAACTTAAACGTACACACGTTTAATGGATGTAGTGTTGATCAACATAGAGTACTATAAGCTGATCACCTAGAAGTGATCATAAGATATGTCGGACTTACAGACTTCTTGCCGGGTTGTCCTTTTCAAAGAAATTATGAAACACTCATGGTCTTGGACCATAATTGGTGATTTACTGAAAATTTTCATGATAAAACGTTTTGAAGGAAAATAAATGTTATTTTGAATTATGGATAGTTCTTCGTAACTATCATCCAGTTATTAAAGATATTCGATTCCTATGTTTGAAGCATGCTTTTTAAATGAAATTGTTGTACTTGCTGAGCTACTTATGATCACTCTTGCTTGAACCATATGAATGCAGCTTAGATCGAATGGACCGAAGAATTCGACAAGGATAAAGAGAAGGCTAAAGCGAACTTGTACATTACCTATGTAATAGTATAGGTTTGTAATGATAATATTTGATATTATGATAAGAACAAATGTAACGGTTATAAAGAACCTGGGGAATGGTAGTATTGTTTGGAATATATATAAGACATATTCGTTCTTTTGAGGCATTTCAATTGAATGTTTGTGTGAACTGTAGCACCGTGGAGCACCATATGTCGGGTTGGAAGAGACTCAGATTTGGGGGTGTCACAGGTTGGTATCAAAGCATAAGTTATAAAACTTAAGGGGGGAAGAACCTTAGGCTAATAACCTCGTTAAGGAAGAGAAGTCATAGGAAAGTAAACTTGAGCTTTACTTAAGTCGAATGAGTTAATAAGGTGTTGAGGAAACTCAGTACCGAAAGATTTAAAAGATGGAAAGTAACCTTAAATAAATTAAATGTGATTTGTGCTTATACTATTAAGTGTTATGTACTAATCAACATGTTATGTGTTATTATAGGATGTCAATCGATAGCTTGATGTATAGAGATATACACGCAGTGAGCGAAGAGCTTGTGAACCGAGTAGAGCCTGTACCTATACCAGTGGCGGAGGTACCATTAGTGCTTTTAGAGGAGTTGGAGCCAGAGGAGTACTTTTCTGAGGAAGACTACTTCGAGGGAGATATGGATATAGCGTCATACCTTTGTATGAAGAATGAGGTGGAGGAAGGAATGGAGGTAACATCGATTGATATGATGGTACCTACACTAGAGTCATCACCTTCAGATGTAATGAGATCATTGTATCTGGAAGAGCTTGACAAGAATGTCCAACTGAGTGCAGTTGTGCAGAATCAGAATGAAGAGACTAGTGCTCCTTATGTAGCGAAGGAATCTGCTGAAGCAGATTTTGAGTCAGAGCATGATGAGAAGGTGCTCATGATAAATAAGGCTAGGGATTTTAAGAAGGAGGCAGATGAGCTTCGTAAAGAACTAGGGGAGAAGGACCAGAAGATAGCATGGATGTCTTATATCCATGAGAGTGCTCATAAGGATTTCAAGCTGAAAGTTGCTTGTTATTCCAATGAGTCAGGACAGACTCGACATACTATTAGTCGAGATACTGTAGCTGCGATTGCGAATGAGAAATACAAGGATGCTATTATGCATTATTAGAATGTTAGAGTTATAAATATGTGTGTAGTGGCGTAAAACCCTCTTTTGTTTAAAAGGGTAGTCTTTTTGTAAATCCCAACTTTTGTGGTTTAATCGCGGGATATAAATGTAATAACTTTTGGCTATGGGAAACAAATTGTAAATAGTTTCAAACTATGAATATAAAGAAGTTTTCTTTTAATATGCTTTGTTATGATATGATTTGATATGTGGCGAATAATAACAAAGTAAATAAAAGAAATTTTATTTGTTTAATTAGAAAATGCCGCCATGGAGAAGATAACGTAATCAAGAAATAGAATCACGTAATGATAATCAATGGGGTCAAAACAACCCTATGCAAGAGTTTGTTAATTTATTAATGACTGCATTGAACCAAACCGGGGGTAGAGTACCTACGGAACCAAGGGTAGCTAGAATGACTACCTTTAAAAAATTTAAAAGCGTAGGTCCGGTGGAGTTCAAAGGAACAATGGACCCAATAGAGGCCCATACATTTGTAAAAGAAATAGAGAAGGCATTTATTATTACAAGCATATGTGAGGCGCAAAAGACTTCTTTTGCGACTTACAGGATAAAAGGTGAAGCCAACTTTTGGTGGGAGGTTCACCAGGGTGGGACTAGAACAAATGTGGTAACATGGGAACAATTCAAGAAGGTTTTCTTTGAGAATTATTTCCCTACAAGCATGCAAGGGAGGATGGAGATTAAGTTCTTAGAACTTAAACTAGGGGACATGACGGTTCCCCAGTACACGGCCAAATTCAATGAATTGGCAAGGGTTGCTCCACACCAAGTGGACGTTGAGGAGAGGAAGGCTCGTAGGTTTGAGAAGGGCCTGAAACCCTGGCTCTATAGTAGGATTGTGGTGTTCCAGAGGGTTTCCTATGGAACCATTCTGGAGAAGGTGTTTATAGCAGAGAGTGGTAGTGAGGCATTCACTCAATACCACAAAGAAAGAGAGGAAGAAGGAGAGCAAGGGAGAGGGAGGAACCAGGGCAAAGCTAGTGGCAGTATGTCGAAAAGAAAGAAGTTTTGACTCCGGGAATACTGGAGTGAGTTAAGGGGATACTAAGCGTAAGATCGAAGAGTGTAAGACATGTGTAAAGACTCATCTAGGAGTCTGCCTGAAAGGCAGTATAAGTACCTTTAAACATTAAGGTAGAGGAGGAGGAAACAACTTTCTTTAATAATATTCATGGAAATGGTTTCATGAATAATAAATGTAAGCAGGTGTTGATAGATAAGTACCGATAAAGTTAAGATAATTTGAGGTAATTCTCAGTATGAACGGGTTGAGTAACCGTAGAGTTATAGTAAATAGTTATAAGCAAAGTGTAAATCTTCAGTTTTTCAGAAAACCCATGGTAGTAATTTACGGTAATAAATCACCGGAACATTATTGTTGTCAAACCATGACGTAAGTTAGTAGAATATTAAGGAAGAGGATGAGTCGTTACGGTTGCATATCGACTATCGTAATAGGAGTAAGTTAGCAGTTAAGAGTAAATACCTATGGCCTAGGATCGATGATCTATTGAATCAGTTGAAAGGGGCAAAGAAATTTTTACTAAGTTAGATTTGCGTATGGGGTATCGTAGGTAGAAAATAAGGAAGAAGGTGGCAAATTGATAGGTAATCTTGCGAGGTGCTATGGTTGAAGGTACCATTAGCGTCACAGAGTGTTCGAATAATATTTGGACAAAGATGTCGTAATGGTCATTGGTGATATTCTAGTCTAATTTAAGACGCCAGAAGATCACGTTGAACATTTGAAGATAGTGTGAGAAACACTACGGAAGGAGAAGTGGGATACAGAGTTCACTAATTGTGAATTGAGCTTAAAAGATATACATAACTGTAATTAATAGGTATGATAGGAATGAGAAGTGAGAAAAATAGTTTTCTGAAATGAAGAAGGAAATTTAAGTGAAGTACCTGTATTGTCTTTATCAGATAATACGAGGAATTTTGTAGTGTATCTAGATGTTTTGCATCGATGACGAGATTGAGTGCTCATGTGGCATGACAAAGTCATAGTGTATGCATCAAGCCAGTTAAAAGATTATGAGAAGGTCTATACGGGGAGAAGTGTGAGATATACACGGACTCTAAGAGTCTGAAATATATCTTTACACGGAAGGAGTGGAATATGCGGTAGAGAAGGACTGCGATATCTTATATCATTCAAGGAAGGTAAACATAGAAGCTCACACGTTAAGTAGGACGAAAAAACTATCGATGTTAACGACTCAGATTGAGTTAATAACGGGGATGGCAAAAGCAGAGTTGAAAGTTAAATTATTGAAAGAAGTGGTAGACATGTTATTCATAATATAGACTCAATCCATGATAATTGAACGAGTTAATTAAGTACAAACTAAGTAATGAGGAATACAAACAAATGAAGAAAAGGATGCAGGATAAATAGAAGACTAAGTATAGTCTTATTTTGAAGGATGAATTTGAGTTCCAAATAATTAGAAAAGAAGAACTAATAAAAGAAAGATAGCGTAATATGTTGGTAAGTGTTTAACTTCCAACTCAGATTATTGGTAGAAGTGACAAGTCATGTAAATAAGATAATAAATTCGGTGAAGGTGAATGTAAGAACCACATTGTCGAAGAAGCATTGTGGGAACTCAAGATTAAACTGAATTTTTTTTTCCTCATTTGTTTAAATAATTATTAGCGAGATTCTTGGGAAAAAATCCTTATACGGGGGAAGAATGTAACGCCCGAGAAAATCGAATTTTTAGAAGAATTAAAATTTTATTTAATTATAAGGATTAAATGAATTTAATTGATTATTTATGGGAGCAAGCTAATTGAAGGTCGTTCTATGACCTAAACATATCAGAACATCGTAGGATTTTGGCTACGTGATAGAATTAAAGTGTTTGAATTTCTAAGATGAAAATTAAAGCTTTCCGAGAAATTTTCTGAAAAACACTATTCACGCATTTCTGCTCCGGAATTATTTTTGAACTTCCGAGAAATACGTAACGATAGAATATCGAGATGAGATGGAATATCCAATAATATTTCAGTTATAGCAAACGCAGTTTTTCGTCTGCAGACTTAAAACCTAACGATTAGAGAAAGTGATTTACGAGAAGGAAATGTAATGCGATTAATGAATTAAACAATAAACGTATAATACGTAGGTATTATATAAAGTAATGAATATGAGTACGATATCAGGTATTATACGAGAATGTATAAATGATGGTATGTCGTATATGTTGAATAAGTATACGAGGTGGAATACGAGATTAATACGTAAGTTATACGTTATAAGGCTTTAAGCCAAATATATTGGACTTGTAGGATTTGTTAAGGATTATGTTAGCCTACGTAATTGTAATGTGAAAGCCCAAAGTAAATTAATGTAAGCCCAAATGATTAAGCTAAACAAATTATGCTAGAAGCCTAAAGTATGAACTAATGGGTTATTGGATGGTTTAAACCCATGGATGACCCAAAGTAATGGCCAAGTAATTAAAATTGTGGAGGGCAAGTAATGGATAAGTTAAGTGATTAACAAGTAGACTTAATGGCCAAGTATGTGTGATAAGCAAGATAACTTAATGACCAAGTGTTGTGGTAATCAAGTAAACTTAATGGCTGAGATAAGTGGTGAGCAAGTGTTGTGATGGCCAAGCAAAATGTGTGAAGGCCAAGTTTACTTAGGGACAAAGTAATGAATAGTAAGGAGGTGGAGGTGGCTTATGGACCATTATGCCCTCACTTAGGATTTCCTATAAATAGGAAGCTTGCTAGCTCATTTGTTCCTTGTTCAAAAACACCAACAACTTATAGCTTATTGGTTAGAGAGAATAAGTGAGAATAAGCTAGAAAGTTAGACCTTTCATTATTCAAATAAGCAAGAAGCAAGAAGAAGATTAAGGCATAACCAAGTGAACATCAAGGGTAAGCAATTCTAAGCCATGAATCTCTTTCTCTTCATTGTTAGGAAGTGAATAGTAGAGAACATGTATGCTAAGAAGGAGTTGGAATGATGAATTAAAGGGCTTAAGTCTTAATAAGCCGTATAAGTCAAGAATAAACTATTCGTAATCATTTAAGCTATGAACTTACAATGAACGTATATGAACTTGTAACATGTTTACACAAATGAAGTTAGTATGTTAACAAGAATCAAGAATAATGGTTAGAAGTTATAAACTATTCTAAGTCATGAGAAATGGAAACATAAGTAGTTTTTACTTTTATAAGTTATAAACTCATAAAGAACAAGTAATAACTTATCATGATTATAAGTTAATGAAATAAGTATGTTAAGATGTTAGTATGACTTTGAATCCATGTGAAACGATGAACAAATCTTAAGTAACGAGGTTTTGTCGAATTCACACGATTGATTTATAATCATCGAATTCATGAAATTCTCTAATGGAAGTCAAATTTTGATATTGAGCTTGGAAACATTGGTTTTCAATGGAGACAAGTCTTATTTGGCATTATAGAGTCATGACTTTTCGAAAATGAACGGATTCAGACTTAGAACGAAGAAACGAGTGTTGAACGTTCACGAACGTTTATCGTTTTCGTTAAAAATAGACTAATAGGTGAATTTTTAGCAAACGAATTTAAATAGATAAAATTCTTATATGAACACGTAGAGTATGTGATTTGTGAACCGTAGGCTCTTGAAGGAGCCAATTCGGACTTATAACGAAGAAGTTACGAGCCCAGGAATCTCACAAAATGAAAAATCTGTCAAAATTGCCTGATGCACAGAGTCCGCGCCGTGGTGCAACTCAAGACAGAAAGTCCCGCGCTGCAGGGCGAGACCGGACCATAGCCCCTGTTAATTGGCGCCGTAGCGCGGCCAAATACACTAGGCATGGCGCCGATGCGCCGTGACCAAATTCTAGGAACCAAAAGGCCACGCCGCAACGCGAGGTGCATAGTAAAATCTGGTGCCGCAGCGCCAGCACTAGGAAGTAGATAGAGAAGAAAAGTTTTGAATTTAAGTGAAGGAGAAGTTGTTAGGTTTGTAATATTCATGATCGCAATCAAATTGCACAAAATAAGCGGAAACGTGGAAAATCAGAGTTGTAAAATTTTACGAACCATATACCCAGATCATCCTTTATGCACAATTATTAATTAAACGAAAAAGATAAAGAATAAGAATCATACCCTTGAAGATTCGAGCTTCCTCAGGTACAAGTTCACCTCCAATCCTTTTCACGTTCAACTTGAATCCACCGGGTTTGGTTCCTTTCTTTGATCAATGTTAGCCACCCAAGTGTTTGGCCTCTAGAGGTGATCCACCAAGGAAGAAGAAAGATTCAAGAAGATGGGTGGTTGGCTAAACCCTAGTTTTTCTATCTCTCATAGAAAAAAAGCGTATTCTCCCAAATCTTGGAATTACGTATATTGATATCTGATATAAGACTCCTCTTATAAAGATATCAGGTAACCCTATTTAATTAAAAATAAGGTATTATTTATTTAATTAAACTCTTTTAATTAAATGGGCTCCCTAATCTTATTAGAGATAATTAATTAAACTCCTTTAACTAATTTTCTCTCCTAATTCTATTAGGAATAAATGAGAGTACTAATATTAAATTAATTCCTAAACTCTTTTAGAAATTAAAATAATAATAATTGAAATAATATTAATAAGACTCCTCTTATTAATTTATATTTAATATTTCTAAAATATTAAATAATTAATATTAAGCTATTTAATTTATTCTATCACCATAGATTAAATTAAATATACTTAACATATTATTATGATTATGCCATTACCTTCTTAAATAATTATTCTTCCTTTTATGGTGTGACCCTTTAGGTTCTCCATATTAAACCTACAGAATAAATCGATTAGAATAATTCTAATCTTATTTAAATAAATAAATTAAATAATTAATTTATTTAAATAAATAATATTTATTCTACAATAGGATAAGCCTCCATAGCGATCAACGACTTTTCAGATAATATAGATTTCAACATTAATCATAAAAGAACCTTTCAAAAATAGTTACTGTACAATTCAATCCTTCCACCATACAATATCCCAATTAAATATAAGACATGGAATTACTGTCAAGTCTTATTTTATTTAATTATATGTATTTTGACTCTTAAATGCACAACACCAAATAATGCAAATTAGAAACTTCTTTCTAATTTCATTCTACCTTGGCCAAGGACTACTGGGTTATCATTTATCGAATCACATAGGACATTTCTCTTCTTTTACTAGAAGTAGTAGATTCTTTATTGATCATACATTATCTCCATGTACAACTTATTATACCCAAGCATACCCTTTGATATACCCTAAGGGTCTTAAGGAATAAGTCAAAGTATAACTCATCATACACAAGATACTATGATGATCTCAAGTCCAGGGATCACTTGTACTACTATCACTACAGGAATTCCTATTGACAAGCAAGTAAAACTCTATTAGGTATTCCTTAGCGAGCCACATTCAGTAAACTTATTCTCTAATAAGCACCTACATACTTGCTTTAGTGTCTCCACACAAATGATCATAAGATCAATCATCCTCATCCAATGAAAAAGCAACGTATGTACCAATCTATCTGGATTCACCAATCCCCAATTTAGTAATCCAACGATTGGGAACTATTTTAGTTTTAAGCTTTCTAAGAATTTAGATCTCAATAGAATGATCATCATCTAAAAGCATTGCTTAAAACTATGGGTTTATCACATATTATAAAACAGCATCAGGTAGATAATTAAAAGCCTTTAATAAATTAATACTTTTTATTAATAAATGAATAAGATTGTTACAAAGTATATGCTTTATCATCAAACATGATTGGCTTATGTGCATACTACTTTTAGAAGTGTATGAAGGGTGAATTAATTTCTTAATTAATGTAATGTAACCTCATTAAGGATATTATAAACCTTAGGTATAACACTAAAGATAGGAGGTAAGCCAATTGAATTTGAACGTGAACGGTGTGCAATAAATGTACTTAACCAATGACGATCGAGTTTCGAACAATAACGTAAAGACATTAGTAAGCCGTGAGGAAGGATGTTTAACTCGAACCGAGTTGTATTAATGAAATAATTTCAATTAAGTTATATAAGAGAAATAAGTTGGTATAAACGATGTAAAAGAATGACGTTAAGCCAGAACCAATAATAACAAATCTAATACATGATTAGATTGAGAAGAAGGGTAAGATTCTTTAGGAACTATGTATGTTCATTCATGACCTAATGTGGTATGTTATGTGATTATGTGTTGTAGAGACCGTAAAGACTCAAAGGAAACGTAATTTCATCAGAAAGGTAGTTTCAAGGCAAGTTTTTTCTAAACGCTTGTCTAACCTTCGTGTTAGCCAAGTTTTCAAATGATTCAGGTTATGAGATGCATGTATGGTTTTAAAGAAAGAGTCGATGCCAGTTTTAACTCGGCTAGACTAATCTTGATAAGTTGATTAATTTATTTACAAGTCTTTCAATATAGAATTGCTAACGCTATCCTACGCCAATTGTTTGGCATGCATTCAAGGTAAGCCTGAATATGAATAAACAAATGTATTTTTCATCGAGTATTCGATGGGCACGTGAGGTTGCCACAACTTAAACGTACACACGTTTAATGGATGTAGTGTTGATCAACATAGAGTACTATAAGTTGATCACCTAGAAGTGATCATAAGATATGCCGGACTTACGGACTTCGTGCTGGGTTGTCTTTTTCAAAGAAATTATGAAACTCATGGTCTTGGACCATAATTGGTGTTTTACTGAATATTGTCATGATAAAACGTTTTAAAGGAAAAGAAATGCTATTTTGAATTATGGATATTACTTCGTAACTATCATCTAGTTATTAAAGATATAAGATTCATATGTTTCAAGCATACTTTTTAAATGAAATTATTGTACTTGTTGGGCTAGTTTTGCTCACTCTTGCTTGAACCATATAAAAGTAGCTTAGATCAAACGGACCGAAGAATTCGACAAGGATAAAGAGAAGGCTAAAGCAAACTTGTAGATTACTTATGTAATTATAGGTTTGTAATGATAATATTTGATATTATGACAAGAACAAATGTAACGGTTATAAAGAACCTGGGGAATGGTAGTATTGTTTGGAATATATATAAGATATATTCGTTCTTTTGAGACATTTCAATTGAATGTTTGTGTGAACTGTAGCACCATGGAGCACCATATGTCGGGTTGGAAGAGACCCGGATTTGGGGGCTTCACATGTATAAATGAAATTTGTATTTGATTTTTGTAGTGTGATATCTGGCGACTCAGAATTGGTCGTGCGGACCTATTTTGGGGGCGTCACAGTGAAGATATTTCTTACTTTAAGTTTCTAATCTTTGACGTCCATGGTTGCAATTGATGCTAGGTGGCACAAATGGCTTATTGGTGTTAATTTAAACACATGGGATGTGACGCCCCCAAATCCGGGTACTTTTTACCTCAGATCTGGTACATCATTTCTATAACTATTGCAGAAGATATAAACATAAATTATTTATAAAATAAACCTTTACACATCATTTCCAAGGTCTACAACCTTAACTTAATACATACCTTCAATATCTTAGAAGATTTACAATGCTATTTTCGTCAGAAAATTTAATAGATCTAATTGCAACATATTTTAATCTTGCACTTTGATTTTGCTTCTGTCTTTATTCGAGCTTTGATCTAAATCTGAAAATTTTATCATGATATAGCAAGGGTGAGCAACAAATTTGCCCAGCAAGTTTTAAATACAATGAAGATATATCATGATTGAAAAGAATAAATAAGCTTTCATGTTTTCAACAATATAATAATTATGAAATAACATGAAACAAGTTTCAATAATTGCATGACTGAATCAATAATGTTTGGAGGTCAACAATGACCATAAATAATTTAACTGAACTTTATGGTAATAAGTGCGAATCAATAATCAATATAGACGTGAATAATCAACAACAATTATTCACTTACATGCTTTGAACATACAACTCAAGTTTTAGTTAGAGAAACTTGCATGTACCGCTGATTACCGCTAAGCAATCTAATTTAATCTCCCACGAAAGACCTATCAATATAAGATTGATCTTTTACTCAGCGTAACATACCCGTTAGCTCATAATACTAGTACTTTATTCATAGATTATCTAACACTTAATCAAATATTAGATAACAGCTTAACACATCAGTACTATTATCATCCTTTAATAATTTTTTAATCACTATATCATATACATTATGATTTAACATTTAATCTTTCATATTATAAGTTCTTTTCTATAATCTAGTAGGCCAAATACTAATATTATAATCTGGAATATTTAAACATATCAATCCAGCAACCCAGATTTGCAATCCAGCAAACTGAATTCAAAATCCAGCGACCTGGATTCAACAAATTTCCAATTCAGTAAGCCTAGATTCACCAAACCTTCAATCCAGCAAGCCTGGATTCTTAAATCCTTCAATCCAGCAAGCTGGACTCTAAATCCTACAATGTAGTAAACTTCTTTTCAATCCAGCAAGCTAGATTCATCAGATTTTTTAATACAGCAAACTGGATTCCATATCCTTTTCACGAAAACAATAAATCAGCTTATTATTTTTTTATCTTTTGGCCATGCTTATATACATGTATTTCATACACAAAAAGTATTTTTTTCGTAATTTTACAATTTCTTTCAGTATTTTTCAAAAAATATTTTAGTGCGTAGCTTAAGAAATTAGCCCTATCATGATCAACTCCAGAAATTCCCATCTTTTAACAAAATCTTATACGTATTAACGTGACGCTCCAGTTTAAATTTTGTGGCCATCAGAGTTATAGAATTCCGGTTATAGTCGTTTTCGTTAGAAAATCACAAAAATTGAAATGGTCATAACTTGGTCGTTTTAAGTCGGAATGAGCTCATTTTTGGACAGGAGCTACTTAATACCATATATTGTCATGTCCCAAAAGGCCGGAATCTTTATAACAAATTAAGTTGTCGAAACAGCCCTTGCAAAATCTTGGCAGTTTACTTTTTGTCATTTTATAGTTTTTCGTGCTTTGTTTAAAATAATCCATACAGAAATCTATAACTCCTTTTTCAGTGAATCCACTTGAAGATGTTAGAAAACTTATCATAGTATCTTCCCAAAATTTTCTAGAATTTTTGACGGTTGGAAAAATGATGAAATTACCCCCGTCAAAAACTGCCCCAAAATAGTTTATTTTTCGTTTAAAAAAACGGGTCTATTTTAGCAAAATCAGTCACTATAACTTGTAAACTCATCCTTTTTGAGTTCCACCACTTGGGTTTACTACATAACTTACATATCTAGTACCCCTCTTTGACGGATCGTAAAAAGGAGTTATAGATTTAAAACGGTGGATTTACAAAGTACAAAAAAATTTGGGTTTCTAAACTAGAAAAATTATTTTTCTTTTCCTTTTGATTCCAACCAAATCAACACCCAATAGGGGTAGATCCATACTTGAATCCATGAAAAACACATAGATTATAGGGGTTTAAACTTCTAAATCAAAAACCCCCTTTCATCAAATTACAAAAAGAAAGAGAATAAAGCTTAGGAAGAAAACTAGTTTTATATCTTTGCTTTTCTTCTTCTTCTTCTACTTCATGGAGAATCTTCTCTCTCCCATTCTTCCATGGCTTCCACCCCCTTCTCTCTCTTGGAACCATCCTTCTATTTCTCTTTTCTCTCGGCTTCTCTCTTTCTCTCGTTCCTCTCTTTTTCTTTCTTTCTCTTTGTTCTCTTTCCTTATCATTCTTTTCTTCTTATCTCATATTTCCTTATTACTTAGCCAATTGGCCTTATCATCTTCCAAATCCTTATTTTAATTGTTAATTTACTTAACAAATGACTAGATAGCCCCTCCTTAAGTGGGTCAAAAATTGGGCCACTTATTAATTAAATTCTATTGGGCTTGTACTTTATTATTTTGCTTACTAACAAAATAAATTTGGGCTTCCACCTAAAATTTGATTGGGCCATTATAATTCTTGTCATATACATATTATATTGGGCTAGATTAAATAATTTAATAACCCTTAAATCAATTATTCACAAATCCATTACTTAAATAAATAATTGGGCTACAAATTTAATACCATCTCCTTACTCCATTAAATCTTAATTCACTTGAACTCTAAATAAATTATTGGGTTATGACATTATTATAGTCCAATACTTTAATTTTATTTTACCCTAATCATTTAATTAGGATTTTTATTTTCCACACTTGGAAATAAATTCTTTACTTATGCCTTTTTAATTTCATAACCCAATTAGACTTGGTTATAAAATTAATTATTTGAGATTTATATAAAATAAATCTCTTAATGTTAGTATATATATTTATATACTAATATTCTACCATTTTATAACCTCTTAGGTTATTTAATTATCACACCTAATATATATATAAGGTTACATAACTTAATTCTTAATTCACTTTTATATACAAAATAAATGTATTCACATTATATAATGTATATTTATTTAATTATATACATAATTCACATAATCATAACATATTTCACTTATAACTCTAATTTTGACCTTTTTCTATAAAAATCAACTGTTGACTTTGACCAAAAAGTCAACCCTTACACATTTTGTGTTCATTGTCCTTTCTGACTAAAATTGACGTTCCGGACGCAATCGAGCAGTCCGTGCTTCAAAATTCTATCTCTAACTCAAATTTTGAGTTTTAAAATACTCCCTTCTTATTGCTAACATGAAAATTATTTTGACTAATATTAAAATTATCTGAGATAATTGTTAAGTGTTAGGCAGAGTTTAATTGAACTTAGACTCGATAAAAGTCCGACTAGACCGTCGGGATGTCAGATTTGTGTCGGATTCAACTCAGTCTACAATAGTTTGACTTGATACCGAGTCTTATATGTATTATAGACTGATAGGGTTATGTGTTATGTGTTTAGGTTATTCTATGTATATCTATATATATAATAGTATTATATTGTGATAATATTATTTTAATATTGGAGATCTATATTACTAATATTAGGTCTTCGGATAAAGTGTTATAGATTGCGTAGTAGTAATCAACGGTTCAGGCAAGTTTTACTTAACTCTACTTAGAGTTGTTTCATTCAAATATGCTTATGGTTAATCATTGCTAATTGCCATTGTAGAATTGTACTTTGTACATATTGCATGTATAAGTCAGGTATGAAAGGTTGATCACCTTCATTACCATTCGGTCCAGATATATTTGTTCATGTGTTAATACTTGTTCAGTCAAAAGTTTGTTCGTGCTAATTCACAACTATATTGTTGAATTATAGCCAGCTTATTATTCAGATTCTTTCAATCATGATATATCGTTAAATTATTGAACTTAAACTTGCTGGGCAAACTTATGCTCACCCTTGCTATATCATGATAAACATTGCAGATTAAGACAAATACGTCGGAAACAAGGAAAGGTCAAAGACATTTCCTGCTTTAGTATACGTGTGCAGTAGATTTGTAACATTATTGTATCTTAATGTTATTGTAAGTTTAATAAGTTATGAATAGTAATAGTTATAGAATGATTGATCCTAATCCACGGTGATTTGGGACCCAGATTCGGGGTTGTCACAGTTGGTATCAAAGCTGTAGGTTATGAACCTTAGGTAGTAATACCTAAGACTAATAACCACAGTTATTAGGATAAGTACTAACTCAAATAGAGTTAGTTGGTCGGTAAGATTCAAAGACGAATCTCGGCGTGTTATAAGATACAAAGTTCCCTAACTCTGATAATAATGTTGAATAGTAGTGAGAAATAGATAGAGTCTAAAAGAATAAAAGTACAGTGATAGGACATCGTAAAACAAAGCGATCAAGATATAGAAATGAATCATAATATATATGATGAGATCACCCCGTGATCTGATAAGGGATAATAGGGAGAAGAAGCAATCTAATGATTGAACAGTTTACATCAAGATTGCTGAGTGTCAGTTGTACTATGAAATGGTACAGATTGAGGAAAGGATTATGAATACGAGTTGAATAAAATTCGTATTGAGAAGGGAGTTAGAATTAAGTGGGGATTTCAACTGAGGACTCTTGTCAGCAGCTGAGTTGTATGATTCCTTGTATGGGCGGGGAATTGTAATTGGTGCAAAACCCACATAGTTTTTGGCACTGATAATCATTGAAATGTTTTTGTTGCGCTATTTGATATATGCATGTTAAGAGGGTGATTCCTTTCTCGTGTGTATAACATATAGATAGGTTATAGGTAGAGGATATAAGGTTAAGTACGAGTTCTTAAAACTCATACTTATGTGACATTCTTGATTCATAGTTATATGAAATGTTTATGAACCCCTCAGCGAATGGACGCCAAAGGTCTGACTAGGACAAGTTCTTAAACTCATATAATTGTGGCAAGTTCATGAACTCATAAGTGTGGATTGACGAACTGGGTATAATTGTGTGTAAATAGAGTATTAAAGATCATAGGAATAGATAGATTATTTAAGCAAATGATTATTAGTGGAGACATAAGTTTTCCAAAAATCCTAGCTATGCTAGACTTCGAAATTTTGACATCAAGCTAAATACGCACTATGCGCTTTTGAAAAAAAAAAAGAAAATAAAATGTAGACTCGTAATTATTTTTGAAACGGTTTAAAGTATAGTCTATGCTACTTGTTTCATCTAGACGAAGATGATTTGAAATATCAAAATATATTTTTATTTATCACTCATATAACATGTAACCTGGTGCAGAGTTGATAAAAGTTGATAGAGTTATAAATGCAGGAATACTTAGTGTGAATTCGATCTAAAAATCATTGTTCCACTATTGTATGATGTGTTATGACAAAGTCACTCGATGACGGCATCCTCAAACGGGCTGTTAATACAGTACAACATCACGACGTCATTTTCAAACTAAAATTTTTAAAATTTTAATTTGCCAACGGCGTTTGGCTACACCTAAATAATTCGATTGAATTGAATTATTGATATAAGTCTATGCTATTTGATTAAGCTAGACCAATGTTTATGAAAACTCTAAGTGTTCATTGAAAGAAAATTCTCGAACCAAATTGTTTTGGTGCGAAATCTAATAAGACTAAGGTAAAATTGTGTGCCTATGGCAGTGACGAGGAACAGATAAAAGAAGTACTTAATAAGTACAGGGTATACCGGGCTAATTACCTACTATGTCCGTAAGTTATGACAGTTTGCGGATGAATTTCCATAAAACCTTTGCGAAAATGACAAACAATAGTCTGTATAACCCCTCAGAACAATTTCAAAATTTTTTACTCTTGTGAGGAATGTATTGGGTAGCATGTGATGATGATAAGGAATGGTGTATAGTGTATGGTGTAAGGTAAATTTTGGGGACGAAATTTTTAGAAGAAGGGGTGAATGTGACAACCCGAGAATTTAAGAAATTTTTAAAATTTTAATTAATTGATTTAAGGTTTAATATTAGAACCTAGACATAAAATAAGTGTATGTGTTTGATATTTTTGAGAAGGAATTTTGAGTATTTCAAAATTCTGTGAAGGATTTTGGTGAATTATTTAGGATTAAGGGAATTAGTGAATATGTTCTGTGTATATGGTTGTATATGTGTACAGTATGTGGTTAAGGGTCAAGGGTTGACCAGATAAACGATATCTGTAACAAACCCTAGGTATATATTAAGAACGTCAACGTTCTTAGAAAATCCTAGAGAATTATAAGAAACCCTAAAATCGGTTCTAGAAACCCTAATTTCAGTTCCGGGAATCCGAAACCCTAATTCAGAAGTTGAAAACCTAATTTGGGAATGCGGATGTTAGTATAAGGTTTAACATTATTAAATATAACCTAATTAGGGGAAACCCTAAAGATTTACTGGAAACCCTAATTAATTTAGAAAATCGTAATTTCTGGATTAGAAATCCTAATTTATAATTAGGGAAAACCTAAGTGTTAATTAAATAATTTTAATGTTAATTAGGGAATATTAATCCTAATTTTCAAGTTATAGGTAATTAGAAAACCTTAATCTAATTAGGAAACCTAATTTCTAAATTAGAAATATTAATTTTCTATTTAAAACCCTAATTCGTGGGTTATAAACCAAAATGACAATTTTCACCCTAATTGCTAAATTAGCAATTTTAATTAGGAAATAATAATCCTAATTAGCAATATTTAAATTATGGTTAAGAAATTTTAATATAATTAGGAAATTCTAATTATAATTTAGAAATATTAATTTTTCGATTTTGAAAACCTAATTTGAGAATTCTAGAATTTATTTTTAAAACCTAAGGGTTTAAACTAAGGGTTCAAACCCTAAACCCTAAGGGTTAGAGAAATTGACAAAAATACCATTAAAACTAAAAGACAAATGACATTTTTACCCTTAATGCATTATTGTGACATAACTTGCAATCTTGCCTTATATTTGGTTGGTGAGCAACCCTACCCACTCCATGTGCAATATATCATACATCTCAGCAGCAAAAGTCAGTCAACATTCATTGCATCATACTTTTGTAGATTAAAAAGAGAGAAAGAGGCTCACTTGACTTCTCAATTTTTCTTTAGCCATTCTCTCTCCAAAATCTGAAATTGAAAGTGAGAGAGAGAGAGAGAGAGAAGATGAACCATGATCACTTTAAAGCAAGCCGAGAATCAGAATCAAAGATCAGATTCATGATCAAACCATCAAAGTGGTATAAACCCTAAATTCTAGAAATCCTTGAAGATTTTTGTTAATGTTATGATTTGTTGTTTAAAGTTGTGTTAGAGGGTGTTAATAAGTGATCAGGGTTGTTAGATCATGGATCTATAACATCTAGAGGCACACAAATCAAGTTTTTATAAACTGACTTAGAACCCTAAAAAGTGGCCTGACAGTCGAATGTCAGGGCTCATAGATCCTTACCTGTTAATTGTTTTTGTTTTTTAAACGTTTGTACTTGTAGTATGTTGTAAGCACTTTGATCTGGAACTTGAACAAGTCCAGATCAAGTGTATTATAAGTGATCAAAACCCGTTGACCGTTCACGAAATCTGGTTTCTGGGTAACCCAGAAACCCAGATTTTTCTATGAGTCACTTTACAGGGTCTTGATCTTGCTGTGTGTTGGTGTTTAGTCCATGTTGTTGTTTGATCCTTATAGCTTGTTGTGTAAGCTACATATCCAGGGCTTTAGATCAACCAGATCCGTGACAGAATCATATAAATTCATGGCCAAACTATCGTTGACCAAATTGCTCAAGAACATTTCTGGAAAACCCATAAATGTTCAAGAACAGTTCCTGACTACTACGTTGACCGGCCTTGATCTCTTAGGTCTGTTGTTTGTATGATGATCTGATGTTATGTAGTTGTGCACGGACATGAGAACTATACAATGGAACCTTAATATTACATTATATATACCTGGAAGGCCTAGATCCGGAGGCTCAAAGTAGGACCTAACAACTGTTCTTCATTTCTGAAAAACCCAGAAATGAAGAACAGCTCTGACAAGACATTTTGGACCTTAGATCTCTCGATTGAGTTATGTTATGGTCATACATGTTGCATTAGGTGGTAGTGTTACACTTATATTACAACATAAAAACTTTAGCTTCCCAGAAAACACAAACATCACGATTCTAGAACCGGTCAAACTACCCACCTTGGTGTTTGACATGAAGATCTGAACAGGCTTAAGAACAGGCCAAGAACACCTATAGCGACAGGTATGTCGCTATAGGGCCCTTTAGTGACACTTAATTTCGGAAAATAATTTATTTTATTAAATAAATGGAATAAAATGGTTTTTAATTATTAAAAATACAAAATAAATTCCTAAAAATTATTTTAAAGTCTGAAAATTAGTTTTTAATTATGTTGAGTATATTTCATAAATATTTAATATTTTTAGAATATAAATGGTATTTAATTATAATATTAAATAAATTATTTAAAAATGATTTTAATACATGAAAAATCATGAAAAATAATATTATGGTATAATAAAATATTTTAAGTTCTTTTTAGTGACTTTTAATATTTTAGGATGAATTTCATTAATTAATCAATATGAATGATAATTAATTTAATTAATGAATATATTAAATAAATTGTGGAAAAATAGAATTAATGATTTAAAAATCATATAAAAATGATTTGAGTATTATAAAAATATTTTAAGTTATAAAATATAACTTTTGATATTTTGTCATAAAAATATTAATATTTTTATATTAATAGCAATTATCGGATAATGAATTTAATTGTTTAAAAAATCATATAAAGGTGATTTTAAGGTATTAAAAATACTTTGTGATATTATAAATATATTATAATATTATGATATGTATTTCATTAATATTTGATAATAAATAAATATTAATGATAAAGGAATTATGTGGAATTTAATTTATATAAATACGATTTTAATGATTGAAAAATCAAGATAAATGATAATAATTATTTAAAAATTATTACAAGCTTATGAAAATTATTTTGACTAATTTTAAAATTATCTAAGATAATTGTTAAGTGTTAGGCAGAGTTTAATTGAACTTAGACTCGATAAAAGTCCGACTAGACTGTCGGGATGTCAGATTTATGTCGGGTTCAACTCAGTCTACAATAGTTTGACTTGATATCGAGTCTTATGTGTTATAGACTGATAGGGTTATGTGTTATGTGTTTAGGTTATTCTATGTATATATATATAATAGTATTATATTGTGATGATATTATTCTAATATTGGAGATCTATATTACTAATATTAGGTCTTCGGATAAAGCGTTATAAATTGTGTAGCAGTAATCAACGGTTCAGACAAGTTTTACTTAACTCTACTTAGAGTTGTTTCATTCAAATATGCTTATGGATAATCATTGCTGATTTCCATTGTAGAATTGTACTCTGCACATATTGCATGTATAAGTCAGGTATGAAAGGCTGATCGCCTTCATTACCATTCGGTCCAGATATATTTGTTCATGTTTAATACTTGTTCAGTCAAAAGTTTGTTGGTGCTAATTCATAACTATATTGTTGAATTATAGCCAGCTTATTATTCAAATTCTTTCAATCATAATATATCGTTAAATTTATTGAATTTAAACTTGCTGGGCAAACTTATGCTCACCCTTGCTATATCATGATAAATATTGCAGATTAAGACAAATATGTCGGCAACAAGGAAAGGTCAAAGACAATTCCAGCTTTAGTATACGTGTGCAATAGATTTGTAACAGTATTGTATCTTAATGTTATTGTAAGTTTGATAAGTTATGAATTGTGTTTTCGGTTAAGGTTACTCGACCTTGGAGAATACTGTGTAAAGTTTATTATATAAACAATTTATGTTTATATCTTCCGCAAATAGTAATAGTTATAGAATGATTGAACCGAATTCGCAGTGATTTGGGACCCGAATTCGGGGCTGTCACATATACTAACTTATCTTGACAAAAATAAAGTTAGACGATGAAACTACCTCTTAGTTTCTTTCTTTCTCTTGGCTATGAACTTCCAATAGGTACCCACCTTGATTCTTCCTCCTTGTGCTCTACTTCTTCCTTTTTCTCTCAATTCTCTCTAGCTCTCTTATATTACTAACACTTAGCAAATAACATTGCAAACTTCCACCAACAATCTAAGGCTCCTATTTATAGGAAAATCAATATCCAATGATTGAGTTATTAACTAGGGGTAAAAGTGGAGCTGGTGAAAAGTTTCACCAACCTTCACTATTCATATACTTGTTTTTATCATTACATCACATGAATATAACTTGTTGGCTAAAAGGGAATAAAAATAAACATTTTGAAAATGGGGAGGGGCTATGGTCGGTAATGGGGGGTTTATTCCTCCCATGTTATATTTTATTTTCCCACTTTTTTTACAATAAGCTAACATACACACACACGCATACACACATACACACACACACACACACACACATATATATATATGGGCTTGATCAGAAGCATTACGCTTAACTAACATTAAGCCCTTAAAGAGCATTCCTATTTAAAGCCCTCATTTTTTTCATTCTCTCTCCTCACTAAGTTGGAAATAGAAAGACTACGCTCTTGCCAGAAAACCCCTCGTTGCAAAATCGAAGCTGCCAAAATCGATTCCCTTGAAATCGATAGCTGCAAAATCGGTGAGAGAGAAAGTGAATCCCCTCCCCTCCATAATTCCATTGCTACAAAAATCGAAGAGAGAGAAAGTGAAGCCCCTCCAGAAATCTATTGCTGCAAAATCGAAGCCAGAGAAAAGAGAAAGCGAAGCCCTAGAATCCTATTATTCCATTCTCTCTGCCCTCGTCTTCGCCCATCCAGTTCTTCCCAACGTCCAGCTCAAATCGCATAGCAGGTCTGCCCTCATTTGAATATTACCTTTCAAAAGTTCTTATATAAAAGTTGAGGAACTATGCATAACTAACCTAAGATTATATGTTAGTTATTTGGGAATTTCTTTTTTACTAATTTCTTGGTTTTTATTATTGAAGTATTCACTGAGATTTGGGAAACTTTGTGCCTCGCATAGTAATAATTTGTAACATTATGCTCAAATTGTTCCTTTGCTCTTCTCATCTTTGTTGTATGGTAAAAGGATATAATAATAATTGGAGACTATGTAATGCTGATAATGAATTTTTTTCATACCAAATATCTATATATTTGTATTAATTTGGAAAAATCTATATATTTGTTTTAATTTGGAATTTTTTTCTATAGAGTGTCCTTCAGAATTGCAGTAATCATGGGAGTGACTTATGGTACCACTTTAAAGTCAGGTATTGTGCCTTTTTTGCTTTTTTTTTTAATTTTGCTGTGAAAATATGGTCTTGATCTGATTGTTTGCAAGTCCACTTTGGTTTGATGCAATTTTATGTTTTAACTTGGGACATTCATGTGTTTGACCTTGCTCGCTTATGCATGGATGAGCTTATGCTTTAGTTTTTTTAAAATGCTTAGTTCTATTTTTTGCACCTTTCAGTAGCAGTATTTATATGATTGTTGAATCTTCTTTCTGCCCTATTGAACTTTTTAGCAGTATTTATATGTGTACTTCATTGTTGTCAGAACTGTTGGAGAGTACACACCTTTCCTAGCTGATTAACAAAATCATTCTTTAGCTGATGCCATGTTTTATTGATATCATGACTGATTTAGGAATCATTTTTGGTATCATTACTGATTTAGGAAATTTTTGGTATCATGACTGATTTATGACTCATTTTATTAGATGGACTGACCCTTGCTTGAGTCTTCCTGTACTCAAGGGTGAAGCGCATAAAGCCAAAGGCAGCCGAAAATTCTCTTGATGTAAAGTTTTGCTGGGAAATAATTTATTGATAGCGAGGGCATAATTTGTTGAAGAAATTGGTTGGTTGTCAGGCAGGGAATTCATTGTGTTTTTCTATTTCATTTCCCCATTTTTTTTCTCATCTTTTCTTTTGGGGACAGTTTGTACTTTTGCTAGATCCTATGATCTTGTAATCATGGTGTTTGCACTCGATTAAATTATGGTAGTTCTAAATGCAGAATGTAACCGTCTACACGTTATTGGGAAAATGGTAGTGCAAATAGCCAAATACTATGTTCCATGAAATGAACTCAGATTGTTAAATTAACAGTTGGATGTTGCACTATACAACTGAAATTAACAGTTAGTTGTTAGATTGGCATATCTCTCGGCTTTCTTTGAATTGTCCTTGTATTTGCCATCACAATTATTAAATTGTAGCTAATGGTAAGGGTAAATTTTTTGAGAACATAAATTTATCTTATAAGATGCAGCTTTAGAGATGTATTCCTAGATCATGTGCAAAATGGAACCATATCTTTACAATATATCCCTACTGAAAATCAACTTGCTGATGTATTTACAAAGCCTCTAGATGAATCCAGATTTAATAAATTGATAAGTGAGTTAGGCATGCTAAATCTACAAGCATAAAATCTATACTAGTTTATGCTAACCATGAAGATATGAAGGCTATATTCAAAATGATAGAGATGACTAAAGAAAGTCCACGATCGTAGAGCTACCTTGGAATGCAAGACCACGATCATAGAGTTGTCTCGACACGACAAAGAAGCACTCTGTGATGACATCATCTTCAACAAAGTCAAGCATTCTGTCTGTCAAGCGCCTCAGGGACAAACCGGATCCTTAGATCCTTCTAAGAGATTGGCCCTTCTTGAGCTAACTTGATTCGAAAGAAATGCTGCGAGGGCCCCGAATCACCGCTGATCTGGTACTATCACTAAACAACTATTGCGAAAGATATAAACATAATTTGTTTATACAATAACTTTATGTCGAATAACCTTAACGTATACACAATACATAACTTATAACTTACAATAACATTAATATACAATACTGATACAAATTTAGCTACACGCATATACTAAAGCTGGAACTGTATTTGACCTTTCCTTGTATCCGACGTATTCATCTTAATCTGCAATGTTTATCATGATATAGCAAAGGTGAGCATAAGTTTGCCCAGCAAGTTAAAGTTTAATAATTTAACGATATATCATGATTGAAAGAATCTGAATAATAAGCTGGCTATAATTCAACAATATTGTTATGAATTAGCACGAACAAACTTTTGACAGAACAAGTATTAAACATGAACAAATATATCTGGACCGAATGGTAATAAAGGTGATCAGCCTTTCATACCTGACTTATACATGCAATATGTACAGAGTACAATTCTACAATGGCAATCAAAAATGATTATCCATAAGCATATCTGAATGAAACAACTCTAAGTAGAGTTAAGTAAAACTTGCCTAAACCGTTGATTACCGCTATGTAATTAATAAGCTTTGTCTGAACCTAATATATAAATAATATCGATATACACATTAGAATAATATCATCACAGTATTTAAAATAACCTAAACACATTATCACATAATTCTATCCGTTTATAACACACATAAGACTTAATCTCAATTCAAACTTTTACAGTTCGAGTTGAGTTCAGTATAATTCTAACTTCCCAACAGCCTAGTCGGATAAAATTTCGAGTTGAAGTTCAATTAAACTCTGTCTAAACTCCTAACCATTATCTTAGATAATTTATTAACAGTCAAAATATTTTTTGTAAGCTCGTAATAATTTTCACATAATTATTATCATTTAAAAAGATTTTTCAATCATTAATATTGTATTTAAATGAATTAAATACCACATAATTTCTTTATGATTAATATTTATTTAATATCAAATATTAATGAAAATCATAACATAATATTATAATATGTTTATAATATATCACAATATTTTTAATACCTTAAAATCATATTTATATGATTTTAAACAATTAAATTCATTATCCGATAATTGCTATTAATATTAAAATATTAATATTTTCATGACAAAATATCAAAAGTTATAATTTATAACTTCAAATATTTTTATAACACTTAAATCATTTTTATATGATTTTTAAATCATTAATTCTATTTTTCCATAATTTATTTAATATATTTACTAAATAAATTAATTACCATTAATATTAATTTATTAATGAAATTCATCATAAAATATTAAAAGTCACTAAATATAACTTCAAATATTTTCTTATACCATAATATAATTTTTCATGATTAAAATTATTTTTAAATAATTTATTTAATATTATAATTAAATAAATTAAATACCATTTATATTCCAAAATATTAAATATTTATGAAATATACTCAAAATAGTTAAAAACTAATTTTAGGACTTTAAAATAATTTTTAGGAATTTAGTTTGTATTTTTAATAATTAAAAATCATTTATTCCGATTTAATTAATTAAAATAAATAATTTTCAGAAAATAATTATTAATAATGGGCCCTATAGCGACAGAACCGTCGCTATAGGTGTTATTGAGCCTGTTCTTGAGCTTCATGTCAGTTTACAGGTTAGCTAGTTTGACAAGCTATAATTCTTTGTCTATAATATTTTTGGGCCATGTTAAACATTGATCATTTAGTGTTTATGTAACACTACACGAATCAGTCATCAACTACGTCATATAATCACATAACTGCAAGATACAAGCCCCTAAAGTCGCTATCAGAGACCTGCTGGGTTTTTTGGGTTACCCAGAAACCTAGACAGCTCCGAGTGCACACTTTGTGGATCATAAATCTTAGGGTTCTGGTCTTTACATCAGTGTTATTAAAGTTCAAACCTATAGTACTTATTTCATAGAGCATATATATAACTACATCTCAGTCCAAATCTAAGAAATTAACAAGATTTAGTTCGGTCAACCGTTGTCAGAAGTTCCTGCTAAAAGTTTCTAGAATTTCCAGAAACTTCACCCGTGACTGAATAGGCTAGTTTTACCATCCATTCCGTTCGATCTGTTTGTTGTTTAAGAGATATAAGGCCATGGTTCTAGAGTACATCTTCAAGGTTACAATCCGGTTACCAACACATCAACAAACAACATCATTACTGACAGATATTGGCGTTATAAAACGTTGTCAGACGCTGATATTTGATTTCTGGTTTACCCAGAAATCATTCGATCATGCCCGGTCAACGAGTTTTGACCAAGAATAACATGCAATCTAGCCATGTAATGGTTGTGATTCGACTTCCAGATCAAAGACGACATAACAAGATACCAATAACAACTTTAAAACAACAAATATCATAAACACCGAAAGATCTAGAGCGACTGACATTTCTTGTCAGACCACTATAAATGTTCAAGAACAGTTTTTGAAAACATAGTTTTTACCCACTTTGATGCTATGGATTTATGATTGATCAACATAGATCAACTAAAAATATCTTTTAACACAAACATAAACACAAAAACACAACTTTGAACCTAGCATACAAGATCTAGAATGAGATAAGGTTTATACCTTCTCTTGAATATGCTTGATCTTGGCTCTACCAATCCTATCTAAATGATCAAGTGGGTGTTTATGGAACTGATTTACTTAAGAATTTCGGATGCTAGGAGAGAGAGAGAGTTGTTGAAGGCTTTAGAGGAAAAATGACCAAATGAATGGAATTTCTCTCTCTCAAATCTATTTATATTACTTAGATACATTGTATTCAAGCATGCTAGGTGTCAAATGAGATCAGATGTGTTGAGATTTTTAGTCACAAGTCAAAGCATTAGGTTACCAACTAAAGCTTTAGCATAATTTACAAGTTAACTTACTAAAATATGTAAAAAGGGTATTTTGGTCTTTAGCAAAATGATTTTAATGGCATACTAGACAATTGCATAAACCCTTAGGGTTTAAGGTTTAACCCTTAGGGTTTAGGGTTTAACCCTTTAGGTTTTAAAAATAAATTCTAGGATTTCCAAATTAGGTTTTCAAAATAGAAATTAATATTTCTTAATTATAATTAGGATTCGATAATTATATTAAAATTTTCTAATCATAATACAATCTTGCTAATTAGGATTAACATTTCTTAATTAAAATTACTAATTAAGCAATTAGAGTCATAATTGTACATTAAGGTTTATAATTGACATTTCTTGTCAGACCATTATAAATGTTCAAGAACAGTTTTTGAAAAACATAGTTTTTACCCACTTTGATGCTATGGATCCATGATGGATCAACATAGATCAACTAAAAATATCTTTTAACACAAACATAAACACAAAAACACAACTTTGAACCTAGCATATAAGATCTAGAATGAGATAAGGTTTATACCTTCTCTTGAATATGCTTGATCTTGGCTCTACAAATCTGATCTAAATGATCAAGTGGGTGTTTATGGAACGAATTTACTTAAGAATTTCGGATGCTAGGAGAGAGAGAGAGTTGTTGAAGGCTTTAGAGGAAAAATGACCAAATGAATGGAATTTCTCTCTCTCAAAACTATTTATATTACTTAGATACATTGTATTCAAGCATGCTAGGTGTCAAATGAGATCAGATGTGCTGAGATTTTTAGTCACAAGTCAAAGCATTAGGTTACAAACTAAAGCTTTAGCAAAATTTACAAGTTAACTTACTAAAATATGTAAAAAGGGTATTTTGGTCTTTAGCAAAATGATTTTAATGGCATACTAGACATTTGCATAAACCCTTAGGGTTTAAGTTTTAACCCTTAGGGTTTAGGGTTTAACCCTTTAGGTTTTAAAAATAAATTCTAGGATTTCCAAATTAGGTTTTCAAAATAGAAATTAATATATCTTAATTATAATTAGGATTCGATAATTATATTAAAATTTTCTAATCATAATCCA
The DNA here is from genome assembly GCA_020205605.1 of Panax ginseng. Taxonomy (NCBI): domain Eukaryota; kingdom Viridiplantae; phylum Streptophyta; class Magnoliopsida; order Apiales; family Araliaceae; genus Panax; species Panax ginseng. Next base: position 99,470,942 of record CM035148.1, read on the forward strand.
ATCTTGCTAATTAGGATTAACATTTCTTAATTAAAATAGCTAATTAAGAAATTAGAGTCATAATTGTACATTAGGGTTTATAACCCACGAATTACGGTATTAAATCGAAAAGTAATCTTTCTAATTTAAAAATTAGGTTTCCTAATTAGATTAGGGTTTTCTAATTACTCATGTTGGGTTTCGGCATAGAAACGCAGTGGAAATAAACCAAGTAAAGGCAATTTTGAAACCCTAAAACATGTCCATGTGAAAAATTCAATTAATTCAGAGGTTTGAAATTATACTGATGGTTTAAAGCTAGAATCGATGCGGTCGAATCTCCAACACAATTCAAACGGACTGCGTCTCTACGGTATCCACACAAACGCTCCACACGAATTGTCCTACGATCTGCAGAAGAAGGAAACGCGGTACTAGACACCAAGGATGAGGATTTTCTGAAGCTGGTTTCTCTCTAGTCTCTCTCTAAGAGCGGCAAGGGTTTTGGTTAATGAATAATACCTAAAATGGCTGCTACATATCATATATATAGCGATTAAAAGAAATTATTCAAAACCTAATTTAATAAAATCCGAATTTATATATATACTTACTTAATTAATATACCTATATATAAATTATCCTATTAATTTAAATTCTTAATTTAAATACTATCAATCATATTGATATATATTTAAATCTTTATAATTTAAATTAATTCCCTTTTAATTATGTTCTATGTGTATGACCCTATAGGTTATTATTACGTTGGTAATAATTTTAAAATCATATTATAAAATTATAAACAGTGAGCGGCATCTAGTAATGCATCACTGCTACCCAAGTAATAATAAGATCGATGATTCGATACAACCTTTTAGTGACCAATATTTCAATGTAATTTAATCCTTTTAACCTTAATATCCTAGATTAAACTCGAGTCATGAAATGTGTCATACTCTTCATAATTTAATCTGAGTTTTTCTTGATCAATGAGTAGACTATATGAAACAAATCACTATTTGAGCATGGCCATGCATTTCATAGTCCTACTCAATCAAGAGGCCTATGGTTATCACCCCTAATACATAGGAGGGTTAAATTCCATCTAGATCACTCATATTCCTCACACGATTCATGATGTACCCAATAATCATCTTTATAGTCCACCCTATTAAAGGTGACATTTGATGATATCAAAGTACATAAATTCCCGTGAAGAAATATAGTGATTTCAGGTCGGAGGACCATTACATCATTGTCACTATGAGAATTGCTAATGACACTTCGCATAATGCTCCACATAGAATTCTCACGGTGGGTCTGTCCAGTACATTATTCTCCAACATGTACCTATGCATTGACTTAATATCTAATATATTTATGACCAATGAGATTTGGTCATCAGTCAATTCACATACTAGTCTTAATGCATTATTATTGTCCCATCAACAATGATACTCGACTAGGGACATTTAAGAACAATGATACTAATTTTAAATATATAATCTTATGTTCAAGTCACATACTTGAAACTATATAATTTGTATCAATATTCTAAGGATTTTTATTATGTTAACATTTATATAACGCAGTAAATAAAACCATAATAAAATCATTCATTTATTCAATCAAATATAATATCAAAACGTTAAGCAATTATATCAAATAATTGGCCTCTAGGGCATAAACTCTAACCGCTCATAACTTGGAAATTAGGATTAATGTTTCCTAATTAACATTAAAATTATTAAATTAACAATTAGGTTTTTCCTAATTATAAATTAGGGTTTTTAATCCAGAAATTAGGGTTTTTTAATCAATTAGGGTTATCCCTAATTAGGTTATATATTATTAACAACGTTTAAACCTTATACAAGCCCCTAAAGTCGCAAATCTAAGACATTAACAAGATTTAGTTCGGTCAACCGTTGTCAGAAAGTTCTTGCTAACAGTTTTTGGAATTTCCAGAAACTTCACCCGTGACTGAATAAGCTAGTTTGACCATCCATTTTGTTCTATCTTTTTGTTGTTTAAGAGATCTAAGGCCATGGGTCTAGAGTACATCTTCCAAGTTACAATCCGGTTACCAACACATCAACAAACAACATCATTACTGATAGATATTGGCGTTATAAAACGTTGTCAGACGCTGATATTTGATTTCTAGTTTACCCAGAAATCATTCGGTCATGCCCGGTCAACGGGTTTTGACCAAGAATGACATGCAATCTAGCCATGTAATGGTTGTAATTCGACTTCCAGATCAAAGACGACGTAACAAGATACCAATAACAACTTTAAAACAACAAATATCATAAACACCGAAAGATCTAGAGCGACTGACATTTCTTGTCAGACCACTATAAATGTTCAAGAACAGTTTTTGAAAACATAGTTTTTACCCACTTTGATGCTATGGATTTATGATTGATCAACATAGATCAACTAAAAATATCTTTTAACACAAACATAAACACAAAAACACAACTTTGAACCTAGCATACAAGATCTAGAATGAGATAAGGTTTATACCTTCTCTTGAATATGCTTGATCTTGGCTCTACCAATCCTATCTAAATGATCAAGTGGGTGTTTATGGAACTGATTTACTTAAGAATTTCGGATGCTAGGAGAGAGAGAGAGTTGTTGAAGGCTTTAGAGGAAAAATGACCAAATGAATGGAATTTCTCTCTCTCAAATCTATTTATATTACTTAGATACATTGTATTCAAGCATGCTAGGTGTCAAATGAGATCAGATGTGTTGAGATTTTTAGTCACAAGTCAAAGCATTAGGTTACCAACTAAAGCTTTAGCATAATTTACAAGTTAACTTACTAAAATATGTAAAAAGGGTATTTTGGTCTTTAGCAAAATGATTTTAATGGCATACTAGACAATTGCACAAACCCTTAGGGTTTAGGGTTTAACCCTTTAGGTTTTAAAAATAAATTCTAGGATTTTTAAATTAGGTTTTCAAAATTGAAATTAATATTTCTTAATTATAATTAGGATTCGATAATTATATTAAAATTTCCTAATCATAATCCAATCTTGCTAATTAGGATTAACATTTCCTAATTAAAATTGCTAATTAAGCAATTAGAGTCATAATTGTACATTAGGGTTTATAACCCACAAATTAGGGTTTTAAATAGAAAAGTAATATTTCTAATTTAAAATTTAGGTTTCCTAATTAGATTAGGGCTTTTTAATTACTCATAACTTGGAAATTAGGATTAATGTTTCCTAATTAACATTAAAATTATTAAATTAACAATTAGTTTTTCCCTAATTATAAATTAGGGTTTCTAATCAAGAAATTAGGGTTTTCTAAATTAATTAGGGTTATCCCTAATTAGGTTATTATTAAGAACATTTAAACTTTATACTAGCATTTGCATTCCCAAACTAGGGTTTTAATATTCCGAATTAGGGTTTCAAATTCTCGAAACTAAAATTAGGGTTTCCAGAACCAATTCCAGGGTTTCTTATAAATCGTAAGCATTTTCTAATTGAACGTTGACGTTCTTAATATAATATTCGGGTTTGTCACTGATATATCTTATATGGTCAACCCTTGACCCTTTACTATATACTTTACACATATAATAATATATATGCAGAACATATTCACGAATATCCTTAATCCTGAATAATTCACCTAAATCCTTCATAGAATTTTGAAATCCTAAAAATTCCTTCTCAAAAATATCAAACGCATACACTTATTTTCTATCTAGGTTCTAATATTGAACCTTAAATTAATTAATTAAAATTTTATAAATTTTCTAAGTTCTCGGGTTGTCACAAATGCTCAGTCAGAATTCATCACAAGGACCAAGGCAGACAACGATCGTAGAGCAGACTCAACAGTGGACTAAACAATTGTAGTGCAAACTCAACGATCACAGTGCAGACTCAACGATCGTAAAGACTACCTCAACAAACATAGGGATACCTTGATGATCATAGTCTTCCCAAAGAATACGTTAGCTCAGGAGGAGCTAAGGGCAAACCAGTATTTTCCACACGAGTTAAAATCGTGGAGCCAAGCAGAACATGACACATGATCCACTAAGCAGATCAAGAGGAGGGAAGTTACAAGTACAGTTTGAAAATTACTTTTTGAAATCAGAAGTTCAAAAATCTCATTCCTCATTCTCCCTCTCTCTCTCTACAAATAGAAACCCTAGCTTTCGGAAAAGCTCATTCAACCTCAGAACAAAGGAATCAATGGCAGCTTCAAATGTTATCACTGGTTACAGACTCTGGTTCGACGAGTTCAAGACAGCTGACCATCAATTTCATAAGATTTTGTCTCTATTGAAGAAAGCTGGTCTTGAAGAGGCTCTGGGTACAAGCACATGGATCTACCCTAAGTTGATAAAAGAGTTCTACAGAAATGGATCGTTTGAGAACGATGTCATCACCACAAGGGTCAAGGACGTGGAAATTAAACTCAAAGCTGAGGATATAAACCTAGCCCTAGGTTTCAAATCGAAAGGATTTCCATTTATGGAGGGCATTTATTTTCATGAAGGACTGAAGAAGATACATCACAAGAAGTTTCCAAATGTCAAAGGGTACAAAAAGAAAGAGTTTCCCCAAAGGTATGAGTTTCTGGCTGACATTGTTGGGAAATGCATATGCAACAAGAGCTCTGGCCATGACTCTGTGAATGAAATGCAACTCAAGATCATGACATCAATCAGTTGTAGGATTCAACTAAACTATGGAGCTCTACTCATCGACTGGATTGGGAAATGGATACTCAGTTCAAAGAAGTCAAAGAGCTCTGGAAAGATGCTCTACAGGCGGTTTATAAGCATCATCCTACAATCAGCACTAGGTGATAAGATTGGGGATAATGAAGGAGAATCCATCAATCCCAACATAAGAATGACCCAACAACTGTTTGAGAACTGGAAAAGAAATCCAGCAGAAAATGTCAGGATGATGTCTGAATCTAGTGGAAGAACTGGAGATGCAAAGGAATCTGGAATACCAGGAAATGTCAGTTCTGAAGGAAACTGAAGAAGAAGAAGAACAAATTAATAAGGAGGAACCCATTGCCTTAGTTAGAAAAAATAAGGGTAAGAGAAAAATCAAGGTTCCAATTGCAGAGGAGCCTCAAGGCTCAACCACTGATGCACCTCAAGAGTGTCCTGACACTGAAACTCTGAGGAATTTGAAGAGGAAAGAACAACAGTCTGAGGAAGATGAAGATAGAGCTACCATATCTCAGCTGCTTAAGAAGGGAAAATGCAGTCACAAGTCAAAGAAGCCCTCTGTCTCTTTGATCGTAGAGTCTCTACCGATCGTAGAGTCCAGACTGGACACCACTCCCGAATAGGACGCTGCAATAACTTCTCAAGCTGATCAACCATTCAGAGCTGAAGCTGAAGAAAGTGCTGAGGCTGTGCCTCAGCCTACGAAGTCAAGAAGAAAATTGGTCAAGAAGTACATCCTTGTTAATGAAGGAGTGCTAAAAGAAGAAGACAGAAAGATAGCTACTGCAAAAGGGTTACCTGAAGTTGAGAAGGGGCTATCCAAGACAAGTTAGAAGAACACAACTCGAGTTGAGGGGGAACTGCCTGAAGTTCTTACTCTAGAGAATGCTCCAACTGAGGGGGGAGCTTTTTGAAATGCAAATGAATGATCAAGTAGAGGGGGAACCTCATGAAATACCTCAAGAGATTCTAGCTTCAAAAACTGCAGAAGTAAAAAGGAGTGAACCTATGGAGGATGACAGAGCAGAAGAGCAAATAAGTCAAGTGGAGATAATTGACGTAGTGGAAACTTCACATGAAGATAGAGAAGAAGAAGAGAATGATGAAGTTGAAATTATAGCTATGGGCTGTGATGGTTATAGGAGAGCCAACTACAATCAAATGTTCTCTTATCTACCTATGATGCCCTTTCACAGAGCTCAAATTCTCAACTCTTGGGATCACAATCTCGGTGCTAGCTCATGGATTCCCAAGCAACCTCAACTTTGCCCAAAAGCTGATCACCAATGGCTCTTCTTCAGAAAATGGGCATGAGGTACTATATATCCCCATATCTTTCATGAATGATCATGGTCCACCATCAACTTTCATCCAATTCTACGAATGGCCAAGATGGTTGGAAGTAATACTTAATCCACCCAACCAATTTCAAGTTACAGAATCCCAACATTTTATAATTGATGAACCAAATGTGCCCAACTTTATTTTGATCCAATCTCATATCATCTCTCACTCTACGATTACTGATCCAAACCCAATCGTAGAGTCACATGCTCAAGTCGTAGAGTCACCTCCTCCTGAAGCTCAACCCCACACACCAGCCCCTCCATCAGATATCCCTTCCTCATCCACTAATGAATATTTCAACCTTGATCTTGCTCTCTACACTATGCAAAATCAATACACAAATGGCCACTCCTTCAAATAGTCCGCAACTCCTTGAGCTCATATCAGATCTACCGACCAAAACAGAGTTATCTGAAGCATCCCAGAAAGTAACCAAGGACAAAAAAGAAGACCTTGAAGTTAACTCAGACCTTGTTCATCTAAGGCTGACTCACTTGATCGATGCTGCCAACACTCTCCCAAGCACCCTAAGTTCTGAGCTCACAAAGAAGCTTAGGGAGATCATAAAGGAGATGATTCAGAGTATCAATGAAAGGGATCAAATCCACTTTCAAGCTGCTAAGAAACACGAGGATGTTGTTCTTATTTTACAGAATACTCAGGAATCCCAGAACAACCTTATGTTGGAAAGTCTCACGAGTCTAAGAATCGCAGTGAAAGAATTCCAAGATTTCTCCATGGGTCAAATGAAACAGACCAAAAATGTCTTGGCTATTCTCCAAAAGAGGGAAGCTCGATCTGATTCTCTAATTCAAGAAAACTGTGAGGACCTTGGTAAATCCAAGAATCAACTCAATGAACTTTTACCAGACATGACTCGCATATCTGACGATATTCGAACACTTGATGCTGACCTAAAGGGGGAGAATAAAGGGAATGGAGAAAAAGGAAGAGGCAGAGGCACATTCATCGCTCAGTCGTCAAGGAGCCCTCCTGCAAGACAGCCTCACCATCAGACTCCACGACCAGAATAGCAGCAAATTCTTATGGCTCAACTAATAAGAAGTCAAGAGCCCAGCTCACAAGGTGCAACCACTACACACCTACGCTTTCCTATTGGAGATTCTACGTTCATGAACAAACACGAGAATAATGAACCGCTAAGTCAAAGCGAGCTGGAAGATATAGCATGGAGAAACGAAGCCAACAGGAGAAGGAGAGCCTATGAATATGTAAATCCTCCAAAGAACAAAAGGTAAAAGAAATAGAGATAAGTTGAACTCAATTCCTATTGATGTAACCAAGCTTAATTGTAATATTTGTCTTTACAAACATCAATAAATTCATGCTTATTCTCTAGAAATTTTAGTTGCTCACTGAAACACTAAGTCATATTTACTTTCTAGCAATTGCATCTAGAGATTGTTTGGAGATTGCACATTTAAATTTGATATTGAAAGCAATTAGTCATGATTATATGTAAAGTCCTTAAAGGAATATATGTACAAGGACTTAGTGATAGATCAAAATTGTTAGGTTGATCTGAGCTATTAATGTTTATCATTCTGTAAATGAATGTATAGATGAAAAGATCAAAGCTATTAGATTGATCTATATCTTGAGATGTGATAAATAGGCTTCAACTGAATCATAGTCTATCAAGCTGATCAAGAGATTGCAGAAGCCAAGGCAGGATCGTAGAGCATCAAGAATGTGACGAACGAGATTTTTGTAATTTAATTTTAATATTTATTGAATTAAATAAATATTTAAGATGATTTAATTATTAGATTAAATAATTAATTGATGAAATTGTGGTAGATTAATTTAATTATATGTGTTACATTTATTAAATTAATGTGGAGAATTTTTATTATCGAAGTATGTGATTATATGAGCTTATTGTGTTAAAAGAAATATTTAATAAGCCTATTGGTATTTTAATTAATTTAATTATTAATTAGAGAGTTAATAATTTGATATTATTTATTAATGAAGAATTTAATTATGTGACTATGTGAATTTATGAGAAATTATTCTATTTTATTTAAATTAAATTAAATAAGATATTGATTTTATTTTATGAAGGGTGTGACATTTTCAAACTATACGATAAGGTTTTATTAAAATAAAGGGTTTTGAAATCTGGTATGCTAGCCAAACATGACACTAAGGGAGGTTGGGAGCAGTTACCCATGATAGGTAACTGACCTCCACAACACGTCAGTTCCTTTTCTATTTATTTCATACGCCTTCTTCTTCTTCATTTTTCTAAGTCTGGCATAACATCACAGAGAGAGTTGATAAATTGTTGAGTGAGAGTGTGAGTTGTGTGATTAAAGAGTTTGAGAAAGGTTTCAATTTTTCATCCTTATTCACACTACGTTTGGGTAATTCTCTCCAACCCAATTCTTATTTTACGTCTTTTAAAGTTTTCATGAATATGGCTTAAGTCTTCTGTAAAGTCTCTGTAGTTGGAAAGGGTAACGATTATGTGAATATATGTAATAATTCGAGTAGCATAACATGTTTTATATATATTGTATATGATTCCATATCATAAGTGTAAGACCCCGAATTTTATGAAATAAAAGTATTCAATCTTTCTTATAATTACAATTCAGTAAATGGTTAAATTGATAAAAAGTTAAAGTTAAGGGTGATATATGAAATTTTTTCAAAAATACGCTAGTGGTTATAAAATATTCATTGTTGTCGGGGAATATTCGTTGGGTCGTGGATTATTCTTTCTGTTGGGAATATTCGTACGACGGTGCAGCCATGTGTGGGCCCCATAACGGAAAGCGATTGGATGAAGAAAACGACAAATACAAGTTGTTTAAAAATAACTTGGCGTAGTTATTACTGAATTAATCTTGTTAAAATACTAAATGGTTAAAACACAAGAAGCACCACTCAGTATTGCACCAATTATTGATTCTTATGTAAGAAGGCACTACTCAATAATGGTTACGATAATTATTGCTCAAAGATTATTTTATTTTATTGATTCAATAATTGCTTGTGTTGATATTTTATATTCTTTGTTGTTTCAATAATTGTCACTACACGTATTTTTTCATTATCGAAGCAATAATTCATATTATCTGAATAATATTATTGTATAACATTATTGGCAATGTCTATAAAGTTCGCATCTCTAAGGAGAGGTTTGGTCACCTAATTATGCTGCCATGAAGGAGAAATTCTTATTGAAAGCCCTCTTTCTTAGAAACCGCACGGTTGTCGATATTGTGATTACGTAATATTATTTGTGAATAATTAATTATTGATTCATATGATGAGGAAAATATTAATTTTATGTGGATATAGATGGAGAAAATTTCTAATGTGACAATTGTTGAAAATTGAAATTTTATCTTTTACGATAAAATAATTCATTTAAATATATATATATATATATATATATATATATATATTGTAATAGTATAATAATAGTGATATTTTTATAACGAATGTGGGATATATGAGTATACGAGGAGGAAGAGTATTTTTTTGCAATAAATGTTTAAAACATGTTAAACATGTCTGGTGGACCCCATTTATTAGTGAAATTTAATTATAGGTCAGTAAAATCGCTTGTTTGTGGATTTGGTCAATTTACATTTGGAATTTGAAAAACTTTCATTTGCAAAGTTGTAGAGAATTGAATTTCCTATACAAAGTCATGAGATTGAATTTTACGATAAAGGGGCTATTTATTGTGAATTATTGAAGTTTGAAGTCATGCGAAATAATTGATTTTGGAAGTTTTAATTATTTTAAATAAGAAAACGTATTTTCTTATTTTTCTAGAAGGTTGGCATGTGTGAATTGCTTTGAAATTCAGATTTCAAGGAATACGTATAATATTTTATAAATATTAATATTTTATTAAATTTTCTACTTTGGTGTTCTAAGCATTTTCCTATAAATAGGTGCTTAGGTTAGAATTGAAAATCACACGGTAAAAGTTTTTTCTCTATATTATCGGCGTATTCTTGTGAGTATTTTGAGTATACTTTGAGTATTGATATACTGTGCAAGTTCGTTTCAAATATTATTCCAATCGAAATCTTTTTCTTTTGAGGTAAGAGATAATAAAGGATAATAAGAGATTTTAAGGGTTATTATTTCGAAATTCTTCTAAACCTTCAGAAATTCTGGAAAAATTTAAAATGATAATTTAATGAGTTTTGTTGATTGTGTCCAAAAATAGCGATTTTTGGATTTATAGATTAAGAGTTATGAATTTTATGAGGAAATACTATTTTAAAAGAAAACCCTTATAACTCCTTGTGGTTAATTCCAAAATTGATGAAATTTGTATTGGGAGTACATCTATATAATATCGATTATATCGTGTAAATTTCAATTTTTGTATAAAAGTACAATTTATGATAAATGTTTAAATATTCTATTGGTTTTGGCCATGTGAAAAATAGTAAATGACTTTTAAAATTCTCGAGAAAATATATGTTCAATATAGGACTATATTATGCTAAATCCTTAAAAGAAATATTTTTGGAACTGATTTGTTATTTTTCATGAAAATGGACTAGTTATGAGTAAATGAATTAAATATGTTATGTGAAGTAAGAAAAATTAGAAAATAGGATTTTATGGCTTGAGAATCCTAAATGAGGTATATGCAGATTTTTGATGAGGATTTTGGTTATTGGTGATGAAACTTATGAGTTTGGTATTTTAGAATGATTAAATGTATTATTTAGTAAAGTGTAAACAATTAAAATAAATTGTTTATAAGCTTAACAAAATATTATTCTTTCAATATCATTATACCGAAATATTGGTATGGATTTTATTGTGGAATTTCTACCTTTTTGAGTCGGGTTTACTATTCACGAGTTACTATTCATGAGTTACTATTCACGAAGTTACTATTCATGACAAAATTGTTTTTTTTTTCTAACCAAATTATTGTTGATTTATGAATATTACTCTGGAGATTAAAACTATATATTGATTATATTGATTTTATTATCATATATAACATTTTTATAACCCTGATATTGAAATTCTCTTTCACCGGAGTGTAAAGATGGGTAGATTATTGGTATGATCATGACTAGGTTCTTTTGGCGATGAAGAAAAAGTTGAATTGTGATCGGTATGATCATGACCATTGAATTTATAATTGAATATCTTTAGCTTAAGTGCAAAGGTGAATTGATCAACATGGTTATAATTATTGTTTATATAAATTACGAAATGATTATATATTTCTTTGAGATATTAATATATTTGGCACATAATGCAAATATGAATCTGTTGAGGAATATCTTTGGCTGTGTGGTCAAAGATGAATTGTGGATGAATATCTTTGGGTCGTAGTGCAAAGATGACTGTTGTTGAATATCTTTGGCCACAGTAGTGCAAAGATGAATCTGTTGATGAATATCTTTGGCCCGTGAGTGCAAAGATAAATTTATTAGTATAATTATGAATGTGAACTGTGATTTGGTATAACCATGATCTTTGATGTTTCGGGTAAAGACAAGTGATGAAAATTATCTTTGTCCCGAATGAGAAAAGGAATTTAGAACAACAATTACGATTATGAGTTATACATGTGATTGTGGACAGGAATTGTTGAATGATGTTACAGGGATAATACATTGTTGGTGGACTTTTAACATAGAGAAGATAATAGACTTTATGGTCTATTTGACTCTTCTAATGGAGTGCTCGTTCATTGCAACTATGGTTGAAATTTTTTATCATCTACCATATGTTCTAAATCTCTGATTTATTATTGATGAAGGCTATTGATAATTTAATTATCTTTAGTCATGATATTTTTTTTACTGAGCTAGTTGTGCTAACCCTTTTGCTTCACAATTCCTTTCAGGTAATAAGAGTGTAGCTGGGTCGAGCGGGGAATAACAAGGGAATAGAATCGGTGGGTCTATAGATGTTGAGGTGAGGTGAATTTAACTTGGAAGGGTGTTTTGCCACTATCATACAAGATGTCTAATGACATACAACCTCGTGTCATCATAAGATGAGGTTGTGTTAATCCACTTCTTTGAGTATATTTACAAGCACTACCTATATAATCTTGGTGTTTGTTTGGAGTATAATACCCAATTAGAGACAGTGGAGATAATGATATGTCAAGAGAAGACTCACCATTGGGAAGAATATGATAATAATCTTCTCGTTTTTCTTTTGGGTCTATTGGGTCAACCAAGGATAATTCTGTGGTCATATGATATCTATCATAACCTATACGCATGGCCTCCCATGTACGAAGGTTTCCTTGAGCACTTCCCAAATATTCTAATTTCTAAAACAGTTTTTGACTATACTTTTATGTAAGGTGTCACTGTGAGGTGTTGTCCACGGTTGAGACATGAGTCACAGTTGATATCTATTTGTATCCAAATTCACAGCATATGTGTTGTTGTATTTTGCACGACAATTGTTGTAATAAAATTGTAGTTGTTTTCTGTACCATGTATTTGGCGACTCAAAATGGGTCGGATGGAATGGACCTATTTTGGGGTCGTTACATTTGGTATCGAGCTTAGGATATGATCTCCATGAGAGATCGAGATTAGAACTAGGAGGGGAGAGATGAGTAAATCATTCGTTAGTGTGTCCTACCTAAGCTTATTTGTTTGTCAGTCATTATATCGGGATATTATGTGATATGTTAATTTGTTCAATTAACCCTTGTTTTGAAGCTATATTCTAGAATGATATCTGAAATACAGGAGATGAGCATTGGAGAAATTATGATGACAGGGAAGATGGAATCTGAAATGAAATCAAGGTATTCTCAACTCTTTGAAATACCAGGTACGTAAATTTCGGGGACGAAATTTCATAAGGAGGGGAGATTGTAAGACCCCGAATTTTATGAAATAAAAGTATTCAATCTTTCTTATAATTACAATTCAGTAAATGGTTAAATTGATAAAAAGTTAAAGTTAAGAGTGAAATATGAGATTTTTTCAAAAATACGCAAGTGGTTATAAAATATTCATTGTTGTCGGGGAATATTCGTTGGGTCGTGGAATATTCTTTTTGTTGGGAATATTCGTACGACGGCGCAGCCATGTGTGGGCCCCATAACAAAAAGTGATTGGATGAAGAAAATGACAAATACAAGTTGTTTAAAAATAATAGGCGTGAGTTATTACAATTAATCTTTATTAAAATACTAAATGGTTAAAAACACGATGACACTCGGTATTGGACCAATTATTGATTCTTACGTAAGAAGGCACTACTCAATAATGGTTACAGTAATTAATGTTTAGTATTTTATTTTATTGATTCAATAATTGCTGTGTTGATATTTTATATTACTGTTGTTTCAATAATTATCACTACACAGTATTTTTCATTATCGAAGCAATAATTCATATTATCTGAATAATATTATTGGATAACATTATTGGCAATGTCTAGAAAGTTCTGTCTAAGGAGAGGTTTGGTCACCTAATTGCGCCGCCAAGATGGAGAAATTTTTTTGAAAGCTCCTCTTTCACAGAACCCTGGTTGTTTGTCAATATTGTGATTTTGTAATATTATTTGTGAATAATTAATTATTGATTCATATGATGAGGAAAATATTAATTTTATGTGGATATAGATGGAAAAAATTTTAATGTGACAATTGTTGAAAATTGAAATTTTATCTTTTTCTGATAAAATAATTCGTTTAAATATATATATATATATATATATATATATATATATATATTTTAATAATATAATAATAGTGATATTTTTACAAATCGAATGTGGGATATATGAGTATACGAGGAGGAAGAGTATTTTTTTGCAATAAATGTTTAAAACATGTTAAACATGTCGGTGGACCCCATTTATTGATTGAAATTTGATTATAACTTTTGTAAAATCGCCTGTTTGTGGATTTCGGTCAATTTACTTTTGGAATTTGAAAAACCTTTCTTACGCAAAGTTGTAGAGAATTGAATTTCCTATAACAAGTCATGAGATTCGAATTTTCTGATAAAAGGGCTATTTATTGTGAATTTTTGAAGTTTGAAGCTCTCAAATAATTGATTTTTGAAGTTTTAATTATTTTAAATAAGAAAAAACGTTTTTTTATTTTTTCTAGAAGGTTGGCATGTGTGAATTAATTGAAATTCAGATTTCAAGGAATACGTATAATATTTTTATAAATATTAATATTTTATTAAATTTTCTACTTTGGTGTTCTAAGCATTTTCCTATAAATAGGGTGCTTAGGTTAGAATTAAAATCACACCGGCGACTCAAGTTTCTCTCTATATTATCGAGCGTATTCTTGTGAGTATTTTGAGTATACTTGGAGTATTGCTATACAGTGCAAGTTCGTTCAGCGTTATTCCAGTCAGAAGTACTGCTCTTTTGAGGTAAGAGATAGTAAGGGATAATAAGGGATTTTAAGGGTTATTGTTTCGAAATTCTTCTGAACCTTCAGAAATTCTGGAAAAATTTAAAATGATAATTTAATGAGTTTTGTTGATTGTGTCCAAAAATGGCGATTTTTGGATTTATAGATTAAGAGTTATGAATTTTATGAGGAAAGACTATTTTAAAAGAAAACCCTTATAACTCCTTGTGGTTAATTCCAAAATTGATGAAATTTGTATTGGGAGTACATCTATATAATATCAGTATATCGTGTAAATTTCAGAATTTTTGGATAAAAGTACAATTTATGATAAATGTTTAAATATTCGGTGGTTTTGGCCATGTGAAAAATAGTAAATGACTTTTAAAAATTCTGAGAAAAATATATGTTCAATATAGGACTATATTATGCTAAATCCCAGAAAAGAAATATTTTTGGAACTGATTTGTTACTTTTCATGAAAATGGACTAGTTATGAGTAAATGAATTAAATATGTTATGTTAAGTAAGAAAATTAGAAAATAGGATTTTATGGCTTGAGAATCCTACATGAGATATATGCAGATTTTTGATGAGGATTTTGGTTATTGGTGATGAAATCTTATGAGTTTGGCATTTTAGAATGATTAAATGTATTATTTAGTAAAGTGTAAACAATTAAAATAAATTGTTTATAAGCTTAAAAAAATATTATTCTTTCAATATCATTATCTTAAAATATTGGTATGGATTTTATTATGGAATTTCTTCCTTTTTTGAGTCGGGTTTACTATTCATGAGATACTATTCACGAGTTACTATTCATGAGTTACTATTCAAATTCTTATTATTCATGAGTTACTATTCATGACAAAATTGTTTTTTTTTCTAACCAAATTATTGTTGATTTATGAATATTACTCTGGAGATTAAAACTATATATTGATTATATTGATTTTATTATCATATATAACATTTTTATAACCCTGATGTTGAAATTCTCTTTCACTGGAGTGTAAAGATGGGTAGATTATTGGTATGATCATGACTAGGGTTCTCTTTGGCCAGTAGTGAAAAGTTGAATTATGACTGATATGATCATGGCCATTGAATTTATAATTGAATATCTTTAGCTTAAGTGCAAAGGTGAATTGATCAACATGGTTATAATTATTGTTTATATAAATTCTGAAATGATTATATATTTCTTTGAGATATTAATATATTTGGCCTGTAATGCAAATATGAACTGTTGAGGAATATCTTTGGCTTGTAGTGCAAAGATGAATTGTGGATGAATATCTTTGGGTCGTAGTGCAAAGATGACCTGTTGTTGAATATCTTTGGCCTGTAGTGCAAAGATGAACTGTTGATGAATATCTTTGGCCCGTAGTGCAAAGATAAATTTATTAGTATGATTATGAACAAGAACTGTGATTTGGTATAACCATGATCTTTGATGTTTCGGTAAAGACAAGTGATGAAAATTATCTTAAGTCCCGAATGAGAAAAGGAATTTAGAACAACAATTACGATTATGAGTTATACATGTGATTGTTGACAGGAATTGTTGATTGATGTTACAGGGATAATACATTGTTGGTGGACTTTTAACATGGAGAAGATAATAGACTTTATGGTCTATTTGACTCTTCTAATGGAGTGCTGCTCGTTCAAACGCAACTATGGTTGAAATTTTTTTATCATCTACCATATGTTCTAAATCTCTGATTTATTATTGATGAAGGCTATTGATAATTTAATTATTTTTAGTCATGATATTTTTTTTACTGAGCTAGTTGTGCTCACCCTTTTGCTTCACAATTCCTTTCAGGTAATAAGAGTGTAGCTGGGTCGAGCGGGGAATAACAAGGGAATAGAACGGTGGTCTATAGATGTTGAGGGTGAGGTGAATTTAACTTGGAAGGGTGTTTTGCCACTATCATACAAGATGTCTAATGACATACAACCTCGTGTCATCATAAGACAGGGTTGTGTTAATCCACTTGCTGAGTATATTTATAAGCACTACCTATATAATCTTGGTGTTTGTTTGGAGTATAATACCCAATTAGAGACAGTGGAGATAATGATATGTCAAGAGAAGACTCACCATTGGGAAGAATATGATAGTAATCTTCTCGTTTTTCTTTGGGGGTCTATTAGGTCAACCAAGGATAATTACGTGGTCATATGATATCTATCATAACCTATACGCATGGCCTCCCATATCGAAGGTTTCCTTGAGCACTTCCCAATATTCTAATTTCTAAAAGCAGCTTTTTGACTATACCTTTATGTAAGGTGTCATTTGTGAGGTGTTGTCCACGGTTGGGACATGAGTCACAGTTGATATCTATTTGTATCCAAAGTCACAGCATATGTATTGTTGTATTTTGCACGACAATTGTTGTAATAAAATTGTAGTTGTTTTCTGTACCATGTATTTGGCGACTCAAAATGGGTCGGATGGAATGGACCTATTTTGGGGTCGTTACATTTGGTATCAGAGCTTAGGGATATGATCTCTGGCGGAGATCGAGATTAGAACTAGGAGGGGAGAGATGAGTAAATCATTCGTTAGTGTGTCCTACCTAAGCTTATTTGTTTGTCAGTCATAATATCGGGATATTATGTGATATGTTAATTTGTTCAATTAACCCTTGTTTTGAAGCTATATTCTAGAATGATAATCTGAAATATAGGAGATGAGCATTGGAGAAATTATGATGACAGGGAAGATGGAATCTGAAATGAAATCAAGGTATTCTTAACTCTTTGAAATACCAGGTACGTAAATTTCGGGGACGAAATTTCATAAGGAGGGGAGATTGTAAGACCCCGAATTTTATGAAATAAAAGTATTCAATCTTTCTTATAATTACAATTCAGTAAATGGTTAAATTGATAAAAAGTTAAAGTTAAGGGTGATATATGAGATTTTTTCAAAAATACGCAAGTGGTTATAAAATATTCATTGTTGTCGGGGAATATTCGTTGGGTCGTGGAATATTCTTTTTGTTGGGAATATTCGTACGACGGCGCAGCCATGTGTGGGCCCCATAACGAAAAGTGATTGGATGAAGAAAACGACAAATACAAGTTGTTTAAAAATAACGGCGTAGTTGTTACCGTTAATACTGTTAAAATACTCGGTGGTTAAAACACAGTAGCACACGGTATTGGACCAATTATTGATTCTTACGTAAGAAGGCACTACTCAATAATGGTTACGATGAATTCTTGCTTAGTATTTTATTTTATTGATTCAATAATTCTTTGTGTTGATATTTTATATTCTTTTGTTTCAATAATTGTCACTACACGATATTTTTCATTATCGAAGCAATAATTCATATTATCTAATAATATTATTGGATAACATTATTGGCAATGTCTAGAAAGTTCTCATCTAAGGAGAGGTTTGGTCACCTAATCAAGCTTGTATGAGAAGGAAAAATTCTTATTGGAAAGCTCCCTCTTTCCTGGGAACTGCCTGGTTGTCAATATTGTGATTTTGTAATATTATTTGTGAATAATTAATTATTGATTCATATGATGAGGAAAATATTAATTTTATGTGGATATAGATGGAAAAAAATTTTAATGTGACAATTGTTGAAAATTGAAATTTTATCTTTTTCTGATAAAATAAATCATTTAAATATATATATATATATATATATATTATATTTTAATAATATAATAATAGTGATATTTTTACAACGAATGTGGGATATATGAGTATACGAGGAGGAAGAGTATTTTTTTTGCAATAAATGTTTAAAACATGTTAAACATGTCGGTGGACCCCATTTATTGATTGAAATTTGATTATAGCCTGTAAAATCGCCCGTTTGTGGATTTCGGTCAATTTCTGTTTGGAATTTGAAAAACCTTTCTTCTGCAAAGTTGTAGAGAATTGAATTTCCTATAAGAAGTCATGAGATTCGAATTTTCTGATAAAAGGGCTATTTATTGTGAATTTTTGAAGTTTCGAAGCTCCGAAATAATTGATTTTTGGAAGTTTTAATTATTTTAAATAAGAAAAACGTTTTTTCTTATTTTTTTCTAGAAGGTTGGCATGTGTGAATTGCTGAAATTCAGATTTCAAGAATCGTATAATATTTTTATAAATATTAATATTTTATTAAATTTTCTACTTTGGTGTTCTAAGCATTTTCCTATAAATAGGTGATTAGGTTAGAATTGAAAATCACACTTTAAAGCTGAAGTTTTCTCTCTATATTATCGGCGTATTCTTGTGAGTATTTTGAGTATACTTTGAGTATTGCTATACAAAGGTTCGTTCGTTCGGTGTTATTCCAATCAAATCTTTGCTCTTTTTGAGGTAAGAGATAGTAAGGGATAATAAGGGATTTTAAGGGTTATTGTTTCAAATTCTTACGAACCTTCGAAAATTCTGGAAAAATTTAAAATGATAATTTAATGAGTTTTGTTGATTGTGTCCAAAATGGCGATTTTTGGATTTATAGATTAAGAGTTATGAATTTTATGAGGAAAGACTATTTTAAAAGAAAACCCTTATAACTCCTTGTGGTTAATTCCAAAATTGATGAAATTTGTATTGGGAGTACATCTATATAATATCGATATATCGTGTAAATTTCAGAATTTTTGGATAAAAGTACAATTTATGATAAATGTTTAAATATTCGAAATGGTTTTGGCCATGTGAAAAATAGTAAATGACTTTTAAAAATTACGAGAAAATATATGTTCAATATAGGACTATATTATGCTAAATCCCGAAAAGAAATATTTTTGGGCCGATTTGTTACTTTTCATGAAAATGGACTAGTTATGAGTAAATGAATTAAATATGTTATGTTAAGTAAGAAAATTAGAAAATAGGATTTTATGGCTTGAGAATCCTACATGAGATATATGCAGATTTTTGATGAGGATTTTGGTTATTGGTGATGAAATCTTATGAGTTTGGTATTTTAGAATGATTAAATGTATTATTTAGTAAAGTGTAAACAATTAAAATAAATTGTTTATAAGCTTAAAAAAATATTATTCTTTCAATATCATTATACCGAAATATTGGTATGGATTTTATTGTGGAATTTCTTCCTTTTTGAGTCGGGTTTACTATTCATGAGATACTATTCACGAGTTACTATTCATGAGTTACTATTCACGAAGTTACTATTCATGAGTTACTATTCATGACAAAATTGTTTTTTTTTCTAACCAAATTATTGTTGATTTATGAATATTACTCTGGAGATTAAAACTATATATTGATTATATTGATTTTATTATCATATATAACATTTTTATAACCCTGATGTTGAAATTCTCTTTCACTGGAGTGTAAAGATGGGTAGATTATTGGTATGATCATGACTAGGGTTCTCTTTGGCCAGTAGTGAAAAGTTGAATTATGACTGATATGATCATGGCCATTGAATTTATAATTGAATATCTTTAGCTTAAGTGCAAAGGTGAATTGATCAACATGGTTATAATTATTGTTTATATAAATTCTGAAATGATTATATATTTCTTTGAGATATTAATATATTTGGCCTGTAATGCAAATATGAACTGTTGAAGAATATCTTTGGCTTGTAGTGCAAAGATGAATTGTGGATGAATATCTTTGGGTCGTAGTGCAAAGATGACCTGTTGTTGAATATCTTTGGCCTGTAGTGCAAAGATGAACTGTTGATGAATATCTTTGGCCCGTAGTGCAAAGATAAATTTATTAGTATGATTATGAACAGGAACTGTGATTTGGTATAACCATGATCTTTGATGTTTCAGGTAAAGACAAGTGATGAAAATTATCTTCGTCCTGAATGAGAAAAGGAATTTAGAACAACAATTACGATTATGAGTTATACATGTGATTGTTGACAGGAATTGTTGATTGATGTTACAGGGATAATACATTGTTGGTGGACTTTTAACATGGAGAAGATAATAGACTTTATGGTCTATTTGACTCTTCTAATGGAGTGCTCGTTCCGCTGCAACTATGGTTGAAATTTTTTTATCATCTACCATATGTTCTAAATCTCTGATTTATTATTGATGAAGGCTATTGATAATTTAATTATTTTTAGTCATGATATTTTTTTTGAAGCTAGTTGTGTTTCACCCTTTTGCTTCACAATTCCTTTTCGGGTAATAAGAGTGTAGGCGGGTCGAGCCAGAATAACAAGGGAATAGAACGGTGGTCTATAGATGTTGAGGGTGAGGTGAATTTAACTTGGAAGGGTGTTTTGCCACTATCATACAAGATGTCTAATGACATACAACCTCGTGTCATCATAAGACAGGGTTGTGTTAATCCACTTGCTGAGTATATTTACAAGCACTACCTATATAATCTTGGTGTTTGTTTGGAGTATAATACCCAATTAGAGACAGTGGAGATAATGATATGTCAAGAGAAGACTCACCATTGGGAAGAATATGATAGTAATCTTCTCGTTTTTCTTTGGGGTCTATTGGGTCAACCAAGGATAATTCTGTGGTCATATGATATCTATCATAACCTATACGCATGGCCTCCCATGTACGAAGGTTTCCTTGAGCACTTCCCAATATTCTAATTTCTAAAACAGTTTTTGACTATACCTTTATGTAAGGTGTCACTGTGAGGTGTTGTCCACGGTTGGGACATGAGTCACAGTTGATATCTATTTGTATCCAAAGTCACAGCATATGTATTGTTGTATTTTGCACGACAATTGTTGTAATAAAATTGTAGTTGTTTTCTGTACCATGTATTTTGCCACTCAAAATGGGTCGGATGGAATGGACCTATTTTGGGGTCGTTACATTTGGTATCAGAGCTTAGGGATATGATCTCTGGCGGAGATCGAGATTAGAACTAGGAGGGGAGAGATGAGTAAATCATTCGCTAGTGTGTCCTACCTAAGCTTATTTGTTTGTCAGTCATAATATCGGGATATTATGTGATATGTTAATTTGTTCAATTAACCCTTGTTTTGAAGCTATATTCTAGAATGATATCTGAAATACAGGAGATGAGCATTGGAGAAATTATGATGACAGGGAAGATGGAATCTGAAATGAAATCAAGGTATTCTTAACTCTTTGAAATACCGAGTAACGTAAATTTCTGGGACGAAATTTCATAAGGAGGGAGATTGTAAGACCACAATTTTATGAAATAAAAGTATTCAATCTTTCTTATAATTACAATTCAAGAATGGTTAAATTGATAAAAGTTAAAGTTAAGGGTGATATATGAGATTTTTTTCAAAAATACGCAAGTGGTTATAAAATATTCATTGTTGTGGGGAATATTCGTTGGGTCGTGGAATATTCTTTACTGTTGGGAATTTTTTGTATGATTTGCGACCATGTGTGGGCCCCATAACTGAAAGCGATTGGATGAAGAAAACGACAAATACAAGTTGTTTAAAAATAACTATGTAGTTATTCACAGTTAATATCTTTGTTAAAATACTCGATTGGTTAAAACACAAGAAGCTACGCAGATTGCACCAATTATTGATTCTTACGTGAAAGGCACTACTCAATAATGGTTACGATAATTCTTTATTCAATATTTTATTTTATTGATTCAATAATTGCTGTGTTAATATTTTATATTACTGTTGTTTCAATAATTGTCACTACACAATATTTTTCATTATCGAAACAATAATTCATATTATCTGAATAATATTATTGGATAATATTATTGACAATGTCCAGAAAGTTCTCTCTAAAGAGAGGTTTGGTCACCTAATTGTGCGCCAGTAAGGAGAAATTCTTATTGAAAAGCCCCCTCTTTCCTAGGAACTGCCTGGTTGTCAATATTGTGATTCTGTAATATTATTTGTGAATAATTAATTATTGATTCATATGATGAGGAAAATATTGATTTTATGTGGATATAGATGGAGAAAATTTTTAATGTGACAATTGTTGAAAATTGAAATTTTATCTTTTTCTGATAAAATAATTCATTTAAATATATATATATATATATATATATATATTTTAATAATATAATAATAGTGATATTTTTACAACGAATGTGGGATATATGAGTATACGAGGAGGAAGAGTATTTTTGTTGCAATAAATGTTTAAAACATGTTAAACATGTCAGTGGACCCCATTTATTGACTGAAATTTGATTATAGCCTGTAAAATCGCCCGTTTGTGGATTTCTACCAATTTACATTTGGAATTTGAAAAACTTTCTTACGCAAAGTTGTAGAGAATTGAATTTCCTATAAAAAGTCATGAGATTCAATTTTCTGATAAAAGGGTTATTTATTGTGAATTTTTGAAGTTTCAAGCTTCAAAATAATTGATTTTTGAAGTTTTAATTATTTTAAATAAGAAAAACGTTTTTTCTTATTTTTTTCTAGAAGGTTGGCATGTGTGAATTGCTGAAATTCAGATTTCAAGGAATACGTATAATATTTTTATAAATATTAATATTTTATTAAATTTTCTACTTTGGTGTTCTAAGCATTTTCCTATAAATAGGGTGCTTAGGTTAGAATTGAAAATCACACCAGAAACTGAAGTTTTCTCTCTCTATATTATCGAGCGTATTCTTGTGAGTATTTTGAGTATACTTTGAGTATTGCTATACTGATGCAAGTTCGTTTCAAATAAGTTATTCCAATCGTAATCTTGCTTTTTGAGGTAAGAGATAGTAAGGGATAATAAGGGATTTTAAGGGTTATTATTTCGAAATTCTTCTGAACCTTCAGAAATTCTGGAAAAATTTAAAATGATAATTTGATGAGTTTTGTGGATTGTGTCCAAAAATGGCAATTTTTGGATTTATAGATTAAGAGTTATGAATTTTATGAGGAAAGACTATTTTAAAAGAAAACCCTTATAACTCCTTGTGGTTAATTCCAAAATTGATGAAATTTGTATTGGGAGTACATCTATATAATATCAGTATATCGTGTAAATTTCAGAATTTTTGGATAAAAGTACAATTTATGATAAATGTTTAAATATTCGGTGGTTTTGGCCATGTGAAAAATAGTAAATGACTTTTAAAAATTCTGAGAAAAATATATGTTCAATATAGGACTATATTATGCTAAATCTCAGAAAAGAAATATTTTTGGAACTGATTTGTTATTTTTCATGAAAATAGACTAGTTATGAGTAAATGAATTAAATATGTTATGTGAAGTAAGAAAATTAGAAAATAGGATTTTATGGCTTGAGAATCCTACATGAGGTATATGCAGATTTTTGATGAGGATTTTGGTTATTGGTGATGAAATCTTATGAGTTTGGCATTTTAGAATGATTAAATGTATTATTTAGTAAAGTGTAAACAATTAAAATAAATTGTTTATAAGCTTAACAAAATATTATTCTTTCAATATCATTATACCAAAATATTGGTATGGATTTTATTGTGGAATTTCTACCTTTTTGAGTTGGGTTTACTATTCATGAGATACTATTCACAAGTTACTATTCATGAGTTACTATTCACGAAGTTACTATTCATGAGTTACTATTCATGACAAAATTGTTTTTTTTTCTAACCAAATTATTGTTGATTTATGAATATTACTCTAGAGATTAAAACTATATATTGATTATATTGATTTTATTATCATATATAACATTTTTATAACCCTGATGTTGAAATTCTCTTTCACTGGAGTGTAAAGATGGGTAGATTATTGGTATGATCATGACTAGGGTTCTCTTTGGCCAGTAGTGAAAAGTTGAATTATGACTGGTATGATCATGACCATTGAATTTATAATTGAATATCTTTAGCTTAAGTGCAAAGGTGAATTGATCAACATGGTTATAATTATTGTTTATATAAATTACAAATGATTATATATTTCTTTGAGATATTAATATATTTGGCTCAGTAATGCAAATATGAATCATTGAGGAATATCTTTGGCTGTAGTGCAAAGATGAATTGTGGATGAATATCTTTGGGTCGTAGTGCAAAGATGACTGTTGTTGAATATCTTTGGCACAGAGTGCAAAGATGAATCTGTTGATGAATATCTTTGGCCCGTAGTGCAAAGATAAATTTATTAGTATGATTATGAACAGAACCGTGATTTGGTATAACCATGATCTTTGATGTTTCGTAAAAGACAAGTGATGAAAATTATCTTTGTCCTGAATGAGAAAAGGAATTTAGAACAACAATTACGATTATGAGTTATACATGTGATTGTGGACAGGAATTGTTGATTGATGTTACAGGGATAAAACATTGTTGGTGGACTTTTAACATGGAGAAGATAATAGACTTTATGGTCTATTTGACTCTTCTAATGGAGTGCTTGTTCCGCTGCAACTATGGTTGAATTTTTTTATCATCTACCATATGTTCTAAATCTCTGATTTATTATTGATGAAGGCTATTGATAATTTAATTATCTTTAGTCATGATATTTTTTTTACTGAGCTAGTTGTGCTCACCCTTTTGCTTCACAATTCCTTTTAGGTAATAAGAGTGTAGCTGGGTCGAGCGGGGAATAACAAGGGAATAGAACGGTGGTCTATAGATGTTGAGGGTGAGGTGAATTTAACTTTGAAGGGTGTTTTGCCACTATCATACAAGATGTCTAATGACATACAACCTCCTGTCATCATAAGACAGGGTTGTGCTAATCCACTTGCTGAGTATATTTACAAGCACTACCTATATAATCTTGGTGTTTGTTTGGAGTATAATACCCAATTAGAGACAGTGGAGATAATGATATGTCAAGAGAAGACTCACCATTGGGAAGAATATGATAGTAATCTCCTCGTTTTTCTTTGGGGTCTATTGGGTCAACCAAGGATAATTTTGTGGCCATATGATATCTATCATAACCTATACGCATGGCCTCCCATGTACGAAGGTTTCCTTGAGCACTTCCCAAAGATTCTAATTTCTAAAACAGTTTTTGACTATACCGTTATGTAAGGTGTCACTGTGAGGTGTTGTCCACGGTTGGGACATGAGTCACAGTTGATATCTATTTGTATCCAAATTCACAGCATATGTGTTGTTGTATTTTGCACGACAATTGTTGTAATAAAATTGTAGTTGTTTTCTGTACCATGTATTTGGCGACTCTAAATGGGTCGGATGGAATGGACCTATTTTGGGGTCGTTACAATAAGTTTCATAATACTATGACTTGTTGTTTTAAAAATTTACAGAGTACGTTATATGGCCATATGGCCCTTATACGTAACTTTAATATGTCAACCATAAATGGTTTTGTAAAATTTATACTTGTATATGATTATGAATGCTAAAATGAACAAAACAAAACTTGAATGGTTGGATTTGGCCTTATAACAAATCCGTAGTATTAAATTCCATGTTTGTTCAAGAACATCAAGAATAGTACAATTTGCATAGTTTAATTCTGTAATTATATGTTTTAATGGGTTAAAATCACTCTTTAAGTGTTGGGTAATGATTATATATGAATTCTAATATGTGAGTATGTTTAATTTGGAGAATTAATGATTATGTAGTATTTATTTCGCCGAATTCTGTGTTCTTCGCAAACTGGAAATTCAGAATCTGGAGTGTCGTCATGAGTGGCGCCAACTCTAGGCTCGAGACTCAACACCTAATGCCAACGACCAAGCCGTAGCGCCAAGACCCAAAGATAAGAGTGGTATTCATGAAGCCACTTAGCAGATTGTCCAAAAATGTTTTTTTTAAGCATTCAAGTATATAAATGTGATAGTAACTTAGTCTAATGAATATAAAAACTTGTTAGACATATATGAGGTGTTAAAATAAATTCTTAACACGTCCATAACATAATTACGTGTGAATTGAACAATTGAATGCATAGTTAGCTTTTTGTTCGTGAAATCTAATTTTGACAATAAGTGTAGTAATTGACTAAGTATAGTCATGAATTCGAGTTAGACAAAAGAATAAACTTACGATGTTTAGTACATTGTAATTGACTGGGATTGTGAACGTAATTGATATGTAGGATTTAAATCAAAGAACGAGTTTAGTTAAAGTGTAATCTACGCACGAGGCAAGTTTTCTAACCCTACTTGTTATCATTGTTCAAGTTTATTATTTACCTTGAGTAAATTCTCATTACTATTATTCAAGTTCGAATTATTATATTAAAGATTGATTATCCTTTCAAAATATGAATTGTTTTACAATATTTGTTCTATTGTATACTTCTTGAGATTATTATTCAATTTGAATATCATTATTGTTGAACCTTGTTAGACTAGCGAATCATTATTGATTCAACTAGTCCATAGTTGATGAAGGTTCTAAATTTCAGAACCCTCATTGAATTATCCAAACCAAACTTCCTTTGGTGCGGACTCAAATGTCAAACTGAGATGAACAACCCTACAAAGGGATTTACTTATGCGTTAGCGTTAAGATATTGTGCACAGTATGGTACTCAGGACTGATCCCCCTAAGTACGAGTAGAAAGGTCCATAGTCTTATGACTGTTAAAGGTTTCAAGTATAACCCTTGATAACCTAGGACTTAGTTCAAGGTCTTATGACCCTCAGAAATCTTTTGATTCTTATTATTCATTCTTGATTCAAAAGTTGAGCTTTTATTTCAGAAGTTATTATTTCTCTCGCATGTTATTATTCATTGTTATATTGTTATACTTGTGGGCAATCGTGCTCACTCTTACGTAATAATAACATTGCAGTTAAGAACGAAAGAGCAGACGAACCTTCCACTAGTAAAGGCAAAGGCAAACTTAGCAAGTAATGAAGACTGATTATTTATGTGATGTAATTAGAAATTGATGTTACTTAAGACTTATTTGTTTATGTTTCCGCACAGATGATTTAAGGTTAGAGTAACCTGGGATTTATTTTTTATGTAGTTGATGTAACCCCATAAGGGGAGATTTATTATTATTTCTATCTATTGCATGGTTTGCATTTATTTATTGGTAGATAGATGGTTGATGTTTGTACAATGAACACCAAGTCCCGTGGAATCGAAGTACCTGGATTTGGGGGTGTCACAAGTTGGTATCAAAGTTGTAAGTTATGAACCTTAGGTGGGGGGAACAACCTTAGGTAGTAGTCTTATAGAAAGAACATAGTGATGGAAAACTCTTATCGAGTTCTAGGAAATGAATTTTTGTAATTCATTGAAGATAATAAAAGACTTTATGTGCTTATGTGTTAAATTATGTGCTCACTAGTACGACTTAGTAACTAAAACTCAAAATTTTGTTGTCAGGATGTCTGACGTTGGAGGAACTAGTTGAATTGAGGAGGAGGAACCCCGAGTACCTACTGTCAGAGGAGGAACCCCGAGATATTCATGTCATTAGGGAACAAGCTTGAGTACAGAGGGAGTCATCTCCATTGATCACCGTTGTTGGTCGAGAGCATGAACTCGAGGCCCGATCCCGAGGAGGATCCCGAGGAGGAATTTGACGAGGAAGAGGAGGAAGAGTAGTTTCCACAAAGACTCCATTGATCTTTGAGATGTACGACATTATCTGGCCAAGTAACGTGGAGTTACTGAGATGAGGTCTTGAGATCCGGTAGCGGGCTATTATTCAAATGATTACTCTAGAGCGAAGGAGAGGAGATTTCGACTCTTCACTCACGATCGGGAAATATAGAATGGGATTTGGTCCATGAGAAGGGTCAAACCAAGATAAGACCACGAGAGATAGAAAAGTTGAAGAAGGAACCAAGGAAAGCTCTGAAAGGCTGATCATAGCAGAGGAATGCCGGGTGAGAGAGTCATGGCGTGCTGATCTTGCAGAAGAGGACAGTCGTGCAAAGAAGGTGAAGCTTGGGGAGACATACTCCACACTTAATCATGCAATGGATGAGGCCCAGGATCGAGTTTTGAGGTACCCCATCCAGTTTGAAGGACTTCCATCGTACATGCTGGATCGCAGGACGATGTCTCGCATCATGGAAGAGGAGCGTAGCAAGGCTATTCAACGTCTTGACAGACAGTGATAGTATTAGTTTAATTATGTGAAAACTATTTGGTAGTTAATGATATAAATTCCGATGTATTTATAAACAAGGGAATATTTTGATGTTTTAAATCCTGTAGATTCTTTATCTCGGGATAGTTGATGTAAATAGCAGTGACACTATCTTATGATGTTAAAACTTTTGAATTGAATGAAATGTCAAAGTTTATTTAAATTTATTTGTTAAGTGAATTATGATTAAATGTTCTAGCTAAGCCTTAAATGTTTGAGGAATTGAATAAAGACCTAATAAGCGTATATTCTTAACAGAAATATGCCGCCTAGAAGAAGACAACAACGTCAACTAGCTCAGGAAGAGTCAACAAATAACAACAATAACGCCAATGCTAATCCTGTTCAGCAGTTGGTTAACTTACTGACTGGAGCAATGAATAATCAACATCAAGCTCCACCAAATACTACATTTAAGGATTTTAAGGCGGTGGGACCGCCAGAATTTAAAGGTTCCATCAACTCAATCAAGGCTCAAACGTGGGTTATGGAGATGGAGAAGGTTTTCGACGTCGCTAGGGTTAGAGAAGACCAGAAGACCGCTTTTGCAACGTTTATGCTGAAGTCTGAAGCTAGTTATTGGTGGCAAGCAAACAAAGTTCGTGGAGGTGAAGGTGTAATTACTTGGGAGATATTTAAGGAGATGTTCTTCGAGATGTATTTCTCGACCAGGTCATAGAACCAGATGGAGGTTCAATTTCTGGAATTGAAGCAGGGAAATATGAGCGTACCTGATTATGCGGCTAGATTCAACGAGTTGGAGAGGTTCGCCCCGTATCAAGTACACACGGACGAGAGAAAAGCCAGAAGATTCGAACAAGGACTAAAGCCTTGGGTATACAGTAAAGTATCAATGTTTCAGATAAACACTTTTGGAGTATTGGAAAAGGCCATCCTCGCTGAAGGTGGAAGCGATGCGGTGACTAAGTACAATCAAGATCAGAAGAAGAAGAAGACTGAAAGTGAAAGAAATAAAAAGACTAGTGGAAGTGGCACAGGAGGTGATAATTTTAATCAGAAGAAAAAGGTGGAATGAAAACTCATCATCGGGGAATCAACAAGGAATTCAAAAGAAAAGAATCGAAGCATGCCCAACCTGCGGGAAAGCTCATATAGGAGTTTGTATGAAGGGAAAAAGAGTGCTACAATTTTGGTCAAGAAGGACACATAGCACCTAACTGTCCTAACCCAAAGAAGGGTGCTTGTTTCACTTGTGGTTAGAAGGACCATCTGGTAAGAGACTGTCCTAAGAAAGGACCGGGAGGGTCAGGATTAGGAGGAAACCGGGGAAACAACAGTGGAAATGCCTTAATTATCACCGGACCAACCGCTACAAATCGATCGACCTCCAGGACTTTCAACATGACGGTACAGGATGCAGTTCAATCTCGTGATGTGGTGTCAGGTATCATTCCTGTAAGACCCCAAATTTTTTTTAAATAAAAATGGAATTTCCTCTATTTATTATTTTGAAATAGTAAGGGTTGATTTGATTAATGTGGATAGTTATGGGTAAAATACGCAAATATTTCGAATAAGCAAGTGGTTATAAAATATTCATTGTTGTCGGGGAATATTCGTTTGGTCGTGGAATATTCGTACTATCGGGGAATATTCATACGACGGCGCAGCCATGTGTGGGCCCCATAACGGAAAGCAATTGGAGGAAGGAAACGACAAATATAAGTTGTTTAAAAATAACGGCGTAGTTGTTACCAATTATCTTCATTGGAATACCCGTTGGTTAAAACACGATGTCTGCTATTGTTGAGCGATGAAGACATGGTATTGCACCAATTATTGATTCTTACATAAGAAGGCACTACTCAATAATGGTTACAGTAATTACTGTTCAGTATTTTATTTTATTGATTCAATAATTGCTGCATTGATATTTTATATTACTGTTGTTTCAATAAATTGTCATTACACAGTATTTTCCATTATCGAAGCAATAATTCATATTATCTGAATAATATTATTAAATAACATTATTGGCAATGTTTAGAAAGTTACATCCTAAGGAGAGGTTTGGTCACCTAATTGTGCTTGATGAAGGAAAAATCTTTATTGAAAGCCCCTTTCACAGGAACTACCAGTTTGCTAAGATCTTTGTGATTACATAATATTATTTATGAATAATTAATTATTGATTTATATGATGAGGAAAATATTGATTTTATGTGGATATAGATGGAGAAAATTTTTAATGTGACAATTGTTGAAAATTAATATTTATCTTTTTGTGATAAAATAATTCATTTAAATATATTATTATATTTTAATAATATAATAATGGTGATATTTTTACAATAAATGTGGGATATATGAGTATATGAGGAGGAAGAGTATTTTTGTTGCAAAAGTTGTTTAACACATGTTTTGTGTGTCAGTAGACCTATTTCTTGACTGAAATTTGATTATAAGTATTTAAAATCGCCTGCTTATGGATTTCGGTCAATTTCTTTTTGAATTTGGAAAAACTTTCTTCTGTAAAGTTGTAGAGAATTTAATTTCCTATAAAAACTCACGAGATTCGAATTTTCTGATAAAAGGGCTATTTATTATGAATTATTGAAGTTCCGAAGCTCCGAAATAATTGATTTTTGGAAGTTTTAATTATGTTTTTAAGAAAAACGTTTTTTACATGCTTGGGACTCATTTAACATGTGTGGTTGATGGCTGAATTCAGTTGGTATGCGTAGGAAAATTTAGAAAAATATTAATATTAATTTATTAAATTTTCTACTTTGGTGTTCTAAGCAATTTCCTATAAATAGGGTGCTTAGGTTAGAATTGAAAATCACACCAGAAACTGAAGTTTTCTCTCTCTATATTATCGAGCGTATTCTTGTGAGTATTTTGAGTATACTTTGAGTATTGCTATACGGTGCAAGTTCAAGTCATAGCCTATATCCTGTATTTACTAAGTAATGTCTTTCGAGGTAAGGGATGTTATTTTCTTCTCAAATGATATTATTTCTTCAATATCATTATGCCAAAATATTGGTTGAAATTTTTTATCAAATTTGGAACTTTTTCATGTCGGAGTTACTATTCACGAATTACTATTCATGAGTTACTATTCACGAGTTACTATTCACGAGTACTATTCACGAAGCGTGAAGATGTTTTTTGTGAAATTTCTATCTTTTGGTGTCGGAGTTACTATTCATGTATACGGCACTATTCACGATATCTGGAACTATTCACGAATCTGCCTTATTCAATCGAAAATGAAATTTCTTCTTTTTGTCCAAAATATCTATTCTGGATACTAGCTTTGATTGTATCCATGTTTTGATCATTCTTGAATTTTACCCCACTCTGATTACTTATGAGGTATTTTTGGACGTGGATAAAACAAAGTACGAATCCTTAATCCTCAATCCTTGTCATTTTGATTCACTGGATTCGTTTCTTTAAAAAATATTTTTCATCATCCTCAGTCTTAAATGATTTCTGATGAATATCTTTGGCCTGTAGTGCAAAGATGAATGATTTCTGATGAATATCTTTGGCCCGTAGTGCAAAGATGAACAGGTGTTTAGATGAACATGACCAACTGGTGAATGTCCTTGGCCTGTAGTGCAAGGATGAATATTTGATCCCAGATATATATTGATTGATGTTACAGGGATAAAAAAAAATAGACGATGAACTTTTAAATTCATACATAGAAGATAGTAGTTTGCATTCTCTACTTAACTCTTCTAATGAATTATTATTTCCCCTGCGAATATTGATTTAAAACTTGTTGTCTATTGTATTCTATTAGATTTTTCCCTATTGAAGACTAACAATAATTTTGTTGTATATTATCTTAGTCATAATATTCTTTCTTTGGGCTAGTTGAGCTCACCCTTTTCCTTTTTTGTTCCATTTTTCTTCTCGTGAGACGAGAATGTAGCGATTACTAGTCGGGAATTATGGAATGAAGGTTCTAGAGAGAGTTGTTTAGTAGTCCTCACCATTTTTGTAAAATAATGTATCAATAATTATGATGGGGATTTATTTGCGTGTGGATATTGTCTAGATGGCAATATCTCAGATTTAAACTCACGCTTTATATATTGTAATAATAAACTTGTAGTTATTTACGTACCATGTATTTGGCGACTCAGAATGGGTTGGATGGAATGGACCTATTTTGGGGGCGTCACAATTCCGATCAATAAAATTAATGCTTATGTTTTATTTGATTCGGGTGCTACTTGTTCCTTTATATCCGATGACTTTGCCAAGAATTTAGATTTGCCTAAGGATGAATTGGATTACCCCATGAACATAGAAATTGCAAATTGAGTAATAATCCCTGTTAAGTACGTACATAAGAACTGTAGAGTAGATATTAAGGGTAATATCACGAACGTAGATCTTATCCCTATTAGACTTGAGAAATTTGACGTTATTTTGGGAATAGACTGGTTATTCAATTACGGGGCTGTAATTGATTGCCAAAAGAAGCGTATTAACCTTATGACTCCGGCCAAAGGTTGTGTTTTATGGTAACAAGTCGCCTGCATGAAGCCGAAGTTGTCGACGATGATGCGAGCCGTGAAGTTGTTAAGACAAGGTGTAGGATACTTAGCTTACATAGTCGATAGTCGAAAAGAGAATCCAAGGTAGAAGAGATACCGATTGTGAGGACTTCATCAACGTATTTCGGAAGATTTGCCAGGACTTCCACCAGATAGAGAGGTAGATTTCGCGGATCGATTTGGCGCCTCAAATCGCTTTCTTCAATATCAAAGGCACCATACCGAATGGCACCAGTAGAGATGAAAGAATTAATGGTACAACTACAAGAATTACTGGACAAGAAGTACATTCAACCAAGCGTACCACCGTGGGGAGCGCCGGTGTTATTTGTGAAAAAGAAGGACGGATCGATGCGGCTCTACATTGACTACAGAGAATTGAATAAGGTCAAGATTAAGAACATATATCCATTACCGAGAATCGACGACCTGTTTGATCAATTGAAGGGAGCGAGATACTTTTCCAAGATAGACTTGAGAAGAGGTTATCATCAACTGAAGGTGAGACTAGAGGATGTACCGAAGACAGCGTTTAGAACACGATATGGTCATTACGAATTTTTGGTAATGTCATTTGGTCTAATGAATGCTCCTGCAACATTTATGGGCTTAATGAATGGTGTGTTCAAGCTGTTTTTGGAAAAATTCGTAGTGGTATTTATAGATGACATTTTGGTATATTCGAAAAATAAAGAAAAACAGGAAGAGCATTTAAGATTAACGTTGGAGGTATTGAGAAGGGAGAAGTTGTATGCTAAGTTTTCGAAATGTGAATTTTGGATCGAGCGAGTACAATTTCTTGGTCACGTGATCGATAAAAACGAAATTTTGGTAGATCCATCAAAAGTCGAAGCCGTGATTAACTAGGATCAGCCGAGAACGCTGTTGAAAGTAAGAAGTTTTCTTGGATTGGCAGGATATTATAGAAGATTCATTCAAAACTTTTCCAAGATCGCAACTCCGTTAACGAATTTAACTCAAAAAGCTGTGAAATTTGTTTGGACGGAGAAGTGTGAGGAAAGCTTTCAAAAATTGAAGAAGAGGTTGAGTACGACGCCTGTGTTATCTCTTCCGGATGATACAGGAAATTTTGTTGTTTATAGTGATGCGTCGCTTAAAGGACTTGGGCGTGTCTTCGATGCAAAATGGCAAAGTCATTACAGTATGCATCACGACAATTGAAGGATTACGAGAAGGGATATCCGACCCATGACCGGAGTTAAATTGCGCAGCTTGTTTTTGCTTTGAAAATTTGGAGGCACTATCTCTACGGGGAGAAGTGTGAAATATATACGGACCACAAGTTCAAAAATATATTTACACGTAAGGATTTGAATCGCGTCAAAGAAGATGGTTGGAATTAATTAAGGATTACGACCGTGAGATTTTATACCATCCGGTAAAGCAAATGTGGTTGCTTGAAGCGCCTTAAGTAGAAAGGGTCATGAGAAATTGATGATGTTGATTTGCTTCAGAGGAGCTAATTACAAAAATAGAAACCGGAGTTAGAAGTAAAGTATCCTATGGAGATTGATGAGAAGCTATTTTATGTAATACGCAGTACAACTCTACTAGATAAAGTAAAAGAGGCTCACCTTCGGACGAAGAATGTAAAAGGTGATAAAGAAGATATCTGAAGGAACTGAACCGAGATTTACGATGGATAAGGAAGGAATACTGAGATTTGAAAGCAGAATTTGGGTTCCGCCAGTACAAGAAATTAAGGAAGAAATTTTGAGCGAGGCTCATAGTTCACGATATTCGATTCACCCTGGTAGTACCAAAATGTACCAAGATCTTCGACAACATTTCTGGTGGCCAAATTTAAAACGAGATGTTGCAGAATGTGTTGTCAAGTGTCTTACCTGTCAGAAAGTGAAAGCAGAACATCCGAGACCAAGTGGATTGCTTCAACCGTTGGAAATCCCAGAATGGAAATGGGAACATATTACAATGGACTTCGTAGTTGGCCTTCCGACGACTCAGAAAGGCTATGACGCAGTATGGGTTATCGTTGACCGACTAACAAAATCCGCCCACTTGCTTCCGATCAAAATTTGATTCAACTTAGATCAGTTGGCAAGACTATACGTAAAAGAGATTGTTTCGAGGCACGGAGTGCCGGTGTCAATTGTTTCTCACAGAGATCCGCGTTTTACGTTAAACTTCTGGAAACGTCTACAGGAATGTATGGGAACGCAATTGCGAATGAGTACAGCATACCACCCTCAAACAGACGAACAGAGTGAGAGAATGATTCAGACATTATAAGATATGCTAAGAGCCTGTGTAATGGACTTTAAAGGAAATTGGGATGATCACCTAACGTTAGTAGAGTTCGGCTACAACAACAGTTACCACGCTAGTATAGGCATGCCGCCTTATGAAGCGTTATACGGCAGAAAGTGCAGAACTCCACTTTATTGGGATGAAGTTGGCGAAAGACAATTGCTAGGGCCAGAATTGGTACAGCAGACAGCAGAAATAGTCAAAGTGATCCGAGCACGACTGGTAGCAGCTCAAGATAGACAGAAGAAATACGCTGATCCACATCGTAAAAATATCGAATTTGAATCAGGTAGTTATGTTTTCTTGAAGGTCTCTCCTTGGAAGGGAAAGATCAGGTTCGGAAAGAAAGGGAAATTGAGCCCAAGATTCATTGGACCATTTGAAGTCTTTGAGAAGAATCGAAGAAGTTAAATTTAGGTAGCCCTACCTCCAAAGACTCGAGAATGTCCACAACGCCTTTCACATTTACAGACACGACCCTACAAACCCGATTAAAAGCATGTAATTGAATACTTAACCCCCGTGCATTTTGAAAAAGACTTATCTTATGAAGAAATTCTGTTCAAATTATCGACAGGAAAGAACAAGTTCTCAGAAATAAAGTAATACATTCTGTTAAGGTAATTTGGAGGAACCACAACGCTGAAGAAGCTACGTGGGAACTTAAAGAGAATATGATAAAGAATTATCCTCATTTATTTACTTAATTTATGTGTAAGTGATTCTCGGGATAGAATCTTTGTAAGGTGGGGGGAGAATGTAATGAGTTGAATTTATTGAGTCGTGATTCTGGGGACAGAATCCTTTTAAGGGGGGAAAGATGTGACGAACGAGATTTTTGTAATTTAATTTTAATATTTATTGAATTAAATAAATATTTAAGATGATTTAATTATTAGATTAAATAATTAATTGATGAAATTATGGCGATTAATTTAATTATATGTGTTACATTTATTAAATTAATTTGGAGAATTTTTATTATCGAAGTATGTGATTATGTGAGCTTATTGTGTTAAAAGAAATATTTAATAAGCCTATTAGTATTTTAATTAATTTAATTATTAATTAGAGAGTTAATAATTTGACATTATTTATTAATGAGGAATTTAATTATGTGACTACGTGAATTTATGAGAAATTATTATATTTTATTTAAAGTAAATTAAATAAGATATTGATTTTATTTTATGAAGGGTGTGACATTTTCAAACTATACAATAACGTTTTATTAAAATAAAGGGTTTTGAAATCTGGTATACTAGCCAAACATGACACTAAGGGAGGTTGGGAGCAGTTACCCATGATAGGTAACTGACCTCCACAACGCGTCAGTTCCTTTTCTATTTATTTCATACGCTTTCTTCTTCTTCATTTTTCTAAGTCTGACATAACATCACAGAGAGAGTTGAGAAATTGTTGAGTGAGAGTGTGAGTTGTGTGATTGAAGAGTTTGAGAAGGGTTTCAATTTGTCATCCTTATTCACACTACGCTTGGGTAATTCTCTCCAACCCATTTCTTATTTTACGTCTTTTAAAGTTTTCATGAATATGGCTTAAGTCTTCTGTAAAGTTTCTGTAGTTGGAAAGGGTAACGATTATGTGAATATATGTAATAATTCAAGTAGCATAGCATGTTTTATATATATTGTATATGATTCCATATCATAAGTTTCATAATACTATGACTTGCTGTTTCAAAAATTTACAGAGTACGTTATATGGCCATATGGCCCTTATACGTAACTTTAATATGTCAACCATAAATGGTTTTGTAAAATTTATATTTGTATATGATTATGCATGCTAAAACGAAACTTGAATGGTTGGATTTGGCCTTATAACGAATCCGTAGTATTAAATTCCATGTTTGTTCAAGAACATCAAGAACAATACAATTTGCATATTTTAATTCTGTAATTATATGTTTTAATGGGTTAAAATCACTCTTTAAGTGTTGGGTAATGATTATATATGAATTCTAACATGTGGGTATGTTTAATTTGGAGAATTAATGATTATGTAGTATTTATTTCATTAATTACGTGTTCTTCGCGAATCGAAATTCGAATCTGAGTGTCATGTATCGCTGCGCCAACTCGAGCCTAAGACTCGCACTGCAGCAGCGCTCATCATCGCGCCAACGACCAAGCCGCAACGCCAAGACACAGTACAAGAGTGGCGCCGCATCGCCACTTAGCAGATTGTCCAGAAAATATTTTTTTAAGCATTCAAGTATAGAAATGTGATAGTAACTTAGTCTAATGAATATAAACACTTGTTAGACATATATGAGGTGTTAAAATAAATTCTTAACACGTCCATAACACAATTACGTGTGAATTGAACGATTGAATGCATAGTTGTTCGTGAAATCTAATTTTGACAATAAGTGTAGTAATTGACTAAGTATAGTCATGAATTCGAGTTAGACAAAAGAATAAACTTACGATGTTTAGTACATTGTAATTGACTGGGATTGTGAACGTAATTGATATGTAGGATTTAAATCAAAAAACGAGTTTAGTTAAAGTGTAATCTACGCACGAGGCAAGTTTCCTAACCCTACTTGTTATCATTGTTCAAGTTTATTATTTACCTTGAGTAAATTTTCATTACTATTATTCAAGTTCGAATTGTTATATTAAAGATTGATTATCCTTTCAAAATATGAATTGTTTTACAATATTTGTTCTATTGTATACTTCTTGAGATTATTATTCAATTTGAATATCATTATTGTTGAACCTTGTTAGACTAGCGAATCCTTTTTGATTCAACTAGTCCATAGTTGATGAACGTTCTAAATTTTAGAACCCTTATTGAATTATCCAAACCGAACTTCCTTTGGTGCGGACTTGAATGTCAAACTGAGATGAACAACCCTCCAAAGGGATTTACTTATGCATTAGCGTTAAGATATTGTGCACAGTATGGTACCCAGGGTTGATCCCCCTAAGTACGAGTAGAAAGGTCCATAGTCTTATGACTGTTAAAGGTTTCAAGTATAACCCTTGATAACCTAGGAGATAGTTCAAGGTCTTATGACCCTCAGAAATCTTTTGATTCTTGTTATTCATTCTTGATTCAAAAGTTGAGCTTTTATTTCAGAAGTTATTATTTCTCTCGCATGTTATTATTCATTGTTATATTGTTATACTTATGGGCAATCGTGCTCACTCTTGCGTAATAATAACATTACAGTTAAGAACAAAAGAGCAGACGAACCTTCCACTAATAAAGGCAAGGGCAAGCTTAGCAAGTAATGAAGACTGATTATTTATGTGATGTAATTAGAAATTGATGTTACTTAAGACTTTTTTGTTTATGTTTCCGCACAGATGATTTAAGGTTAGAGTAACCTGGGATTTATTTATTATGTAGTTGATGTAACCCCATAAGGGGAGATTTTTTATTATTTCTATCTATTGCATGGTTTGTATTTATTTATGGGTAGATAGATGGTTGATGTTTGTACAGTGAACACCAAGTCCCGTGGAATCGAAGTACCTGGATTTGGGGGTGTCATAAAGGATCATAGTGTGTCTACTTTGACGGGCCTCTACTAAAAACGTAGAGTGGTCCAAACACCTACCGAGCCAACTCAGAGATCGTAGTGTGCTCTAGGAAGTGTAGAGTCTGCAAGACAAGCAAGTGAAGTTCGTAGTGTGCCAGTACTTAAGAGAAATTGTAGTGTTCTCATTTACTAGTATCAGATCAAGTACCAATGTGGCAAGACACCACGATCAGAATCGTAGAGCTTCATCTGCTTGTGTCAGAAGCATCGAGCCCTGTCCATTTGATTAAAGAATAAGTTGGAACAAATATGGAATGGGTTATAAATGTTGAAGTCCTCGGGAGTCTCAATGACACAACAATCATCCTTAGTATTTAATAAAGAAACGTATTGAAGAAGTTAAGAAAAGTACTATGGGTCAATAGAAAATATCTTTTCAGGTGTTAGGTGAGACAACAGTCTGCCGTGTCAGTAGGCCAGACTGCAAATCAGAAGTTATGCAAAAAGTCTCCATCAAATCTCAGAAATGTCAAACACATTTAACGCTTCAACGGATGTCTTCAACGGAT
This sequence comes from Panax ginseng, assembly GCA_020205605.1. Classification (NCBI taxonomy): domain Eukaryota; kingdom Viridiplantae; phylum Streptophyta; class Magnoliopsida; order Apiales; family Araliaceae; genus Panax; species Panax ginseng. The sequence goes on from CM035148.1 coordinate 99,510,299, forward strand.
AGACTTCAATGACCTCATATATGCAAAACATCAGCAGATGAAAAGACCAAGCAAGCATTGAAAAAAAATTCAAAAGAACACTCAACGCTCAACTCTACGATTTGAAAAAGAAATATTTGCTCAGCTACTCCGTTCTTTCGAACACGAGCTTAACAACAACTGAGTAGTACCAATTAAGAACTCATCAACTACTACAAGTGAAGTAAGAAGTTCCAAGTCAGAAGGACTTGAAGAGTTCTAAGTGAACTGTGAAGAACCAAGTCAGCTGGACTTGAAGAGTTCAAAAGTTAACTGAGAAGTGCCAAGACTGCTGGTCTTGAAGGAATCTGTGAGATTCATAAAGTGTAAAGATATCCTTAGTGGATTTCCTACTCGAGGAGTAGAAGAGTGGACTAGGAGCTTTAAGTGCTTTGAACCACTTAAAATTGTTGTGTCTCTTACATTTTTGCTATAAATGCTATAATTGTCATAACTGCCTCACTCTTATTAACTCACTATATCTTAAAGGGAGAACAAATAAATCTTAATTTTGCTGTGTTTAAATCATTATCAAAACTAACAAAGTGTTTAAAATATCTATTCAACCCCCCGTCTAGATAACTATTGTGCCTCTGGGAACTAACAGAGGACTTTCACCACAAACCTTTATCTGTAACATTAAAGTTCATGATTATACCAATATACAATTCCTGGTCATAATCATACCAATTAATAGTCCATCTTTGCACTACGGGCCAAAGATGACTTTCACCACAATATAAGCATGAGGATGATGACAATGATATAAAGAATGAATCAAGTGATATCAAGAATAAATATTAGAGATTTAATTTATCCAGAGTTCAAGAATATTCAAATTGTCAACATGATCACCAATTGTGGAGTAAAATTCAAGAATAATATTTAAGATTCAAATTGCAAAGATAATTTTGACAAAAAAAAAAGAAATTAAATTTCGTCTTGAATAGTACTCACGAATAGTTCCCTGGATGAATAGTACCCCGACATGAAAAGATTAAAATTTAATAAAAAGGTTCAGACCAATATTTCAGTAAAATGATATTAGATGAAGTGCAAATTATTAAGGATATTCTACTAATTTCAGGGATTTTCACCATTTAATAATAAGGTTATGGAAACAAACAATAATTTTGTACCATAAATGGAGAAAATGAAAGAAATCAATATCCCTTGGTGAGTACAAAAGAAATGATATCCCATACGAGTATGAAAGAATATATGAAACTACAAATGGATTTTCACCAGTTATGTGGTAATCCGCGTAGACTGATCATTTCCACAACTTAATAAAGAACAAATACAAAGGGTTATTCACCAAGCATGCGATAATCCACGTAGATAGGTTATTACCACACATTAATAAGGAATAGAATGACAACTCTTATGAGTATGAAGAAAATAACATCATTTACCTTAGTATGAGATTAAATATGACTGGTATAAAGAAGATTATCTTGAGAAAATCTTGCACTCTTAGCTACACTCAAAGTATTCTTATACTAGAAAGAAATAAGCACAATATTATAGAAGAAGATTTCTCTGATTCTGGTGTGGGTTTCATTTCTTAAGTAAGCAACCTATTTATAGGAAAATGGACTTAATAGTAACTAATTCACGGACGGTCCAGATTGATTTACTATTAAAGCGAACGGTCCATATTGATTTACTATTAAAACTTCAACTGACGGTCCATATTGATTTACTATTAAAACTTCAATCGACAGTCTATATTGATTTACTATTAAAACATCAATCGACGGTCTAAAAAATTAGCACATCCCCCCATGGAATAATAAGCCAAACTTAAAACAAACACCTCATAACAAACCCCTCTATTTATATCAAAAATTGAATAAATAATTACCACAAAACATTTTTAATCTTTCAACAATTATTCATCATTAATATTATAACTCACAATATTGACAACCAGATCGTTCCTAGGAAAGAGAGGGCTTTCCGATAAGGATTTCTCCTTACTGGCACGCAATTAAATAACCTAACCTTTTTCCTCGACAGAACTTTCTAGACATTTCCAATAATGCTAATAATAATATGAGTAACTGTGTTGTGTCAATTATTGATTGAATAATATAAAGTATTGTGCAGATGATACTGTGACAATAATTGAATCAATAATATAAGATATTATGCAGTAACTAGTGTGGCAATTATTGAATGAAATTGAGTGACTTCTTACATAAGCATCAATAATCAGAGATAATGTGCAATACCGTGTGCTACTGTGCAATAACGCGTATTACTGTACTTTTATCACCAGGTATTTCAATAGTTTAATGGTAAAAGCTTTACCGTTATTTTTATAAAAAGGTATTTCTGTCGCTTTCTATATTCGACAGTTATTCCATTATGGGGTCCACCAATGATTGCTCTGTAGTACGAATATTCCCCAACAAAAACAATATTCTCCGACCAAACGAATATTCCCTAACAAAACAAATATTTTATGACTTGCTTATTTTGTAAAATTTGCATATATCACCCATAACTATAACATTTATTAAATTATCAGCTTACTATTTAGAATACTATTTAGAGAAAATTAAATCTTTATTCATAAAAAGTTGGGGTCTTACATCTTTAGTTCAGTATTAACTTTTCACAATTATGAAGTAATCAAGTTTTACAGTACTTATCCTTCAATGAGATTAATAACCTTATATAATCGCGTTCGCTAATTATTTGAAATTCTCCTAATGTGTAAATCTAATGTGACAATCACTAGATCCTAAATATTATATAACCTAGAACTATCAATCTAGATTAAATATAACAGAAGCATGAAGAATGATAATTAGGTTATTCCAAGCAACAATTACACAATCATGAATTATTTAACTTGTCTTCTAAAAATCATAATAATATCCAAAAGCTTGTCCCTAATCAAATATCATTAATTGCTACTTTTCATCATATATACATCATTTGCTTAATATATATCTTAATATAACAGATTATATCATTTCACTAATTTAATCATGTAGAAACCAAATTAGTAGATTGAATAGCATACAAGAAGTTGAAATACATAATCAAAATAAATTTCATGCAAGAAGGAATAAATAAAGTTAACTTGATCAAACCATTAATTATGAAAAAGGTTCAACATCCTTTCAGAACTGAAATAATAACTTAGCTCATGTCTTCCAAGTCTGCACTCCAATGGTATAGATCAGAGAATGTAGTAGATGATTGAATTCCAGAATGAATAAAACCCTGACTATTACATGTATTTATAGTACTAGACAAGGACCTAAATCCTATGAGAACTATAAACCCAAATCCTAAAAGAAATTACAAATCACAACTAGGTTCTATAAAGAAATAGAATCCAATTTGGAAATAAATCTCAGTCTAAAAAGATCCTAAATCTAATAGTAAAATCAATCCAAGTCCATGTAGAAGACTTCCAAAACTGCTTTAAGAAACTTTCCAAAAATCCTTGATTGCCCAAATTTTCCGCCGACTCCGTTGAGGCGATTATTTTGTATTACATAACTCCGTCGGGGCGAAGGGTCTTTTTCATGAAATTTAGTGAACTCCACCGGGGCAGATTTATTACACCTGTAAAATGCACCAGGGCAGTTAGGAACAGAGAGGTTTTCGCCGGGGCGGAATTCCTCAGGCTATTATATCCATCGAGGCAGATTTTGCTATTTTCTGAAATTTCTTCTTTTTGCTTCTACTTAGCTCCGAATCGTCCAATATCATCACTTAAGCTCCATTTTAACCCGAAATCAGTAAACAACCTAATAACTCCATGTTAACAATGTAGTATTACTTAGTGTTATTTAGTGTTAGATGTGATCTAAGGATCATCAGCCCACTATGGTATGATGTAGTATGATAAATTCACCAAATGACGGAATCCTCAAACGAACTATAAATACAGTGCAGTATCATGACGTCATAAAAAGATTTTTGAGATTTCTATAAGATATGAGAATATATATATATATATATATGTATATTTTAATTGATGTCCGAATTGTTGTAGAAATCTATGATATTTGATTCAACTAGACAAATATTGAAAGATGTTCATGAAATTTAAGTGTTTCTTGAGAAGTTATGCCAAACCAAATTGTTTTGGTGCGAATTCAGATGTTGAAAAGCTGAGATGAACAACCCTTTAATAGAGGATTATGCGGAGGCGTTTAGATGTTTGTGCACAATACATTATACGAAGGGTTGATCCACTAAGTACGAGGAGTCCCTATAGTCTTATGATTGTTAAAGTTTAAGTTGAAAGATTACTTATAACTATGGACATAGTGAACAACCCTATTCCAAGGGATAATTTACGTATATCGTTTAAATGTTTGTGCACAATACATCATACGAAGGGCTTAACACCCTAACTACGGGAGTCCCTACAATCTAATTACTGTTAAGGTTTAAGTTGAAAGATTACTTATAACCGTGGACGTAGTTCAAGGTCTTATGACCCCTCAACATAATTTGGAATCTTTTAAATTCCTGAATTATTCATACTGCTTCCCAATTATTGAGCAATTGTGGAAGATTCTTGCTATTCTAAAAGGCAAATGTGGTAAGGATGATATTCCTGAAAAAGAATTAAGTCGTAGAATGCGACACTGAATGATGAATATATTGAATAAGTGAGGAAAGAAATTTTGAAATGATAAGAAGATGAGTTATCAAAGAATAATGTAAATCTTTTAATAGAAAAGTTTAATAATTGTAGAAAGATCTTTGTGGAAAGAAGTGGTTATAAAACCCAATGAATGAATAAAGTATTAACGTAAAATCTATTTTGATAGATTGAATGAATAAAGATTAATAAATAAAATTTTGAGGTTGAAATTCTTAGAAGAATGGGTTAATGTAATATCCCGAGTGTTATGCACTTATCACTCGTACATTTCATTGCATACATGTTAGTAACTTATGTGATATCTCTTTTATCGGGGACAATTAGAGATATAAACTCCATGCCTCATCATCCCGAGACTTCTCTTGGAGTTTTCAATGCTAAACGCCTTTAGCATCGAATGAATATATGTTACTTGGTTTAAGCCAAGCATCCTTTTAAATATATACATTTAGATTTGTATCCCCAATTAAGATACTCTTCCCCAATCATTAATGGACGAATGTTTAGATAACTTTATCTTTACTAATTGTTGAACTGGTATGTCATTCCCTATCCGTAGTATATCCACATATAATACTAGGAATGTCACGGTGCTCCCACTGACTCTTTTATACACACTAGGTTCATTCTCATTTTTGATCAAATCAAACTCTTTTGATTATCTCATCAAAATGAGTGTTCCATTTTTGAGAAGCTTGCTTCAATCCATAAATGGATTTTTGTAGCTCATAAACATGATTTTCTTCAACCATTGAAACAAATCCATCTGGCTGTATCATACATACATTCTCCTCTAATGTTTTATATTTAAGGAATAACGTCTCCAAGTCCATTTTCCAGATTTAGTAATAGTAAGTTACAATCGCAAGTAAAATTCAAATGGACTCAAGCATTACTACCGGTAATAAGGTTTTATCACAGTCAACTCTTTGACTTTATTTAAAACCTTTTACAAATTGTTCTGGTCTTATAGGTCTCTACCTTACCATTTACTCCAAAGATCCATTTTTAATTTTATGGCCTTCTGCCATTTCTCTAAGTGTCTACAACTCTTACCTCGTCGTATATAATTGGATCATCATCTTCTATAATACGTACCTCATCATCATGGTCCATGATGAATCCATACCTCCCAAGCATATTTGATACTATTCCAGATTTACGATTCGATTGTGGTACAATAGGTCTATCTACAGGTTCCTCTATTTGACTTATAGTACTTTGTGGTTATTGAACTCCTTCAAGATCTATTATCCTCCCACTAGCCCATTCATTGATAAACACATTTATCTTAGATGGCAACATGTTTTGCAAGACACACCTTTTGCTAAGTAGGATTATAAAACATATACCCTAAACTTACTTTAGGATGTCACACAAATCTACACTTGTCAAATTTCGTCCCAAGCTTATCCTTTTGAAACCTTTTCACATAAGCTGGACAACGCCTTATCTTAACATACTTAAGATTAGAAATCCTCCCTGTCCATAACTCTTATGGAGTCTTGGGGCCAAATTTTGAGGTTATCTTATATCATAAATATGCAGTCATTTCTAAGGCATGACCCCAGAAGTATATTGGAATGTCGATAAAAATTAGTATGCACATCACCATGTCTAACAAGGTACGATTTTTTCTTTTAGATACACCAATCAATTATTGCGTATCAGGTGGCGTCCATTATGAAAAAACCATTTAAGATGATCTAGAAATTCATTACACAAGTATTCCTTCCTCGATCTAATCAAAGAAACTTAATACTTTGCCAATTTATTTCACTTCTGAATTCTCTAAACTTTTCAAATGATTCAGATTTGTATTTCATCAAATAAATATTCAACTCTTTGAATGATCATCTCCTTTTTTATACTAGTTTGTTCAATTTGACAAATAATTTTCATGTAAGTCAAGTATACAAAGTCTATTAAGTAATATTCCAGTTCTATACAAAACATTATTATTATAAATAGAACAACAATTGTTCTTAAATATAATACCAAAGATTTTATTATCAAACAACAAAATGGAAATAATGTTTTTAATGAGAACTGAAATACAATAAAAACTTATTGACTTAACAGACTTGCCCGTAGACAATGCTAAACTATAAGTTTCTATGGCTAATGCAACAACCTTTGCTTCATTTCCCACACATTTATCTTTCTACTTCTTCTTGGTCCCTTCATAAATCTGTATTTATGAGAACCACAGCCGGTATCCAATACCCAAGTAAAAACTTAGCTTACTGAAAGATTTGTTTTAATCATTAAAAAACTGTATTTGTAATCGAAACTTCACTAAGATTCTTCTGGTAAGCCTCTACAAGATGCTTCTCGCAGTTTCTTTCTAGTGTCCAGGCTTATTGTAGTTGGAAGCAAACTCCTTTGCTATCCGTATCTATTTTTGTTCTTATTATCCTTTATTTTTGAATTTTTATTTACCTTCTTAGGATCATTCTTCTTTTTAGAAGATGATTTGGCCCCTACCAGTAATAATTGCTCTTTCTTGGTTGGAAAGTGACTCTCAATAGTTTTTAACATGTTAAGGAAATTAGCGAGGCTGAGATTTAGCTTGTTCATATAAAAATTCACAACAATTGTGAGAAGGAGTCTGAGAGTGAATATAAGACCAAATCTTATCTAAATCTCCATCCATGAAAAAACATGTTGTCCTAATTGTTCAATCAAATTGATCATGTTTAGGACATATATATGTACTGTAGTTTCATCAGTCATTCTAGATTGTAAGAGCTCCTTAGACATCTAATATATATCAATCATACTTTCCTCACCATTCAGCCACTTTAAGTGCAGGAGTATAATAGGAGCATCCATAATTTCATGCTGACATTGTACCTTGTTACTCATAGTTGTGAGCATGATGCATTGAGTATGACAAATGAATTGTTTAAGTTGTGATTCTGGGGACAGAATCCTTGTAAGGAGGGAATGATGTAACAATCCAGAATTTTATTTGTAATTTAAAATATTTATTATATTAAATAAATATTTTATTTATGTGGTTGTTGTTAGTATATATTTGTGAATTAAATTTATTAGATAATACTCTAATTTAATTTAACAGTTAGAGAATTGTTAAAGATTACATGAGTTGCTATATTGCTGTCGTAATTTAATAATTAAAGCAATATATTAATTATTAAATAAAATTATAATGAGATTATAATTTTGTGATATTTGGTTAAGTGGGAAATTTATTTAGTATGTGGTAATTAGTTTATTTAATTAAGATTGGATATGGAAATCCAAGTAAACAATGCGGGACAATAAACTATATTATAAATGACTTATGAAAATAAATTAAAAAAGTTTTAATTTGGTTTTACCAAACAAAGCCTTAGAGCTTTTAAAATTCTTGTTTTAATCTTGTTTTGCCAAACAATGTTTAAGGAATGATTAAGTCATTATTTTAAGTGGTTTTACTAAACAAGGCATAAGGGTTGTAAGTTATTAATTTTTAAAGTGGTTTAGCCAAAAGAGCCTTATGGCTTTTGGTTTTCAAATAATATAACTAACATCAGTTATATATGTAATTATGTTATATATTAATAGGTATTATAAGTATATTTATATTATATTATCATATATTAGTTTATATTACGTATTAGTAAAAGAGAAAGGAAGAACAAAGAGAAGAAGAGATAATACAGAGAAGAAGAAGAGGGAGAAAAAGAAGAAGAAGAGAAACCTTGAGAAAACAAAAGAAAATCTTTCATCGTCTCCATGTTTTCTCCTAATTCAACCTAGAAAGGTGTCAAACTAACCCTTATACTAAATTAGGATGTTTTGTATTTAGTCTTTGTAAAATTAGGTTTTCATGATTGTGAATTTATATGTATATATGGTGTTCATATGTTTTCATGTATACACTTACATGAGATTTTTATAGTTGTTCAAAGGTTTCAATTCACAAAGATATGATGAACATGATGAAATCATGTTCATAGTGTTTGATTATGAGTTATATGGTTGTTCTAGCAATTCAATCCATGTAATTTTGATAAACAAGAGGAATTTTGTTCATAATGATTTTTTGTGAATTAATTTCTAAAAAATGGCTTCTGAAACTATCAAATTGATGTTTGGTTATGATTTATTATTGAAATTGATCATCTATTATGTTAGTATGTTAAAAATATTAGTTATCACAATTAGAATTACTTGAATTGGTTTAAAAACGAATTCACAGCGAAGAATTTCGCTATGAATGTCAAAAGAAGAAGAAAGAAGAGAAATAGTGAAATTAAAGGTTGTAATCTTTGATGTTTATGTTGTTTATGTGGTTAGAAACGTGTTAGAAACATTAGTTTATGTTTCTGTAAACATATTACACCTTGGGTAGGTTGGTATGGTTGTTAGAAAGGAGTTTGTAGGCCTAATTTAGCTTTCTTTAGTGTTTGGGATGAAAAATCGCGAATTAGCATAAGGGACCCCTGCTCCGGCGGGCCCCCCTAGTACAAAAACCCCCGCCCCCACGTGGGAGGGGGGGGGGGTGGGTAGGCTGCCTAGCTGAATTTTGGAAAAAAAATGATCAGACATGTTTTACTAAAATGAATATAACATTTTTATACGAACTCCGATTGAGGTGATTCAAGATGATCCGAAACAAGGACGAGTATACCTACAACTTTGTTATTTAAGGTTTTCAATTTTATGTTGGGAACAGTGGTCAAAATTGTCATCTTTAGGATTATTATGTTTACGGGGGCAATCAGAGGGCGTCGGGCATGCACATATGCATGTATAGTGCTTCTGACGATAAAAGATGTTGTTCTAAGTTATAAAAAATGAATGTTTGTAAACATAATGATGCTTAATATTAATATATAATGTATTAGATAAGTTATAGAAGCATAGTAAGCATACACAAGAGAGGCAAATCGGGCGTGTGTCGAATAAACGTCGAAACGCCATCATAAGTGTTAATGAACGTAAAAAGTGTTTTAAGTCAAATGAAATAGATATTATAAAATATAAAATGGGTTTAATATAAAACCAATAATAATTCCTAGCAAGATTTAAACACTTGAATGAATTTTGAATATTACATAAGTCGAAAATTAACACAACATAATTGAACATTGTGTGCTAACTAATAGGAAAGATTATGAGATGTGGAGTAGAGTTTACATTACAATTACTATATGTTGTTATGTGACTAATAAGTGATGTGTATGATTATATAATTGTGTAGGGCACGTGGAGTGCAGATAACTGTAAGTTGTTAAACTGTTATTGGTAAACAACGATCAAAGCAAGTCTTTCAGTTCCTATTTGTTATGTGAACTTGATGATGAACTGTTTTAAATATTTGTTGCAAAGAGGATGATGTGTTCTATATATATTGAAATTATGAAACGTTAAAGGTAATTTATGACTACGTTAATTGAATAATGAATGTTGATTGAGTAAGGAACTCAATCTTTATACTTGTTATATGAAATGCAGGATGTATTTTGTGTTAGTCCAATGTTTTTGAGATATATGTTGAGTATGTTATTATGTCCTATGTGATGTATAAAAACTATTAAAATTTTGCTGGGCTGTTGAGCTCAACCTTGCAAATAACCATTTTTACAGGTTAAAGATTTAAGGTAAGGATATGTGCTACGTGAATTATAGAGATCCATATTCACGAAGATTACTTATGTTTTATGGGAAATGTATTTAATATTTTGAATGTAACATGTTGTTGAATTATAAGTTGAGCTATCCGGTGTATATGGATATCTATTTATGATGTAAGACTTGGTATAGTCATTTTTGTTGTAACGATTCATGATATAAATTTTAATCGAAGAGATGTAATGTAAAGGTTGTGATTTAGGGCAATAAAAAAGGAAATGTATAAAAGTTTTAAATAATCCGCATTTTTAGTGATTTTAATATCGAATAATGATGTAAAGATAGATTAAAGTTGTATTGTTAATGATTGAGAAGGAGAATATTATTGTATGAATTTTGGGGTCGTTACAGTTGGTATCAAAGCTGTAGGTTATAAACCTTAGGTAGGAGTACCTTAGGCTATAACCTTAAAGAAGGAAGGTGAAGATAATGAAACAATAAGCTCAAATAGAGTTTGAACAATAAGAAGTTATTTAAGAAATTTATAAAGAAGGGATTAAAACATGTGTGAAAGGATTCAAAGAAGAATCTCGCAAAGTTATAAGGAATATGAATGTGAGGTTACCCAACTCCAATAATAAGGATGTAAGGTGATAATAAATAGACAATGTCTATAAGAAGAGAATGATAAAGAAGTTAAGAATAAAAAGTTATATTTAAGTATGGTACAATTGTACTCTTTAGTAGTTGATGTATGGTATATGGGCTAACGATTCCTTCATAGAGCGGAGGTATATACGAACTAGCAACTCGGAACTTAGTTTGTTGGTTGTTTATGGGAAATCACTCAGCGTACCATATTGAAACTGTTAGAGACTCGATGTGTACCAATTATACAAAATAGATACGTATGATGAAAATGTAGAACTTGAATGAAATATTGAGCAATGTAAATGAAGTTAGAAATTCTTAAATGAAGAATTGTTATATAAATAAGAGAATTCAAAGAAGAATCTTGAAGAGATATAAAGATAAGAAATAACAATAGCCAAGGTAACGAATAATGTCGTAAATGATGAATAATGGAAAGAAAGAGGATCGTAAAACAAAACGATCACGAGTTAAGAAAAGAATTTTAAGGGAGATGATTATGGAATAAGATCACGACGTGATCTGTTTAAGTTATAAAAGAAAGATGGTTTGTAATGTTTGTATAATTATATCTTGATGCTATGAAGATAATGTACTATGATATAGTATGAGATAAACTCACAAGGAGTTATAGATGATGAGGTTCGAAAAATTCATATCGAGCAAAGAGCAAGTTATAAGCAAGATAGAGTTAGGAGGGATTTCAATTGAGGACTAATGTGATGGCTGAGTTATACAAAACTTTGTATGGGCGAGGGTTTTGTGCTTGCGCTCAGTTTATCACATTGATAATAATTGGAATGTTGGTGTTGAGCTATCAATGTATATGTGATGAAAAGGTGATTCTTTTCTCATGTGTATATATGATAGTTAGAAACAATTAAGATTAGTAAGATATTATTAGGATTAGGTGTGGTTATTAAAACTAATGCATATGGTAAGTTCGTGACTCATAATAATATGGTATGTTTTCAACACCTCAGCGAATGGACGCCTATGGTCTGACTAGGATAAGTTATTAAACTCATATTATTGTGGCAAGTTTCTGAACTTCCAATGTGTGGTAAGTTTGATGAACTATATTGGGTAGAAAATAGTTATATTATAGAGAGCGTTGATGAAGTTGAAGATTGATAGAATGGTTAAGTAATGAAGTAATGGAGTAAAGATTAAAGTTGATAGATACCTGGATATTCTAAATCTACTAGCTATGTTAGACTTTCAAAATTTATTGACTTCGTGCTGATGTTTGCACTTCTATTTTCTTGAAAAACATTGGATTAAATGATGAAACCAATGAGTTTTAAAAACAATACCGTTATTCGTATATCTATGCTAATTGCTTCGGCTAGACAAAAATGATTTGAAATATATCACAATGTATTTTTTATATCATCAAGGTATCATGGAACCTAGTGCAGAGATGATAAAAAAAATGGAGTCATCAATGCAGTATTACTTAGTGTTGGATGTGATCTAAGGATCACAAATTTCACTATGGTATGATGTAGTATGATAAAATCACCAAATGGTCAATTCTCAAATGCATCAAATACAATGTATGTATCATGATGTCATAAAAAGATTTTTGAGATTTCTTTAAGATATGAGAATATATATATATATATATGTATATTTCGATTGATGTCCGAATTATTGTAAAAGTCTATGCTATTTGATTCAGCTAGACAAATATTGAAAGATGTTCATGAAATTCAAGCGTTTCTTGAGAAGTTATGCCAAACCAAATTGTTTTGGTGCGAATTCAGATGTTGAAAAGCTGAGATGAACAACCCTTTATAGGGGATTACGCGGAGGCGTTTAGATGTTTGTGCACAATATATTGTACGAAGGGTTGATCCCTTAAGTACGAAGAGTCCCTATAGTCTTATGACTGTTAAAGTTTAATTTGAAACATTACTTATAACCATGGACATAGTGAACAACCCTGTTCCAAGGGATAATTTACGCATATCATTTAAATGTTTGTTCACAATACATCGTACGAAGGGCTTAACACCCTAAGTACGGGAGTCCTTACAGTCTAATGACAGTTATGGTTTAAGGTGAAAGAGTACTTATAACCGTGGACATATTTCAAGGTCTTATGACCCCTCATCATAATTTGGAATCTTTTAAATTCTTGAGTTATTCATAGTGCTACCCAATTATTGAGCAATTGTGGAAGAATCTTGCTATTCTAAAAGGCGAATGTGGTAAGGATGATATTCCTAAGAAAGAAGTAAGTCGTAGAATGCGACATTGAATGATGAATATATTGAATAAGTGAGAAAAGAAATTTTGAAATGAGAAGGAGATGAGTTATCAAAGAATAATGTAAATCTTTTAATAGAAAAGTTTAATAATTGTAGAAATATCTTTGTGGAAAGAAGTGGTTATAAAACCCAATGAATGAATAAAGTATTAACGTAAAATATATTTTGATATATTGAATGAATATAGATTAATAAATAAAATTTCGAGGACGAAATTCTTAGAAGAATGGGTTAATGTAATATCCCGAGTGTTATGCACTTATCACTCGTACATTTCATTGCATACATGTTAGCAACTTATGTGATCTCTCTTTTATTGGGGGACAATTAGAGATATAAACTCCATGCCTCATCATCTCGAGACTTCTCTTAGAGTTTTCAATGCTAAACGCCTTTAGCATCGAATGAATATATGTTCTTTGGGTTAAGCCAAACATCCTTTTAAATCTATACATTTAGATTTGTATCCCCAATTAAGATACTCTTCCCCAATCATTCATGGAGGAATGTTTAGACAACTTTATCTTTACTGATTGTAGAATTGGTATGTCATTCCTTATCCGTAGTATATCAACATATAATACTAGGAATGTCATGGTGCTCCCACTGACTCCTTTATACACACTAGGTTCATTCTCATTTTTGATCAAATCAAACTCTTTTGATTATCTCATCAAAACGAGTGTTCTATTTTTGAGAAGCTTGCTTCAATCCATAAATGGATTGTTGTAGCTCATAAACATGATTTTCTTCAACCATTGAAACAAATCCATCTGGCTATATCATACATACATTCTCCTCTAATGTTTTTTATTTGAGGAAGAGCGTCTCCACGTCCATTTGCCAGATTTAGTAATAGTAAGTTACAATCGCAAGTAAAATTCAAATGGACTCAAGCATTACTACCGGTAATAAGGTTTTATCACAAGCAACTCTTTGACTTTATTTAAAACCTTTTACAAATTATTCTGGTCTTATAGGTCTCTACCTTACCATTTACTCCAAAGATCTATTTTTAATTTTATGGCCTTCTGCCATTTCTTTAAGTGTCTATAACTCTTACCTCGTCGTACGTAATTGGATCATCATCTTCTATAATACGTACCTCATCATCATGGTCCACGATGAATCCATACCTCCCAAGCATATTTGATTCTATTCCAGATTTACAATTCGATTGTGGTACAATAGGTCTATTTACAGGTTCCTCAATTTGACTTATAGTGCTTTGTGGTTCCTGAACTCCTTCAAGATCTATTATCCTCCCACTAGCCCATTCAATGATAAAACACATTTATCTTAGAAGGCAACATGTTTTGCAACACACTCCTTTTTCTAAGTAGGATTATAGAACATATACCCTAAACTTACTTTAGGATGTCCCACAAATCTACACTTGTCAAATTTTGTCCCAAACTTATCCTTTTGAAACCTTTTCACATAAGCTGGACAACACCTTATCTTAACATACTTAAGATTAGGAATTCTCCCTGTCCATAACTCCTATGGAGTCTTGGGGCCGGATTTTGAGGTTATCTTATATCATAGATATGCAGTCATTTCTAAGGCTTGACCCCAGAAGTATATTTGAATGTCGATAGAAATCAGTATGCACATCACCATGTCTATCAATGTACGATTTTTCCTTTAAGATACACCAATCAATTATTGCGTATCAGGTGGCGTCCATTATGAGAAAACCATTTAAGATGATCTAAAAATTCATTACACAAGTATTCCTTCCTCGATCTAATCGAAGAATCTTAATACTTTGCCAATTTGTTTCACTTCTGAATTCTTTAAACCTTTCAAATGATTCAGACTTTTATTTCATTAAATACATATTCAACTCTTTGAATGATCATCTCCTTTTTTTTATACTAGTTTGTTCAATTTGCAAAATAATTTTCATGTAAATCAAGTATACAAAGTCTATTAAGTAATATTCCAGTTCTATACAAAACATTATTATTATAAATAGAACAACAATTGTTCTTAAATATAATACCAAAGATTTTATTATCAAACAACAAAATAGAAATAATGTTTTTAATGAGAACTGAAATACAATAACAACTTATTGACTTAACAGACTTGCCCGTAGACAATGCTAAACTATAAGTTTCTATGGCTAATGCAACAACCTTTGCTTCATTTCCCACACATTTATCTTTCTACTTCTGCTTGGTCCCTTCATAAATCTGTATTTATGAGAACCACATCTGATATCCAATACCCAAGTAGAAACTTAGTTTACCGAAAGATTTATTTTAATCATGAACAAAACTGTATTTGTAATCGAAACTTCACTAAGCATCTTCTGGGAAGCCTCTACAAGATGCTTCTCACAGTTTCTTTCTAGTGTCCAGGCTTATTGCAGTTGAAAGCAAACTCCTTTGCTATCCGTATCAGTTTTTGTTCTTATTATCCTTTATTTTTGGATTTTTATTTACCTTCTTAGAATCATTCTTCTTTTTAGAAGATCATTTGGCCCCTACCAGTAATACTTGGTCTTTCTTGGTTGGAAAGTGACTCTCAATAGTTTTTAACATGTTAAGGAAATTAGCGAGGCTGAGATTTAGCTTGTTCATATAAAAATTCACAACAATTGTGAGAAGGAGTCTGAGAGTGAATATAAGACCAAATCTTATCTAAATCTCCATCCATGACAAAACATGTTGTCCTAATTGTTCAATCAAATTGATCATGTTTAGGACATATATATGTACTGTAGTTTCGTCAGTCATTCTAGATTGTAAGAGCTCCTTAGACATCTAATATATATCAATCATACTTTCCTCACCATTCAACCACTTTAAGTGCAGGAGTATAATAGGAGCATCCATAATTTCATGCTGACATTGTACCTTGTTACTCATAGTTGTGAGCATGATGCATTGAGTGTGACAAATGAATTATTTAAGTTGTGATTCTGGGGACAGAATCCTTGTAAGGAGGGAATGATGTAACAATCCAGAATTTTATTTGTAATTTAAAATATTTATTATATTAAATAAATATTTTATTTATGTGGTTGTTGTTAGTATATATTTGTGAATTAAATTTATTAGATAATACTCTAATTTAATTTAACAGTTAGAGAATTGTTAAAGATTACATGAGTTGCTATATTGCTGTTGTAATTTAATAATTAAAGCGATATATTATTTATTAAAAAAAATTATAATGAGATTATAATTTTGTGATATTTGGTTAAGTGGGAAATTTATTTAGTATGTGGTAATTAGTGTATTTAATTAAGATTGGATATGGAAATCCAAGTAAACAATGTGGGACAATAAACTATATTATAAATGACTTATGAAAATAAATTAAAAAAGTTTTAATTTGGTTTTACCAAACAAAGCCTTAGAGCTTTTAAAATTCTTGTTTTAATCTTGTTTTGCCAAATAAGGTTTAAGGAATGATTAAGTCATTATTTTAAGTGGTTTTTTTTACCAAACAAGGCATAAGGGTTGTAAGTTATTAATTTTTAAAGTGGTTTAGCCAAACAAGCCTTATGACTTTTGGTTTTCAAATAATATAACTGACATCAGTTATATATGTAATTATGTTGTATATTAATAGGTATTATAAGTATACGTATATTATATTATCATAGATTAGTTTATATTACGTATTAGTAAAAATGAAAGGAAGAACAAAGAAAAGAAGAGAGAATACGGAGAAGAAGAAGAAGAAGAGAAACCTTGAGAAAACAAAAGAAAAACTTTCATCATCTCCATCTTTTCTCCTAATTCAACCTAGAAAGGTATCAAACTAACCCTTATACTAAATTAGGATGCTTTGTATTTAGTCTTTGTAAAATTAGGTTTTCATGATTGTCAATTTATATGCATATATGGTGTTCATATGTTTCATGTATATGCTTACATGAGATTTTTATAGTTGTTCAAAGGTTTCAATTCACAAAGATATGATGAACATGATGAAATCATGTTCATAGTGTTTGATTATGAGTTATATGGTTGTTCTAGCAATTCAATCCATGTAATTTTGATAAACAAGAGGAATTTTGTTCATAATGATTTTCTGTGAATTAATTTCTGAAAATGGCTTTTGAAACTATCAAATTGATGTTTGGTTATGATTTATTGTTGAAATTGATCATGTATTATGTTAGTATGTTAAGAATATGAGTTATCACAATTGGAATTGCTTGAATTAGTTTAAAAATGAATCCACAACAAAGAATTTCGCTATGAATGTCAAAAGAAGAAGAAAGAAGAGAAATAGTGAAATTAAAGGTTGTAATCTTTGATGTCTATGTTGTTTATGTTGTTAGAAACGTGTTAGATAGACTAGTTTATGTTTTTGTAAACATATTACACCTTCGATAGGTTGGTATGGTTGTTAGAAAGGAGTTTGTAGGCCTAATTTGGCTTTTTGTAGTGTTTGGGATGAAAATCACGAATTAGCAGAAGGGACCCACGCCTCGGCCGGCCCCCTAGTACAAAAACCCTCGCCCTGATTGGGGGGTAAGCTGCCTAGCCGAATTTTGAAAAAAAACTGATCGAACATGTTTTACTAAAATGAACATAACGTTTTCATACGAACTCCGATTGAGGTGATTCAAGATGATCCAAAATGAGGACGAGTAGATCTACAACTCCGATTGTTTATTCATGAACTGTTAAGATTAAGTCTATGCTAATGAATTTTGCTAGATAGGATGTATAAGAATTAAAGTGAATGTTATTAATGTTTTAAATTATAGGAATCAGAACTTCTTCCTATTATTCGAGCTTCTTCATAACTATTGTTAAGTTATTGAAGTTTTGTATGTGATGAATATTTAATTCTTGATTTTGTTGTTATTCAACTGCTAGTTTTGTTAAGCAATTGAATGCTCACACTTGTTTAAAATAAAACATTTTCAGCGAACGACGTTAGAATGAACTGGAAGATCCAGCGAAGAGTAACGAGAAGAACAAGCCACATCTTGTAATGTAGAATAGTTCATTAAATTGTTTTGTAGTTGATGTGACTGATTAAAGTCACATTTGTAATGAAGTAAACAATAATATAATTATCATTATTTGTATGTATGCAGATTTTAAGGTAAGATAATCTAGGATTTGATGAAATACATTATTGTATTTAGAAGTTTTAAATATGTCTTTAAGATATATGAATGTATGGAATTAATGGTAAGTACTCGTGATGCACCAAATTTGGGTTCAAAGATAGACTGGATTTGGGGGCATTACACCCCGTGCAAAGCATATGATCTTATTCTTGGTTCTTAAATTTTATATTTTTATTAATATTTTGAGTATAATAATTAATATTAATTTTGAATTACATACTATTTAGATGTTAATATTTTGGAATTTTTTAAAATTTTATTTATTAATTATTTATTTTAAAATAAAATTTTCATTTTTAAAAAATTTTATTCTATAAGTAAATTTTTTTACATATTTTTTATGATTTAATTGTTTTTTAATTTTTTGAGCTATCTATGTTCGGATTTCATATATTTAAATAAAGAAGATTTCATACTAATAATTATGCATTAAATATATATAAAAAATACCTTCAATTTGAAATATTTTGAGATTTTTTTTCGTGCGAGTAGCCTGTAAGCAATGAAATGTAGTACAATAAAATATTTTATTTTTACAATAAAACTCAATTATATATTATATAAATACTCCATCCATTTTGTAATGATCCAATAATCAAATAATATTTGTAAATGAGATTTATGTGAAGTTATCTAATAAAATGATATTGTATTGATAATTTGTGTTTCATGTGACTTATGGTCGTTATATGATCACGCTACGTGTTATGTAAGCGTTTTTGAGTGTCTGAAAGATAAATGTGGAAAATAATTTTTTTTTGAGAAAAGATGTAATTTGACGCCCCTAAATCCGGGTATCTTCCAACCCAACAGATGGTGCTACACGGTGCTATAGTTCACACAAACATTCAATTGAAATGCCTCAAAAGAACGAATATGTCTTATATATATTCAAAATAATATTAACATTCCCCCAGGTTCTTTATGACCGTTACACTTGTTTTTGTCATAATATCAAATATTATTATTTACAAACCTATACTATTACATAAGTAATCTACGGGTTCACCTTAGCCTTCCCTTTATCCTTGCTTTGGATCCGGCTTTAAGATGCTCGATCTTAGCTGCATTCATATGGTTCAAGAAAGAGTGAGCCTAACTAGCTCAGCAAGTACAACAATTCTAATAAAAGTAACATGCTTGAAACATAAGAATTTTATATCTTTAATAACAGAACATAAGTTACGAAACTATTGATAATTTAAAATAGCACTTCTTTTCCTTCAAAACGTTTTACAAAGACAATATTCAGTAAAACATCAATTTCGTTCCAAGACCATGAGCATTTCATAAGTTCTTTGAAAAGGACATCCCGACACTAAGTTCGTAAGTCCGACATAGCTTACGGGCACGTCTAGATGATCAGCATATAGTACTCTATGTTGATCAACACTACATTCTTTAAACGTATGTACGTTTAAGTTTTGGCAACCTCGCGTGCCCATCGAATAATCGATGAAAAATACATTTGTTTATTCATACTCAGGCTTACCTCGAATCTTTACCAAATAATTGGCGTAGGATAGCGTTATCAATTCTATATGGAAAGACTTGTAAATAAATTAATCGATCTTTCAAGAATAGTCTAGCCGAGTTAAAACTGGCATCGACCCTTTTCGTAAAACAATTCATGCATCTCATAACATGAATCACTGAAAACCTGGCTAACACGAAGGTTAGACAAGTGATAAGAAAACTTGCCTTCAACGTCTGCTACAGTAAAATTACTTTTCCTTTGAGTCTTTACGGTCTCTATAACACATAACCACATAACATACCACATTAGGTCATGAATAACATACACGGTTCCTAATGAATCTTACCCTTCTTCTCAATCTAATCATGTATTAAATTTGTTATTATTGGTTCCGGCTTGCCGTCATTCTTCTACATCGTTTTTACCAACTTCTTTCTCTTCTATAACTTAACTGAAATTATTTCCTTAATACAACTCGTTTCGAGTTAATTATCCTTCCTCACGACTTACTAACGTTCTTATATCATTAAACCGTTACACGATCGTCATTAGTGGAATATCAACGTTGAATACCATTCACGGTTTAATTAATTACCCTTCACGTTCTTCGTTTAATTATTCTTAATCCAAACTTAAATTCATACCGTCATTACTATAAAAGTGATATAAAGTTAGTCTTTATCATGTACATTAAGTACATGTGCATTATACTATTCCTTCTTAATTAATTGGATTTACAAAACCTAACTTGGTCAACCAACTTTCACTATCGGCGCCGCGGCGCGGCATCCCTTTACTATAGTGGCGTTGCGGCGCAACTCTTCAGTCCTCGATCCTACTGTACATGGCGCTATGGCGTGAGGATTATAACTGGAGTTGGCGTTGCGGTGCAAAACACCAGTAGGTCTTGGCTTTCTCTCGGTCTTTGCAGTCACTTTATTTACTGTAGGTTGGCCATGGCCCAACTCTGTCACCGTAAATTTTGACAGTTTTTTGAACACCCCGGATTCCAAATTTGATCATTTGAAGTCCGAATTGGCTTGTTCAAAAGCCATTAGCTCAGGAATCACACACTCTACATGTTCATGCACGAATTTTACAATTTCGAATCCGTTAACTCAAAATTCACCTATGAGTTCATTTTTAACGAAAACGATAAACGTTCGTGAACGTTCAACGCTCGTTTCTTCGTTCTAAGTCGGAATTCGGTCATTTTTGAGTCCGCAACTCTATAATGCCAAATAAGACTTGACTCCATTGAAAACCAATGTTTCCAAGCTCAATATCAAAATTCGACTTCCATTCCGAGAATTTTTCGAATTCGACGATTATCGTCCAAACTTGTGAATTCCGCCTTAACTTCGTTTCTTATGATTTGTTCATCGTTTCAAATGGATTCAATCCATCATATTAACATCTTAACATATATATTACATTAACTTATTTATATGATAAGTTATTACTTGTTCTTCATAAGTTTAGAACTTATAAAAGTATAAACTACTTAAGACTTTATTTCACATGAATTATTATAGATTAAGTCTTTTAACCATCATTTTTACATCCTTTTATCATACTAACTTCATTCATGTAAACATGTTACAAGTTTTACAAGTTCTTCACTAGTTCTTAGCTTCATTTATTGCTTATCTTACAACATGATTTAATTACGGCTTAAGTCTTTTGATTAGCCCTTTCTACTTCTCCTTATCATACAAATTTTACCACTACCCACTTCTCTAACAATGGAAGAGAAGGAGAAACATGGTTTAGGATTTTACCCTTGAAGATTACTTGGTTAATCTTTATTCTATCTTCTTGCTTCTTAGATTAAGAAAGACTAACTGTTACTTTTCTTGCTTTTTCTCTCAAGCCAATAAGCACCTTATAAGTTGTAATGTGTTGGATGAAAAGAAAACAACCAACAAATGAGTTATCACCTTTTCTATTTATAGGAAATCCTAGATGAGGGCATAATGGTCAATAAGCCATTCCACCTCCTTACTATTCCTAGCTTAAGCACTAAGTTAACTTGGCCTCCATATTTACTTAACCATTAAGTATACTTGTTAATCACATAGCTTATCCTTTCCTTGTTTATCACGTAAAAGCACTTTGCTTGCTCACCACACTTACTTAGCTATTAAGTTACTTGCTTATCACTTAGCTTATTTCTTGCTTAGCCCTTAAGATTACTTGCTCCTTACTTCCTTTACTTAATCATTAAGTTTACTTGGTCCTTGCTTATTTTACTTGGTCATCACATTCAACCATGTGATCATGGGTTGCCCCATGGGTCACCCTAACCCATTGAATTAATATTTTGGGCTTAAGGTTTAATTAGATTACTTATAATTTGGGCTTGCATTAATCCACATTTGATTATACATTACAAACACTTGGGCTTTAATGTGATGCCCCCAAAACAGGTATACATCACCCATCTTGAGTCGCCAGATACATGGTACATATATTCAAATACAACTTAATTATACAACAGTCGTGTAAAATACGACAAAACATAGCTGAGAGTTTAAACAAGAATATTGTCATCTAGACAATATCCACACTCAATGGAGTCCTCATTACAATTATTATCACATTATTCCGTAGAATAGTGAGGACTACTAAAGCCACTTATCCTGGACCATCACTCCATTCCCCGACTCATCCCAACGATATTCTTATTTCCTGAAGAGAACAATGAAAGAAAAGGTGAGCTCAACTAGCCCAGTAAGAAATATTATGACTAAGATAATGCAGAATAAATTATCCTTAACCTTCAACAATATAACAACTGATAGAATACAATAGACAACAAGTTTTAGATCAACAACTGCATCGGAAAAAGCAATCCATTAGAAGAGTCAAGTAGAGCATAAAATCTACTATCTTCTATTATTTAAAAAGTTTTTCATCAACTTTATCACTGAGACTCAGCTTAATAAATAAAATCAAATCATCCCTGCACCACGACCAAGGATATTCATGTAATCATCAATGGTCATGATTATACCGAATAATCTCTGGTCATAATCATACCCACAACTGTCCATCAATGAACTACAGGCCAATGAGGACTTTCACCACATCATTCGTCACATTACGGTCATGATTATACCGAATAATCCCTGGTTATAATCATACCAAGTCCATCTCTGCACGTAAGCCAAAGATAACTTTCATCACAATATAAGCATGAGGATGATGACAATGACATAATAATTCAATAAAACAAGTTCAAGGATAAATTTTAAAGATTTATAATTTAATTTATCCAGAAATCAATAACGTCCAAATTGTCAACATGATACTGCTTTGTAGAGTAAAATTCAAGAATAATATTCATGTACCAAAAATAATTTGGACATAATAAAAATATATTTTTCGGGTAAATGGTACCCCGTGAATAGTACTTCAGGAATAGTTTCTCGTGAATAGTAATCCGGTATGAAAAGTACCCCAAATACCTGAGTGAATAATATTCGGGTGAATAGTAATTGGGTGAATAGTAACTCGTGAATAGTACTCTGGCATGAAAAGTGCCCCGAATACCCGAGTGAATAATACTTGAGTGAATAGTAACTGAGTGAATAGTAACCCATAAATAGTAACTCATGAATAGTATTCCGTCATGAAAAGATCAATAATTATCAACATCACACTAAGTATTCCTGCATTTATAACTCTATCAACTTGTATCATCTCTACACCAGGTTACATGGTACATGAGTGATAAATAAAAATATATTTTGATATTTCAAATCATCTTCGTCTAGCTAAAACAAGTAGCATAGACTATACTTTAAACCGTTCCAAAAATGATTACGAGTCTACTTTTTATTTTTATTTTAAAAAAAGCACATAGTGCGTATTTAGCTTGATGTCAAAATTTTGAAGTCTAGCATAGCTAGGAGTTTTGGAAAACTTATGTCCTCACTAATAATCATTTGCTTCAATAATCTATCTATTCTTATTATTTTTAATACTCCATTTACACACAACTATACTCAGTTAGTCAAACCACACTTATGAGTTCATGAACTTTGTAGACACTCAAAATTTTCTCATCTTTCATTACACTAACATTGCGGGAGGATGATTAAGTCTTTTAAGAGAGAACCCTAAAAGACAATCCAAATCCATACCGGATACTACCGGAAGTTCAGCATCAACCCCGGATCGCAATCTGGGAGTAACAAATCCAACCTCGGAGATAACCCCGAGACCTACAGATACAAATACCGGAACACACACCAGAGAAGACTGATTAATCTCGGAGACAACCCCGAGGTATCTAGTCTCAGTCCCAAACTTGGTGATAAACCCAAGGAATGCAGTTTCGGCGATAACCCCGGAAATGTTTGTTTCAAATACGACCAGCTTCAATCTCATCGCTCACAACGAGATACACTGTACCAACCCGGCAATAACATCGGGAAGACAGGCACACCTCAAAGGTGACAATGAGGACCTTCAACAATTGCAGCAGTCCAATCTCAAATGAGTCTCGAATCAACGTCATGCTTTATCATTAATCCGTGATAACACCGGTGAGGGGCAACATCGTCATCTCGTCAACACGATGCCACGTCATGTCTCTACGTAACGATGTCCCACAAGGCTAACCAATCCCGAGTGACTATTGTGCGGGGTAACGGATGAAAGTTGAAGCTTAAAGACCGGAGGGCATCGTCCCATCTTTAATGACTTCGTACAAACTCTCGACAACGGCGGTCCGAAATAGGTTCTGTATACCTCAAACGGATGCCCGGATTGCACTTCTGAAAATCCGAGTGGACATTACAAGGTTCGACAGTGCACGATTGCCAGAGACAACCCGAATTCGACAAACCCGGGCAATCTCGGGTTGCCTCTGGTACACCTGCGGCTAAAATGCCTATAAATAGAGGGCTTGGGGTGCTGATTTTCTAAGGAAAAAAGACGGGGAAACCCTGCATAATTTGTTCCGCACTCGCCCATACAGTGTATTTTCCCACTTTTAAACACCTGTGAGCTCATATATAGCCTCTTTTGTACCCATAAAAGCCAGTGTTTACCCACTATAAAGATATAGAAGCCTTTTTTAGCAGTCAACTGTAAGCCTTCTCACACACTTTAGAGTCTTTCTCTTCATCTTTGCACACACCCTTCTACACGTTGAGAGTCGTTTTGCTTTCTTTTGCCCGGACTTCGGTCCGTGGTTTCATTCCAGTCTCTCTCTCTCTCTATATATATATATATATATATATATATATATTATATATATATATATATTTATATTGACTAAAATTATTGAGTTATGCCTCGATTGAGCCTAGACCTCGGCCTTGGCGTTTACTTGCTTTATCTATATATATACATTTATATATATATGAACTGTGTGTCGAACTTTATTCATGAGACTAGACTTTGATGCAGGCGTTTCTTTAATATAATATATATATATATATATATATATATATATATATATATATATATATATATATATATATATATATATATATATATATATATATAAATGTGTGTCGAACTCACATTAGATGAGCCTCGGATTTTATATCCTATGCATTTATTCGCTTATATATATATATATATATTTATACTTATATATATATATATATGAACTGTGGTCGAACTCGCATTCGATGAGCCCTAATTTTACATCTGCTTGCGTTTAATGCTTTTATATATATATATATATATATATATATATATATATATATATATATATATATATATATATTTAGTCTTGCATGGAGTTTCCTTCGTGGCAGTTGATCGCTCTTACGACTTTATTTACATTTCTGATCCCCCATGGAGGTGCTTCGTGGTTGGTGATCATGTATGTATATATATACTTACAGCTTTTATATATATATCTGCTTACTACTTTCATACAAATTGCAACATTATTCTATATGTTTAGGAATCATGTGATCCCGATTCATCCCATTGGATCTAGATTCGGTTCCGTGATGGACATTTTCAAATTGTAGCGACTTGTAAATTATTCTCATGGGTCTCGAATTTCCTCAGATGGTTTCCATACCCACGAGGAAGTTAGCATTATTTTTGTATATTATTTTCGTATGGATGCCTCGCATCCGTCAAATAAAATCAATCCAGCCGATCACTTAATAAAAATGGGAGTGTAAAAGGTCTCAATTCCTATTGAGCATCAGGGTTTGAAAACCTCTTTTATAAAACATCACTGCCATATCTTGTTAAAACTGAATTTTTACATAAATTCAAACCACAATATATATAGGTTCGAACGAGGCCTCGCACAACTTCCATATAACAACACATTGACCCACACACACACACACTTTCAGATAATAGTTTCTTGAAAAAAGGCGGTCACCGTGGTAACACGGATGTCGGGGGGTGCCTAACACCTTCCCCCCGCATAACCAAGTCCCCGGACCCTAAACGAATCTCGGTTTCACCGACCCGTATATCAATGTCACATCACTGGGTTAATGTGCAAACCTTTTCTCGGTTGTGTTGGTACAACCTTATAAAAAACCAACTGGCGACTCTTAACAGTCCCATCGTCGACATTATACATGTTAGACCTTTTTCACTTGTTTTTCAAACAAATCTCACCTAAAATGAGAACACCAAAGAACAAGTAACGGAAAGGGACACCCAAAAATCACGACGTCGACAGGTGGCGACTCTGCTGGGGACTCCAGTAAGAGGACTTAAGCCGCTATTACAATCTTTTCAAAACTGTTATCTGCTTGTGTGTGGATGTTGCATTTATATTAAATGAATGTGTACGAATGCATTTCCTTATTGCACTTAGTGCTTTTCACCATAATTGCTTGTGATGCTAGTGCTTCGCACCATAACTGCTTGTGATATTAGTTCTTCGCACATGTCATCATTTTCATACGGTGAGACGCGATGTACGTGAATGTATGTTGTGTGGTCCCTCCACCAGGAGGCTATCCCGTCGATGTTTGATTCTTTCGACTCGTTAGAAGACTAATTCTCTGAGGCTCGTGAAAGGCACCACCCAAATTGCCCAGTTGAAAGACCTGGATTAACTTCCCGTCAAGTAGATTGCGATGATTTGGGAACCTTCATGCCAAAAAGCATGAGAGTAACCTAAGATAGGTTAGCCTCTGATAAACCCAAAGCGGAGGAAAGTCTCTTCATGCTCTCATTTCAATTACTTGTAAACACAAATTACTTGTAAATTCATTCCATATCTATCTCCATGTAATGAGAAATATGATGAAATGTGTACACATACATATTAACATGCTATAAACAGCTGACATCTATTTTGCAGGATAAAATTCCTAAAATTGACACATCACATAGCATGTTATTATACACATTCCCTAAAGACTAAACTATGCAAGTCTTTCGCAGGGAATCAATCGGACCTACTACCCTACCAAAATCCAATAAAGGCAACAGCCCTACGAATAAACATGTCGTCATCCGATTTTGACCGAACTTAATCCATTTCTCGTAAAAAGAATTCGGCGGATTAAGCAAGAAAATTACAATTTGGCGCTTCTACTAAAAGAATTACACCATCTACAGTATCGAAAAATACGTGACATACTGAATCCTCCACACAAGGAGGAATCCCAGTCATTACCATACGTGAACTACAGTCGGATACGACCAAAAAAATTCATGATGCTGCCCATCCCATTGGAGATCCAAACACTGGTGACATCAAAAAGAAAGTCCTCCAAATGGAAGAGACCCTTCGCGCTATCAAAGGAATTGGAACACACGACATGTTGTTTCATATACTTTGATCTGTATTTTTCCGGTGTTCATTACCCAGAAAAATTTAAAACTCCTGACTTTAAAAAATATGATGGGTTAGGAGATCCTTATACACATTTAAAAGTATTTATTGGAGAACTTGGATCCTATGCAGAGGATGAAAAACTCAGAATGCAGTTGTTCCAAAAGAGTCTAACTGGAGAAGCCCGTTCGTGGTACACAAGATTAGACAACTCCAAAATCCATAGCTGGGAAGAGCTAGCACACGCTTTCCTCACACAATACAGCTTTCAAACTCAGATGGCTCCTGATCGGTATCAAAATAACAAGATCAAGAAACAGTCTAACGAGTCTTTCAGAGAGTATGCTCAAAGGTGGAGAAGCTTTGGCCGCCTAAGTTAGTCCTTCCATGACGAATCGTAAATGGTCATGACTTTCATGTACATACAAGAAGCTCCTTCTATGAGAGAGTTTTAGCCATCATCGGCAAACCATTTTCTGAAATAGTCAAGCATGGGGAGATGGCTGAGATGGGATTGAAGTCAGGAAAGATTCAAGACCTAGTTCCACTCAAAGCTGTTGCGGATCACATACAATCTGGAAATTATAGGAACAACCCCCGGAGGGTCCATAAAAAGAAAGAGGAAGATGTTTCCCTGATACTACAGGGGAAAAAAGGCAGTCAAAACATGCCTATTCAAAGGAGAAACTACACTCCCTTTCCAGCACAGTCTACAAATCCTCCAATACCAACAGGTGGAGAAGTCAAACACCCTCGAGTGTGTACACCCTTAGGGGATACCCTCGAGAACATTCTTAATCTTCTGACAACAGAGAAGAAAATTACGCATCTTCTTCCACCAGCCAGCCCTAATGGACGGGGTTTCAATGCTGCTAGGAAATGTGTTTATCATGCGGGGCACCTGGACATGATACTCAGGATTGTTGGGCCTTGAAACACAAGATCCAGGACCTAATAGACAACGGGGAGATCATAGTCACCAAACTCGATCAGCCTCATGTTCAAGATAACCCTCTTCCTCAACACAAAGAAAAAGAGGTTAACATGATTAATTGGAGCAATGGACAGAGTTCCATTTTCAGCTGTGATTCCTCCCAGACCATCAAAGACGATGATGACATATGGGACTATGCCAAGTTCCATTTCACAATGGAACGAAAGATCAAAGCTCTCTACAAACAGATTGAACAATTGGCGGAACTGGTGACTTATCAGCATCAAGTGACTCGTCAGTTAATCAGCCAAGAGCATGCCAGTCTCCTACCTATTGTCATGAATATTCCTTCATCACTTTCAGAAAATGAAATGCTGGAAGACAAAGTGACAAAGAGAGCAAATGCCAAAGCCCGTCGGGATTTCGCCAACAAAAGGGAATTCACCTATTTGGGCCAACCTATGGAGGAAATTCTTCATATGTTAATCAATGAAGGAAGGATCAGTTCCCTTCTACCTCTAATCAACCCCCGTTCAGGATGGTACTACTCTAATGGAGTATGTCAATATCACTCCCAGTCTCGCGGTCACAACACATAAGAATGATGGGCACTCCGCCACCTTATTCAAAATCTAATCGACAGTGGTGTCCTGCGCCTAGAAGTCGACGACACTGTGTTACGTGAAAGTGAGAATGCAGGCCCTATCAAGTGGAAAAGTGTGGTAGCATTCATATCGACTGAAACTGATGGGATTAATACCTTACTCACAACGCCAACAATTCAACTCAAGGGAGGAAACAATCCTTTGAAAGTAGCCGCTCCCGAGCCAATCAACTTGCCATGTAGAGCACAATATCCTATTGTTAGCTTGCGCAAGGTTCCGTGGAATTATGGAGAAGGTGAAGGATCCACCTCACATACAACTGCTGTAGCGTTGAAGGAAAATCCACTGTATCTCCCCCATCGGGTGATGAAGTCTACCACCAAATCAAAGGGGAAAATACCCATGGAGAAGATTAAAAAATTCCTCCACGCTATGGGTCATAATGAAGCTACGGTGGTTTTAAGCTTGAAAGAAGCTCCACAAGAAATATCAATTTTGGACTTGGTCCTAACTTCCGAGAATCACCGGAAGGTCTTGTTAAAGGTTTTGGAAGAAGCCTATCTCCCGACATCAGTGGATATGGAAAAGTTTCAACATCTGGTTGGTCACATTTTCAACAACAATGTGATATCCTTAATTGATGATAGCATACCGCCCGAAGGGACCGGTCATTGCAAACCATTGCATATTGTGGTCTTGTCCTCCGGATATATTGTAGCTGGAGTCTTAATAGATGGAGGTTCCTCTCTGAATATCTGCCCATACGCTACCTTGGTGAAGATGAATATCAATCTCAACAGAATTCGGAGTAGCCATACTATCATCAAAGCTTTTGATGGAGCCCGCCGTAACTCGGTCGGAGTAATTGAGCTGCCAATCGAAATTGGTCCTCACACATTCTGTGTGTCTTTTCATGTACTCAAGATAGACTCGGGCTACAACCTGCTCCTGGGACGACCATGGATTCACATGGGCTCTTCATCAACAGTTAAAATATATCATCAATAATCATAGTCAACGCTGAGCCAGAGATTCCTCAGCACGAGGACATGTCGTTCATCAATGACAATGAGGATGTTGAGCCAATTAGTTTTCATACTTTGGAAATAAGCAATATCCAATACCATGTTGTTGGAACGCCACTGCCCGAACCCCAGATTTCTGTCGAGGTGATGTTAGCCACTCAAGAAATGATGTCATTAGGTCATAAGACGGGACAAGGGTTGGGTAAATATTGCCAGGGTATCAAGTACCCCATTCGATTAACCAAGCAAGCTGGAACCACTGGACTAGGCTATTCTGCCACCTTTAGTCACAAGAATCCTCATAAGCATTAGCAGATTCCTTCAGCTTCAACCATGTGGTGTTTAGCTTCGCCTTCAAAATCTGAGTCCGCACAACTCCCTCAGTAAAGGTGCCACCAAATGTAATGGCTATGTTATGTCCCAAGCCAAGATGCAGGTGAAGGGAAAGAAGTCTTTGTTCTAAATCCCGCAGTGGAAGAAGAGGAACGAAGAATCAAACAAGACGTCATACGGATGATGTCCGGTATACGAATCATCGTTCATGATGAACATACCAACAGATACACCCCAGACGATGATTTCCCAGATGTAATGGCCATCATTCGGGACAGGGAGGATGATGACAATCCCTCCATCACTGCGGTCCACCCGGACTTTGCTCTTGCCAATTGGAACAGCATTCCTTGCATTGGTCGTCAAGGGTAAAGCGGGCAAAAACTCTTTCTGCCCTGTAGATATAATAACTGCTTACTTTTATGTAGAGTATTAGCAGTTTATTTTGCCAATATATGCTAACAATGTGTATGATCAACACATTTCATACATACTAAGTGAAAGCATATTTTGTTTCAGGACTCTAAATTTAAATGTGCCTGTACTTGCTGATACGGTGCCTCTTCTACGCAGGGATTGTACCTTTGATGTAGAGATGAATTCAGCCTTGATGGATATACAGGATGACATTGAGGTGCCTCCAAAAATTCAAGAATGGGTCAAAGACAAACCCAAATCCAACCTTGATCAAACCACTTCTTTCAATCTCGGAACCATAGAAAGCCCTAAGTTAATCTAGATTGGTTCAGACCTTACCCCAAACTAATTTCAAGATGTGTTTGCATGGTCTCATGAAGACATGGTGGGTTTATCCACTGACATTGTCCTTCATCGCCTTCCCATCAAAGAGGGATTTAAGCCAGTCAAGTAAAAACTCAGGCGATTGAAACCTGAGTGGAGTTTAAAGGTGAAAGAAGAAATTGTGAAATAATTTCAGGCTAGCATCATCATGGTGTCTACATATCCTGAGTGGATATCCAACATCGTGTCCGTACCTAAACCTGGAGGGAAGGTGCGAGTTTGCGTGGATTACCGGGACTTGAATAAATCTTGCTTAAAAGACAGCTTTCCCGTGCCATTTATCCACATTCTCATTGACAATACTGCGCAATACGACATGTACTCCTTTGCTGATTGCTTTGTGGGGTACCATCAGATCATGGTTACCGAGGAAGATCGTGAGAAGAATGCTTTCATCACTCCTTGGGGAACTTTTTGCTGTAGGCGGTTGTCATTCGGCCTCATCAATGCCGGAGCTACCTATCAACGAGCTATGATGGCTCTTTTCCATGACTTAATGCATAAAGAGATCGAGATCTACGTGGATGACATCATTGTCAAGTCCCGGAAGGAGGATAACCATATAGACCATCTTAAAAAGTTGTTCAACAGGTTGCGTAGGTACAACTTGAAGTTGAATCCAGCTAAGTGCGCCTTTGGCGTTAAATCAAGCAAGTTGCTAGGATTTCTAGTCAGCCACAAAGGGATAGAGCTGGATCATGCCAAAATCCAAGCAATCACTGAAATGCCCATTCCTCGGGACGGAGAAGGAAATACGGGATTTTTGGGAAGAATCAACTTCATCGGCGGGTTTATCTCCCAACTCACAAAGAACTCAGGAGCCAATCTTCAAACTATTAAGGAAGAACTGCTCCATGAAATGGAATGATGAGTGTCAGAAGGCCTTCCTTACAATCAAGAAACAGCTAGTCAAAGCTCCCGTTTTGGTGCCACCCAAGGATGATGTTCCCCTATTTATGTACCTGTCCATAACTGACAATGTCATGGGCTACATGCTGGGACAGAAGGACGATAGAGGCCAAGAACGAGCTATCTATTACCTCAGCAAAAGGTTCAGCAGCAGTGAACACAAGTACACTTTGATCGAAAAGACGTGTTGTGCTTTAGCATGGGCTTCCATGAGGTTACAACATTACCTCCATGGTCACACAACCCATTTCATATCCCGCATGGATCCTCTCAAGTACGTGTTCAATAAACCCATGTTAAATTGTCGGTTGTCCAGATGGCAGTTGATCCTACAACAGTTTGACATCGTATATGTGACTCAAAAGTCCATCAAGGGTTAAGGAATCGCGGATCAACTGGCCGCCGCACCTTCAGGGGATTTAAAACCCTTGGAAACATATTTCCCTGATGAAGGAGTAATGACGAAAGCAAAGAACACCATCAAGACGATCTGGCGCCAATCATGGAAGATGTATTTTGATGGAGTTCTTAATATGGAAGGTTCTAGAACTGGAGCAGTTCTAGTATCTGGTACGGGGGAGTAGTATCATGTTTCCGTCAAATTACAGTTTATCAGCACCAATAATATGGCAGAGTATAAAGGCTGTCTCATGGGGCTAAAACTTGCCCGTTCAATGGGCATCAGGCGGTTAACTATCTTTGGAGATTCGGAGTTGGTAATCGGACAATCCAATCAAATCTATCAAACCAAGAACTACATTTCTTTGCCTTACCATCGGCGGGTTTTGAAGATGGCTTTGGAGTTCGAAGAAATCTCCTTTCTACACATTCCTCGTAATAGGAATGACTTTGCGGACGCATTAACAACTTTGCCCTCCTTGATTCGCATATCAGACAAGGATCACTCGCCGAGCGTCACAATTTCCCTGCATAAGGCCCCAACCTATGGGAATTACGTTGGAGAAGTTTCGGATGAGCTACCTCCCATCCATCATCCTTGGTATCAGCATATCAAGGAATATCTACGAGATGGATCTACACCACCGAGGCGAGCCCGATCGAGAAAAGGCGGATCCATCGACTTCTTTATGAAATTCTATCCCGAGTGGAGATCGCTCTACAAAAGAGATGCAGGATTAGGTCTCCTCAAATATTTAGACAAAGATCAAGCCCAGAGGCTTATAGATGAAATCCATGGCAGAGTCTGTGGCCCCCACATGAGTGGCTCCCTCCTCACTGTAGTGCTATTTGTGACGGCTGCATCCCAGGCTGATATAGAACTATCCCGCTCAACTATCACTGCATCTCTGGCTGATATAGCATCATCCCGCTCAACAACAGCGGCATCTCTGCGATCTAATGCCTCGTCTCTCTCCAATAGAGCGGCATCCCTCACATCAAGAGCAGTCGACATCATAGATTGAATTTGGTCTCTTTCAAAGGTCATCAGATGAAGACTCTGCTCTAAGTAAATCTTTGTCGAAGAGTCTTTGAATCACAAAAAAATCTTGGGTACTAGGAGAATCAGGAAGAAATGCTTTGGCAACCCAAAGACGGGCTCTCCTCGATGTAGGTATCAATGTCCTCCATGGGCTCTACATCGTCTGACTAAATATCTGGTGCATCTGCAGAATCTTCAAGCGGTAGATAAAATCTCTATCTCCATCCATGCGGAATACTCTTCAGAATAACCGGGATGACTGACAGAAAAAGAAGCTATCTCAAGCTGTTGGGTAAAATTTAATTACGCACAACACGCAAGTATACGTGGTCAACAAGTAATAAAGTGAAAGTAGAGTATCGTTCCCACGAAGAATTGTTTAATAGAAAATTACCAAGTACTAACCCGTAACCAACTCAATCTTATTTAAACGAATGAATTTCAAATTATAAAAACTAAACTATTTAATTACACTAATTCTAATTATCACTAATTAAAAATCAGATTACGGAGATTTAAGATCAAAACTTCACTTATTGCTTCATTGAACTTAACAAACTTCTCATAAATTATTCTTTATCCTGAATTGTTAATCAAGAACACTAAAGCAGATAAAACCACCTCTCAATGCATAATACCCATATTAACGTCAATCTACAATTAAGATAAAAATCTGTTAAACACCTTAATCAACTAACCCACTATATCTCTATGTGAATTAGAATTGAAGAAGGTTTAATCTTAAGTTCTCTATTTGATTACATATGATGTTAAGCATATCTCTACCTTAACAATAATCAAAAATCTGCTATTGACAAAATTCATGACACATGCTATCATAATAAGATCTAAATCAATAATTCATCTCTCGAGTTCATATAGATTATCACGGTAATTGATGGCCAATCAATTAAACAATTAAGTCCAAATCATAATAGACAATCCTCACAATAGAACATAATAATTGATAACGAAGCATATTAAAATAAACTACACAATAAGATCCATTGTAATCTCAAACAAAGAATTAGTTCATTGAATTAAAACTAAGAATCCACAATTGAATAATCATTAAAAGATAATGATAAGAGTATAGTAAAGAATAAATCTGTTGTCAGCAAATCTCCATCTTCATCAAACTCCTGCTCTTGATCTTCAATGGTCTTCAAGTTGCTTCAATCTCTAAATCTAATTAGAACTAGTGTTTTGATCTAATTTACTCTAATCTAATCTAATTGAATCCTTTCTCTAGTCTCTCATCTCCCTAATCCTTGTGATTCTCCTCCTTTTATAAGTCTCTTCATATGTCTTTAAGTCCTCTTGGAAGTTATCTGGGAAGTCCTTATGTCAATCGGATCGAAACAATCCTTTCCGGACTCAAATTGGACAAAAATTCGCATTTTTCGCGCATTTTACAGGCTACCCCTTGGGTGGGGGTTTTATGCTGATTTGGGCCACCCTTGGGAGCTAGGGGCCTACTTTGTGCCATGTATGCCCGCCCTGATTGGAATGATTCAAGATGTTCCGAAAAGCTAAGAAGAAGCTCTACAATGTAATCCAAGTTCCAAAAATAGAACATGAAATAAGCATAAAAGCCCAAACGATGTCTGGATTGCTTTTCTTTGCATTTTCATACCAATTCTTTGCGATTTCAACTCCCAAGCATATAATCTACAAAACGAACACAAAATGCATGAAAAGTAACTAAAAAACATTAGATTAAGCAAATAATTCAAGTAACAGATACCGGATAAGTAGGTATAAAACCTACTTATCAAATACCCCCAAACTTAAACCTTTGCTTGTCCTCAAGCAAAAACACAAAACAATAATGCAATTCCATGCAACTAATCTACATGCCTACGAATCCAGTAGTAATGACAGAAACAAGTCTATTCAACTGGCCTTAGAAAAATCAAGTAAACACGATAATACATCATATCAGAACTCATTCGTAACTTCTCAATCAATCATCAAATCTTAGACTGTTATCACGAATATAGTGCGTGTGTGCTCCACAACAATGTTAGCTGATATAAAATCAAATTTAACACATAACACTCTCTTGGAGGCATCATACATGCGATTAAAACTCAAGAAATCCAAAAATAAGCTAGATCCAACTAAAATCAAACAATTACCAATATCGAGGGGCAACATGGGATACTTATGCTTTATTTTTTTTATCTACGGGCTTTTGCTCTTATTTCCCATTTTATTCAATTTTTTTATATACACATAGCTATGCAATGTCTTATTCCTTAGGCTTTTCAATGCTACCTTAACGAGCTTTAACCAACGACTCCCGCACCATTAAGACCTTAGGGCTTAGGTGTAAAGACAATCCCCTAAGACTTACTTACTCAAGTAACAAAGGCCACAAAACTAGACAAACACGCCTACGGTGTTTATTCATACTTTTTTTTTTTTTTTTTTTTTTATTTTTTTCTTTTTTTTTCTTCTTTTTTATAAACTATATACCCCAAATATTCCCCCAAACTTAGGTTCTTGTCTAACTTTAGCCATCACTATTTATTCTTGTCATTCTTTCATTCAAACTAGCATTATCCTTTAGAATCCCATTATGTATCAATTTAAACTCAATCAATCAACAAGTTGTTTTTACTGTGCTATCCTTATTATACCAATTTCAAACAGAAAAAGACTCAATTCATAACAAGAAATCACATCAAAGCTTTAATATACAGTACTATACTTGTCTACCCAATTCCAATCTCATCATTAACCAAAATAAACTGTAACTATCTAACAGTTGGAATCATGCAAGATGAACAGAGTAACTAACTATTATTTTTGATTTTTTTTAATAACTAAAAACTATTATGCAACTACTCTACTATGCAAACTATTATGCAATTACACTACATGAATGCAAACATAAATAACCCCAAATTATTTAACTCCCCCAAACTTAACAATTACAATGTCCTCATTGTAAAATAAAGCATGAAGTGGACGAGGACTTCCCTGTAATCATTTAAGCTTGTGGTGATGGTGGCGCTGGCGGCGACAATCATTTTCCTATCCATTGTACCTCCAATACCTGCAATGAAGAGAGACAACATGGATTAGAATAACACTTGGATTCCTATCTACTAAATAAACTAGGAAAACATATAAATAAATAAAAAAAGTTCCTGGGTTGCCTCCCAGTTAGCGCTTGAATTATAGTCTTTCAGCCTGACTTTGTCTGGTCAACGCTATCCAATTCCTCTTCGATAGTTGAGGAACTCTCCATCCATCGGAAATAATATAGCTTTTGGTAGGTTCCCATTTATGAAGACCATTGCATTAAAGTCACCCAACATGCTTTGTTTTGGTATAATCTCCATGAAGAAGGGCAAGTAACTAGGTGTTATCTCCATTGTGTTTGTGATCATATTTGGGCATGGAAGTGTGTCTAACACAATGGACTCTTCGTATATCTTCTCTTTCTCGTCCCACCATGGCTTCATTGTTACCCTAGCTCTTATGTCATAAAGAGCTTCACCGCATTTATACTACTAACGAGCATGGTTTTACAAATCTAATTGGATCCTTGAACTTTGGTGGAGAAGGAAATTGGGGCACTAATAACATCGGCTCATCCTCGTTGGTACTCATAGTTAGTTCTTCACCGACCTTGTTGTCATTTTCCCCATTTGTCTCTTTTTTTTCAACATCTCGTGTCTCATCCAGTTGTAGATTTGGCTCGGGCACTTCATCAATCTCGGAATCCTCGTCATAACACCAATTGTTTTGAGGACAGTTGTTCAAGGCTTTTAGCATTTGATCTATTTGGTTCTGCAGATTGTGACGTGATATCTCTTGATTTATCCTCCTCTCCTCATTTGATGCTATGCACTTGGACAACAATTCCTCCAACTTTGACTTTTCTTCTTTTAATGAAGGTTGATATGAGAAATCTGGCGTGTATGTTGGATCTGGAATAGAGTATTGGTCTTGATAGTTGTAGCTCCATGAAGAATCTGGGTGATACCCCCAAACTTGATCATAATTATCATATGCATACTGATTGAGGTAGTTACCACCATATTGTACCGGCCCAAGATTGATGGTGCATTGATTACTCGGGTGATTGCCATCACAATAGTCACAAATAACTGCAATCCTTCGACTCATTTGGGCTGCAAAAACGTCCAACTTCCTCGAAATTTCTTTAATCTGTGCTGACATTGCAGAAAATGTCGCGAGTCTGTCAATCTCCGCTCCCCTCATTCGAAGTCATTCTTGCCATCCTTCGACTCACAGTTGTTCGAATAACCTCCAACGTCTTCGAAGTTGCCTCAATTTGTATTGGCTCTATAGAAGATGTATTAAGTCCATCAATCCATGTTTCCCTTGGTTGAGTCATGTTCGTGTATGGCCATTGATACGCAAAGTCATCCATGGTACCTGGAAAAAAAAATATAAGAAGAAAATTAAAAAATAAAATTAAAAATGTTTAAATTAAGACTAATTTTATTGAAATTAATATTGGCAAAGAGATATTAAACTAATTCCTCGACAACGGCGCCAAAAACTTGTTGGGTAAAATCTAATTACGCACAACACGCAAGTATACGTGGTCAACAAGTAATAAAGTGAAAGTAGAGTATCGTTCCCACGAAGAATTGTTTAATAGAAAATTACCAAGTACTAACCCGTAACCAACTCAATCTTATTTAAACGAATGAATTTCAAATTATAAAAACTAAATTATTTAATTACACTAATTCTAATTATCACTAATTAAAAATTAGATTACGGAGATTGAAGATCACAACTTCACTTATTGCTTCATTGAACTTAACACACTTCTCATCAATTATTCTTTAACCTGAATTGTAAATCAAGAACACTAAAGCAGATAAAACCACCTCTCGATGCATAATACCCATATTAACGTCAATCCACAATTAAGATAGAAATCCGTTAAACACCTTAATCAACTAACCCACTATATCTCTATGTGAATTACAATTGAAGAAGGTTTAATCTTAAGTTCTCTATTCGATTACATATGATGTTAACCATATCTCTACCTTAACAATAATCAAAAATCTGCTATTGACAAAATTCATGACACATGCTATCATAATAAGATCTAAATCAATACTTCATCTCTTGAGTTCATATCGATTATCATGGTAATTGATGGCCAATCAATTAAACAATTAAGTCCAAATCATAATAGACAATCCTCACAATAGAACATAATAATTGATAATGAAGCATATTAAAATAAACTACACAATAAGATCCATTGTAATCTCAAACAAAGAATTAGTTCATTGAATTAAAACTAAGAATCCACAATTGAATAATCATTAAAAGATAAAAATAAGAGTAGAGTAAAGAATAAATCATTTGTCAAATAAATCTCCATCTTCATCAAGCTCCTGCTCTTGATCTTCAATGGTCTTCAAGTTGCTTCAATCTCCAAATCTAATTAGAACTAGTGTTTTGATCTAATTTACTCTAATCTAATCTAATCTAATTGAATCCTTTCTCTAGTCTCTCATCTCCCTAATCCTTGTGATTCTCCTCCTTTTATAAGTCTCTTCATATGTCTTTAAGTCCTCTTGGAAGTTCTCTTGGAAGTCCTTGTGTCAATCGGATCGAAGCAATCCTTTCCGGACTCAAATTGGACAAAAATTCGCATTTTTCGCGCATTTTCTGGGCTACCCCCGCCTCGGCGGGGGTTTATGCTTGATTTGGGCCCGCCCCGATGGGCTAGGGGCCTACTTTGTGCCATTTATGCCCACCCCGGCGGCGGTTTTCTGAAGGAGATTTTTCTACTCTGACGTCCTTTGGGAAAACGGCCCTAACATTTGATCCGAGAAGAGTTACGAGGCCTGCCACCTATCAAATCGAAGATATCGACGAGATCTACAACTTTCATTCTTTAAGATTTGAGAAATAACGAAAGGATGAAGGTCTAAATTTGGCTGGAAGTGACTGCTATGCAAATGGCCATCCAAAATAGTGACGTTCGATGTCCGTTGGTACAAATGTCATAACTCTTGCATCCGAACTCCGATTGGAATGATTCAAGATGTTCCGGAAAGCTAAGAAGAAGCTCTAAAATGTAATCAAGTTCCAAACCAAGAACATGGAATAAGCATAAAAGCCCAAACGATGTCTGGATTACTTTTCTTTGCGTTTTCATACCAATTCTTTGCGATTTCAACTCCCAAGCATATAATCTACAAAACAAACACAAAATGCATGAAAAGTAACTAAGAAACATGAGATTAAACAAATTATTCAAGTAACAGATACCGGATAATTAGGTATAAAACCTACTTATCACACGCTGATCCCAGCAAGCATACACACGGGATCAGTCCTCTGCTGAGAGATATCGAGAAGCTGAACACTGACCTATCTCCCCCTCGAAAGGATGAAAATCCTGGAACTGGTCGAACTGCGACATCACGACCAATGGGTGATAAGTAGTCACGCCCCTCAACCCAGCCAGAGGGAAGAAATCCATGCCCGGAGTGTGAGTAATGAAGCTGTATGGTGAGCAAAGCCCCGAGCACAGCAATATGCTAAATGGATCTCTGATATCTTCCAAAAATGCAGACCAGGATAGAGCATCTATACACTCCGATGGCTGAAAGGAGTATGATATAGCCACATCATGGGAGAAGCAATACCCATGCCGTCTAAGGGTACCAACCGGTCGCAAGTGTGACATAAACCATACATACAACATAACCGAACTCCCAAAGAACACGCTGATGATGGGTAAGTACAAAGAAGAGGATCTCGACCAGCAGAGTCTCGCCTAATCTGATCAGGTACAATGGTACGCGACCCTCCTCGAGAGCTCTCACAAACCGTGATAACGCCTATATCTATCTCATCCATATACCGCGCATATACACATATGACACTACACATAGCATCAGTACATCAACTCTGGCCAAACGTCAATGATCCTCCGACGCGGTGAAATCCCCGGAATGTCGTGAGTAGCCATCCTCCGCGCCAAATCTGTCATACAAAAAATGCTGAGAGATCACGTGGCCAGATGTCAGCTCATCCTACACTACTTTGCGCCTCAATCCAGTGAGAGTCATGAATCGTCTACTCAAGTCTCCCAAAGCTAGATGCACGCAAGGTCCATCTAAAGGCAAAGATCGTCAAACGTGTCATACTCCACCAGAGTAGGAGTCAACTCATGGGTGCCAAAACGGAATACCTGCCTATCAGGTAGCCAATGCTCTAGCATCCCGTCTACAAATCCTGCAGGAACCTGAAATGCCAAAAGGGTCATGGTATGCTACACAATGATAGATCTACAATCACCACAATTCGGTGGTGACATGCTTTCGCATTCACCATCGTCGATACCTAATGCCACCACCGACGGTGGGGTATGATCTATACTGACTAATCGTCGAAGAAGACATCTCATGCGGCCGTGTCATAAGACCATCCAGGGGTCAATGCCGAATATCTCTGGACATACATACATATGCATAACATGATACATGCATAACAGATAATGGATGGCAATATGATATAGGGAATGAAAAATGGTGTATACATTCCTAAATATATCATCATCTAATACATCAGCTCTGTACAGCTACAAATACAAGGAAATGGGGCACAACCGCCCTATTACTAACAGAGGCCTATCAAAAGATATAGCGAGAATGGGGAACAGCCACCCAATATCTAATAGAGGCCTATCAAAAGATATAACGAGAATATACATCAGAAGAAGACAAGGGTCTCGATGTCCACATCCTCAATCCTATCCACCTGATGTAACTCCTCCTAAGTCACTGGATCTCTATCAACAGGGATGTCAGGCCTATAAAGAGGAGGATCTGCACCGGTAAAACCAAATGGGTCGTCAGGGGCCAAAGACCGAGTGGAAGGAACAAACGACTCCGCCTCTGCTGGATCTCTGCCCAAATGTCGAATAAATACATATGCCTGGTCCAACTACCGGGTCAAACTATCAATGGGTCATATGAGTTGGAGCTCGGACACAAGCTACCCAATCCGTCATCATCAAAGATCCTGGAACCATGTCCCCGTAAATCGTGGTGGCGGGGATCGGGCTCCAATAGTGCGAGGGAACCACCAACGCTGAAATGTCTCCTGAGTACATGGGCCCTCTGATAATGCAAAGCCGTCAACCCCCAACAATGGGATATCAGTGACGGTGTGGTGTGATCTGAGCCAATGACGCTGGCAGGAGCAAGATCGGTGTACGAATCTCCCATGTGGTGCTCCTAATAGCACGCTCTCCTAAATAGAGCTCCCAGCCTCCATCTGTGAAGAGAGGAAATCTCCTGGTGGAAATCAAATACTCGACTCCAGTCGGGTGTCCATCCTCAAAGTCGACGGTCAAATGATCTCCTGAATAGGAAATCCATGTAATGGTACCCGCCGTCAGCAACTCCAGCTGCATACGGTAGTGAGTGAATCCCTCAGATACAAGGACCTCTGGCAAAATAGAATGGTGCCATCGTCGTCCTCGTGGATAGGTATATAAACCTAACACACTCACATGACGCAAACATGGGAGCCTCTTATAGGCCCAAAACTGCCAACACAATGGCAAAACATCTGCTATCAGTAAACACTCTTAACCTATGAATGGGAAAAGACAAGAGAAATACTCACCAGCAGAAATGGGTAAAATCCTAGCCAAGCCTCGGTCAAACCACAGCGAGCGCATGCGCATGCCGGGAGGAAATAGGCAAAGGTGTAAGAGCCCCAATCGTATTCTCCAATCTGGTCCACATCGCGTGTGGCACTGACCAAAGCGAAAGATACCGTGGAAGATTTTTCTGCTATGAAGCAGCCTCAAATGATAATCAGGAACAATCACCGCAGAACGCGATCCCTGATCCTGAAATCATCAGGCATGGGCTCACTCAATAGCCCGCTCATAGCATCTACGCTCAAAGGACCTGAACGGACAGACCTGATCGGACGGAAGACAGGCACACCTCAAAGGTGACAATGAGGACCTTCAATAATTGCGGCGATCAATCTCAAATAAGTCCGAGCAACGCCTTCTTTATCATTGAATCCGGATGATAACAGGGTGGGAAACATCGTCATCTCGTCAACCTCGATGCCACATCACGTCTCACTACGCAACGATGTCCCACAAGGCTAACCAATCCCGAGTGACTATTGTGCGGGGTAACGGATGAAAGTTGAAGCTTGAAGACCGGAGGGCATTGTCCCATCTTCAATGACTTCGTACAAACTCTAATCCCATGCCATCGTACAACTATCAACAACGGTGGTCCGAAATAGGTCATGTATACCTTAAATGGATGCCCGGATTGAACTTCTAAAAATTCGAGTGGACATTATAGTGCCTGAGTGCACGTACTTCGAGACGACTCGACAAACCCGAGCCAACCTGGGTTGCCTCTGGTACACCTGCGGCTCATCCGCAGGTACACCTGCAGCTAAAATGCCTATAAATAGAGGGCTTGGGGTCTTTGATTTTCTAAGGAAA
The DNA here is from genome assembly GCA_020205605.1 of Panax ginseng. NCBI lineage: Eukaryota > Viridiplantae > Streptophyta > Magnoliopsida > Apiales > Araliaceae > Panax > Panax ginseng. The sequence continues at coordinate 99,553,398 of CM035148.1, forward strand.
AAATACGGAAACCTCAGATAATTTGCTCACTTTTCGCTCACATCGATGTATTTTCCCACTTTTAAACACACAGCGAGCTCATATATAGCCTCTTTTGTACCCACAAAAGCCAGTGTTTACCCACTATAAAGATATAGAAGCCTTTTTTAACAGTTAGCTGTAAGCCTTCTCACACACGTTAGAGTCTTTCTCTTCATCTTTGCACACACCCTTCTACACGTTGAGAGTCGTGTTGCTTGCTTTTGCCCAGACTTCGGTCCGTGGTTTCATTCCAGTCTATATATATATATATATATATATATATATATATATATATATATATATATGACTAACATTATTGAGTTATGCCTCGATTGAGCCTAGACCTTGGTCCGGAGCGCTTTTTTGCTTTTTTCTATATATATATACATTTATATATATGAATCGTAGTGTCGAACTTTGTTCGATGAGCCTGAACTTGATGCAGAGCGTTTATTGCTTTAATATATATATATATATATATATATATATATATATATATATATATATATATATATATATATATTAAATGTCGAACTCATTAGATGAGCCCGGATTTTATATCCTAGCATTTATTAAACTTTTATATATATATTTATACTTATATATATATGAACTGTGATCGAACTCTATTCGATGAGCCTGGATTTTACATCCGGTGCGTTTAATGCTTTTATATATATATATATATATATATATATATATATTTTTCATCCTGCATAGAGTTTCCTTCGTGGCAGTTGATCGCTCTTACGGCTTTATTTATATTTCTGATCCCCCATGGAGGTGCTTCGTGGTTGGTGATCATGTATGTATATATATACTTACAGCTTTTATATATATATCTGCTTACTACTTTCATACAAATTGCAGCATTCGGTGCGCCTAGGAATCATGTGATCACAGATTCATCCCATTGGATCTAGATTTGATTCCCGTGATGGACATTTTCAGCTGTAAGCAGCTTGTAAATTATTCTGTGGTGTCTGAATTTCCTCAGATGGTTTCCATACCCACGAGGAAGTCGGCATTATTTTTTCAGATATTATTTTCGTCATGCGGATGCCTCGCATCCGTCAAATAAAATCAATCCAGCCGATCACTTAATAAAAATGGGAGTGTAAAAGGTCTCAATTCCTATTGAGCATCAGGGTTTGAAAACCTCTTTTATAAAACATCACTTCCATATCTTGTTAAAAACTGAATTTTTACATAAATTCAAACCCTGTGTATATAGGTTCGAATGAGGCCTCGCACAACTTCCATGTAACAACACATTGACCCACACACACACACACATTCAGATAATAGTTTCTTGAAAAGAGGCGGTCACCGTGGTAACACGGATGTCGGGGGGTGCCTAACACCTTCCCCCCGCATAACCAAGTCCTCGGACCCTAAACGAATCTTGGTTTCACTGACCCATATATCAGTGTCACATCACTGGGTCAATCTGCAAACCTTTTCTCGGTTGTGTTGGTACAACCATTTAAAAAACCAACTGGCAACTCTTAACAGTCCCATCGTCGACATTATACATGTCAGACCTTTTTCACTTGTTTTTTCAAATAAATCTCACCTAAAATGAGAACACCAAAGAACAAGTAACAGAAAGGGACACCCAAAAATTCCGACGTCGATAAACTTGCCACAATCATATGAGTTTAAGAACTTGTCCTAGTTAGACCTTTGGCGTCCATTCGTTGAGGGGTTCATAAACATTTCATATAACTACGAATTAAGAATGTCACATAAGTATGAGTTTTAGGAACTCGTACTTAACCTTATATTCTCTACCTATAACCTATCTATCTGTTATACACATGAGAAATTAATCACCCTCTTAATATGCATATGCCAAATAGCGCGAAACAAATATTTCAATGATTATAATTGCCAGAAACTAAGTGGTTTTTACACCAAGTACAATTCCCCACCCATACAAGGAATCATACAACTCAGCTACTGACATGAGCCCTCAATTGAAATCCCCACCTAATCTTAACTCCCTTCTCAATACGAATTTCATTCAACTCGTATTCATAATTCTTTCCTGAATTCGTACGCCTTCATAGTACAACTAACACTAAGCAATCTTGTTGTAAACTGTTCAATCATTCACTTGATCCTTCTCCATACTATAACCTTATCTGATCACAGGGTGATCTCATCATATATATTATGATTTATTTATATGTCTTGATAGTTTTGTTTTACGATCTCCTATCACTGTACTTTTAGTCTTTTAAACTCAATCTATTCACCATTACTGTTCACTTTTATTATCAGAGTTAGGAAACTCTGTATCTTTTATAACTCACCGAGATTCGTCTTTGAATCTTACCGACCAACTAACTCTATTTGAGTTAGTACTTATCCTAATCACTGCAGTTATTAGTCTCAGGTATTCCTACCTAAGGTTCATAACCTACAGCTTTGATACCAACTGTGAGAGCCCCAAATCCGGGTCCCAAATCACCGCGGATCCGGTACTATCACTATACAACTATTGCGGAAGATATAAACATAAATTATTTATACAATAAACTTACACACTTTTCCCCAAGGTCGAGTAACCTTAACTTATACACAACACATAACTTATTTAACTTACAATAATATTAATATACAATACTTATACAAATTTAGCTGCACACATATACTAAAGTTAGAACTGTCTTTGACCTTTCCTTGTATCCGACGTATTCGTCTCAATCTGCAATGTTTATCATCATACAGCAAGGGTGAGCACAAGTTTGTCCAGCAAGTTTAAGTTCAATAATTTAACGATATATCATGATTGAAAGAATCTGAATAATAAGCTGGCTATAATTCAGCAATATAGTTCTGAATTAGCACGAACAAACTTTTGACTGAACAAGTATTAAACATGAACAAATATATCTGGACCGAATGGTAATGAAGTTGATCAGCCTTTCATACTTGACTTATACATGCAATATGTACCGAGTATAATTCTACAATGACAATCAGCAATGATTATCCATAAGCATATCTGAATGAAACAACTCTAAGTAGAGTTAAGAAAAACTTGTCTATTTCGTTGATTATCGTTATGCAATTTATTAAGCTTTGACTGAAGACCTAATATAATATATAAATAATATCGATAAACAAATTAGAATAATATCATCACAATATAATACTATTATATATATATATATACATAGAATAACCTAAACACATTATCACATAATCCTATCCATCTATAACGAACATAAGACTTAACCTCAAGTCAAACATTTACAATTGTCAATAATTAATTAAGATAATTCGATTATCCCGATCAAGCCAGATACAATCGGACAAAATTTCGAGTTTAAGTTCAATTAAACTCTGCCTAACACTTAACAATTATCTCAGATTATTTTAGTATCTATCAAAATAATTTTCCAAGTCTCATAATAATTTTCAAATTATTATTATTATTTATCGTGAATTTTCAATTATTAAAAACGTATTTATATGAATTAAATACCACATAATTCCTTTATCATTAATATTTATTTAATATCAAATATTAATGAAAATCATCACTAAATATTATAATATATTTATAATATATAAAAGTATTTTAATACTTTAAAATCATATTTATATGATTTTTAAACAATTAAATTCATTATCCATTAATTGCTATTAATATTAAAATATTAATATTTTCATGAAAAAATATCAATAGTTATATTTTATAACTTAAAATATTTTATAACACTTAAATCATTTTATATGATTTATAAAATATTAATTCTATTTTTCCATAATTTATTTAATATATTTAGTAAATAAATTAACTATCATTAATATTGATTAATTAATGAAATTTCTCACAAAATATTAAAAGTCACTAAAATTAACTCAAAATATTTTCTTATACCATAATATAATTTTTCATGATTTTTTTATTTATTAAAAATCATTTTTAAATAATTTATTTAATATTATAATTAAATAAATTAAATACCATTTATATTCCAAAAATATTAAATATTTATGAAATATACTCAAAATAATTAAAAACTATTTTTCGGATTTTAAATATTTTTTAGGAATTTATTTTGTATTTTTAATATTTAAAACTATTTATTTCAATTTATTTATTAAAGTAATTAATTTTTGGAAATTAATAATTAATTAATGGCCTTATATTGCGTGAGCGCAATCGCTATAGGTGTTCTTGGTGTTCTTGAGCAAGAACCCATAAACTCATGACAGTTAACCGGTTGGGTGGTTTGACCAGCCATAAATCTCTGCTCAAATTGTGTTTGGGCTTGGTTATGCATCCATTCTGTAGTAGGTATGTAATACTACCACTAACAACCAACATCTTGGTCCAACAACAACTCAGATGCAAGATCTGAGCATTGAAAGTTCTTGTCAGATGGTTTCTGGGTTTTCCAGAAACCCAGGTAATTCGAGGATCCATTTTGGGGCTCGATTATTTCTATGTTATGGTCATCAAATGGTCGATCTCAAGGTTTAAACATGTAGTTCACATGTCAAATAACACATATACATCAACAGATCAGTCCAAATACAACAAGATCACAAGATATGATCCGGTCAAAGGCTGTCAGAACTATGTTCTTACGGTTTCTGGGTTTTTTACCTAGAAACTCATCCGTGACCGAGTGGCCTGGTTTGTCCACTCATTACAAAAAATATGTTTGTTGTTTAAGACGTATAGAGGCATGGATCTATAGTCCAACTAATAGGCTACAAACTGGTTACCATAACATTAACATATCATCTATCGTCTGACAGATAAAGGCCCTAGAAAATCATGTCAGACGCTACCTTAACACTTTCTGGGTTACCCAGAAAGTTTCGGTCATGCCCGGTCAATGGGTTTTGACCATTTATTATAACTCACAACCTGGACATCCAATAGCAACGATTCCAGTTCCAGATTAAAGTACTCATATCAGACTACATATTCAAAGCTTAAAAAAACTCAAAACATAAACACATAAAGATCTAAGGCAACTGACATTTGCTTGTAAGAGCATTGCTAGACTCAAGAACAATTTTTGAAAAACTTTATTTTAAGGCACTTTGATGCTATGGATTCGTGATAGATCATCATAGTTCTTCATAAAACATCCATTAGCAAGATTCTAAACACATAAACACAAAAGTTTTCTTAGCACAAAAGATCAAAAAGCAAATTAGGGTTTATACCTTTTTGGTTCTAAATTTTGATCTTTGATCTCCCATCTGTTCTTGGGTGATCTAGTGCTGTTTTAGGGACTGAGAAACTTAGCAAATTTAGAGGTCTTGGTGAGAGAGAGAGAGTTGGTGAGAGTTTGATAACAAATGAGCTTATTTTGCATACTTTCTCTCTCTTAATCTATATATATTACATAGATGCATGAATGATCTGATCTTGCTGTCAATTGGAGGTTGTTTTGCTGAGATTTTAATGTCACAAGTCAAAGCATTAGGTTACCAACAAAAGCTTTGGAAAATATTGCAAGTTATCTAATAAAAAAAAAATTCAAAAAGGGCATTTTGGTCATTTGTATTTTTATTTTAATGGCAAATTGGTCACTTGCACAACCCTTAGGGTTTAACCCTTAGGGTTTGAATCCATAGGGTTTAACCCTTAAGGTTAAAACCTAAGGTTCCAAAAATAGAATTTCTAGAATTTTTAATTTAAGTTTTCAAAAATAAAAAATTAATATTTTTAAATTATAATTAGGATTCGATAATTATATTAAAATTTCCTAATCATAATTCAAACTTGCTAATTAGGATAAATATTTCCTAATTAAAAATTACTAATTTAGCAATTAGGGTCATAATTGTACATTAGGATTTATAACCCACGAATTAGGGTTTTAAATAGAAAAATAATTTTTCTAATTTAGAAATTAGGTTTCCTAATTAGATTAGGATTTTCTAATTACTTATAACTTGGAAATTAGGATTAATGATTTCTAATTCTCATTAAAATTATTACACTAACAATCAGGTTTTCCCTAATTATAAATTAGAGTTTCTAATCCAGAAATTAGGGTTTTCTAAATCAATTAGGGTTATAATTAGGTTATTATTAATAACGTTTAAACCTTATATTATCATTTATATTCCCAAATTAGGGTTTCCTAATTTTGAATTAGGGTTTCGGATTCCCAGAACTAAAATTAGGATTTCCAGAATCGGTTTTAGGGTTTCTTGTTAATCGCTAGGGTTTTCTAACCGAACGTTGACATTCTTAATATATACCTAAGGTTTGTCACATATATCGTTTATCTGGTCAACTCTTGACCTTTAACCACATATTGTACACATATACAACCATATACACAGAACATATACTCTTATACCCTTAATCCTGAATAATTCACCAAAATCCTTCACAGAATTTTGAAATCCTCAAAATTCCTTCTCAAAAATATCAAACGCATATACTTATTTTCTGTCTAGGTTCTAATATTGAACCTTAAATCAATTAATTGAAATTTTATAAATTTTCTAAATTCTCGGGTTATCACAGTAAGATCCCCAACTTTTATGAATAAAGATTAATTCTTCTCGAAATATATTTTTGAATATTATGGTGTGAATTTGATATAATGTTATAGTTGTGGGTAATATTTACAAATTTTGCAAAGTAAGCAAGTGGTTATATAATATTCGATTGGTCCGGGAATATTCGTACGACGACACAATCATTGGTGGACCCCACAACGAAAGTATTGTCGTAGTTAGAAAACGACAGGATTGTCTTTTTATAAAAATAACGGCGAAAGTTTTACCGTTAAACTGTTGAACTACCTGGTGGTAAAAGTATAGTAATACACGTGGTTGCACAGTAGCACACGGTATTGATTATTGATGCTTACGTGAGAAGTCACTCAGTTATACTCAATTATTGCTACAGTAATTGCTGCATAATATTTCTCATATTATTGATTCAATTATTGTCACAGTATCATCTGCATACTATTTTATATTATTAAATCAATAATTGAGACGACAAAGTTATTCATATTTTTATTTGCAATATTGACAATGTCTAGAAAGTTCTGTCGAGGATGGGTTTGGTCACCTAATTGCGGCATGATAGGGAGAAATCATATCGGAAAGCCCTGCTTTCACAGGGAATGATCTGGTTGTTAAATATTGTGAGTTATAATATTAATGATGAATAAGTCCGTGTTGATTAAAGATGAAATTGATATTTCCATTATGTTGGGATTATTAGTGTTAGTGGAAATCGACATCTATTTCGATGATAATTGATGTCTGGAGGTTATATTGACCAATCGGGTAATTAATCAGATAAATGAGCAATTAATTGCTATTAATTCACATGCTTATAACTATTTGTTCACATGTGTGTACTATTGATTCACATGCATGTAATATTAGGGGTGGTGGTGCAAGATTGATAATACTTGCATGAGTAAATTAAAAATAGAGGTATAGATGAAGGTACTATACTGTAATTATTTTTTTCACATGATTGTACTATTGATTAACAAGATGTACTATTAGGGGAGCTGGTGCAAGTTTGATAATACTTGCAGGACTAAATTAAAAATAAAAGAAAAGATGAAGGTATTATATTATAATATTTCGAGCCCCAAAACGTGCAATTATCGAAACTATATTTTTCTATAAATAGAAGCTCATTCTTCTTTCATTCTCTCCAATTCACTAAGACTCACAAGAGCAATTATAGAGAGAAAAGCTATAGAGAGAAAGAAGAAAAGAAGTCTGCTACCTCACTATTCCAGTATCCAGTCTTCTTCAGAGGTAAGGGATAATATTATTTTTTCAGTATTCATAGTAAATAATATTTTCTTCCATACTCTGTAGTATGTGAGTAATATTATTTCATCTCGTATTCCTGATTATACCCTCATTTTGTTAAAGTATTGCTTCTATACTCCTTGAAATTAGTAGAATATCCTTGAAATTTGCGCTTCATCTAGTATCGTTTCACAAGGATATTTTCTACACATTCTTGTTATATTGTAAGCTTTTCATTCCGGAGTACTGTCCATGAGTAGTATTCATTTTTACGGTACTATTTATAAAGTATTATTCCTGTGATACTATTCACGGGGTACTATTCACGGGATACTATTCACAAGTACTATTCACGAGTACTATTCATGGGGTACTATTCACTCGGGGAATTATTCATGACAAAAAATGAGTTCTTTGCTGTCCAAATCATTTTTGATACAATATTATTCTTGAATTTTACTCGACAAAGAAGTATCATGTTGACAATTTAAAAATTATTGAATTCTGGATAAATTAAGTTATAAATCTTTAAAAATTTATAATTTGCTTTCTTTTAATTGAATTGTTATATCATTGTCATCATCCTCATGCGTATATTGTGATAAAATTCATATGTGTCTTACGTGCATAGATGTCCTATTGTTGGTATGATTATGACCAGAGATTATTCGGTATAATCATGACCGTAATATTACAAATGATGTGGTAAAAATCCTCATTGGCCTGTAGTGCATTGATGGACAGTTGTTGGTATGATTATGACCAAGGATTATTCAGTATAATCATGACCATTGATGATTACATGAATATCCTTGGCCCGTAGTGCATGGATGATTCGATGATGTCGTTTATTTATTAAGCTGAGTCTCAGCGATAAAATTAATGATAAACTTTTTAAATCATAGAAGATAGTATATATTATGCTCTACTTGACTCTTCTAATGGATTGTTTGTTCCGATGCAGTTAAACTTAATGTTTATTATATTTTATCTATTTAACACTGTTGAAGGCTAACGATAATTTATTATGCATTATCTTAGTCATAATATTTCTTACTAGGCTAGTTGAGCTCACCCTTTGTTTTCATTGTTCTCTTCAGGAAATGAGAATATAGCTGGGACTAGTCGGGGAACGGAGTGACGGTCCAGCTGTTTGTATTAGTAGTCTTCACTATTCAGTGAAATAGTATGATAATAATTGTAATGAGAACTTTATTTGAGTTTGGATACTCTCTACGAGACATTATCCGTGTTGAAACTCTCATCTACGTTTTGTCGTACTGTATAAAAGAAGTTTGTATTTAAATTCTGTACCATGTATTTGGCGACTCAAGATGGGTGATGTATTACCTATTTTGGGGGCGTCACAACGTAGTATTATATATATATATATATATATGTCAGGTTAGTTTTACGTGTTTTATTAGTTAGTTTCTCCTAAGTCTAAAGAACAAGAACGAAGAGAAATAAAGAAAGAAAATATAGAGAGCTGTAGAGAAATTTGAGAGAAAATTGGAAGAAAAGGGGGATTAACAAATCAATTTGCTATCATCTAACAAAGCTAAACAAGCAATTGAAGGTATACTTTTAGTTTTGAAGTTTAGTTTAGTTTTATTTAAAAAGTTCTCTATAATTGATTTTTATGAATAATTGTTGAAGATATGGTTAATATGTGTATATAAATTATTTTTATATGTTTTGTATATGATTTAGAGTAGGTTAATCCATGAAAATATGATATATGTGAAGAAATTGTGTTTACAGAGAAATACAAGTGATGTATATATGATATGACTTATTTTAGAATCAAAGTAAAGCTCAATTCATGTTTTAATGTGTGAATTGATTTTTGATTGTGTAAATATATGAAGAAACAAAAACAATGGGTTTTAAACAAATTGTTTTGGTTGAAAAACAGATATATACAGTAATTTGTTTCGCTAAGAATGTCTAAAAAGGAAGAAAAAGCAAAAATTGTGAATTTAAAGGTTTTAAATTGGAAGTTTGTATAGTTTATGTTGTTAATGACATGTTAAAAATATTAGTTTATGTTTTTATAAAGTTTATGTGAATTATATGTACTAAATTTGTTCTTAGAAAGAAGTTTTTATGCCAATTTGGCTTTGTTTTGTGTTATTAACGAACACTTTGTCTCGTGAAATCGCGCGAGTATTTGCGAGAGCCACTCGAAGTTGCATGTTGACGAGTATAAAGGCATTAAAGACCTGGTTTCTGTGAGTAAGCAAGCGTTGCGTTAAAGACAAACACCAAGCTCTGCCCTGATTTTAAGCCTTTATCTCGCTTGACGCACACCAAATGACGCATCTGCTTGGTCCTAAACAACAAATCAAGTATGACTGCAGTACCAATTAGCATTTAATTGAAATTTTATTTTTAATATGCAATTCTATAATTGTTAATATAGTGTGATCTTATGACTATAAAATGTGATGAATCATTTTGTGGTGTTGTTATAATACCAAATATGAAAGTTATTATTCATAAGTAGTGAGTAATATGATAATTGAGATTGGTGTTAATAAATTAGAAGTGTGGTTTAATCATGTGGTTAAATCTAAGACCAATGGTCGTAAATGAAATAGATATTTAATTATGTAACATGATCATGTGGTAACTAATTATGTTACAATGACAAGTGTATAGGATTTTTGGGAACGTGAGTTATAACTGTTTAGCTCACACGCAAGGAAAGTTCCTAAACCTTACTTCTTTACATTGAGCAAGTTATCTAACCCTAACTTTATTTGAGCAAGTTTTCGAACCTTACTTTTATATTAAACAAGTTCTTGAAATTTGTTGAGCAAAGTTTTTGATCTTGTTTCCTTGTTGGAAATTGTAACCTTAGCTCACCATTTTGTTCAAGCAAGGTTTATTATATCTTCTAAATGTTTTGAACTTTAATCTTAAAGCATGAACTTGTTGCGTTACAATATTCATTTATGGTTCATAACTACTTTATATTACATTGTTGTTGATCCTTTACATTGTCATTGAACTTTTGATTCAACTAATTCTTAGTTGATGTATGTTGAACTCTAAATTACCCTTGGAACTTATCCAAATCAAACTTCCTTTTGTGCAGACTCGTATATTAAAACTGAGATGAACAACCCTATTATAAGGGATTATTTACGCGAAAGCGTTAAGATGTTTGTGCACAATACATGGTACGAAGGGCTGATCCCCCTAAGTATGAGAAAGAAAGGTCCATATAGTCTAAGGATTGTTACAGGTTCAAGTAGAAATACTTATAACCTAAGACATAGTTTATAGTCTTGTGAACCTCAGATGAATTTCAATATCAATTCTTGATTATCAATACTATAAAATGTTAACCAATTCAGTTAAGATTATTCATTGCCAGTTATTATGTCCTTTCAAGTGAGCATTTGTTTTTCTCACTCTTGCATATATTTAACAATTGCAGTTAAAATTGAGAAGGTTGACGAGCCAACCTCTAGAAAAGGAAAAGGAAAGATGAACAGGCGTTGAAGACTTGTCAATTTATTGAGATTTGTGTTTTTCAGACTTAATTTTAATTGTGATGTAATTATTTAATTTTCCGCATTTGATGAATGTTTTAAGGTTAGATAACCTGGGATTGATTGGATTTCATTATGTAACCCTTTAATGGGAAGATTTATTGCTTAAGTTTTATTTAATTTGGGAAGTTATAAATGAATGTTTGGACAGTGAACACTAAATCCTGTGAGAATAGAGTACCCAAATTTGGGGGTCTCACATCGATAAGATGAATTAAGCTTATACGACCTCTATTGATTGTGTCACGAACATGGTGGTCTTCTTCCTAGCAGAAGCGGGACAGACCTTTCACACAATCTCTTGGAAGAGGGTGGTGAATACAACAGTGGAAGAGCGAGAGCCCGGTTGCTATAGGGCTAGCATAGTATAGTAGATATATATGTGTGTGTATGTGTGTGTAAGTATACATCTATATGATGTGAGTCCCAACTTTTTATATACATCGCAAGATAAATTTTTTGAATCCTAACTTTTATATAAGTTAATGATTAGAATAGGTAAATCCCTTCTTTTTGTAAATAATAAAGGGATGTAGAAGTTTATAGTCAGAGGTGTTATATCATGTAAATATAGCGGATAACTATAAGTATGAATGTAAAAAGTTGAAGTATAATTAATATAAGACTTTGTTACCTATGTTTCTGATGGTTATGTGTTAGCATTGTATAAGAATGCTTTAAAAGATAATAAATGAAATAATAATAACATTATTTTATTTAAACATAAAATGCCGCTAAGAAGACAACAAAGAAACGAAGAAGCCGAGTCTCGTACTGAGAGAGATAATAAGGATAGAGATTCCGTTCAGCAAATTTTAAACTTATTGTTAGGGGCATTCCAATAGAGAAATCCTGCTAACGTTAATGTGGTTCCGCCGGTAGTGTCGGGGGTCCAGTTTTAAAGAGTTTAAGGGTGTGGGACCTCCTTAATTTAAGGGGACCCCCGAGCCTATAGAGTGTCAATCATGGATCAATGAGATCGAGAAAACGGTTGTGATCGCCAATGTAGGTGAGGAGCAGAAAACTATTTTAGCTACTTATTTATTGAAAGGAGAGGTCAACTTCTGGTGGGTAGCCAACCAGAGTTTGGGCCAGAGGAGGTGTTATTGCTTAGGAAAGGTTCAAGGAGATATTCTTCGAGAACTATTTTTCGCAGAACATGCAGAGCCGTATGGAGAGATATGATTCCTAGATTTAAAGTAGGGGGACATGAAAGTGTCCCAGTATGCAACTAGGCTCAATGAACTGGCTCGTTTTGCTCTGCATCAGGTAGATACAGAGAAGAGAAAGTCGAGAAGGTTAGAGCAGGGTTTGAAACTCTAGCTCTACCACAAACTATCAGTGTTACAGATAGGATCATTCAAAATGATCCTAGAAAGGGAGGAAGTTAGGCTTTGAGTCTCTATAATAAAGAGAGGAATAATAAAGGTAAAACTAAGGGATCAATAAAGACCGAAGCGTGCAGTGGAAGTTTCTCAGGCCAGAAGAGGAAGTGGAATAATTTCGGGAATACCAAAAAAGGACAAGGGGAACCTAAGAAGAGGTTTGAGGCATGTAAGACATGCAAATAAAACCATTCAAGAGTATGCCTGAAGGGTAAGGAAATGTGCTACATGTCGACGTCGGGATTTTTTGGTGTCCCTTTCCGTTACTTGTTCTTTGGTGTTCTCATTTTAGGTGAGATTTGTTTGCAAAAATAAGTGAAAAAGGTCCGACATGTATAATGTCGACGATGGGACTGTTAAGAGTCGTCAGTTGGTTTTTTAAATGGTTGTACCAACAAAACCAAGAAAAGGTTTGCACATTGACCCAGTAATGTGACACTGATATACGGGTCGATGAAACCGAGATTCATTTAGGGTCCGGGGACTTCAAGTTATCTTGGGGGAAGGTGTTAGCACCCCCGATTTCCGTCCGTGTTACCACGGTGACCGCCTCTTTTCAAGAAACTATTATCGAGTATATGTGTGTGTGTGTGTGTGGTCAATGTGTCTTTGTTATATGAAAGTTATACGAGGCCTCGTTCGAACCTATATATACAGGTTTGAATTTATGTAAAAATTCAGTTTTTAGCAAGATATGGCAATGATGTTTTATAAAAGAGGTTTTCAAACCCCGATGCTCAATAGGAATTGAGACCTTTTACACTCCCATTTTTATTAAGTGAGCGATTGAATTGATTTTATTTGACTTTGGATCACGAGGCATCCGTATGAAAAATAATGTACAAAAATAATGCCGACTTCCTCGTGGGTATGGAAACCATCTGAGGAAATTCAGACATCGCAGAATAACTTACAAGCTGCTTACAGCTGAAAATGTCCATCACAGGAACCGAATCTAGATCCAATGGGATGAATCTGTTATCACATGATTCCTAGGCGCACAGAATATTGCAATTTGTATAAAAGCAATAAGCAGGTATATATATAAAAGCTGTAAATATATATATACTGTGAGACCCCAGATTTTATGAATAAAAATTTAATTTTCTCGAAATAATTTTTCAATATTATGGTGTGGATTTGATATAATGTTATAGTTGTGGGTAATATTTATAAATTTTACAAAATACGCAAGTTGTTATATAATATTCGATTGGTCGGGGAATATTCGTTTTAATAGGGAATATTCGTACAATGGCACAATCATTGGTGGACCCCCACCACGGAATTATTGTCGGATTGAGAAAACGACAAAAAATACTTTATGAAAATAATGACGGAAGTTTTACCGTTAATCGTTGAACTACCCTTAGTAAAAGTACAATGAATACACGTGGTTGCATAGTAGCACTACGGTATTGATTATTGATGCTTACGTGAGAAGTCACTCGCTTATACTCAATTATTGCTGATAGAATTCTCGTGCATCATATCTACCATATTTTTTATTCAATTATTGTCACAAGTATCATCTCAGATAAAATGTTTTTTATTAAATCAATACTTGAGATTTATTACAAGTTATTCATATTATAAATTACAATATTTACAATGTCTAGAAGTTCTGTCAAGGAGAGGTTTGGTCACCTAATTGCGCGCCAATAGGGAGAAATCCTTATTGGAAAGCCCCCTCTTTCTTGGGAACGACCTGGTTGATAAATATTGTGAGTTATAATATTAATAATGAATGTTGTTCGGAGTTGAATTTGGAGAAGCGGACGTGATATTTGAGTCCGGAACGACGAAATTAGTAAAAATAGTCTATAAACACAAAATTTTCCGGGATTCACTATTTGGACAAAAAGTCAACAGTTGACTTTTTCGGGAAAAGTCAAACTTTGAAATTTCAAAATTTATATTTTTGATAAAAATAGTTTCATTATGTTGGAATTGTTTGTGTTAGTGAAAATCGACATTTATTCTGATGATAATTGATGTCTAGGGGTTATATTGATAAATCAGGTAATTTATCGGATAAATGAGCAATTAATTGCTACTAATTCACATGCTTATATAACTATTTGTTCATATATGTGTACTATTGCATCATATTATTTACTATTAGGGGAGTTGGTGCAAGATTGATAATACTTGCATGACTAAATTAAAAATGGAGGTATAGATGGAGGTACTATACTGAAATTCATATTTTTCACATGATTATTTTATTGATTCACATGATTGAACTATTGATTCATATTATTTACTATTAGGGGAGTTGGTGCAAGATTGATAATACTTGCAGGACTAAATTATAAATGAAAGAAATGTTGGAGGTATTGTACTATAATTTTCGAGCCCCAAAACGTGCAATTATCGAAACTATATTTTTCTATAAATAGAAGCTCATTCTTCCTTCATTTCTCACCAATTCACAAAAGCTTTAGAGCGATTATTATAGAGAAAATTATAGAGAGAAAGAAGAAGAGAAATCACACCTCACTATTCCAAAGATCTAGTTTTTTCCAAGGTAGGGAGTATTATTTCTTTCTTATCTATG
Organism: Panax ginseng; assembly: GCA_020205605.1. NCBI lineage: Eukaryota > Viridiplantae > Streptophyta > Magnoliopsida > Apiales > Araliaceae > Panax > Panax ginseng. Next base: position 99,568,706 of record CM035148.1, read on the forward strand.
AAGAGAACTTCATTATTCCATTCTTTATTATTCATTGGAATAACTTTGTATCACAGCAAGCTACCCTATACTTGGTGAAATTCTTCTCGTGATTCCATTCTTTATCATTCATTTGGAACATCCTCGTCTGCGCTGGCCCTGGTTCCATTATTTATCATTATGGTGGAACATCATGTCTGTGCGTTCTACGTCGGACCTGGTTCCGCTTTTATTATTATGTTGGAATATCCTCGTGCATATGCTCTCACGCCTACTGATTCCGCCTTTTTATTATTTTTTTTGAATATCTTGTCTGGTGCGTTTTCTGTTTGGGACCGATTCCGTTATTTATTATTATGTTGGAATAACACCGCCTGTTCTATTACATCGCATGACTGGTGATTTCTTTTGTTATTCCATTCCTTATTATACTCAGTTGGTTAAAGTTTTAACTTCTATACTCCATGAAATTTGTGGAATATCCTTGATATTTGCGCTTCATCCAGTATCTTTTCATGGAAATATTTTTCTGAGCATTCTTGAATTTTACTCTACAAAGCAGTACATGTTGACAATTTGGACGTTATTAGATCCTGGATAAAATAATTCTTGAACTTGTTTTATAGAATTCTTATATCATTGTCATCATCCTCATGTTTATATTTTGTTGAAAGTCATTTGTGGCCTATATTGCATAGATGGACTTGGTATGATTATGACCAAGGATTATTCAGTGTAATCATGACCGTAATGTTACAAATGATGTGGTAAAAGTCCTCATTGGCCCGTAGTGCATTGATGGACAGTTGTTGGCATGATCATGACCATTATTGAATACCCAAATATTCTTGGCCCGTAGTGCATGGATAATTGTGGTCGTGATACTAAAGAATATCCTTGGCCGTAGAGCAGGGGTGATTCGATGTTGTGGATTATTTATTAAGCTGAGTCCCAGCGATAAAAGTGATGAAAAACCTTCTAAATCATAAAAGATAGTAGATTTTATTCTCTACTTGACTCTTTTAATGGATTGCTTGTTCCGCTGCAGTTAAACTTGATGGTTGTTATATTGTATTAGTTTAACACTGTTGAAGGCTAACGATAATATATTCTGCATTATCTTAGTCATAATATTTTCTACTGGGCTAGTTGAGCTCACCCTTTTACTTTTATTGTTCTATTCAGGAAATGAGAACGTAGCAGGGACTAGTCGTGGAAACGGGTGTGACTTAACGAGATGATAGCATTAGTAGTCCTCACTATTCTGTGAAATAGTGTAATAATAATTGTAATAAGGACTCCTTTTAAGTTTGTATAATCTCTAGTAGACAATATTTGTATTCAAACTCACAGTTTATGTTTTGTTGTATTGTACACGATAGTTGTATTATTAAGTTGTATTTGAATTTATGTACAATGTAAGTGGCGACCCACGATGGGTGACGTATACCTAATTTTGGGGGCGTCACATATACAGACAGGATCACCAACCACGAAGCACCTCCATGGGGGATCAGAAATGTAAATAAAGTTGTTGAAAGCTATCAACTACAGGCTGGACGAAATATAAATAAAGCTGTAAATACGGTCAACTGCCACGAAGTAAACTCCAGGCAGTACGAAATGTAAAGAAAGCTGTAAAAGCGATCAACCACCACGAAGTAAACTCTAGGTGGGACAAAATATGTATATATATATATATATATATATATATATAAAAAAGCAATAAATGCAATTTGATATAAAATCTGTGCTCATCGAATGTAGTTCGACCACGTTCATATATATATAAGTATATATATATATATATAAGCAAATAAACGCATACCTGATATAAAATCTGTGCTCATCGAATGTAGTCCGACCACAATTCATATATATATATATATATATATATAACGAAATAAACGCACTGCATCAAGTCTAGGCTAATCGAACAAAGTCTATACATACACTGATATATATATATATATATATATATATATATATATATATATATATATATATATATATATATATATATATATATAAGCGAGTAAATGCACTTGCATCAAGTCTCACGCTCATCGAACAAAAGTCCAAACACACGCTTGATATATATATGTGTATATATATATATATATATATATATATATATATATATATATATATATATATATTAAAGCAAAGAAACGCCTCCCAGCATCAAGTTCAGCTCAATCGAGGCATAACTCGATAATGTTAGTCAATATATATATATATATATATATATATATATATATATATATATATATATATATATATATATATATACAGATCGAATGAAACCACTGAATCAAGTCCTGCAAAAGCAAGCAACACGACTCTCAACGTGTAGAAGGGTGTGTGCAAAGATGAAGAGAAAGACTCTAAAGTGTGTGAGAAGGCTTACAAATTGATCGCTAAAAAGGCTTCTATATCTTTAGAGTGGGTAAACACCGCTTTTATGGGTACAAAAGAGGCTATATATGAGCTCACAGTGTGTTTAAAAGTGGAAAAAATACACTCAGAGGGGTGAGTGCAGAGCGAATTGTGCAGTTTTCCCCGTCTTTTTTTTTTCAAAATGGCCACCCCAAGCCCTCTATTTATAGAGTTTGAGTCAGCAGTGTACCGGCTGCTTATGCTAGTGTATTAGAGTCACGGGTGCCCCGCAAAGGTGGGGTCCCGCCAGGTCAAAAATACGTCGTGACGCTACTGCTCGCTTCTGGCCGCTCATAACTTTCAATCCGGAGTCCGATGGAAGCGTGCCATATCATTCCGTAAAAGATCTTTTCGAGAGCTACACAATGATATATGATTTGAAATTTTTGATTCCAGAAGATGGGTCCATGACCAAAATGGCATTCCGGGTTTCCTGTTAGCAAAATCGCCGAGCCGCTTTTATGTAGTCTCAGCGCTTCGGAAGTTAAGATATGGTTCTTCTGGGACTTCCTTTGAAGCATTTTGAGTTGACATGAGTTTATTTGATTTGAAGTGAATTTGAGTTGGCAAAATAACCATTTTGCCCCTCCCGGGGTTATCTCCGATTTTTGCAGATTGTAGCGCTCGCTTCTCGTGGTTATCTCTGAGGTTGACTTGATGTTGAGTTTGACTATCCTCAGGGTTATCTCTGAGGTTGGCTTGACCTCCTGGGGCTATCTCTAGGCTTTGATCTTGATCCTTCGGGGTCATCTCCGGGGTTGGAACATGATTTCCCGGGGCTATCTCCGGGGTTGGATTTGGTTACTCCCAGATTGTGATTCGGGGTTTGATGATGAACTTCGGTAGTATCCTAGATGGATTTGGATTGTCTTTCGTGGTTCCTCTTAAAAGACGAATCATCCTCTCCCGCAATGTTAAGAATATGAGAAGAAAATTTTGAGTGTCTACAGATGCCCCTCTTTATCATGTTCATGCAATGCAATGGAATGAACATGATAAAGATTAGTAGACACTTGAAACATGACAAGGTATTTTTAATGATGTAAATCGCAATGTAGTGAATGTTTATGATGAATGTGACAATGTTTTCGCAAACCGCAGTTCGTAAATCGCACATCGCATTTGGCCAAATCGCACTTCGCAACTCGCACATCGCATTTTGCATATCGTATTTCGCATATCGCATCGCAAATCGCATATCGCATATCGTAAAATCACAAATCGCAATGTAATGAATATTATGATGAATGTTAAAATGTATTAGCAAATCGCTTTACCTTTACCGATTATTGCTGATGCCTATGCTGGTGTTGACTCCAATGGTTCGGCATGTAATCGCTGATGATTGTTTGATGAAGATAAGTTGAGATGTTTTCCATATCTCTGATGGGGATGACGTTCTGAAATCACCAGACCCTCCCGATGTATTCGCTGGTAGTTGCAATGAAGATGATCCCTCCGATCGCCAAACTTTTCCAGTTCCCACTCGAATGGTAGTATACGAAGCTTTCATCGCTGAACTGTGTTGATGTCGCGATGTATTGATGGCAATGGTTTAGAATACCAGATCTTTTGATACCTTCGCTGAAGTAATATTCCACGGATTACTTCACTAGACTTCACCTGATGTTACGCTAGATCACTGTTGGGTGCTTGTGCCCCATTTCCGTAAGCGTTTAATTCGCAACCCGGTGGAACTGATGACTTGAATGTCGCTGAAATCCCTGGAGGGTGTAACTCATTCTTTTGCTGCCCAGATTTGAACGTCGGTGTAGAGGCCTCAGCTTGTGAGGACTTAATGCATGTTGATGGTGTAGATTTCATTTGCTAGGCCTTTCATTGTGGACCTTCTACTTCTGAGTTAAGAACATTTTTTGAGAAGTTTCCCTTCTTTCGTAGGGGCACGCTTATGTCGCTATGATTTCTTTCAGGAGTTCACCCCTTTCTTTTTTATGAGAAGATTGATCTCGCCTTAAACTCCTTCCATTTTTGGAATTGGAAAAATGCCCCAGTCCTTTCGCATGTTGATGCTGAGGGTTCATATAAGAAACTCTCTTTGATGAAGTCTTGAGTGAATAATATCTGAATCGCCATTAAGATAATGATAGACCATGCTGATGGCGCTGACTGGTGCATTTTCCACTATAGGATGGTTGATAAATGCCCCAGTTTTGAGTTGTTTCTGCTTCCGAGATTGCCCCGAATCCTGTTGTAAGGGATCCACTATCCGGTTGTCGTCAATTTTGAAATTACCCCAGCCTCGCTTGTTTTCTGGGATAGTTGCTTTGATAGATAAGCTGATAAGACGCGATCTATGAGCTGATAAGACACCGAGATCGCAAGAGGCTTTTACATCTGTACCATCTGGTGAACAGGTAGTGGATGTGGGCTTTGATGTTGACAGCTCTTTCTGGTAAAGATGTCGCTTTATTAAAGAGATGATGCTCTAACTCATAGGGATATCGTTGTTGCTGAGCGGGATGACGTTACATCCATCCGAGATATCGCATGTAGTTGGCAGTGGATCTGTTTGCTCGTGTAGAAACCCTTGGGTAGGAGATCACAGTGTTACCTCCTTCTTCTGAGAGGGAATTCGTGTTGGACTTGATAGCCCGCTTATACACTGATTTGTAGATGGGCTTATATTTTCCTGCACAGACTAGCTTAGCCATTTTGTCATGTACAGTACACATTGTATATATCAAACAACATTATATATGGCAGGGAAATATATGTTGATTCACTTCCCTTTTAGTTGTGCCTTGTTACTTGCTTGATAGTCGCTTGTTCCTCTAGGACTTTGTGATCTGGATGTATTCTGAACTCCTCCTTGATGGAAGGACAGTGAGATATCTCGGGATTTTCAGAATGGATCGTCGATCTGTGTGTATTCCCTACAATCTTTGGTGTCTTGGAACTTGTTTCTGTATGTGGTTATGGATAGGAGTATGTTTGTTTTTGTTTTTCTGTGGTGAGACTGGACCATATAACATGGCTGCCTACGTACTCCCGTGTATTGGGGAGATCAGTCGACGTGAGTTAGCCTCGTATGAGTTGAAAAGCGTGATCCCATGAGTAGGTCAGACTGCGGGGAAGAGAAAGTTTGATCCTAGGTTGAGGATAAACTGAAGGTGTGAAAAGTTTGATCCCATGTATGGGCAGCCAAACTGCAAATGTAAGAGGTTCAATTCGCGGTGAGATGACCTAAGTGGTATTATTGTAATAACCCGAGATTTTCTATATAAAATAAATAAGAAATTTTGCGTATAATTTTTTTTTTTATTTAATGACGAGACTAAGTGTCAAGTAAAGTGAACGATAAATGCGAATATATTTATTACTTAAAAAATTAGAATAATTTTGGAATTATTAATTACCACAAATTATATGTTAATAAATTTACAGAAGTTTAAAATGTTTTTATTAATTATTTTCCATGAAAACATGATTGGAAATAATATATGAAGTGATAATTAGATTTATATAATAAATATTTTATTATATGAATTGTTCGAATATTTAAGTTAATTATTTTAACTTGATTATTGATCTTTGTGTCTGAAGAATAAGTCGGATATGAGATCCAAACCACGGATTCTATTGTGATCAAGAGATGAGAATAATAATATTATATTATTTATATAATGATTTTACATTACCATAATTATGTACGTGTATGTGTGAAGACAGATAATATTGAACAATGACGGCCAATTAGGTCATAAAGATATTACCGTCTTTGTGAAACCCTAATTATTAAACTCAGGTTATGAGATATGACTTAGTAGTGACGATGTATATGGAAGTTACCGTATATAAGAATATCGGTAATTAGAAGAAACCTAATTATCGTTATGCGTCGATAATTAGGACAAACCCTAATTATTATAACCCTAACCGGCTGAAGTTAGAAACCAATGACTTTGTGTTAGTAACATACACGATAATTAAAGAACCACGATGGTCAATTAGAAACCCTAATTGATGACGTTAAGAAACTCTAATTATAGAACCCTAAATTTTCTATAGAAAATCCTAATTTTAATTACTGGTTTAATTTCGATGTTAATGTATAAGTGTTTTAATTTACCAAAGGATAGAAGTTAATTGGTAAATTGTAAGAATTAAATCTAGTGATTAAATATTACATTTAATTGCCCTATAAATAGATTAAAGAGGGTTAACATTATTTTGCATGCTTAAATTTTCCAAAGCTTCTAGCTATACTCTCTCAAGCTCTTAGCTATAAAATTATCTTGCCCATACACTCTTAAACAAAGCCCAACCATCACCCATAACAAATCGTAAGCAAGAATCAAGAATTTTGGCAAAAATGTATAAGAACACTAAACCTAGAAATCCTTTGATTCGATGTTATTTGATGCAACCGATTGTTTAAAGTTGTGTAATAGGATGTTAATTGATGATATGGGTTGATAAATCAAAGACCCATAACATCAAAGTACACCTAATTTGAAGATTTAAGAAATCTGGAAAATTTCATTTCGTGATTTTTCGTCAAATGTCGAGCTTATAGATCTTTGATCGATCATGATTTTGTTGTTTTTAGTTGTTATGTGTAGCTTGTTATGTGGTCTTTAATCTGCAAAAATAATCAAGTCCATATCATGTATAGATTAGAAGTTATAGATGGTCAAACATGGTCAATCGATCATGATAAACCTGCTTTGGGCGATCAGTAATGGGGAATTCTCGTCCACTTTTTGTGCTTTAAAAGGTCTGGACTTTTGATATGTTGTAGTACACTAAATAAGATTTCCATAGACTCCAAAATGGACTAAATCCGATATCGGAGGAGAGAGTTATGACATTTCAAAATAGTAGTGTCAAAACTGTCCAACAAGTGCGGTGTAGTCCACTTGAACGGAATTTCTGGGCTGATGTGTTCAGAATTTGGAAACAAGTCAGTAGAGAAGAGTTGTAGTCTCGGAAGATAGCTTCACGTGGGCTCAAGAATCGTCTAAAACTGTTTTAAAACGAAAGAGTTATGACTGTTTTAGCGAAAGAGGGTAAATCTGGAAAATAGATAAAAACGGTTGTGAGTAGACATTTTTGGGGTCTATTTTAGGCTTTCTAAGAGGTCCGAAATTACTGGGTTATATTTTTTAAAAATACTCTGGTATACCATGTATAACATATCCAAAGTTGGGAATTTTCTGATAAATGAGCAAGGCGTGAAAAAATCGCAAAATGAGCTATTGAAAGATTAGTTTAAACCAAATCCCACATCGACTAAATTGAGAACTTCACCATTTTCTAAACCTATAAATAGAAGGGTTTGGCCTTTGTTTCATTCACCAACAATAAGGCCTCCAATTTTTGAGAAAGGCTTTGTTGTGGGAGGACTTTTTATAAAGATCTCCTTAGTTAAATTTTGGCGTGGAAGTGCGTATTCAGTTTGTGAAATTAAGTATTTTCTGAATTATGTTTTTATTTAATTTTTGTAATGTTATTATTTTAAATATTGTATTTAATTGTTAGTTAAAGTTTGAATTTTTGAAGTTTAGTTAGTTTTGTTAATAAACTAGTTAGTTTACTATGTTTATTTTGGCTTGGAATTGATTATGTAAATGAGTTATTTGTGATGACTTTTAATATTTTGTGATGAATTTCATTAATTAATTATTATTAATGATATTAAAGTTATTTAATGATTTTATTAAATAATTTAGTTTTAAATGATTTTTATATTATAAAAATCATTTTAAATGAAAATAAGGTATTTAAAAATATTTTAAGTTATAAAATATAACTTTTAATATTTAAATGATAATTTCATTAATAATTAAATATTAATGATATTAAGATAATATTAATGATATTTAGTTTATTTAATAATTATTATTAAATAAATAGTTTAAAAATGGTTTTACTTATTTAAAACCATTTAAAGAGGATATTAAGGATTTAAAAATATTTTAAGTTATAATTAATGACTTTTTAATATTTGATAAATAGTACATTAATATTTAAATATTAATGGTAATTATTTAGGTAATATAAATGTTTTAAAAATAGTTTGAGTTATTATAAATAATTTTATATTTTGGCAATGGTTTCATTAATACTTTAGTATTAATTAAACTATTAATGATAATGCAATTGTTTAATGTTTAAATCATTTAATTATGATTCCGATGTTTGAAAATGCATGATGGTAATTGTAGTCTTGTATTTCCTCTACAAGATCTGACCAAGGACAGAATTAGAAACACAACACACACAAAGTTATAAAAGGTCAAACTAAATGACTTGAGAGAACCTAAGTATGAAGTTCTGATTTGATGAAGAACACCTATAGCGACAGCTTATGTCACTATAGGCCCCTTTAGCGACAAATTTGAATTATTTTAAATTTTTCAATTTCTGAAAATTCCGAAAATGATTAAAAATAAAATGACTAATATTTACAGATGTTGAGGTACAGAATAAGAGTCTTAGACTCAGTATTTACCCGATAAAGTCAGCTTGCATAATCAAACAATTGTCGAAATTTATCCGAACTTAGATATTTGACTATGTTAATGATCGCTTATGATGTAATGACTATTAGAGATGTGTGATAATGTGATTAGACTATGTCTTTAATCGTAATAGACAATCTATATATGTTATGATATATTGTTCTAATCGAACGAATGATCTGATTAATGATAGGTTGTGATATAAAGAGATAGAACCTAAGTTGAGATTTGTAATCGTGAATCAAAAAGTATCTTACCTTTGCATTTCCTTTATGCAATGGACATGAGTAAGAAGTTTTAAATTATTCTATTCCCATGCATGATTATGTACGCTTTGATTATCAACATGTTAATTCATATATATATATATATATATATATATATATATATATATATATTCAGTTCATAAATTTCTAAATGGTTATACAAGTGTCCCCACTTGGATAATCATGGCATCTATTCACATGTTGATACCTTTTTTGTCAATTACCCATATATATATATATATATTTGAATTACATATTATTGTTGAGCAAGATTAAAACCTTCGGGTTTGGAACCCGGATATGTATGAACATCCATATATGGGAAATTTTTTGCAAGGCGGATAGAGTGAGCGATAAATTTCGTTCAAAGTTATGTAGTATTGATCAATATAAGGTACAACAGGGTGATCACCCTCCGTTCCTCAAAGTTATGACGGTTTGCGAATGGATTTCGCTAAACCTTTTCAAAATGAAAAGAATGTTCATAGTATGTTTCTTAAACCCTATTCAAGGGTAGAGCCGAGAGCCAAATTTAAAGAATTTGAAAGAGAGTTGTTATGTGAATTTTTATCGATGTGATTACTTCACAACTTTCAATTCGTTGTAGAATTGTTATGTAAGGAGAATACTTATATTCTTTCAACTTATATATATAATTGCTATTACTTGCATTGGGCACTCAAATGCTCACCCTTGCTTAAATTAAATGTTTTCGATTATGTATGAGCAACTCAAGGCTCGAGCACCTAAACAAGGGAAAAAGGGAAGTCGCTCAATGAATTATATTATGAGTTAATGGTTATAGTTAGTATTGGTATCTGTTCAAGTATTGTATGGAATGTATTTGAAGGTCTCGTACCTGGGAAGTAAACTTTGATGTATGTAAATTAAGTTTGAATGCAATATTATTATTGCATTATTCAGCTTATAGAAATGGTATCGTGAAGCACCGAGTTCGGGTTTCAAGTAGCTGGATTTGGGGTCGTCATAATTATCGTAGTGAAGCCAGGCTGATGGCTTGAAAGGATGTTTCCCTGAGGGGCAAAGTGTGGAAAGGAGTTCTATGTGGTAAAGGGTTAAAGAATCGGAACGACTGGTGATCTGATGATCCAAAACCAGGATGTTTGCTTGATGGTAACCTTAGACATAGTACTGTTTCACGGTGTCCGACATGATAAGCTATGGAAATTCATCGCCGTCCATTTCCTATAATCTGAAAGCGCCTCCTGTCAATACCTCCTTGACAATAAACGGGCCTTACCAATTTGGAGCGAATTTTCCTTTAGACTGAACTTGGTTGTCAATGATCTTCTTCAAAACCAAGTCGTGTTGTTTGAACTACCGTAGTTGGACTTCTCTGTTGTAGGATCTTCTTTACAAGTAGAGGGTCGCTCATGTCTGGGCCACATACTACACCATGGATCTCATCCATGAATCTATGAGCTTGGTCTTGGTCCAAACATCTGAGGAGACCTAGTCCTGCATCTTTTTTGTATATTGCATCTCCGATCAGGTAGAATTTCATAGCAAGTCGATGGATCCGCCTTTTCTTAGTCAGGCTCGCCTCAGCGGGTGTAGATCTATTTTGTGAGTGCACATTGATATATTGATATCAACGGTGTTGGATGGGAGGTAGCTCATCCGATACTTCTCCAATGTAATTCCCATAGGCTGGAGCCTTTTGTTGGGCAAATGTGAGGGTTAGCATGTCTTCCTTGTCATGTATATTGATCAAGGAGTCCCAAGTTGCTAGAGCATCTGCAAAATTATTCCTATTCCGAGGAATGTGGAAGAAGGATTTTTCTTCAAACTCCGAAGCCATCTGTAGAACCTGCCGATGGTAAGGCAGAAATTGTAGAACCTTTTAAAGAGATTTTTTCTTTTTCTTTTTTTTCTTTTTATTTTCTTTTTTCTTTTTTTTCTATTAGATCGTGGAAAAGAGCCATATGGCTCACTGATAGGTAGCTCCGGCATTGATGAGGCCAAATGACAATCGTATATAGAAAAGGGCTCCCCAAGACGTGATGAATGAAGTTTTCTCATGATCATCTTCAGCAACCATGATTTGATGGTACCCATGAGCAATCAAAGAAGGAGTACATGTCGATCCATCAGTATTGTCAATGAGTATGTGGATGAACGCACGTGAAATCTATCTTTGAGGCAAGCTTTATTCAAATCTCTCCGAATCCACACAAACTCGCACCTCCTTCCCTTTTTTGCACGGGACTATGTTAGATAGCCATTTAGGGTATGTTGACATCATGATGATGTTTATTGAAATTGTTTCACAATTTCTTCTTTAACTTTCAACTTCCACTCGTGTTTCAATCACCGAGCTCACTGAATGGTTTGAATCCCCCTTTGATGGGAAGGCGATGAATGATAATGTCTGTGTATAAACCGACCATGTCTTCGTGAGACCATGAAAACACATCCTGGAATAGGGCCAATAGAGTAACCATGTAATTCCTTTGGTTTGGAGTAAGGTCCATACCAATCTGGATTTGTTTGGGGTTTTCTAAGGTTCCGAGGTTTAAAAGAGGTGGTTTGATCAAGATTTGGCTTGGGTTTGTCTTCGACCCATTCTTTGATCTCTTGAGGTATCTCATAGTCATCTTGTATTTCCATCAAGTCTGAGTCCAACTTTACATCAAAGTTACAGTCCTTGTGGAGAATAGGCACCTCATCAGCAAGTACAAGCACATCTAAATTCAGAGTCCTGAAACAAAATATGCTTTCACTTAGTATATAACACTGATCAATCACACAAAGTGTTAGCCTATAATGACAAAAAGTAACGCTAATACCGTCTGAGAAAAAAGTAAGCGATTATTGCTATCTACAAGGTAGAGAGAGTTTCTTCCCTTTTTACCCTTGTCGGCTAATGCAAGGAGTGTTGCTTCAATTATCGAGGGCAAAGTCTTGGTGGACTACAGTGATGGAGGGGTTATCATCAACCTCCTTCTCCCGAATGATGACCATTACGTCTGGGCAATCATCGTCTGGGGTATATCTGTTTGAGAAGGGTTTGTTTGGGTTTTTGTTTGGTTTGACCGCACCATTGATGGCTGCCTACGTACTCCTTTTGAAGAGGAGATCAGGTCTTTCGTAGTTCAGGCTTTGGTGTGAAAAGGTTCTAGCAATTTTATCATCCCCATTTTCTTGTATTTTCAGCCTGCTTTGATCTTCTTCATTTAGCTGGCTCATCGTGGAGTCCTTTTTCTCTTGGCTTTCTAATAGTTGAGTGAAAAATTGCCTTGTTTCCTGATGTTGGCGCACTATCAGCTTAGCCAGCAGGTTCACTTGATTCTGGATCGCATCCAATTTTTGCATTACTGGCATACCCTCCTCTGAGTTTTCCCACTTTAGGACATTTGTTATGTGCTTTTGGGGGTATTCCTCCATCCTTCGTATGTACTTACGAATTGGATACATTTCATCACTTCCTAACTCGATCATGTTTACTTCTTCCGTATTATGTCGCAATGGAAGATTGGTGTTGACATTTTGTTGGTCAGGTTGTTCGACCACAATACTGCCACTTTCGATCAGATTTTGAATCTTATGTTTTAAGGACCAATAATCCTGTGTATCGTGTCCTGGAGACCCTGAGTGGTAAGTACATCTCTGGCTTGGATTGTATCTTTTCTCCCTGGTTCCAGAGGTGGAGCTAGTTCGGTAATTTTCTTGTGATCCATTAATATCGCCAATACATGTTCAAGGGAATCGCCCAGTGGAGTGAATACCCGATTTTCCGTTCTTTCAAATTTTCTTTTCCTGTCTGGGTATTGGTTGAATGCAGCATGTTGTGGAGATGGCAGATTATCTTGCATTTTCCAAATGGGGGGACTGTAGTTTGGTCTCCTAGCTTGCCCCTGTACAACAAGGGATACATGTTCATTGCCTTTATCGGGTACCCCTTTGGGATCACTCGCATACTTGCTAGTCTGTTTATGTTTGGCGACTACTTCCAAGGCAGTGAAGTCTTTAATCTTGCCTGCCTTTAGGCCCATCTTTGCCATTTCGCCGTGTTTGATCATTTCTGCAAATGGCTTTCCTATGCCTGCTAGGATCCTCTCATAGTAAAGAGCCTCTTGGATATCAATAAATGTCATTACCATCTCAGTTTCTGTCATTGATGGAATGACTTGCGCTGCTAGATGTCTCCACCTTTGGGCATATTCTCGGAAAGATTCAGTACTTTGCTTTTTCACTTTAGTCACTTGATATCGATCTGGTGCCATTTGTGATTGAAAACTATACTGATTTAGAAAGGCGTGGGCCAATTCTTCCCAATTGTTGATTTTGGCATTGTCAAGTCGGGCATACCAGGCTTTAGCTTCTCTAGTGAGACTCTTTTGAAAAAGTTGAATTCTGAGGCTTTCATTTTAAGCATAAGACCCTAGTTCGCCAATGTACACTTTTAGGTGCGTATAGGGATCGCCTGCCCCATTGTATTTTTCATACTCTGGGACTTTGAATTTGGTAGGATATTGAGCCCCTGTGAATATTCAGAGATCCGAATAGTCACACTCCCATAATTTCAAATCCTTTAATTGAATTTGGATGGTATCCTCCATTTGTTGGACTTTCTTTCTTATATCCCCAGTTTCTCGATCATCCCTGAGATTTGTGATTTCTTTATTGGAATGAGGTTTAGGTATCTGGGTTTCCATCTTTTTACCAATGCCCTGATTGCCCCCTGGTGTGAAGGACTCTGGTTGAGTAGGCATTGTCTGGCCCTGCGTATTTTTACTTTGTTCTTTTAGAAAGACAACCAATTCTGCTATCTGATTCCTTAATCCTTGAAACTCCTCTCGGGAAATAGGAGTAGGATCAGGCTGGCCCGGTGTAGCCATGCCTAACGGTGGGATCAGTGCCTTCTTAGACTTTAAACGGGTAACGAGACCGATTGCTTCCCTGCGAAAGACTTGCATAGTTTAGTCTTTAGGGAATGTGTATAATAACATGCTATGTGATGTGTCCATTTTAGGATTTTTATCCTGCAAAATGGATGTCAGCTATTTGTAGCATGCTAAATATGTATGTGTACACATTTCTTCATATTTCTCATTACATGGAGATATATATGGAATGTAATTACAAGTAATTGTGTTTACAAGTAATTGAAATGAGAGCATGAAGAGACTTTCCTCCGTTTTGGGTTTATCTGAGGCTGACCTATCTTAGGTTACTCTCGCGGCTTTTTGGCATGAAGGTTCCCAAATCATCGCAATCTACTTGACGGGAAGTTAATCCGGTCTTTCAATTGGGCGAATTTGGGTGGTGCCTTTCCCAGCCTCTCGAGAATCGAGCTTCTCACGAGTCCAATAATCAAACAAGCGACGGATAGCCTCCGTGGAGGGACCACACAACATACATTCACATACATCGCGTCTCACCGTATAAAATGATGACATGTGCGAAGCACTAATATCATAAGTAGTTTATAGTGCGAAGCACTAACATCACACGCAGATATGATGCGAAGCACTAAATTTAATCAAGACATGCATTCATACACATTCATCCAATGTAAATGCAACATCCACACACAAGCAGATAACAGTTTTGAAAAGATTGCAGTAGCGGCTTAAGTCCTCTTACTGGAGTCCCCAGCAGAGTCACCACCTGTCGAAGTCGGGATTTTTGGGTGTCCCTTTCCATTACATGTTCTTTGGTGTTCTCATTTTAGGTGAGATTTGTTTGAATAAACAAGTGAAAAAGGTCTGACATGTATAATGTCGACGATGGAACTGTTAAGAGTCACCAGTTGGTTTTTTAAATGGTTGTACCAACACAACCGAGAAAAGGTTTGCACATTGACCCAGTGATGTGACATTGATATACGAGTCGGCGAAACTGAGATTCGTTTAGGGTCCGGGGACTTGGTTATACAGGGGGAAGGTGTTAGGCACCCCCCGAAATCCGTGTTACCACGATGACCGCCTCTTTTCAAGAAACTATTATCTGAGTGTATGTGTGTGTGTGTGTGTGTGGGTCAATGTGCTGTTATATGAAAGTTGTGCGAGGCCTCGTTCAAACCTATATACACAGGGTTTGAATTTATGTAAAAATTTAGTTTTTAGCAAGATATGGCAATGATGTTTTATAAAAGAGGTTTTTCAAACCCTGATGCTCAATAGGAATTGAGACCTTTTACACTCCCATTTTTATTAAGTGAGCGGCTGAATTGATTTTATTTGACAGATGCGAGGCATCCGCATGAAAAATAATGTATAAAAATAATGCTGACTTCCTCGTGGGTATGGAAACCATATGAGGAAATTCAGACATCGCAGAATAATTTACAAGCTGCTTACAGCTGAAAATGTCCATCACGGGAACCAAATCTAGATCCAATGGAATGAATCTGTGATAACATGATTCCTAGGCGCACAGAATATTGCAATTTGTATAAAAGCAATAAGCAGGTATATATATAAAAGGTGTAAATATATATATACAGACAGGATCACCAACCACGAAGCACCTCCGTGGGGGATCAGAAATGTAAATAAAGCTGTTAAAAGCTATCAACTACCACGGAGGAAACTCCAGGCCGGACGAAATGTAAATAAAGTCAGAATATGGTCAATCGCCACGAAGTAAACTCAGGCGAGATGAAATGTAAAGAAAGTCAGAAGCGATCAACCACCACAAGTAAACTCCTGTGTGGGACAAAATATATATATATAAGCAATAAACGCATTCCGGATATAAAATCCGGGCTCATCGAATGAGTTTGACCCACGAGTTCATATATATAAGTATATATATATATATATATATATATATATATAAAAGCGAATAAACGCATAGGATATAAAATCTAGGCTCATCGAGCAGTCCCACCACAATTCATATATATATATATATATATATATATATATATATATATAAGCGGGTAAATGCACGCATCAAGTCTAGGCTCATCGAACAAAGTCCGACACACAGTTGATATATATATGTATATATATATATATATATATATATATATATATATATATATATATATATATATATATATATATATATATATATTAAAGAAACGCCTCGAATATCAAGTTCAGCTCAATCGAGGCATAACTCGATAATGTTAGTTAATATATATATATATATATATATATATATATATATATATAATATATATATATATATATATACATACTGGAATGAAACCACGGATCAAGTCCTAAGTAAAGCAAGCAACACGACTCTCAACGTGTAGAAGGGTGTGTCTGAAGATGAAGAGAAAGACTCTAAAGTGTGTGAGAAGGCTTACAGCTGACTGCTAAAAAAGGCTTCTATATCTTTAGAGTGGGTAAACACTGGCTTTTATGGGTACAAAAGAGGCTATATATGAGCTCACAAGTGTTTAAAAGTGGGAAAATACAATCATAGTGGGGTGAGTGCAGGCGAATCGCGTGGGGGTTTCCGTCTTTTTTCTTGCAAATGGCCACCCCAAGCCCTCTATTTATAGAGGTTGGAGTTGCAGTGTACCGCTTTGGCCGCAGTGTGCAGGAGGTCGCCGGGTGCCCCGGCAAAGTGTGGGTCCCGTTGTGTCGAGAATGCGTGCTGCGTTGTTCGCTCGGCCGCTCATAACTTTCAATCAGGGAGTCCGATGGAAGTGTGCCATATCATTCCGGAAAGCTCTTTTCGAGAGCTAAACAATGATATATGATTTGAACTTTTTTGATTCCAGGAAGATGGGTCCATGACCAAAATGGCATTCCCGGGTTTCCGTCAGGCAGTCCGTTGAGCCGTTTTGCGTAGTCTACGCTTGGAAGTTAAGATATGGTTCTTGTGGGACTTCCTTTGAAGCATTTTGAGTTGACATGAGTGTATTTGATTTGAAGTGAAGTTGAGTTGGCAAAATGACCATTTTCCCCCCGGTTATCTCCTGCTTTTCTTGCTGATTATGTGATCGTTTCTCAGGGTTATCTCTAAGGTTGACTTGATGTTGACTTTGACTGTCCTCAGGGTTATCTCTGAGGTTGGCTTGACCTCCTAGGACTATCTCCAGGTTTTGATCTTGATCCTTCGGGGTCATCTCCGAGGTTGAAACTGACTTTCCCGGGATTATCTCTAGGGTTGGAACATGATTTCCCGGGGCTATCTCCGGGGTTGGATTTGGTTACTCCCATATTTTGATCCGGGGTTTGATGATGAACTTCCGATAGTATCCCAGATGGATTTGGATTGTCTTTCGTGGTTCCCTCTTAAAAGATTTAATCTGTCCTCCTATGAATGTTAATAATAATGAAGAAAATTTGAGTGTCTACAAAGATAAGTGTGGGTAGGAGGGACACATCTCTCATAACTGCACCAATCTTATAAAGAACATTGGGGTTTTCTTCTGTGGTTATGTGGACCATATGGCAAAGAATTTCCAGAAAAAGGGAGTCGACGGATGGAGCGGAAGCAAGGGGAGTAATGGTGGGAAGGTAGCAATAGCAAGTTCAGCTCCACCAAGTAGATTGACAGCCCGGACCTTCATCATGATGGTCTGAGATGCAGTGGCATCTGTTGATGTAGATTTAGGTATCGTCTCAATCAATAATATTAATTCTTATGTATTGATTGATTCGGGTGAGACCTGTTCTTTTATCTTGCATAAATTTGCTAGACGAATAGGTATGCCTCTAGAGAATCTAGAGAATCCCCTAAACGTAGAGGTTGCAAATAAAGAAGTAATCTATGTTGAGTACATTTATAAAAATTGTTATGTTAAGATACGAGGTCATGAAATATCGGTAGATTTAATTCCAATTCATCTAGGGGAATTCGATGTAATTCTGGGAATGGATTGGTTGTTTAACCATGGGAAATGATTAATTGCTAAAAGATGCTAGTAAACCTTAAAATTGCGAAGCGTTCTAAGATAGGGTTTTATAGTAGTAAATCGCCGAGAAATTTGTGTTGTCTAACAATTATACAAGCAAGGGCATTGAATAAGAAATGATGTGTGGGTTATTTAGCCTATGTTGTAGATTCCTAACGTATGGGATCATATATGCATCAAATACCAATAGTAAGTGAATTCGCGAATGTATTTCCAAAAGAATGGTCAGGTCTTCTGCCAAATAAGGAGATCGAGTTTGTTGTGATGTTGTGCTTGATACGACTCTAGTTTCGAGGTCACCATATATGATGACGCCATTAGAGATGAAGGGGTTGATGATTCAATTTCAAGAATTACTAGATAAGAGTTATATTCAGCAAAGTGTGGCTTCGTGGGGAGCACCAGTGTTGTTTTTAAAGAAGACGAATGGTTTGTTTAGACTTTGGACTACATGGAGTTGAACAAAATGATAATTAAGAATAAGTATTCATGGCCCAGGATCGATGATCTGTTTAATCAGTTGAAGGGCGCTAAATATTTTTTGAAGATTGACTTCAGGACTAGATATCACCAGTTGAAAGTTAGAAGTGAAGATGTACCAAAGACAGCGTTCAAGACTCGTTATGGTCATTACGAGTTTCTAGTAATGTCGTTCGGGTTGACAAATACGCTAGCCGCATTTATGGATATGATGAATATAAGTTTCAAACAATTCTTGAAAAACTTTGTAGTAGTGTTCATAGATGATATCCTGGTCTATTCTAAGACGCATGAGGATTATATTGAACATCTAAGGTTAGTGTTGGAAACACTAAGAAGAGAGAAGTTATATACTAGTTTCACTAAGTGTGAATTTTGGTTAGAGAGGGTACAATTTTTGGGGCATGTGATTGACAAAAATGAAATATCTGTTGATCCAGCGAAGGTGGAGGCATTGATTAATTGGGAACAGTTAAAAAAACAACCTGAAGTGTGTAGTTTCTTAGGGTTAACGGGATACTATCAAAGATTTATCCGAGATTTTTTCGAAGATAGCTACCCCATTGAAAAATTTGACAAAGAAGTCGGTGAAGTTTCTATGGACAGAAAAGTGTGAGGAGATCTTTCTAGAGCTCAAGAAGAGATTAAGTGTAGCATTGGTCATGTCTTTACCGGATGAGACTCATAATTTTGTGGTGTATAGTGATGTTTCGCATAAGGGATGTAATACCCCAAAATTTTGTAAATATTATTATTAATAATAATGAGTATATTTGGAAATTAATTGTGTACGTATATATAAATATATATATATATATATATATATATATATATGTCATGGAATTTTAATAATTTAATTTATATTGAATTCAGTATGTGATAATTGAAAAATGTGATAATAATGATTATGAGTTTAATTAAGTTTAAGTGATAAGCCTTGTGTGGCATAATTAATTTCTTAATGGGATTAATTAAGAGATGATTTAATAAGGTATTGGACTAAGGGTTATATCCAAACCCAATATTAATAATGTGACATGCTTGTATGTGTTAGAAGTTAGCCCAAGTATTTGATTTGTTAGATTAATAGTTGAACCCAATGTGTAAATATGCATAACCCAAATTCATATATTATTGGACTAACCCATGGATCATATGGTTATATATATATATATATATATATATGGGCCCGATCAGAAGCATTATGCTTAACTAACATTACGCCATTAAAGAGCATTCCTATTTAAAGCCCTCGTTTTTTCATTCTCTCTCCTCACTCAGTTAGAAATAGAAAGACTACGCTCTCGCCAGAAAACCCCTCGCTACAAAATCAAAGCTGCCAAAATCGATTCCCTTGAAATCGATAACTTCAAAATCAGTGAGAGAAAAAGTGAATCCCCTCCCCTCTAGAAATCCATTGCTGCAAAAATTGAAGAGAGAGAAAGCGAAGCCCCTCCAGAAATCCATTGCTGCAAAATCGAAGCCAGAGAGAAGAGAAAGCAAAGCCCTAGAATCCTATTCTTCCCTTCTCTCTGCCATCGCCTTCGCCCATCTAGTTTCTCCCCGCGTCCAACTCAAATCGCATAGCAGGTGTGCCCTCGTTTGAACATTACCTTTCAAAAGTTCTTATATAAAAGTTGAGGAACTGTGCATAAATAACCTAAGATTATGTGTTAGTTATTTGGAAATTTCTTCTTTACTAATTTCTTGGTTGTTATTATTGAAGTATTCACTGAGATTTGGGAAACTATGTGCCTCGCATAGCAATAATTCGTAACATTATGCTCAAATCGTTCCTCTGCTCTTCTCATCTTTTCAACCTGCAAAGTTAGCATAACCGGAAAGTATGTAATGCTGATAATGAATTTTTTTAGAAAACAAATTTAGGTACCACTTTTTGACAATCAGTTATGTGATATCACTTTCTTAACAAACTCCCACTTCGATTTCAAGGCAACTGATTAACCATGTATAGATGAAATTTTTTTGGAGTACAATTTGAGAATGATCGAATTAATTAATGACGAGATAATTTAATAAGAAAAATTCCTAAGGTCACATAATAGTGGTGGATTTGGAGGCTTTGAATTTCCCTCAACTGTTAATGAGTTTTAGCGGAATGATCCCCCACTAAATTAGGTTAGTTTTTTCTTTTTTTCCCCATCTCTTTTTCTAAAATCTTTGTGGAGCTGTTTATGGCGATTGTAGGGAATTATTACATAATTTTTATGTGTTATATCTGTTTCCTAAGTAGTGATCTCATTTTCATTTAGTTAGCTACTCCTTGTTGATGATAACATATAACAATCATGAATTTAAATGTTTGAGTAAGTATTATGCAACAGAAACTACCAAGCCATATATATACTTTGGATACATACCATGAAACTCAAGTCAACTAGCTCCTTTCTATAGGTATTCCCATAACTGTTGTTGCCTTCATC
The DNA here is from genome assembly GCA_020205605.1 of Panax ginseng. Classification (NCBI taxonomy): domain Eukaryota; kingdom Viridiplantae; phylum Streptophyta; class Magnoliopsida; order Apiales; family Araliaceae; genus Panax; species Panax ginseng. The sequence continues at coordinate 99,589,647 of CM035148.1, forward strand.
AGATTTTCTTTTAAATCTACTAAATGATAATGACTTACTTGTTTACTTTGGATACATACCATGATAATGACTTACTTGTTTACTAGCAATGTGGGCTGGTCAATCTGATGCTGCTGAATAAGGACGAAAGTAACTAGGCAGACATTTTATTTTACCTGCCTAAACCCTTCGGCGATGTTAAAAAAGAAAGAATATTGTACATTGAGTGGTGATTCATTATCTGCATATAGACATCCACAATAAGCAATAAATGATCAAGTGTATATTCTTTTGTTTGTTCATTTGATATATTTTGATTATGTTGCATGCACCACATTCCCAACACCGAAAAGAGTCAACTTAAATGGCCGTAGTTAATCACTGCCATTGTCATCGCTTGGCTATGTTGATAACTTCTTGGACTGATTTGAATCCTGGTAGTCGATTTTATGGATGTCATACTGCAAGAGTAAGTAATTTTTATTCGATTTCCTTTGATATGAAGCTTGTTCTGAGTCAAAATTCTTTTTTGATAGCCTCATGGTTGCGAGTATTTCATGTGGTATGATCCTCCAATGCAGCCGAGAGCCATTCAAGTGATTCCTAGTTTGTTGAGGAAGTTGAGGGCTCTTAAAAATGAAGCAAAGATATTTTATGTTGCTTTATCCTGTATTTTATGCCCTTGTTTTGATTCAATAGTCAATGACCATTTTTTGCAATGTAATATATCTAAGTAGTTGATCTGAAGCTGATTCAATAGTTGATTTGTATTTTATGTCCTTGTTTTGCATCGTTTTTTGCCCTTCTTCCTTGTTTGTTTGCTAACCATACGAGTTTTATTGCCAGAGAGGGGAATCAAGTACTGTGATGGGTAGGGAATAAGGTGCATCAAGTACTATGATGTGAAGCTACTTATGTACTGAAGCTGCTGTAATGGTAAGGCCAATGTTGAAAGTGAAATAGAAAAATATAAATTTATCATAACGCTTGAAGAACATTTGCCCCTTTTTTGGCATGAAAATTCATCTAGTTTAGTAGTAAGCATATCAAGGATTTACACCTTCCATCCCAATGAAATGATACCTTATTTCTATATGCTTAGTCTTAGAATGCATGACAGGATTATGTGTTATTGCTATTGCACTTGTGTTATCACAATGAATAGGTATAGATTTGAAATCAAACCCATAGTCTGCTAGCTGATTTTTCATCCATAAGATTTGAGCACAACAGCTTCCAGCAGCAATGTATTTAACTTCAGCAGTTGAAGTAGATACTGAGTTTTGCTTATTGCTAAACCAAGACACAAGTCTGTTTCCCAGCAACTGACAATGCCACTAGTACTTTTTCTATCTATTTTTTAACCTGCAAAGTCAGCATATATATATCCTGTTAGTTCAAAGGAGGAGTCCTTGGGATACCAAAGTCCCAAGTGAGGTGTACCCTTGAGATACCTGAAAATCCTTTTTAATGCACTTAAGTGTGACTCCTTAGGATTAGCTTGAAATCTAGCACATATACATGTTGCAAACATTATGTCTGGTCTACTGGCAGTTAGATATACAAGAGAACCAATCATACCTCTGTATTGAGTTATATCAATTCTTTTACCTTTTTCATTTGTGTCAAGCTTGGTTGCTGGAGCTATTGGAGTTTTCATGGGAGAGATTGATTCCATGCCATACTTTTTAAGTAAGTCTTTAATGTACTTGGCTTGGTTTATGAAGATTCCTTCATCAGTTTGTTTCACTTGCAATCCAAGGAAGAAGTTCAACTCACCTATCATGCTCATTTCAAACTTTCTCTGCATAAGCTTGGCAAATCTCTTACATAATTTTTCATCAGTAGAGCCAAAGATAATGTCATCAACATATATTTGAACTAATAAGACTTTGTCTTTATGCTTTCTAAGAAATAATTTGGTATCTACTCTACCTCTAGTGAACCCATTTTCAATAAGAAAGTTAGTTAGTGTTTCATATCATGCTCTAGGTGCTTGTTTAAGACCATATAAGGCTTTGTCTAATCTATAGATATAATTAGAGAGAGTTAGATTGATGAAACCTGGAGGTTGTTCTACGTATACTTCTCTTTGAAGTTCACCATTCAGGAATGCACTTTTGATATCCATCTAAAATACTTTGAATTTCATGTGAGCAGCAAAGGCAATGAATATTCTGATGGCTTCTAGTCTGGCAGCAGGTGCAAAGGTTTCATCATAGTCAATGCCTTCTTCTTGAGAGTAACCTTTGGCCACTAGTCTTGCTTTATTTCATGTTATTACTCCATCTTCATCCATCTTATTTTTGAAGACCCACTTGGTGCCAATGATTGGATGGCTCCTTTGTCTTGGAACTAATCTCCATACTTTGCTTCTTTCAAACTGATTTAGTTCCTCTTGCAAGGCTTCTATCCAACTTGAGTCTTCCCTATCATCTTCTATTTTCTTAGGTTCCATTTGTGCAGAAAGCTCAGATAAAAACTTATTCTGGGTGGCAGCTCTTGTCTTGACTCTTGCATTTTGATCTCCAATGATTAAGTCTTGAGGCTGATCTTTTGCCCATCTATTTCCTGTTGGATCATCTATTCTGATTCCTTCTTGTCTGAGACCTTCAAGATTAATTTATGCTTCTTGATGTGGGGGTTCGTTGACTTGCATAGTCCTCTCTATGATCTCATTCCCTTGCTCGATAATTTCATTGTCTGGAACTACTATCGTGGTGTCGGGCTCGACGACCTTGTTTGTAGTGTCTGAACTGTCGTTCATAGTGTCTTGAGACACTATTTTGTCTAAGTTTGTTTCATCGAAGATGATGTGAATCGAGACTTCGACACTTAGTGTCTTCTTGTTAAACACTCTATACGCCTTACTGTCTGTGGCATATCCAAGAAAGATTCCTTCGTCTGACTTGGGTTGGAACTTTGTCAGATATTGTTTCCCGTTGTTGAGAATATTTCATGCACAACCGAATAAATGAAAGTAGCCGACACTTGGCTTCCTTCCTTTCCACAGTTCGTAGGGAGTCTTCTTTATCGTCGAGTGTATGAGCAATCTATTCTGAGTGTAGCATGCAGTGTTAATAGCTTCTGCCCATAAGTATTCAGGAAGATGAGCTGATTCTAGGAGAGTTCTTCCAGCCTCTATCAACATTTTGTTCTTTCTCTCAGCTACTCCATTTTGTTGAGGAGTTCATGGAGCTGAGAAGTTGTGACTGATGTCGTTGTCTGCGCAGAACTAGTCCATCTCAGAAAAGTAGAATTCTCTGTCATGATCACTCCTTATAGCCTTAATATTCTTTCATTTCCCATTCATCACCAGTCTGAACATCTTGATTAGTTGGGGGCTCGTTTCATCTTTTGAGTTAAGAAAGAACACCCATGTGAATCTGGTGTAGTCATCCACCATGACCAGAGAGTATATCTTACCTTCAAGGCTTAGTCTTGGAATTGGCCCAAATAGATCCATGTGAAGCACCTGCAGAGGTTTGTCGATTGAGTTGACAGTTTTGCTCTTGAATGAGCTTCTACTCTGCTTTCCAAGTTGGCAGGCATTGCATGGCCTTCCTTTGACGAAGTTGAACTTGGGTAAGCCTGCAACTAGATCTTTGGAGGCCAGTTTAGACATATTTTTGAAGTTGAGATGAGACAGTCTTCTATGCCATAGCAAGCTTATTTCTTCAGATGCTTTAGCCAGAAAGCATATCGTCTCGTCCGAGCTCAGTTGACCAAGATTAACAGTGTATACATTTCTTTCTCTTGTTCCAGTCAGCTTTATAGAGGATGCCTTCAAATCTTTGACCTGATATTGATTGTTGAGGAAGGTGACTTGATGACCCTTGTCATAGAGTTGGCTTATGCTCAGAAGATTGTGTTGTAGACCTTCCACATAAGCTACTTTACTGAAGGACACTGCACCATTCCCAGCTGAGCCATATCCTCTTGTCTTGCCAGAGCCATTGTCTCCGAATATGACTGAGGGACCCTCCTTTTCTATGTAGTTAGACAGAAGGGCTTTGTTCCCAATCATGTTCCTTGAGCATCCACTGTCAAGATACCAGGTTGTGATCGTGGAGCTCAGTTCCTGTAGTAATGTTAAACTTTCATTTTGGTACCCATCCTTGAATGGGTCCTACTTTGTTAGTACCATTGGGAACCCAAATCTGCTTGATTTTGGATCTCACATGTATAGGATTATGATAGCATATTGCAGTCTTATGACCAACCTTATTACACACAAAACATCAAATATGATGCATGTTTGTGTGTGTATGTGGGTTCTTCCTCCATTTGGACTTTTGTGGATTCCCAGCACTCCTACCTTTATACTGATTCTTCATTTTCCATGTGTCCTTGTGTTTCATGATTTGTGAGGAGTGAAGCTTACCTCTACTGTTCCTTCCTAGTTGGTTTGTGGAGTTAATTTTACTCGACTCTACGATCCTTCGAGGTTGGAAAGTAGTGACTAAGTTACTCTTCTCTTTTCTGAAAGCCCAGGCCAACATGGGATCCTTTATTCCTTGGAATATGGATTAGATCAAAAGAGCAGGGTTGAACTAGTTCTTCCTTCTGTGAGGATTTCATAAATGTAATGTTTCTACTAAAACTTAAAGCATTACTTTGAGGTGGATTCTTCAAAGCCTAAACTTGTTCTGTCATATGCACTTCTCTGACTGGAGATCAGGGAGTCAATGGATGAAGAGGATTTATTCCATGTAGAGATTGTCTTTTCTAGTTCCTCAATTTTAGAGGTTACACTTGACTCTCTTTGTGCATTGAGTTCATTGGTCTATTTTAAGAGCTTATTCTCAGCTTCAAACTTGGAGAGAGTGTCAGTACTTAGAAAGGCTGTTTCCAGTTCTTCCTGAACTTTCTCTTTCTCCTTTTGAAGAAGTGAATGATCTTTGGACAAAACTCTGAACCATTTTATGTACTGATGCAGATCAAATGTTATGCCATGTAGTGCAGTTCTTAAATCATCAATGTCTACATTAGGAGAGTTAAAGTCAAATACCTCATATATAATTACTTCATGAATGTTAGAGTTCTTTTTATCATTTGCATGCTTGGCCATCAGGCAAAGATTTGCCATTTGAGGATCTTCATCATCTCCAGATTCGGGAGTTGAGTCGTTGTCTGAGTCACTCCACGATCCTCCAGCTATAAGACCTTTGTCTTTCTTCTTAGGCCTTTTGTTGCCTTTGAATTCCTTCTTTGAATTTGATTTCTTCTTCAGTTCTTCTCTAAGAGGTTTATTACAGTTTGCAATGAAATGGCCAGACTTCTTGCAGTTGTAGCATAGGTCATTTGTCTGCTCCTGGCTGCTGTAGTTGTTGACTTTCTTTGGTTTGCTGATTCTGCCTTGACGCATGAACCTTCTGAGTCTTTTCACCATCATTGCAAAGTCCTCATCATCATCTTCATCATAGTCAGAGTCATTTTCAGTATTGGATTTGGAGATGTTGTCAGTTACTTTGAGAGCAACCCATTTATCCTCTTTCTTCCTTCAGATAGGTTTTCTGCTCGTTGAGTCAGCTCCAGTTCATATGTAAGAAGGTTGCCATATAACTGTTGAACAGTCATTTCATGGAGATTCTTTGATTCTCTGATTGTAGTGGTTTTGGCATCCCACTTGCTAGGTAAAGCTCTCATGAACTTTATGATTAGATCTTTATTTGGATAGATCTTTCCATAGGCTCGGAAAGAGTTGAGCAATACATTGAATCTTTCGTAGGTGGAAGTGACATTTTCTCCTTGAACGTGTGCAAACATCTCATATTGTTGAGTCAGGAGAGATTACTTATTTTCTCTGACTTCTTATGTTCCTTCATGCATTATCAGAAATGCTTCCCATACCTCCTTTGTTGTTTTGTTATTGACCACATTCTCAAACAGATCATCTTCTAAAGATTGGAACAAAATGTTCTTGGCCTTTTTGTCGAGTTGAATAACTTTCTTTTTGTTGTCTGTCCATTCTTCTTTGACCTTGATCTGAATTCTGTTTGGGTAGTTTGTAGTTGGTGCAAGCTTTGTAGGAATGTAGGGCCCATTCTGAACAGTTTCAAATAGATCTTCATCTATTGAATCCATGTATGCTTGTATACAAACTTTCCAGTTGGCGAATTTGTCTTTGTTGCACATAGGTGGCTTGCTACCTCCTCCAGTCTTTGATTCACTTATCAGATGTGCCATTGGATCTACTTAAGTTTTGTAGGCTATTTGATAAAACCTGCTTTGATACCAATTATTAGTTCCCAGAGGCACAATAGTTATCTAGAAGGGGGGTTGAATAGATATTTTAAATTCTTTTCGAAATACTTTGCTAGTTTTGATAATGATTTAAAGACAACGGAATTAAGATTACTTTGTTCTCCCTTTAATATATAGTAAGTTAATAAGAGTGAGACAGTTATGACAGTTATAGCAGTTATAGCAAGAATGTAAGAGACACGTCAATTTTAAGTGGTTCAGAGCACTTAAAGCTCCTAGTCCACTCTTCTATTCCTCGAGTAGGAAATTCACTAAGGATATCTTTACACTTTCTGAATCTCACAGATTCCTTCAAGACCAGTAGTCTTGTCACTTCTCAGTTCACTTTTGAACTCTTCAAGTCCAGCAGACTTGGTTCTTCATAGTTCACTTAGAACTCTTCAAGTCCTTCTGACTTGGAACTTTTTACTTCACTTGATAGTATTTGATGAGTTCTTGTTTGGTGCTACTCAGTTGTCGTTAAGCTCGTGTTCGAAAGAACGGAGTAACTGAGCAAGCTTTCTCTTTCAAATCATAGCTGAGCAAGCTTGCTTGGTCCTTTCATCTATTGATTTTTTGCATATATGAGGTCTTCAAAATCTATTCATTGAAGCATTAAATGCGTTTGACATTTCTGAGCTTTGATGGAGACTTTTTGCACAACTTCTGATATGCAGTCTGGCCTATTGACACGACAGACTGTTGTCTCACCTAACACCTGAAAAGATGATTTCTGTTGACTCATAGTACTTTCCTTAGCTTCTTCAATACGTTTCTTTGTTACATACTAAGGAAGACTGTTGTGTAATTGAGACTCCCAAGGAGTTCAACATTTACAACCCATTCCATATTTGTTGCAACTTATTCTTTAATCAAATGGACAGGGATCGATGCTTCTGACATAGACAAATAAAGCTCTACAATTCTGATCGTGGTGTCTTGCCACCTTTGTACTTGATCTGATACTAGCAAATGAGAACACTATGATTTCTCTTAAGTATTGGCACACTACGAACTTCACTTGCTTGTCTTGCAGACTCTACGCTTCTTAAAGTACACTACGATCTCTGAGTTGGCTCGGCAGGCATTTGGATCACTCTACATTTTCAGTAGAGGCCCTTTAAGGCAGACACACTATGATCCTTGATGCTCTATGATCCTTCCTTGGCTTCTACAATCTCTTGATCAGCTTGATAGACTACGATTCAGTTGAAGCCTATCTATTACATCTCAAGATATAGATCAACCTAACAGCTTTGATCTTTTCATCTATACATTTATTTACAGAATGATAAACATTAATAACTTATATCAACCTAACAATTTTGATCTATCAGTAAGTCCTTGTACGTATATTCCTTTAAGGACTTTACATATAATCGTGACTAATTGCTTTCAATATCAAATTTAAATGTGCAATCTCCCAACATCCTCTTTGGCCCGTAGTGCATAGATGGATAGGTGTTTAGCATGATCATGACCATTGGTGATACAAACAAATATCTTTGGCCCGTAGTGCAAAGATAATTTGTTGGTTTAAAAAAATTATTTATTGGTGTTGCATGAATAAAATATTGATGATGGACTTTTAAATCATAGAAGATAGTAGACATAATGCTCTACTTGACTCTTCTAATGGATTGTTATTTTCGCTGCAGTTGTTGATCTAAAACTTGGTGTCAATTATATTTTATCTGATTTATCATTTTTGAAGGCTAAAGATAATTTATTCTTCATTATCTTAGTCATAATATTCTTTACTGGGCAAGTTAAGCTCACTATTTTCATTTTTGTTCCATTGTTCTTCTCAGGAAATGAAAGTGTAGCTGGGACTAGTCGGGGAGGGGAGTAATGGTCCGAGGAAGTTACTATAGAAGTCTTCACTATGTTGTGAAATAGTGTGATAATAACTATAATGAAGACTTAATTTAAGTTTGGATATCGTCATATTATGTACGGTGCAATATTTGTATTCAAACTCACAACTTATGTGTTGTCGTATTTTGCACGATAGTTTAATAGTTATAAATATGGAAGTTTGTATTTGGATTCTGTACCATGTATTTGGCGACTCAAAATGGGTTGTGTGGACCTATTTTGGGGGCGTCACAAAAGAATTGAAGCCTTTTATTCACTGTTAATTCTTATTCGTTTATTCTTGTTAATTTAGTTTAATCAATTCAAAATCTCCTTTTCTTGGGAACAATTGGATAAATATAAAATAAATCACTTTGTGGGATTGACCATTACTTGTTACTATACTAATAATTGTCTTAATAGAGTAGAAGTTAGGTATTAATTTTGGAGTGTCAACAATAACTCCCAACGAGACCTGATGTTGATCAGTTATATTTTGGAGAAGATCACTGTAAGACAGTGAAAAATATCTTAAAGTACATAACAAGTACTAATGATGTGATTAAGAAACATGGTGGATCTGAAATAAAACTAGAGGGCTTAACAGACTCAAGTTTTTCAGACTGGCCAAGACGACAACAAATCCACTTTAGGGTAAGTCATTACCTTGAAAGGTGGTGCAGTGAATTAGAAAAGTTCTAAATAGCAAAGAGTTGTTGGTATAGTGATAAAGACAAATTATATAGTTGTAAATGAAGCTGCAAGTTGATTGTTTGGATAAAAAATTCATTACAGAAGTAGGAATAGTTCCTAAGTCTCATATTGGATCTAAACATGTGTTGCAACATTTTCATTTAAATAGAAAATCATTGAAAGAGGAGAAGTCACTATAGAGATAGTGGACTCTCAAGAACAACATTACATATCCATTAACTTAAGTTTATCCAACAGCATGATGATCACCACTTAGAGAAGAAGGGTATGCGATACCATGATGATTGGCTTTAGTGCAAGTGGGAGATTGAAAGTAGTATGCACATAAGAAACTCATGTTTTATGATAAAGCATATACTTTGTAACAATCTTATTCATTTATTAATAAAAGAATTATTTAATTAAAGGCTTTTAATTTATCAACATGGTGTTATTTTATAATATGTAATAAACCCATAGTTTTGAGCAATGTGTTTAGAATCATGATGATGATTGTATGGGATCTAAATTCTTAGATAGCTTACAAACTAAAATTGTTCCCAATCGTTGGATTACTAAAAAAGGGATTAGTGAATCCGAAAAGATTGGTACATACGTTGCTTGCTCATTGGATGAGGATGATTGATCTTGTGATCATTTATGTGGAGACACTAAAGCAAGTATGTAGGTGATTATAAGAGAATAAGTTCACTGAATGTGGCTCGCTAAGGAATACCTAATGGAGTTTTACTTACCTATTAATAGAAATCCATGTAGTGATAGTAGTACAAGTGATTCTTGGACTTGAGATCATTATAGTATATTGTGTATGTTGAGTTATACTTTGACATGTCCCTTAAGACCCTTAGGGTATATCAAAGGGTATGCTTGTGTGTAATAAGGTGTACATGGAGATAATGAATGATCAACAAAGAATCTATCACTTCTAGTAAAAGGAGAGAATGTCCTATGTGATTCGATAAATGACAACCCAGTAATCCATTACCAAGGTATAATGAAATTAGAAAGGAGTTTCAAGTTTGCATTATTTGGAGTTGTCCATTTGAGAATCGAAATACGTATAATTAAATAAAATAAGACCTGATGGTAATTTCATGTCTTATATTTAATTGGGACATTGTATGGTGGAATGATTGAATTATACGGTAACTATATACTCAAGGTTTCTTTTATGATTAATGTTGAAATCTATATTATCTAGAAAATCATTGATCGCTAAGGAGACTTATCCTTATTGTAGAATAAATATTATTTATTTAAATGAATTAAATAGTTTAATTTATTTATTTAAATAATATTAGAATTGTTCTAATTGATTTATTCACAACCGATTTAATATAGAGAACCTAAAAGGTCACATCGCAAAAAGAAAAATTATTTGTTTAATAAGCAAATGGTATAATCGTAATAATAAGTTAAATATATTTAATTTAATCTATGGTGATAGAATAAATTAAATAACTTAATATTTATTATTTAATATTTTGGGAATATTAGATATAAATTAATAAGAGGGGTCTTATTATTATTATTATTATTTAATTCCTAAAGGAGTTTGGGAATTAATTAATAAAAGTACTCTCATGAATTCATAATTAGATTAAGAGCCTAATTATTGAAACAAATCCCTATTCCTAAATTGTTTAAGAGGGTTGCCTATATCTATAAATAAGAGGAGTCTTATTTTGATTTGGGTTTAATAATACTTCCAAGAGTTGGGAGCGTACTTACATATTCTATAGAGATAGAATTAGGATTTTTCCAAACACCAATCTTCTTTAATACTTGTTCTTCCTTGGTGGATCACCTCGAGAGGCTAAACACTTGGGTGGCTAACGTTGATCAAAAGAAGGAATCAAACCCGGTAGATTCGAGTTGAACGTGAAAAGGAATTGGAGGTGAACTCGTACCTGAGGAAGCTTTTTTCTACAAAGGTATAAATCTGATCTCCATCTCTTTTTATCTAATTAATAATTGTACATAAATCATGATCCGGGTATATGGTTTGTAAAAATTTTACAACTCTGATTTTTCACGCTTTCGCTCTATGTATATAATTTGTTACATGTTCATAAATATTACAAACCTAACATAGATTTCATAAAATAACGCTTCTATGGGAACTAGAAACACTGTTGTTATTATCTAAAATTATATACACACTAAGATTTGAGGATAAGTCCTTAAATACTAATCCTGGTCAATCTGAGTTGTTTCTTTGACTATTGATCAGGGAATCCATAGAAGAAGAAGACATGTTCCATGCCGAGATTGTCTTCTCTAATTTCACAATTCTAGAAGTTAGATTTAACTCTTTGTGTGCAAATTGCTCAGTGATATTTGTCAATTTTTCATTCTCAGCTTCTAGTTTGGAAGGAGAGTTGGTTGTTCCTCAAGATGTTTCCAACTCATGTTGAACTTTTTCTTTTTCCTTTTGAAGAAGAGATCGATACCTTGATATAACCTTGAACTACTTCATGTATTTATGCAATTCAGATGTAATGCCACATAAATTAGTTCTTAAATCAGAAATATCAATATCTGGAGAATTAAAATCAAATACCTCACTAATATCAATCTCTTGGTGATCAGTGGTGTTGTCTGTAGGAGCTTCATCATCATTTGACTAGGAATCTGAATCATTCTCAATATTGTTCCAAGAGTCCTCAGCTACAAGACATTTGTCTTTCCTATGAAACTTCTTAACGGCTATACATTCTTTCTTGAACAACTCCTTCTATTTGTCCTTCTTGAGCTCATCTCTAAAAGGTTTGGTGCACTCAACTATATAGTTGTAGCACCCCAGTCCCACATCGAAAGATAAGGAAAAAATTTGTCTGCGTATAAGAAAATAAGTTACTACCAATAGTAACTGTGACGAATGAATTGTTTGAGTTGTGATTCTAGGGACAGAATCCTTGTAAAGATTGAAGGATTTAACTTTATGGAATTTTATATGTAATTTAAAATATTTATTTAATTAAATAAATATTTTTAATTTATATGCTTATTGTTAAATAAATATTTGTTTGATTTGATTATTTATTAGTTAAATAAATAATTCATGAGTTGTGCAGAATCAACTTGGTTAAGTGTAATATGATATTTGGTAAATTTGTATTTTGAAGTGTATTAAATTAAATGAGTGTTGAGTTAATTATTGTGTTACAGAGTCGTAATATTCTAATTTAATTTAATAATTAAATTAGAGAGTTGATAATGATTAAATGAATTGTTATAATGTTATTTTAATTTAATTTAGAAATTAAAAGTGATGTACTAATTTAATAAATAAAATTATAATGAAAATTATAATTTTGTAGCAATTTGATTATGTGGCATTTTGATTTAGTAAGTTGATATGACTTTATTTAATTTAATTTGAGTATTATAATTTAATTAAATAAAGTGTGATAATAAACTATATAGTTAGTGAGTTATTAAAATAAGCTAAAAATGAGTTTTAATTTAGTTTTACCAAACAAGGCTTAAGGTTTTTATGTCTTTATTTTAATTTAGTTTTTTTTGCCAAACAAGCCTTAGTGGCTTTTGAATTAAAAATAATAATTGATATGTATTAAGTAGGGTTCTTATGGATATTATTATATTTGTTAGTTTTTTTATTTTATGCTAACATGTATTATATGTATATGTCTGTTATACGTTAAGTTAGAAGAAAGAAAGAAACACAGAAAAAACACATAAAGAAAAGAGAGAAAAAAGAAGAGAAGAAATTTTGTGTTACTTTGAGAGATTGAGGAGATGGTCAAAGAGAATTAACAAGCTAATTCCTATCATCTAACAAATTTGAACAAGCAATCAAAGGTATAAATTCCTAGCTTTTCTTCATATTCTTGAGTTTTCATTCTCTGTAATTTGAATTCTATGATAAATGTTTAGTATATAGTTTGTATAAGTTAATTTGTATATATAAACTATTTTATTATGATTTGTATGTGATTTAAAGTTTTTTAATTCATGAAAACATGATATATGTAAAGAAATCGTGTTTACAATGAATTACAGTGATATATGTATGATATGACTTACTTTAGAATCAAAATTGATACTCAATTCATGATATAAAGTGTAAATTGATTTTTAATTGTGTAAATGCATGAAGAAATGAAAAAAATGAGTTTTAAACGAATTGTTTTGGTTGAAAAACGAATTCACAGTGATTAGTTTCGCTAAGAGTATTTAAAAGTGAAGAAATGGCATAAATAATGAAATTTAAAGATTTTAATTTGTTGTTTATGTGGTTAGAAATATTAGTTATTGTTTCTGTAAAGTTTAAACAACTTGAGTAATTTAAAATTGTTATTAGAAAGAAGTTTTTAGGCCTATTTGGCTTTGTTATTTGTTCTTCGCGAACTGGAACAGCCTGTAACTATGCCGCGACATTGCAACGCTGGTCCATAGCATTGTTCCAAAGATCTGAATATACGCCCATTTCGTGCAAGGCCTATGATTCAAAACCTATATTGGCGATGGCGGCATTGGCATCAGATGTACGGTTCTCAAGTACAAATCAGGCGTTCTGGTATGATTAGCGATTTAGCCTGAAATTTGATTTTTAATATACAATTCTATAATTGTTAGTATTGTGTAATGTTATGACTATAGAATGTGATTAATCATGTTTTTGGTGATAATATCAAATATGAAGATTATAGTTAATGAGTTATGTGATAATTTAAATTAGTGATAAAATTAGAAGTGTGGTTTAACAATGTGGTTAAACCTAAGACTACAAGTTGTAAATTAAATATATATTTAATTATGTACTGAGATCATGTGGTAACTAATTATGTCATGATGACATGTGTATAGGATATTGAGAATCAAGTTATACTGTTTAGCTTACGCACAAAGAAAGTTTCTGAACCCTACTTTTATTTTAAGCAAGTTCTCTAACCCTAAACTCTATTTGAGCCTATCCTACTTTGATTACAATTATGCAAGTTTTCTATCCTAACTTGTTTATAAAATTACGCAAGTTCTTGAATCCTATTTCTTTTGTATTGAGCAAAGTTCTTAAATATGTTTCCTTATTGGAAAGATGTTGTGACGTCCCCAAAATAGGTATACATCACCCATTCTGAGTTGTCAATACACGGTACAGAAACAACTACAACTTTATTATTACAACAGTAAAACTGTGAGTTTAAATACAGATATTGCCATCTATACAATATCCACATACAAATAAATCCTCATCATAATTATTGATACATTATTTTACAAAAATGGTGAGGACTACTAAACAACTCTCTAAAACCATCACTCCATACCCCAGACTAAGTACTCGCTACATTCTCGCCTCCTGAGAAGAAAAATAGAACAAAAAGGAAAAGGGTGAGCTCAACTAGCCCAGTAAAGAATATTATGACTAAGATAATACAGAACAAATTATCGTTAGTCTTCAACAGGGAAGAATTTAATAGAATACAATAGACAACAAATTTTAAATCAATACTCGCATGTGAGAAAATATTAATTCATAGAATAGTTACGTAGAGGATGAAATCTACTAATATCTATGAATTTAACAATCCATCATCAATATTTTTATCCTCAGTAACATCAATCAATATATATCCGGAATCATATATTCATCCTTGCACTACAAGGCCAAGGACATTCACCGATTAGTCATGTTCATCTAAACACTGCTCATCTTTTGCACTACAGCCAAAGATATTCATCGAAATCATTCATCTTTGCACTACAGCCAAAGATATTCAATAATATCATCATTTAAGACGAGGATGATGAAAATATATTTTTTTTTAAAAGAAACGAATCCAAAGAAACAAAATGACAAGGATTAAGGATTAAGTTTGCTTTGTTTTATCCACGTCCAAAATACCTCAAAAATAATCATAGTGGTGTAAAATTCAAGAATGATCAAAACATGGATACAATCAAAGCTAGTATCCACAATAGATATTTTGGACAAACAACGGAAGAAATTTCATTTTTCTATGAATAGTCCGAAATATTCGTGAATAATTGTCGATACGTGAATAAAGGCCAGATATCGTGAATAGTAACCCGACACTAAAAAGTTCCAAATTTGATAAAACTTCAGATCAATATTTCAGCATAATGATATTGAAGAAATAATATCATTACGAAAAAAAATAATATCCCTTACCTCGAAAGATCAGTACTTTTAGCTGGATTACTGGATATAGGCTATAACTTGAACTTTCATCGTATAGCAATACTCAAAGTATACTCAAAATACTCACAAGAATACGCTCGATAATATAGAGAGAGAAAACTTCAGTTTCTGGTGTGATTTTCAATTCTAACCTAAGCACCCTATTTATAGGAAAATGCTTAGAACACCAAAGCAGAAAATTTAATAAATTAATATTATATTTTTTTCTAAATATCTCTACACACACTACCATCTGAATTCAGCCTCCTAACCACATTTTAAATGAGTTTCAAAAATGAAAAAAGACGTTTTTGTAATTAAAAATATTTTAAACTTCCAAAAATCAATTATTTCGGAACTTCAAAACTTCAATAATTCATAATAAATAGCCCTTTTATCAGAAAATTCGAATCTCGCGTGTTTTTATAGGAAATTCAATTCTCTACAACTTTGCAGAAGAAAGTTTTTCCAAATTCCAAATGAAATTGACCAAAATCTACAAACAAATCGATTTTAGAGGGCTATAATCAAATTTCGATTGATAAATGGGGTCCACCGACATATTTAACATGTTTTAAACTTTTATTGCAACAAAAATACTCTTCCTCCTCGTATACTCATATATCCCACATTCGTTATAAAAATATCACCATTATTATATTATTAAAATATAATAATATATATATTTAAATGAATTATTTTATCGAAAAAGATAAAATTTTAATTTTCAACAATTGTCACATTAAAAATTTTCTCCATCTATATCCACATAAAATCAATATTTTCCTCATCGTATGAATCAATAATTAATTATTCACAAATAATATTATGAATCACAATATTGACAACCGCATAGCTTCCTGGAAGAGGGGGCTTTCCAATAAGAATTTCTCCTTCATCAAGCGCAAGATTGGGTGACCAAACCTCTCCTTAGATGAACTTTCTAGACATTGCCAATAATGTTATCTAATAATATTATTCGAGATAATATGAATTATTGCTTCGATAATGAAAAATCGTTGTGTAATGACAATTATTAAACAACAAAGATGATATAAAATATCAACGCAACAATTATTGAACCAATAAAATAAAATCTCGAAGCAAGAATTATCGTAACCATTATTGAGTAGTGCCTTCTTACGTAAGAGTCAATAATTGGTGCAATACCGCTCTTCTCGTCTGCAACAACGCCAGACATCGTGTTTTAACTAACGGAATTCAACGAAAGGTAAATCAGTAATAACTACGCCTGTTATTTTTAAACAACTTATATTTGTCGCTTTCTTCCTCCAATCGCTTTTTCGTTATGGGGCCCACACATGGTCACTTGGCATTGTCATTTAATATTCCCACAAAGCGATCTGAATATTCCACGACCAAACGAATATTCCCCACAACAATGAATATTTTATAACCACTTGCTTATTTTGAAATATTTATGTATTTTACCCATAACTATCCACATTAACCACATCAACCCTTACTATTTCAAAATAATAATTAGAAAAATTAAATTTCATTTATTAATTATTTGGGGTCTTACAACCTCCCTCCTTATGAAATTTAGTCCTCGAAATTGACATACGTGCACTGGTGTTTCAAAAGGTGAGGATACCTCGCTTTCATTTCCGCTTTCCAACTCCCGTGTCATTTCTTCTATAGCATGGTTCCTCCACAAGACTTTAACTTGTGGTATGACCTTCGTCGTGGGACATGCTCCTTCCTATCCAAGATCTTGACAGTACCTCCTCATACGTTAAGTCTTCTTGACTATCTCGTCCTGGGTTCTAACTCAATAACGTGGTTTGGGTCTTTCACATTTTTACGAAATGCATGATATGTGAAACACATTATGAACACGAGACATACTTGGAGGTAACGCGAGTCTATAGGCTACATTTCCTACTCGATCAAGAATTTGAAATGGACCAATAAATCGTGGATTGAGCTTTCCTCTCTTCCCAAATCTTGTAACTCCCTTCCATGGAGCAACTCGCAACAATACATGATCCCTTATACTAAATTTCACGTCCTTTCGATGAAGATCCGCATAACTCTTTTTCGATCTTGTGCCGTTTGTATACGTTGTCGAATCATTTGGATCTTTTCGGTAGTCATACGTACTAACTCGGGTCCCAACAATGTTGCTTCACCCACCTCGTCCCAACATACTGGAGAGAGACATTTTCATCCATATAATGCTTCGAATGGGGCCACACCTATACTTGCCTGATAACTATTGTTGTAGGAGAATTCCACCAATGGTAAATACTTATCCCAACTGCCCTTGAAGTCTAGGACACAGAGTCTTAATAAATCTTCAAGAGTTTGAATAGTTCTCTCTGATTGTCCGTCCGTTTGAGGATGTTATGCAGGCCAATCAATCGTAAATTGCATCTCATAGCCTTTTGCAAGCTAACCCCAAATCTTAAAGTGAATCTTAGGTCACGATCTGAAACTATAGATACTGGCATGCCATGCAACCTTACAATCTCATTTACATACATACTAGCAAGACGTTCAAGAGAATAAGTCTCCCGTATTCCGGCAAGAAATGTGCGGACTTGGTTAATCTATCAACAATAACCCAAATAGCATTTATGCCTTGAGAAACCGTGGGAAGACCCAAGAATGAAATCCATGGTAATGTGTTCCCACTTCCATTTCGAATCTCAAGTGGTTGCAATGGTCCTTTAGGCACTTGATGCTCCGCCTTTACGTTTACAAGTTAAACATGTTGAGATAAACTTTGCAATCTCTCTCTTCATATTGTTCCACCAAAATGTATGTCAAGATCACGATACATTTTAGTACTTCCGAGATGGATTGCAAATGGTGTATTGTGTGCCTCCATCATGATCTTGTACTTCAAATTAGAATCGTTAGGAACACAAAGTGCGGAGTGGACTCAAGTATTCCTTCTTCATCAATTCTCGCTTGGAATAGCACCTTCTTGTACTTTCTTCTTCATATGCATCATTTCAAGGCCTGGTGGCTTGAGCAACCTTAACTTTTCTATTAAAGTTGGCTCTGTCGTATACTTGACATCTTCGCACTTTCGTTCTGCGCATATGATCTTCTACTCAACGCGCGTCGACTACGCTCGCTTTTCGAGATGGTATTGAATAGTGTGGTCGTAGTCTTTCAATAGCTCGAGCCAACGTCATTGCCAGTATGTTAAGTTCTTTTTGAGTGAAGAAATATTTAAGGCTTTTATGGTCTCGAATATATCTCCACTTTCTCCCCATAAAGATAGTGCCTCCAGATCTTTAGTGCGAAAATGACTGCTGCCAACTCTAGATCATGAGTAGGATAATTCCTCTCATATTCTTTAAGTTGTCGCGAGGCATAGGCTATGACTTTCCCATGTTGCATGAGAACACATCCTAACCCTTTGCCCAAGCATCGGCTGAGATAACAAATCCATCCGTACCATATGGTATTGTTAGAACAGGTGCCGAAATGAGTCTCCTCTTAAGCTCTTAGAAACTCTTCTCGCATTCCTCGCTCCATATGAATTTTGTATCCTTTCGAGTCAGATGAGTTAACGGAGTAGCGATTCGAGAAAACCCTTCCACAAATCTCCGATAATAACCAGCTAAACCCAAAAAGCTACGTACTTCAGTCATCGTCTTCGGTTGCTCCCAACTTTGTATTGTTTCAATCTTCACCGGGTCAACAGATACTCCATGTTTTGACACCACGTGCCCAAGAAATGTTACTTCCTCAAGCCAGAACTCGCATTTCTTTAACTAAGCATATAGCTTGTTTTCACGAAGCCTTTGTAGTACGAGCTTCAAATGGTGCTCATGATCTTCACGACTTCTGGAATATATGAGGATGTCATCAATAAAGACAACAACAAACTGATCCAAATATTCCTTGAATACTCGGTTCATCATATCCATGAAAGCCATAGGAGCATTAGTCAATCCAAAAGACATGACTAGAATTCATAATGCCCGTCATTCGGGTTCTAAAGCGATCTTTGGAATATCCTCGATTCTAATCTTCAATGATGATATCCGAATCGAAGATCGATTTTGAAAAGAATTGTGCTCCTTGCAATCGGTCAAACAAGTCATCAATACGAGGTAGAGGATACCTATTCTTGATGGTGACATGGTTCAATTCCCGATAGTCAATACAAAAGTCGCATACTCCGTCTTTCTTCTTTACGAATAAAACAGAGCACCCCAAGGAGATGTACTTAGGACGAATGAAAGCAGATGTCCAACAATTCTCAGTAGTTGGACCTTTAACTCCTCAAGTTCAATAGGAGCCATTCGATATGGGGTTTAGAAATGGGCTTTATATCGTGTTCAAGGTTAATAAAGAATTCAACTTCACGTTACGGGGTAGACCGGAAGTTCTTCAGAAATCGTCGGAAAGTTAATAACAACAGAATATTATTCAATTTTGACGTGTCTTTATTCAAATCCATAACATGGGCTAAGAAAGCTTGACATCCATTTTTTAATAAATGAATCGCTTTATGATTAGATATGACAGTGATTGATTTTAATGGTTTAGTTGCCTGAATTCGAACAACAGGTTCATTAGGAATATGAAAACTAACAACCTTACGAAAACAATCAATTTTGGCATGATGAGTAGTTAACCAATCAATCCCTAAAATCACATCAAAAACAAGTATCTTTAAAGAGATAAGGTCAACAGGTAAGATAAGGGTGCCAACTTGAATTAGACAAGATTTATAAACAAAGTGGATGTGATGAAAGTTTCTCTAACTGAGTTTCCACGAGATAGGTCGAGTCTAATTTTCCGAGTCGATTTAAACGTTGAGCACAAGCGGAGAGATAAATGAATGGGTAGCACCGATTATCTAGTAAAGTATAAACTTCACAAGAATTTATAAATAGCTTACCCGTGATCACCTCGTTTGGGTTCCTTGCATTTTGACCACCACAACAAACGCTCTTCCAGAACCGCTGACTTTGACTTTTTTCGGGGATGATCTTTTGAGTCACCGTCCCATTGAACTAGGTTTCGCTACTGTGCAATCTCGAGCGATATGTCCTTCCTTTCCATAATTATAGCATACACCGAACTCATTGGGGCGCTTTTTGGTGATATGTCCTCTTTTCGCATTTATAGCATATGACCGGTGGTCATTCTCCTCGCTTGGAACCAGATTCTTTCACCTGCACCGCTGTCTTCACATGGTCGTTGTTGAATCTCCTATTTTAAAATCTCCTCCTAACTCGCTTCTTCTATTTTCATGGCTATGATTACCACCGTGAGTGGTTACCATTTTTGTCCGTCTTTTCTTTTCTCCACTTTGGTTATTGTTGTTTTGTTGATGATATCTCCGGTATGATCCCGATTGTGGTACCTCGGTTGGTAGTACTTTCGTTATCTCGCTATAACAATTGAGCCCTCATTAACAACATCCGAATAGAGAGAAATTTATGAGAGATGAGATCTTGACGTATCTTGGGTTTCAAACCTCTCGAAACATCCGCGGTCATCGTTCCTCATTCTCCACCAAATGAGGTGCAAACCTCGATAACTCTACAAACTTCGCCTCGTCACTAAGACACCGCCATGTTGTTCTCCCGCCTAATAAACTCCACTTCCTTCATATGATGAACACTTTCGAGGAAAGTATTTGTCATTAAATAGTTTTTGAAACGCCTCCCAAGACATACCGAAAAGGGTGGATGGAGTGCGCTTCACGAGACTCCTACCAAAGAGTCTGCCTCGCCAATGAAAATATAAAGGTCGCGAATGGAACCTTCGTTTCTCTCAGTGCATCCCAAGACATCGAATATCTTGGTAATTTGCTTGACCCATGTTTACGCCATGATCGGATCTGCTTTCCTTAAATTTTGGTGGTCCCAACTCTTTGAACTACTTGGTTTGTGACAACCCGGTGAATTGCTATCATTTCCTCCTATGTTTTGAACACGAGTCTCCTCGTCTAATTTTGCATGAACTGCAAAAGCTTCTAAACATTAAGTCGTTCATCGTCGATCGATGGTGTTGTTGTTTACAGGGAGGAACATTGCCACTGTTATCGTTCTCCTCGTTGGTGAGTACAGCGCCTCCACTGGTCTCATTTCCATTGTTAATATTCTCGATCGACATTCTCAAATCATCACATAAAACAAGGGTTAATTAAGGAAATCAATATATCACATAATATCCCTATATAATTGACCAACTATCAAATAAGCTTAGGTAGGACACACTAGCGAAAGGATTTACTCATCTCTCCCTCCTAGTTCTATTCCCCGATCTCCGCCAGAGATCATATCCTAAGCTCGATACCAACCTGTGACACCCCAAAATAGGTATACATCACCCATTCCGAGTTGTCAATACACTATGCATGAAACAACTACAACTTTATTATTACAACAAAGAAAAGCTGTGAGTTTAAATACGAGATATTGCCATCTATACAATATCCACATACAAATAAATCCTCATCATAATTATTGATACATTATTTTACAAAAATGGTGAGGACTACTAAACAACTCTCTAAAACCATCATTCCATACCCCGACTCATACTCGCTACATTCTCGCCTCCTGAGAAGAAAAATGGAACAAAAAGGAAAAGGGTGAGCTCAACTAGCCCAGTAAAGAATATTAAGAAATGGCAAAAATAATGAAATTTAAAGATTTTAATTTGTTGTTTATGTGGTTAGAAACATTAGTTATTGTTTCTGTAAAGTTTATACAACTTGAGTAATTTAAAATTGTTATTAAAAAGAAGTTTTTAGGCCTATTTGGCTTTGTTATGTGTTCTTCGCGAACTGGAACAGCCTGGAACTATGCCGCGACGTTGCAACGCTGGTCCATAGCATTGTTCCAAAGACTCGGCAATACGACTTCAATATGGCGGCAATGATTCAGTTCAAGGCCTATATTGAGCGTGGCAATGCTGAATCTAGCATTATATACCGGTTCTCAATACAAATCGGGGCGTTAAAATATGATTAGCGATTTGGCCCGTAAATTTGATTTTTAATATACAATTCTATAATTGTTAGTATTGAGTAATGTTATGACTATAGAATGCGATTAATCATGTTTTTGGTGATAATATCAAATATGAAGATTATAGTTAATGAGTTATGTGATAATTTAAATTAGTGATAAAATTAGAAGTGTGGTTTAACAATGTGGTTAAACCTAAGACTACAAGTTGTAAATTAAATATATATTTAATTATGTACTGAGATCATGTGGTAACTAATTATGTCATGATGACATGTGTATAGGATATTGAGAATCAAGTTATACTGTTTAGCTTACACACAAAGAAAGTTTCTGAACCCTACTTTTATTTTAAGCAAGTTCTCTAACCCTAAACTCTATTTGAGCCTATCCTACTTTGATTACAATTATGCAAGTTTTCTATCCTAACTTGCTTATAAAATTACGCAACTTCTTGAATCCTATTTCTTTTGTATTGAGCAAAGTTCTTAAATCTGTTTCCTTATTGGAAAGATGTTGTGACGCCCCCAAAATAGGTATACATCACCCATTCTGAGTCGCCAATTGTGACACCCCCAAAATAGGTATACATCACCCATTCTGAGTTGTCAATACACGGTACAGAAACAACTACAACTTTATTATTACAACAGTAAAACTGTGAGTTTAAATACAGATATTGCCATCTATACAATATCCACATACAAATAAATCCTCATCATAATTATTGATATATTATTTTACAAAATGGTGAGGACTACTAAACAACTCTCTAAAACCATCATTCCATACCCGGCTTCGTACTCATTACATTCTCGCCTCCCGAGAAGAAAAAAAATAGAACAAAAAGGAAAAAGGTGAGCTCAACTAGCCCAGTAAAGAATAATATGACTAAGTTAATACAGAACAAATTATCGTTAGTCTTCAACAGGGAAGAATTTAATAGAATACAATAGACAACAAGTTTTAAATCAATACTCATGAATGAAAATATTAATTCATAGAATAGTTACGTAGAGGATGAAATCTACTAATATCTATGAATTTAACAGTCCATCATCAATATTTTTATCCCTGTAACATCAATCAAAATATATCTGGAATCATATATTCATCCTTGCACTACAGGCCAAGGACATTCACCAGTTGGTCATGTTCATCTAAACACTTGTTTATCTTTTCACTACGGGCCAAAGATATTCATCAGAAGTCATTCATCGTTGCACTACAGGCCAAAGATATTCAATAATATCATCATTTAAGACTGAGGATGATGAAAAATATATATATATATTTTTTAAAGAAATCGAATCGAAGAAACAAAATGACAAGGATTAAGGATTCGTACTTCGTTTTATCCACGTCCAAAATACCTCAAAAAATAATCATAGTGGTGTAAAATTCAAGAATGATCAAAACATGGATACAATCAAAGCTAGTATCCACAATAGATATTTTGGACAAAAAGAAGAAATTTTATTTTTTGGGTGAATAGTCAGATATCGTGAATAATAACCTTGACACTAAAAGTTCCAAATTTGATAAAACTTCAGATCAATATTTCAAATATAATGATATTGAAGAAATAATATCATTACGAAAAAAAAATAATATCCTTACCTCGAAGAAGATCGATTACTTCTAGTTGGAATCTTTGGATATAAAATATAACTTGAACTTTCACCGTATAGCAATACTCAAAGTATACTCAAAATACTCACAAGAATACGCTCGATAATATAGAGAGAAAACTTGAGTTTACGGTGTGATTTTCAATTCTAACCTAAGCACCTATTTATAGGAAAATGCTTAGAACACCAAAGCGAAAATTTAATACATTAATATTATATTTTTCTAAATATCTCTACTTTTTTACCATCTGAATTCAGTCTCCCAACCACATGTTAAATGAGTTTCAAAATGAAAAAAAATGTTTTTGTAATTAAAATATTTTAAACTTCAAAAATCAATTATTTGAACTTGAACTTCAATAATTCATAATAAATAGCCCTTTTATCGAAAAATTTGAATCTCATGAATTTGTATAGGAAATTCAATTCTCTACAACTTTGCGGAAGAAAGTTTTCTAAATTCCAAATGAAATTGACCGAAATCTACAAATCAAGCGATTTTAGAGGCTATAATCAAATTTCATCAATAAATGGGGTCCATCGACATGTTTAACATGTTTTAAACATTTATTGCAACAAAAAAATACTCTTCCTCCTAGTATACTCATATATCCCACATTCGTTGTAAAATATCACCATTATTATATTATTAAAATATAATAATATATATTTAAATGAATTATTTTATCGGAAAAAGATAAAATTTCAATTTTCAACAATTGTCACATTAAAATTTTCTCCATCTATATCCACATAAAATCAATATTTTCCTCATCATATGAATCAATAATTAATTATTCACAAATAATATTACGAATCACAATATTGATGACCAGTGCGCACCAGGAAAGGGGGGCTTTTCGAATAAGAATTTCTCCTTATTGGTAGCGCAATTAGGTGACCAAACCTCTCCTTAGATGTAACTTTCTAGACATTGCCAATAATGTTATCTAATAATATTATTCAGATAATATGAATTATTGCTTCGATAATGAAAAATACTGTGTAATGACAATTATTGAAACAACAGCAATATAAAATATCAACGCAACAATTATTGAACCAATAAAATAATATACTGAACAGTAATTACTGTAACCATTATTGAGTAGTGCCTTCTTACGTAAGAGTCAATAATTGGTGCAATACCGTGTGCTACTGTGCAACAACGCGTATTATTGTGTTTTAACCACCGGGTATTCCAACAGTGTAAACGGTAATAACTACGCCGTTATTTTTAAATAACTTATATTTATCGTTTTCTTCCTCCAATCGCTTTCCGTTATGGGGCCCACATACTGCTACAGGCCATTATATCTGAATATTCCCAAGCGATAAATATTCCACGACCAAACGAATATTCCCCGACAACAATGAATATTTTATAACCACTTGCTTATTTTGAAATATTTGCGTATTTTACCCATAACTATTCATATTAATCACATCAACCCTTACTATTTCAAAATAATAATTAGAGGAAATTAAATTTTATTTATTAATTATTTGGGGTCTTACACCAATACATGGTACAGAAATAAATACAACTTCATTAATACAATTGTCGTCTAAAATACGACAACACATATATTGTGAGTTTAAATACAAATATTGTCTAATAGACAGTATTCAAACTCAAGAGGAGTCCTCATTACAATTATTGATATACTATTTTACAAAAATAGTGAGGACTGCTAAAACAACCTTCTAGAATCATCACTCCATACACCGGCTAGTTCCTGCTAAATTCTCACCTCCTGAGAAGAAAAATTGAACAAAAAGGAAAAGGGTGAGCTCAACTAGCCCAGTAAAGAATATTATGACTAAGATAATATACAACAAATTATCATTAGTCTTCAACAAGGAAAAATCTGATAGAATATAATAGACAACAAGTTTTAGATCAACAACTGCAACAGAAACATCAATCCATTAGAAGAGTCAAGTAGAGAATGAATTCTACTATCTTCTAAGATTTAAAAGTCCATCATCAATATTTTATCCCGGTAACATCAATCAATATACATCTTGAATCAAATATTCATCTTTGCACTCAGAAAACAAAGATATTCATTCGTATCACCAGTTGGTCATGTTCATCTCAACACTTGTTCATCTTTGCACTACGGGCCAAAGATATTCATCACTTAATCATTCATCTTTCCACTACAGGCCAAAGATATTCAGTAATATCCTCATTTAAGACTGAGGATGATGGAAAATATCTTAAAGAAAATGAATCCAGTGAGATAAAAGATCAAAGATTAGGGATTCGTACTTTAGTTTATCCAAGTTCAAAAACACCTTATAATAATCAATTATGGAGCAAAATTCAAGAATAAAGATCAAAACATGGATACAATCAAAGATAGTAACCATAATAGACAATTTGGACAAAGAAAAGAAAATTTCATTTTTTATGTGAATAGTGTCGTATACGTGAATAGTAACCCCGACACAAAAAGGTAGAAATTTCACAATAAAATTCATATCAATATTTCGGCATAATGATATTGAAGAAAATAATATCATTTACGAAGAAAATAACATCCCTTACCTCAAAATAACAAAGATTCTTAAATTTGAAATATCGTTATAATCTTTGAAGGAAACTTGCCTTTGAATAGCAACTCACAAAGTATCTAAATACTCACAAAATACGCTCGATAATATAGAGAGAGAAAGCTTATGATTCTAGTGTGATTTTCAATTCTAACTTATCAGCTTATTTATAGGAAAATGCTTAGAACGTCATAGCAGACTAACCTGCTACCTGATAGCTTTACCCCCATTGTAAGCATTGAGCCACTTTACTTTAAAAAATATAATTGGTCCACTGTGATTTTAAAAAAAATGCTTAATTGGGTCATTTCGTTAAATTTAGTGGATGTCTGTTTATTTATTTCTTACATGACATTTAAAAAAAAGAAATTCAAGGAAATGACGTGAAATCAAATAATCAGACACACATGGATATAGTATGCATATGCTAAAAATGAGATAGAAAATATTTATAATATGTATAATATTAATAAAAATTAATATTATAATGTTTATAATATTATGTTTTATTTTAAAAATAAAAATAAAAATACTTTTTATGTTTTAAAATACGATAAAATTCTTTTTAAATTACGTATAAAATTCTTTACAGTATCCTACCACCTCAAATTCCAACCCAAACCCCTTCTTTCATTTTGAAGTAATTTACGCACATTCCTATTTTATTATCGATTTTTTTCACCTATTTGAGTATGTTTATTGTTGAATTGGGGTTTGGGTGTCGATCTCCCTCTTCTCTTCATTCTTAGGTGATTCTCAAAAGCTCCAATGCCTATAGGTATTACCAATTTTGTTCTCTGATTTGGGACTTTGGGTGTGTTTATCGCGAAATTGTGGTTTGTGTGATGATCTCCCTCTTCTCTATCTTCTCTTCATTCTCAAGTGATTCTCCAAAGCTCTAGTGCCTCTAGGTATTACCCATTTTGTTATCCGATTTGGGACTTTGGGTCTATTTAATTATCTTCCTAATAATTTTCCACGTTAGCATATTTTAGGTCTTCTTTTATCTATCTAATTATTATTTTTATATGCATGTTTTTGGTTTATATATTCTACTGTATGTATGTCTGTGCTAGTTAGTGTAATTGAGAGCAACATCAAACCATAAATTAACTGAAACCTAACCCAATTGAAATTTTTGTTTGCTAAATAAATTCTAATTTTGTGGGCAAGATAATTTATTGAAGAAATTGGATGATGTTTTGGAGAAATACAGTAGCTTTTCAGAACATGAAGCGATGAAGAAGGGAAATGTGAGGAGATGGAGACATCATTGATCTCATTGGAGATAAGTGTGATGGAGTGATTGGGCAGGTATATATATATATATATAATTGATGAAAAAAAATGAAGTTTTGAATTTAAAATTGAGTTTTTGTTTTTAAAGTTGGTATCTTTTTGGGTTTTTTTCTTTCCCATTGGTGAGGATTGGGGGACAACACCTTTTCTCTGCATTGAGCAGGCGGAAGAAAAAGCTTTTAGTAACATAGTTGTGGGATACAACAATGTTGATGTCAATGCTGCCACTAAGTACGGTGTTGCTGTTGGAAACACTCTATAAGTTTCTGTCTCTTTCGGATATACTTTTTAGTTCTGAGTTGTCAAAAATTATGTGCTTTTATGTTTCATGTAGTTTCTCTATATATTTCCTAGACTACTTTGCATGGATAAATTTAGTTAGTCATGATGGTTTTGTTAGACATTGTTAGTAAAGTTCACTACTAGAAATTCGACATATAGCGACGAGCTATAGCGACGGTCGACACAGAACCGTCGCTATAGGGATTGCTTCGACATATTGTTAGTAAAGTTCATTACTAGTGGATTGCTTCTGTCTGTTTGTGCTTTTTCCCGATTTCTGTATTCTATGTAAATTGGTGTCTTATTTTACTTTCATTGATTTCTAGTTTTGCATAGTTTGTCATTACATTTAGTGGGTTTAGAATAGGGAACAATAGGAGGACTTTGTTAAGGTGTGCTTATTCTAGCATTTTATGCGGTGTATGGGCTAAGAGGAATGCAAAGATTTTTTTAAATTGATTGATGGAATGGTGGCTTAGTTAGGATAGTCTATAGATTTTTCTTTTATGCATCTTAGCACGTTTTTAGTAACTTCATTTATTTACATAAGGACTGGCAACATGTGTGACGCCCCCAAAATTAGGTATACATCACCCATCTTGGGTTGCCAGATACATGGTACAAAATTCAAATACAACTTACTAATACAACTGTCGTGTACAATACGAAAAAACATAAACTGTGAGTTTGAATACAATTATTGTCTACTAGAGATTATACAAACTCGAAAGGAGTCCTCATTACAATTATTATCACACTATTTCACAAAATAGTGAGGACTACTAATGATATCCTCTGGACCATCACTCCGTTCTCCGACTCATCCCAACTATATTCTCATTTCCTAAAGAGAACAGTGAAAAAAAGGGTGAGCTCAACTAGCCCAGTAAGAAATATTATGACTAAGATAATGCAGAATAAATTATCATTAGTCCCCAACAATGTTAAACTGATAAAATATAATAGACATCAAGTTTAACTGTAGCGGAACAAGTAATCCACTAAAAGAGTCAAGTAGAAAATAAAATCTACTATCTTTTATGATTCAAAAGGTTTTTCATCACTGTTATCGCTGATACTCAGCTTAATAAATAATCCACATCATGAAATCATCCCTGCACTACAGGCCAAGGATATTCTTTAGTATCACGACCATGAATTATCCATGCACTACGGGCCAAAGATAATCGTGTTTTCATCAATCTCTGATCATGCCATAAAACAATTCATCTTTGCTCCTCTTGGTCAAGAGAATCCATAGCCATAATCATACCAAAAACGTCATCCATCAATGCACTACGGGCCAATGAGGACTTTTCATTTTCACATCATTTGTAACATTACTGGTCATGATTATACCGAATAATTTACGGTCATAATCATACCAAGTCCATCTATGCACTACAGAATACAGATGACTTTCAACATAACATAAACATGAGGATGATGACAATGATATAAGAATTCAATTAAACAAGTTCAAGAATTAATTTTTCGGGAACCAATAACGTCCAAATTGTCAACATGATCACGCTTTGTAGAGTAAAATTCAAGAATGCTCGTAAGAATATTTCCACGAAAAGATCTTTGGATGAAGCGCAAATATCAAGGATATTCCACTAATTTCATGGAGTATAGAAGTCAAAACTTTAACCAATTGAGTATAATAAAGAATGGAATAACAAAAGAAATCACCATGCATACGGTATTGCATAGACAAGTTATTCCAATGAATAATAATAATGGAACCGGTCGGTGAAATTCACAATCGGAGGATGTTCCAACAGTAATAATAAATGCGGAATAATAAATAATGGAACCAGTCCTGAGTATAGCATGAAGGCATGATATTCAAGCGGAATAATAAAGACAGAATAATAGAAGAATGTCACCAAGTATAGGGTAACTTGGCAGATACAAAGTTATTCCAACGAACAATAAAGAAATGGAATAATGTGTTCTCTTCTTGAATACAAAAGAATAATATCCCTTACCGTAAAATAATACTTGATATAAGAGTAGTGAAGTAGCGAAAACTTTTCTTCATCTCTCTCTATAGTTTCTCTCTCTAGAGTTCAAAGAATTAAGTAAGAAAATAATGAAGGAATAAGCTTCTATTTATAGGAAAATGGAATGCATAGTAACTAATCCATGAACGGTCCGTATTTTATTTACTTTAATCGATGGTCCATATTTAAAGAAAAATCTTTTAAATAAAATAAAATATATTCTATTTATATAAAAGATTTTTACTATGCAAATACTATGCATAATAAAATATAATATATTCTATTTATAGAATAACTTTAATAAAGTATTTTGTTTTATATAAAAAGATTTTACTATGCAAAACACTATGCATAATAGAATATAATATATTCTATTTGTAGAATAACTTTAATAAAGTATTCTATTTTATATAAAAAGATGTTTCTATTTTATTACGTGAATAAAACAAAACTTCTAAATCAACAATAATTGAATCAAATAATGTGAGATACTATGCAGCAACTATTGTAGCAATAATTGAACAAAACTGAGTGTCTTCTCACATAAATATCAATAATCAATATCGTGTGCTACTATGCAACAACGCGTATTACTGTACTTTTACTACCGAGTAGTTCAACAATATCAACGGTAAAACTTCCGCCGTTATTTTCAATAAAATATTTTTGTCGTTTTCTCAATCCGACAATAATTCCGTTGTGGGGTCCACCGATGATTGTGCCGTCGTACGAATATTTCCTGTTTAAAACGAATATTCCCCGACCAATCGAATATTATATAACAACTTGCATACTTTGCAAAATTTATAAATATTACCCACAACTATAACATTATCTCAAATTCACACCATAATATAAAAAAAATTATTTCGAGAAAATTAATTCTTTATTCATAAAATCTGGGGTTTCACAACATGTGCTCCATCGATGGTGGGATGCTCTGGCACTTTTTTTCATGTTTCTATTTGTACTCTGTCTTCTCTAATAAATTCTTATTATATCTAAATTTAAGTATCTAACTCCTTTTACATGAAAACATTATGCTACCTATAATTTCTCCCACTAACATTTAAATTCTAAAAAAGTGAAAAATGTAGATACAATCATATGCATGCCTTGATTACTAGTGTAAAGAAAGTGCAAAGATGATGGTACTACCCTTGTACATATAATCTATACAAGAAAATAATTTGCGCATAAAAAGTCCACAGAAAATGAGACTATGAATACAAGAATGGATGTTATCTTTAATATGCAGTTGCAAAAAATGTGCAGAGTCCTGAATTGGAAAAATTGGAATGACAGCAATCGCATAATATAAGGTAAAAATGGATACCGTAATCCTAATCTAGGAAAAGACTCAATTCTTGGGATACAAGTGAAAGATAATGTGCATTAGATACGTGCGGGAAAGTGTGATTCATCTATGTAACTGCTTGACACTTGACCTTGTTAATTCTTAACAGATCGCAAGTGACTGTTCATTTTATTCAATATCAAATTTGCATCTTTCTGCATGGGGAGAAATAATGGTCTTCAAACTTTATCCAAATTAAAAATAAAAAAGTAGTGTGCTTTTGTAGTTTAGTAGACATTCTAAGTTTATACCAAAACTTTTCACAGATTTTGTTGACAGGTTTGTATAATGATATAAATTCTTGCGCATTATTGATTGGCTTCCTCATTTGTACGAGCACCGCTAGTTACCATTATGTTCACTTGATTGGTTCTTGTTGAGTTCAATTTTATGATTGGACTTCTATATATGTTCTTATAGGTTTGTAGGAAATTTTCTTAAAGGACAGACTGTTTGTGTGATTAGGGCTGGACGTATCGGATCTGCTTATGCTTGAATGATGGTAATGCATTTGAATTCAGCTTATTTCTCGTTCTTGACATGTTTTTAGATTATTTCCTTAATATCTCAAATATCAATCTCTTTTTTCTTATGAGTTGATTTCAGGAGAGTTGGATGAGTACATTGTTTAGATAATAGAATTAATATGTCGTTCTTATTTGGCATATTGAAGGCACATTAATCAAGATGGATGAATATTCTACAGGCATTGCAGGGTTGGCAGTCACATATGGAATTAATTTAAATGTTCAGCAAGCATCAGTTATTTGGAATATATGCAATGCGTAAATTAAAATGATTTCAGTTGAAAGAATTCTTCAAGATTCTCAAACTTACCAGTGAAGAACCTCTGGTGATTGAGAATTGCAGACCATCAAAAAACTGGCCAGAAACCGGAACAATTTGTTTTAAAAACTTGCAGGTAAATTTTCACAAGGTATTTAGAATGCATTGTATTATTGGTGTTTGGCGAGGCCTTTGATGCTATAAGGGGTAGTGGCAATGGTGCCGAAACAGGATCAAAAGTCTCCCATTTAGTGGTTATGACAACTGAGCCTGATGCTGAGTGCTTTGCTGGTTGTTGTCGCTGTTGCAACAATTGAAACGGTAAATGCTCGCCTGAACGCCTTGATTGTTGCTATTGAGTTGGGGATGCAATTTTCCCATCTGAATATCTTTAATATTAATGCTTTTGAATTGGTGATTACTTCTTCTGCGGCTGCTGCATTGGAATATTATGAGTTACATCGCTGCTCGGCATTGAATTTTTCACCTTTAAGATATCTTGAGTTCCAACGCAGTTCTGCACTCATTTTACCTTCAAATTGTTAGAAAATATGAACTTAATCTTTGAATCTATGGAAATTTTTGAACCTCTCTTTCCTCTCTGGGTTTCGCTTCTAAATAGTTTCTTTAAGGGTCTCATGTTTTATGGTTATTTATCAGTATTTTATATTTTTTGGTTGTAAGAACAATTATGAAGACCAGTACATGAGACAAAACTGTACAACTCAGGAATTCAGAACAAGTTGGCAAACAATCTAGAATTCATATGGTTGATTAAGGCAGCACTAGCCTAGGGACAGAAAGAGCCGAAAATAATTCCTGATCAGCTTGTAGATGTTCAAAAATTTTGAACTTTTGGTCATATTTAAAAAGTTGATATTTTGTTTAAAATGTTATACTTGATAAATTATTGATGTTAAGTAGAATGGATGATACTTTGGTTTCAAATTTTTCTATTTTGGTTAAATATGATGGAAAATAGAAATTTAGTTATTCTATTATTGGTGTTTTTTATTATTACAATCATTTTGGTTAAATATTATTGGCGTAATCTTTTTTCTTATTTATAGATCTATAATTTTATATTTAGTTTTTCATTTAGTCACAACAAATAATTGTCACTATTAATAAATTTTTCTGTGACGAGATGTATGGTCACCATAAGTATTCAATTAGTGACATTGAAAAATGTGTCCCAGAAAGTAACTCTTTGGTGACAAATTATTTTGTAATATTATTTAAATTATGAAATGACAACGACATAATTGGCATGTTAAATATAGTATTAGGTGACGAATTGTTCTGTCGTCATTTATTTTCTTATTTTTTGTGACGATAAACATAATAACATAACGAATGAATAATCATAAATATGAAAATATTGTCGTCATTAAAATTAGATGATTTAAATAGAGTAACATATTTTCGTCACAAAAACAATATCATTTAATGACAAAAAACAATTTTTTGTCATTTAATGCACCAAGTTTTGATGACGA
Organism: Panax ginseng; assembly: GCA_020205605.1. Lineage (NCBI taxonomy): Eukaryota > Viridiplantae > Streptophyta > Magnoliopsida > Apiales > Araliaceae > Panax > Panax ginseng. Next base: position 99,623,011 of record CM035148.1, read on the forward strand.
AACATAATATAGAGTGACGAAAGTTTCATTCAAATAGTGACGCTATTAACGTCACTAAAAGTAATTAATTATAGTGACCATGATGTAGAACGTCACCATAAGTTAAAACATTTAGTGACGACATCAAATATTGTTAAATATACCTAATACAACGCTCATACGGTGACGGTCTCTGTGACGATTAACAATCGTCACCAAATGTTTTTGTGACGAAAAATGAATTTTATGTACGTCATTTTTTGTGTGATTTCTTGTAGTGTTTCCTAGACAGAACTTCCTTAGACATTGCCAATAATGCTATCTAATAATATTATTCAAATAATATGAATTATTGATATGATAATGGAGATACTGTGCAGTGACAATTATTGAAACAACAATAATATAAAATATCAACGTAAAAATTATTGAATCAATAAAATAAAATATTGAACAGTAATTATTGTAACAATTATTGAGTAATGCCTTCTTACGTAAGAATCAATAATTCAAAAATATTGTGCAACCACGCGTATTATTGTATTTTAACCACTGGGTATTTCAACAGTGTTAACGGTAACAACTACGTTGTTATTTATAAAAATTCAAACTTGTCGTTATCTTAATCCGACCGTTTTCCGTTATGGGGCCCACAAATGGTTTTAACTATCGTAAATTTAATATTCCCCGACAATAGAAGAATATTCCACGACTAAACGAATATTCCCCGACAACAATGAATATTTTATAACCACTTGCTTATTTTGCAAATTTTGCACATTTCACTCATAACCAAAGAATTATATCAAATTAACACCTTATTATTCACAATAATAAATAGAGAAAATTCGATTTTATTTATAAAAAGTTGGGGTCTTACAGATGTAACCTGTGACAACCCGAATTTTTGAAAATTATTAAAATAAGAATTTAATAAACAAAATTATTATTATGATATGAGAGAGTAATGTATGGTACATATAAATGTAATATGTTAATATGTTACGATTGTGAGATCGTAAATAATTAAAATATTTATCAAGTAAAATAAGTATTTTAGTTGAAATATTTATGGATTAAAATAAATATTCAATGAAAATTATCATGGAATAATTTATTTAAGTATGATGATATTAAATAAATTGATGATAAATAATTGTATAATTTGTGCATAATTATTACGTTAATGTGGTGGTGATTTTCTAATTTAATTAAGTAATAAAATTAGAGGATTAATGATTGTTAAATAAAATTATAATTATATTGGATAAATAGAAGTTATAATTTTATTAGCACGGTTTAATTGGATTTATTAATGAATTGAGATTAATTCAATTCAAATAGTTAATAGGTGTGACAAGGGTATCATATGATAAGAAAAAGTGCTTTAAAAAATTGAAAAAGGAGATTTTGGGTGCTAGCCAAACATGGCTTAGTGACCCTTTGTTATTGTAACTGATGAGGCCATAATGCATACGCATTATGTTTATATCAGTTATATGGATATATGTGTTTTGTTCCTAAAGCCAAAGAATAAAGAAAAAATAGTGTTGGAGAAGAGAGTTAGAGAGCTTTGAGAAGAAGCTTGGAGGAATCAAGGAAGAAGAAGAAGGTTTCTCATCATCTAATCAAGTTTAAGAAGAATCAAAGGTATTCATCTAGTTCTAAAATTCTAATTTATAGTTTCTCAAGTTCTTCACTTAAAAAACTATTTTGGTTGGGTGATTTGAAGAGATGTTGTATATATATGTGTATGCGTGTATAATCTGGTATATATAGTCTCTTTAACTAGTTCTAGAGTAATCAAAATCATAAGAATATATTAAAGATGAAAAACTTGGGTTTTGATGGCATATTTATATTTTAACTTATGTTGGAGTTAAAATTGATGGATAAAATCTAAAATTGATGATAGATATTGTTAGTATGTTGAAAAACGAAAACAACCCAAGTTGAACGAGTCAAAACGGATGTAAAACGAATTATTAGCGAATGAATTCGCTAAATATGTTTAAAACATGAAAAATTAGCATGAACCCTGAATTGGAACCCTTAAAGTGAATTGTTAATGCTCTTTAAGTGTTATAATTATTCTGTAGATGAGTAGTTCAGTGTTTCACGAGTTCATAGAGTCAAAAACAAACTAATTCCGACTTCAAATGAAGAAGTTATGAAGATTTGAACTAAAAACATCGCAAAAAACCGTGTCTCATGGAAGTTGATCGCAGCCACATATTTAAGAGCGCCTGGACGCCATTATTGGTGTCGCTAACCGCACTACTAGAGTGTGAAGAATTTGGGTGCGGTCGCGCCCAAAGTGTGTTAAGTGTGACTGCTTTGACCTATTTTGGTAAAACGGTCATACCTTTTTCATACGAACTCCGACTGACACGATTCAAGATGATCCGGACTGAAGACGAATAGACCTACAGCTTTTATATTGGGACTGTTGTGTTTTCGAAGGCAATTGGGAGGTGGGGCATCGGGCATGCACGTATGCAAGTATAGTGCTTCTGACGATAAAAGATGTTGTTCTAAGTTATAAAACATGAATGTTAGTCAATATAATGATGCTTAACATTAATAAATGATATATTAGATAAGCATACTAAATAAATAGAAGAGAGACAAATTAGGCGTGTGACGAATAAAAGTCAAAACGCTCACACGTCGTGACAAGTGTTAATGAATGTAAAAAGTGTTTTAAGTCAAATGAAATGAATATTATAAGATATTAAATGGGGTTAATATAAAACCAATAATGATTCCTATCAAGACTTAAATACTTGAATGAACTTCGTGTATGAAATATAGTGAGATATAAGTCGAAAGTTAACACAATTAAATTAAACATTATGTATTGATTAATAAGAAGGGTTATGTGACGTAGAGTAAAGTTTACATTACAACTACTTTGCATTGTTATGTGACTAAGGCAAGTCTTTCAGTTCCTATTTGCTATGTGAACTTGATGATGAACTGTTTTATATCTTTATTGCAAATAGCATGATGTGTTATATATATGTTGAGAGTATGAAATGTGAAAGTCAACTTATGATTACGTTGATTGAGTAATGAATTCTGATTGAGTAAGGAACTCAATCTTTAAACTTGTTATATGAACTGCAACATATTTGTTATATTAGTCTAATGTTTATGAGATGTATGATAAGCATGTTATTTATATGCTACGTGTTACATGAAAACTGTTAGATTTGTTGGGCTGTCGAGCTCAACCTTGGAAATAACTATTTTTGCAGGTTAAGGATTGAAGGTAACTCTATGTGCTACTTGAATGACGTGGATCAGAAATAATACACGAAGATTAATATTTTATCTAAAGTTGTTATTTCTTTAAACCATGATTAAGATTCATGAGATGTACTAAATGTTTTAAGATATATAGTCCTATGTTGAGTTGTAAAGTTAAAGTTTGAGATGTCCGATGTATAAAAGATAACAATTTGATATGTAAGTATATATATATATTAACTCTGATAAAGTGAATCATGGATTATATATGATTCAAAGACATGTAGATGATAAAGGTTGTGATTCAGGGAATTAAAGTAAGAAGATAGAAAAGTTTAAATTATTCTGTATTTTATTAAGTTTAACATCGAATAATAATGTAAAATTAGAAGTTAAACATGTTATTAACGACCGAAGTCGATAATTGAATTGTATGAATTTTGGGGTCATTACAGTTGGTATCAAAGTTGATAGGTTAGAAACCTTAGGTAAAAGTACCTTAGGCTTTAACCTTAGAGAAGGGATGTGAAGATGAAAAAGAATAAGCTCAGATAGAGTTTGGACAATAAGAAGTAATTTAAGAAATTTATAAAGAATGGATTAAAACATGCGTAAGAGGATTCAAAGAAGAATCTCGCAGAGTTATAAGGAATATAAATGTGGGGTTACCCAACTCCAATAATAAGGATGTAAGGTGATAATAAATAGACAGTGTCTATAAAAAGAGAATGATAAAGAAGTTAAGAGTAAAAGTTATATCTAAGTGTGGTACAATCGTACTCTTTCATAGTTGATGTATGGTATCTGGGCTAAACGATTCCTTCATAGAGCGGAGGTATATACGAACTAGCAACTCGGAACCTAGTTTGTTGGTTGTTTGTGAGAAACCACTCAGCGTACCATATTGAAACTGTTAGAGACTCGTTGTGTACCAAGTATAGAAAATGAATACGTATGACGAAAAGGTGGAACTCAAATGAAATGTTGAGCAATGTAAATGAAGTTAGAAATTCTTAAAGGAAGAATTGTTATATAATCAAGAAAATTCAAAGAAGAATCTTGAAGAGATATAAAGATAAGAAATGGGAGTTACCTAACTCTAATAGCCAAGATAACGAATAATGTTGTAAATGATGAAAAAGGGAAAGAATGAGGATCGTAAAACAAAACGATCACGAGTTAAGAAAAGAATTTTAAGGAGATGATTATAGAATTAGATCACGGCGTGATCATTTAAGTTATAAAGGAAAGATGGTCTGTAATGTTTGTATAATTATATCTTGATGCTATGAAGCTAAGGTACTATGAAATAAGTACGAGGTAAACTCGCGAGGAGTTATAAATGATGAGGTACGAAAAAATTCGTATCGAGTAAAGAGCAAGTTATAAGCAAGATAGAGTACTTAGGAGGGATTTCAATTGAGGACTCATGTGATTGCTGAGTTGTACAAACCTTTGTATGGGCGAGGGTTTTGTGTTTGTGCTCAGTTTATCACATTGATAATCATTGAAATGTTGGTGTCACGCTATCAATGTATATGTGGTGAAAAGGTGATTATTTTCTTATGTGTATATTTGATAGTTAGAAACTATTAAGATTAGTTAGATATTATTAGGATTAGGCGCGGTTCTTGAAACTAATGCATATGGTAAGTTCGTGACTCATAATAATATGGTATGTTTTGAACCCCTCAGCGAATGGACGCATATGGTCTGACTAGGATAAGTTCTTAAACTCATATTATTGTAGCAAGTCCTGAACTTCCAATGTGCGGTAAGTTTGATGAACTTGGGTATAATTAAGTGTGAATGGAGTATTGAGGATGATAGAAATAGATAGACCTATTAAGCAATGGATCATTATAGAAAGTGGACTTGATGGTGGATGCACGGGTATTCCAAATCTTCTAGTTATGCTAGACTTCAAAATTTTTGACATCAAGCTAAATTCGCACTATGTGCCATTTTAAAATGAATTTTTACTCTCAACGCATGGTGACAAATGTGTATGCGTGGACTTCAGGACACTGACACGTCGTTACATGTTGAGATTTGATATCACTAAAACTGATTTTCAAATATTTTTGAACTGTTTAAAGAATAGTCTATGCTAATTATTTCGGCTAGAAAAAAATGATTTGAAAATATAAAAATGTAAGTTATATCATTAATGCATCATGGAACCTGGTGCAAAGATGATAAAAATGATGGAGTTATCAATACAGAATTTCTTAGTGTTGGATGTGATCTAAGGATCGTCAGCCCACTATTGTATGATGTAATATGACAAAGTCACAAAATGACGGAATCCTCAAACGGGCTATAAACACAGTACGGTATCATGACGTCATAAAATTATTTTCAGAATTTTAAAGATAGTTAATTGCCAACAGGGTTTGGCCATACATGTTTCGATTGAAATTGAATTATTCGTATAAGTCTAAGCTATTTGATTTAGCTAGACCAACGTTTTATGAAATTCAAAGTGTTCTTGGAAATTTTCCCGAACCAAATTATTTCGGTGCAGATTCAGATGTTGAGAAGCTGAGGTGAACAACCCTTTTATAGGGGATTATATTACGCGAAAGCATTAAAATGTTTGTGCACACAACACTGTACGAAGGGCTGATTTTCCTGAGTACGAAAAGAAAGGTCCATATAGTCTTATGACTGTTAAAGGTTCAAGTCGAGATACTTGATAACCTAGGGATGTAGTTCAAGGTCTTGCGACCCCTCAGCATGATTCAAGAATCTTTTAAATTCCTGAGTTATTCATACTGCTTCCCAATTATTGAGAAATTGTGGAGGACTCGTATTATTCTAAAAGACGAATGTGGTAAGGATGATATTCTTTAGAAAGAAGTAAGTCGTAGAATGCGACACTGAATGATGAATATATAGAATAAGTGAGAAAAGAAATTTTGAAATGAGAAGGAGATGAGTTATCAAAGAATAATGTAAAACTTTTAATAGAAAAGTTAATAATTGTAGAAAGATCTTTGTGGAAAGAAGTGATTATAGAACCCAATGAGTGAATAAAGTATTAACGTAAAATCTATTTTGATAGATTGAATGAATAAAGATTAATAAATAAAATTTCGAGGACGAAACTCTTAGAAGAATGGGTGAATCTAATATCCCGAGTGTTTATGATAACGATCCTTAGAAAAAGAAATGAATTGGTTAAAGAATATATAATACTCAAAATATAATTGAGTTTAACTGAATGTTATGAAATAAAACTTACAAGAATTTATTATCAAGAATGGTGGGAGTAGGAAATATAAAATGTAACAACCCGATATTTTCTATATAAATAAATAAGAAATTTTGCGTATAAATTTCTTTTATATTTTAAGGATAAGGATTTATACAAGATATTGTGTATATGTATTTATGTGATAAATAAAAATATATTTATTACATGCATATTTACAAATAATTTTATTTTAAATTATTTATTATTATAAAGTATATTATTATAATAATTAATTTATAGTAGAAATGTTTTATTAATTATTTTCCATGAAAATATAAGCATATATTATTTAAATAATATATGAAATGATTTTTATAATAATTATTTTATTATATGAATTTTAGTACAGATTATTAAGTTATTATTTTACCTTAATTGTTAAGGTTAAATATGAAGAATAAATCAGATATGGAATCCAGACCCTAAATTTGAATTTTTATCAGGGAATGAGAATAATAATATTATATTTTGATTTTTCAGTACTATAAATATGTACTGTATGTACGTATTGATAATGGTTGGTCAATTATGGTGTTTAATGTCAAAACCCTAGTATTAATTTGTTTAACCCTATTTTTAAATTTAAATGGGAAATTCAAATACTATTATATAACTGTGTATATGATTTATGTTGTGATTTGATTAATTAGGTAAACCCTAATTAAAATCTAGAAACCCTAAGTAATTTTTAGAAAACCCTAATTAATATTTCTAAAACCCTAATTTCTAAAATGAGAAACCCTAATTGGATACTCAAATTAGAGTTCGAGATTGTTAGTAATTGTGATAAGTTGATTAATTTGCAAGTATTAGAATTATAATTCTTAATCATGAAAACCCTAATTTCAAAATTTTAGAAACTAAAATTTATTTATTTATTATTTTTATTTTTTTTGTACAAACCCTAGTTGGAAAATCATTCAATTTGTGCTAAACCTTAGAGTTAAACCCTAAGAGTTTGACTTGATTACAATTTTGCCATTAAAAATAAAAGCCAAATAACCGTTTTACCCTTTTGTGCATTTTTAATTGATAACTTGTAAATCCTACAAAATAATGGAGTGGGTGACCAACTATGTTGACATTGTGGCAAATATCTCAGCAAATCAGCCTCTCTTTTCCAGCAATGTCATCAAGATACATTGCACCAATGTATTATAAAAGGATTGAGAGAGAGAAAATGTACTCATTTGCTCATTTTACACTCTAAGCTCTTAACAACTCTCTCTCTCACCTAAAGCTCCGAAAATCATTAGAGATTCAGTCCCAAATACCAGCCCCACGAATACCACTAACAGATTAGGAAGCCAGAAATCAAGATTATTCATAAGAGGTATAAAACCCTAGCAAGAAATCTGTCCAATGATTCCATGTTAGATGTTAGCTTTTTTTTGTTAAACATGTTATATAAGGTGTATAAAGATGATATGGGTTGCTAGATGTTTGATCAATAACATCTAGAGGCTCGTATTAGGTGTTTTTAAAAATCTGGGAAATTTTTTTATGTTGACTGACAACCAAATGTCAGGCCCTTTAGAACTCTGAATGTTAATGATTTCTGTGTTTTTAATGTTTGAACATGTAGTGTGCTACGAGATCTGTGATCTAGAACTTGTGGCGGGAACAGATCATGCTTAGAAAGTTAGTTAATCTTGGTCAAACACCGTTGACCGACACTGACTAAGCCAGATCTGGGTAACCAAGAACTTGCCGAGAAATCTCTGACAGCAAGTTCATGGGCCCAGATCTTTCATGTTTTTGTTACTTGGATTCTGTTGTTGTAACAAGTTTGTTGTTTGTTGTTTAGTATATATATTTAAGCTTATAGAGCATCTAAATGATTAACAGGATTCATGTAGTGTACGGTCAAACCATGTAAGAAGATCACGATTTTCATTTTCTGGGTAACCCATAAAACGTATGATCGTGATTTCTAACATGGGTTGGTCGGTTAATATCTGGCGATTTAGTTTTTGTTATGATGGTTTTATGTAATAGATCTCTATTCGTGCATGTTGTTTACATACTGCAATCCTTAAATCACCAAACACCTGCAGGGATTGCAAGTTTTAGAAGCTCAAATGAGGACAGTCGAACTGTTCTTCATTTCTGGGTAACCCACAAGAACAGGTCTGACAGTCCCTTTGAAAGCCCAGATCTTGTTCGTTTATTTCTTTTTGATCATGTTTGTTGTTGGATAATGTAGTCCTACCCTAGAACTACACGATCTGACTAACAATATGCCCAAAAATTACTTGAGAAGCGTTTAATCAGTGGTCAAAGTATCCAGCTCGTTAACTGCTTATGAATGTTCTTGAGCCTCAAGAACACCTAAGGCGATAGATTTAATAATTTTATTTATTTTATTTTCCAAAAAATAATTTAAAAATAGAAATTAATTATTAAAAATACCAAATAAATTATTAAAAATTATTTTAATTTCCAAAAATTAGTTTTTTATTTATTTTGAATATATTTCATAAATATTTAATATTTTTGGAATATTAAAGGTATTTAATTTATTTAATTATAATATTAAATAAATTATTTTAAAATGATTTTAATACTTGAAAAATCATTTAAAATTATATTATGATATAAGAAAATATTTTAAGTTATTTTTAATGACTTTTAATATTTTGTGATAAATTTCATTAATAAATTAATATTAATGATAATTAAGTTATTTACTAAATGAATAAAATAAATTAATAAAAAATGATTTTATTATATTAAAAATCATTTTAAATAATAATAAGGTATTTAAAAATATTTGAAGTTATAAAATATAACTTTCAATATTTAAAGGTAAATTTCATTAATTAATTATTATTAATGATATTAAATTTATTTAATAATTATATTAATAATTTAGTTTAAAAATGATTTTAATAGTATAATAATCATTTTAAATAAAAATAAAGTATTTAAAGATATTTTAAGTTATAAAATATAACTTTTAATATTTAAAGGATAATTTCATTAATAATTTAATATTAATATATGATTAATGATATTAAATTTATTTAATAATTATATTAAATAAATAGTTTAAAAATGGTTTTTTAATTTAAAAATTATTTAAAAGGATATAAATGAATTAAAAATATTTTAAGTTATAAATAATAACTTTTAATATTACGATAAATAATACATTAATACTTTAATATTAATGGTAATTATTTAAAAATGATTTTAAATGTTTTAAAAATCATTTAAGGGTAATATTAATACTTTAAAGTATTTTAAGTTATTATAAATAACTTTAACATTTTGGAAATAATTTTATTAATAGTTTAATATTAATTAAATATTAATGATAATAGAATTGATTAATATTTAAATCATTTAATAATGATTCTGATGTTTGAAAATTCATGATAAATTATAATAAATGTTTAAAAATTATATTAAGTCATTTAAAAATAATATGACTGATATTTATAGATATTGAGTTACAAAATAGAGTCTTAGACTCGATAATTACCCGATAAAGTCAGTTTAAGACAATCGTATTTTCGAAATTGATCTGAACTTAGATAATTTAATTAGATATGTGATTATTTGTGATTCAATTGTTGTTAAACATGGGTAATAATGTGATTAGGTTATGTCTTTATCGCGAAATGCGATCTTATATTTATAGTATATTGTTCTAATCGAACGAATGATCTGATTAATGATAGGTCGTGATATAAACGATAAAACTAAGTTGTGAACTGTAAGCAGCGCATCAGGCAAGTATCTTACCTTTGCATTTTTTTTATGCAATGGACATGAGTAAGAATATTTCTAAACTATATTATTACTGTACAGATTATTAACCCTATATTATATAACGCTCATTGATTATCAACATGTTAAGATATGGTAATTCATATATATATATATATATATATATATATATATATATATATTATGTTTGTTAATTTTTATAAATAGTTATACAAGTTTCCCCACTTGGATAATTATTGTATTTAATCACATGTTGATATACCTTTCTCAATTACCCGTATATATATGTTGAATTATAGATTATTGTTGAACAAGATAAAACCTTTGATTTGGAACCCAGACAAGTATGAACATCCCTTACACAGAAAAACTTTTTATGCACCCAAGGTGGACAGAGTGAACGATACCCTCGTTCTTGCATGTAGTATTGATCAATGCGAGGTATAACCCAGTAGATCACCCCGTGCCCGTAAGTTATAATGATTTCTTGATGAATTTCTGTTTAACCTATTCGAAAATTGAAAATAATGTTCATAGCATGTCACCTAAACCCTATTTATAGTCAGTACGTAGTTTCAAAAATTTGGTATATAATTGATATATTATTATCATTGGTACAGATTACTTCACAACTGTTGAATCGTTGTAGAATGGTAGTATAAAGAAAATATTTAAATTCTTTCAGCTTATATATATATATATATAATTATTATTACTTACTGGGCACTCAAATGCTCGTCCTTGCTTAATTTAAATGTTTTCAGCTAAGTGTGAAGAACCAAAAAGCTCATGCAGAAATAAAGGAAAAGGAAAGCTAACCAAATAAGATTTGTGGTAGTTTATGTAATAGTTTGATATTATTAAGACAAGGATATATATTATCTATCATGTTATGTAATGAATGTATTAAAGGTTACGTACTTGGGAGCTAGACTCTGATAATCATGTAAATTAAGTTTGATATTTATATTATTGTTATTATTCTGCTCATAGAAATGGTATCGTGAAGCACCGAGTTCGGGTTTCAAGTACCCGGATTTGGGGGCTTTACAGGTTGGTATCAGAGCTTAGGGTTAAAAACCTTAGGTGGGCTAGACCTTAGGCTATAACCTTAGAATAGAGGGAAACGTTGAAAATATAAATAACTCATATAGAGTTTAAAAAGAGATGAATTGGATAAATTCATCGTCAAACAAAATAAAAGATAACTTATATAAAACTCTTATTTGCTGTGTGTATATATAATATGCTAATCAGGATAATTTATGTGTGTAGATGTCTGGTGGAAAAGGCTTGTTATATGCATATAGCATGAAGAAGGATCAAATACATACACCCGAGCTAATATCGAAGCCAATAGCTGAAATAGAGGCTCACGATGAAAACAACTCGGACGAGGTGGTTATTATAGAAAATGTAGTACCAGATCCAGACGCTGAGGGACAACAACAAGCAGACCCGATGCACCACTTTGCAAACATGGTAGCACAAGCTATGCAGCAAGGAATACCCGTCGCTGGGAATCAGCCGGATAATCGCTTAGCAAACTTCAAAGACTTTAAGGCTGTAGGACCGCTGGAATTCAAAGGTACAACTAACCCTGTTGAAGCCCAGACTTGGGTAAAAGATATTGAAAAAGTATTCGTGGTAGCTAGGGTAGCTGAGGGGGGAAAGACCGCTTTTGCCACCTACATGATGAAGGGTGAGGCAAATTTTTGGTGGGAAGCGAATCAGGCGAAGGCAGGAGAAGGTGTAGTCACATGGGATAAGTTCAAAACTTTATTTTTCGAAAACTAATTTTCACCTAGTATGCAGGCTAGGATGGAGGTAAAATTTTTAGAGTTGAAGCAGGAAAACATGGCGGTGTCATAATACGCCGCAAAATTCAATGAGTTAGCTAGGTTTGCCCCGCATCAAGTTGATACGGAGGCTAGAAAAATGAGAAGTTTTGAGCTGGGATTAAAACCGTGGCTCTACAACAAGGTGGCAGTGTTGCAGATTCCTACATTTGCAGCACTCATGGAGAAGGCGATTATTGCTGAGGAGGGGAGTGAGGCTATGAGCCTCTACAACAAGGAGAGGAAGAATAAGGGTAAGACCGAAGGAGCAAGGAAAGTGGAAATTAATAGTGGGAATAAGGGTAGTAGTAGCAAGAGGAAGGGGAGCAGTTTTGGAAGTGTGCAGGTGAAGCAAGAAGGTATGAAGAAACAGAATGTGCCATGCAAGAATTGAGGAAGGAACCACTCAGGGGAGTGTATGAAAGGAAAATTTGTTTGTTATAAGTGCAGGCATGAGGGCCATATCTCTCCCAACTGCCCCAATCCTAGGATGAACAGTGGATGTTTTCTGTGCGGATCGACTGAGCACAAGGTGAAGGATTGTCCGAAGAGGAGGACCAGGCAGGGAAGTGTGAATATCTGGCAATTGGCAATGGACTTTAGCAATCACCGGACCGACTTCGTCAAACAAACCAACAAAATCAACGGCAAGGGTCTACAACATGACGGTCAAGAATACGATGGCAGCTGGCACTGGAACTCCATGTATTATTCATCTAACTTTTATTTTCTTATGCATAATTTTCTTATCTATAGTAAATTATTTTATAAAGAAATTTTGAGGGAGGAATTTGAGTTCTTTTAGAAATTAAATTTACGTTTAATCAGAAAGACAAGCTTTATATGAATAGTTAAAGATCAATTCGATCAAATTATGATCGAGATCTACTTGCAATGGTTATGTATGCTATGTACCCTTGTATGTATAGGTTTTAAAACGGTGATTCTGGGGACGGAATCTTTATAAGGGAGGGTGAATGTAACAACCCGATATTTTCTATATAAATAAATAAGAAATTTTGCGTATAAATTGTTTTTTATATTTTAAAGATGAGGATTTGTACAAGATATTATGTATATGTATTTATGTGATAAATAAAAATATATTTATTGCATGAATATTTACAAATAATTTTATTTTAGAATTATTGATTATTATAAAGTATATTCTTATAATAATTAATTTATAGTAGAAATGTTTTATTAATTATTTTTCATGAAAATATAAGCATATATTATTTAAATAATATATGAAATGATTTTTAGAATAATTAGAATAATTATTTTATTATATGAATTTTAGTACGATTATTAAGTTAATTATTATACCTTAATTATTAAGGTTAAATATGAAGAATAAATCGAGATATGGAATCCGGACCTAAATTTGGATTTTTATCGGGGAATGAGAATAATAAAATAATAATATTATATTTTGATTTTTCAAAGGCTATAAATATGTATCTTTGATGTATTGATTGATAATGGTTGGTCAATTGGTGTTTAATATCAAAACCCTAGCATTAATTTGTTTAACCCTATTTTTAAATTTAAATGGGAAATTCAAATACTGTTATATAACTGTGTATATGATTTATGTTGTGATTTGATTAATTAGGTAAACCCTAATTAAAATCTAGAAACCCTAAGTAATTTTTAGAAAACCCTAATTAATATTTCTAAAACCCTAATTTCTGAAATGAAAAACCCTAATTGGAAACTCAAATTATAGTTCGAGATTGTTAGTAATTGTGATAAGTTGATTAATTTACAAGTATTAGAATTATAATTGTTAATCATGAAAACCCTAATTACTAAATTAGAAACCTTAATTTTTATATTTAGTAACCCTAATTTAGTAACCCTAATTATCAAAATTATAAACCTTAATTGCTAAATTAGCAAAGTTAATTATAATTAGTGATTTTAAACCCTACTGTTCCTGTATAAAGTAATTAAAAAAATTAATCATAATTAGGAAACCCTAATTTCAAAATTTAGAAACTAAAATTTATTTTAATTTATTTTTATTTTTTTTGTACAAACCCTAGTTGAAAAATCATTCAATTTGTGCTAAATCTTAGGGTTAAACCCTAAGGGTTTGACAAGATTACAATTCTGCCATTAAAAATAAAAGCCAAATGACCCTTTTACCCTTTTGTGCATTTTTAATTGATAACTTGTAAATCCTACCAAATAATGGAGTGGGTGACCAACTATGTTGACATTGTGGTAATAATATCTCAGCAAATCAGCCTCTCTTTTCCAGCAATGTCATCAAGATACATTGCACCAATGTATTATAAAAGGATTGAGAGAGAGAAAATGTACTCATTTGCTCATTTTACACTCTAAGCTCTTAACAACTCTCTCTCTCACCTAAAGCTCCGAAAATCATAAGAGATTCAGTCCCGAAAACCAGCCCCACGAATACCACTAACAGATCAGGAAGCAAGAAATTAAGATTGTTCATAAGAGGTATAAAACCCTAGCAAGAAATTTGTCCAATGATTCCATGTTAGATGTTAGATTTTTTTTGTTAAACATGTTATATAAGGTGTATAAAGATGGTATGGGTTACTAAATGTTAGATCAATAACATCTAGAGGCTCGGATTATGTGTTTTTAAAAATCTGGGAAATTTTTTTATGTTGACTGACAACCAAATGTCAGGCCCTTTAGATCTCTGAATGTTAATGATTTCTGTGTTTTTAATGTTTGAACATGTAGTGTGCTACGAGATCTGTGATCTAGAACTTGTGGCAGGAACATATCATGCTTAGAAAGTTAGTTAATCTTGGTCAAATACCGTTGACCGACATTGACTAAGCCAGATCTGGGTAACCCAGAACTTGCCCAGAAATCTCTGACAACAAGTTCATGGGCCCAGATCTTTCATGTTTTTGTTACTTGGATTATGTTGTTGTAACAAGTTTGTTGTTTGTTGTTTAGTATATATATTTAAGCTTATAGAGCATCTAAATGATTAACAGGATTCATGTAGTGTACGGTCAAACCATGTAAGAAGATCACGATTTCCGTTTTCTGGGTAACCCATAAAACGTATGATTGTGATTTCTGACATGGGTTGACCGGTTAATATCTGGCGATTTAGTTTTTGTTATGATGGTTTTATGTAATAGATCTCTACTCTTGCATGTTGTTTACATACTGCAATCCTTAAATCACCAAACACCTGCACAGATTGCAAGTTTTAGAAGCTCAAATGAGGATACGATCGACTTTTCTTCATTTACTCGGGTAACCGAAATGAAAAGCAGTCTCCGATCCTTTGAAGGCTCAGATGTTGTTCGATTATTTCTTTTTGATCATAGTTGTTGTTGGATAATGTAGTCCTACCCTAGAACTACAAGATCTGACCAACAACATGCCCAGAAACTACTTGAGAAGCGTTTAATCAATGGTCAAATTAGCCAGCTTGTTAATTGCCTATAAATGTTCTTGAGCCTCAAGAACACCTAAGGTGACAGATTTTGTCGCTAAAGGCTATAGCGACAGATTTAATAAATAAATTTATTTTATTTTCCAAAAAATCATTTAAAATAGAAATTAATTATTAAAAATACCGAATAAATTATTAAAAATTATTTTAATTTACGAAAATTAGTTTTTATTTATTTTGAAAATATTTCATAAATATTTAATATTTTTGAATATTAAAGGTATTTAATTTATTTAATTATAATATTAAATAAATTATTTTAAAATGATTTTAATACTTAAAAAATCATTTAAAATTATATTATGATATCGAAAAATATTTTAAGTTATTTTTAATGACTTTTAATATTTTGTGATAAATTTCATTAATAAATTAATATTAATAATAATTAAGTTATTTACTAAATAAAAAAAAATAAATTAATTAAAAATGATTTTATTATATTAAAAATCATTTTAAATAATAATAAGGTATTTAAAAATATTTGAAGTTATAAAATATAACTTTCAATATTTAAAGGTAAATTTCATTAATTAATTATTATTAATGATATTAAAGTTATTTAATAATTATATTAAATAATTTAGTTTAAAAATGATTTTAATAGTATAATAATCATTTTAAATAAAAATAAAGTGTTTAAAGATATTTTAAGTTATAAAATATAACTTTTAATATTTAAAGGATAATTTCATTTATAATTTAATATTAATTTATTATTAATGATATTAAATTTAGTTAATAATTATATTAAATAAATAGTTTTAAAATAGTTTTCTTAATTTAAAAATTATTTAAAATGATATAAATGAATTAAAAATATTTTAAGTTATAAATAATAACTTTTAATATTTTGATAAAAAATACATTAATACTTTAATATTAATAGTAATTATTTAAAATGATTTTAAATGTTTTAAAAATCATTTAAGGGTAATATTAATACTTTAAAAGTATTTTAAGTTATTATAAATAAATTTAACATTTTAGAAATAATTTTATTAATAGTTTAATATTAATTAAATATTAATGATAATAGAATTGATTAATATTTAAATCATTTAATAATATTTCCGATGTTTGAAAATCCATGATAAATTATAATAAATGTTTTAAAATTATATTAAGTCATTTAAAAATAATATGACCGATATTTATAGATATTGAGTTCTGAGAATAGAGTCTTAGACTCGAGATAATTACCGAAATAAAGCTGTCGATTACATCAAGCATGTTTGAAATTGATCTGAACTTAGATAATTTAATTAGATATGTGATTATTTGTGATTCAATGGTTTTTAAACATGGGTAATAATGTGATTAGGTTATGTCTTTATTTAAAATGCGATCTTATGTGTTATAATATATTGTTCTAATCGAACGAATGATCTGATTAATGATAGGTCGTGATATAAACGATAAAACTAAGTTGTGAATCATGGCGGTAGCATCGTGAAAAGTATCTTACCTTTGCATTTTCTTTATGCAATGGACATGAGTAAGAATGTTTCTAAACTATATTATTACTGTACAGATTATTAACCCTATATTATATACGCTCATTGATTATCAACATGTTAGTATATGGTAATTCAGATATATATATTTTGTTCGTTAATTTTTATAAATGGTTATACAAGTGTCCCCACTTGGAAAATCATTGTATTTAATCACATGTTGATATACCTTTGTCAATTACCCGTATATATATATGTTGAATTATAGATTATTGTTGAACAAGATAAAACCTTTGATTTGGAACCCAGACAAGTATGAACATCCCTTACATGAAAAAACTTTTTATGCACCCAAGGTGGACAGAGTGAACGATACCCTCGTTCTTGCATGTAGTATTGATCGTCTACGAGGGCATAATAATGGGTGATCACCCCGTGCTAGTAAGTTATGACGGTTTGCAGATGAATTTCTGTTTAACCTATTCGAAAATTTAAAACAATGTTCATAGCAATGTCACCTAAACCCTATTTATAGTCAGTACGTAGATTCAAAAATTTGGTATAGAATTGATATATTATTATCATTGGTATAGATTACTTCACAACTGTTGAATCGTTGTAGAAGGGTAGTATAAAGAAAATATTTAAATTCTTTCAGCATATATATATATAATTGTTATTACTTGTTGGGCACTCAAATGCTCATCCTTGCTTAATTTAAATATTTTCAGCTAAGTGTGAAGAACCAGAAAGCTCATGCAGAAACAAAGGTTACGTACTTGGGAGCTAGTTTGATATATATTATCTATCATGTTATGTAATGAATGTATTAAAAGTTACGTACTTGGGAGCTAAACATAGTTTGATATTATTAAGACAATGATATATATTGTCTATCATGTTATGTAATGAATGTATTAAAGGTTACGTACTTGGGAGCTAGACTATGATAATCATGTAAATTAAGTTTGATATTAATATTATTGTTATTATTATTAGTATTATTCCGCTCATAGAAATGGTATCGTGAAGCACCAAGTTCGGGTTTCAAGTACCCAGATTTGGGGGCTTTATATAAAACCTATATTAAGGTAATGTGTTGAAGTTATTTAACGAAGAGATTTGATGAAATCCTCGAGTAAGGTAGGGTTTCAATTGATTCCAGACGGGATCCTTATAATGAGGAAGGATGTCACAACCCTAATTTTTGAAAATTATTAAAATAAGAATTTAATAAATAAAATTATTATTATGATATGAGAGAGTAATGTATGTTACATATAAATGTAATATGTTAATATATTACGATTGTGAGATCGTAAATAATTAAAATATTTATCAAGTAAAATAAGTATTTTAGTTGAAATATTTATGGATTAAAATAAATATTCAATGAAAATTATCATGGAATAATTTATTTAAGTATGATGATATTAAATAAATTGATGATAAATAATTGTATAATTTGTGCATAATTATTACGTTAATGTGGTGGTGGTTTTCTAATTTAATTAAGTAATAAAATTAGAGGATTAATGATTGTTAAATAAAATTATAATTATATTAGCTAAATAGAAGTTATAATTTTATTAGTAAGGTTTAATTGGATTTATTAATGAATTGAGATTAATTCAATTCAAATAGTTAATGGGTGTGACAAGGGTATCATATGATAAGAAGGAGTGCTTTAAAAAAATTGAAAAAGGAGATTTTGGGTGCTAGCCAAACATGGCTTAGTGACCCTTTGTTATTGTAACTGATGAGGCCATAATGCATACACATTATGTTTATATCAGTTATATGGATGTATGTGTTTTGTTCCTAAAGCCTAAGAATAAAGAAAACATAGTGTTAGAAAAGAGAGTTAGAGAGCTTTGAGAAGAAGCTTGGAGGAATCAAGGAAGAAGAAGAAGGTTTCTCATCATCTAATCAAGTTTAAGAAGAATCAAAGGTATTCATCTAGTTCTAAAATTCTAATTTATAGTTTCTCAAGTTCTTCATTTAAAAAACTATTTTGGTTGGGTGATTTGAAGAGATGTTGTATATATATGTATATGGGTGTATAATCTGGTATATATAGTCTCTTTAACTAGTTCTAGAGTAATTAAAATCATAAGAATATATTAAAGATGAAAAATTTGGGTTTTGATGGCATATGTATATTTTAACTTATGTTGGAGTTAAAATTGATGGATAGAATCTGAAATTGATGATAGATATTGTTAGTATGTTGAAAAACGAAAACATCCCAAGTTGAACGAGTCAAAACGGATGTAAAACGAATTCTTAGCGAATGAATTCGCTAAATATATTTAAAACATGAAAAATTAGCATGAACACTGAATTGGAACACCTAAAGTGAATTGTTAATGCTCTTGAAGTGTTATAATTATTCTGTAGATGAGTAGTTCAGTGTTTCACGAGTTCATAGATTCAAAAACCAACTAATTCCGACTTAAAATGAAGAAGTTATGAAGATTTGAAGTAAAAACATCGCAAAAAAATGTAATCTGGGCGAAGTTGAGTGCGGCACGCCGCCTTAGAGCGCCGACGCGTCATTGGCATCATTTAAGCTGGCGGCAGCAGCGCTAGAGTGTGAAGAATTTGGATGCGGTCGCGCCAAAGTGTGTTACGTGTGACTGCTTTGACCTATTTTGGTAAAACGGTCATACCTTTTTCATACGAACTCCGACTGACACGATTCAAGATGATCCGGACCGAAGATGAATAGACCTACAGCTTTTATATTGGGACTGTTGTGTTTCGAAGGCAATTGGGGGGGGGGGGCGTCGGGCATGCACGTATGCAAGTATAGTGCTTCTGACGATAAAAGATGTTGTTCTAAGTTATAAAACATGAATGTTAGTCAATATAATGATGCTTAACATTAATAAATGATATATTAGATAAGCATACTAAGTAAATAGAAGAGAGACAAATTGGGCGTGTGACGAATAAATATCGAAACGCCATGACAAGTGTTAATGAATGTAAAAAGTGTTTTAAGTCAAATGAAATGAATATTATAAGATATTCAATGGGGTTAATATAAAACCAATAATGATTCCTATCAAGACTTAAACACTTGAATGAACTTCGTGTATGAAATATAGTGAGATATAAGTCGAAAGTTAACACAATTAAATTAAACATTATGTATTGATTAATAAGAAGGGTTATGGGATGTAGAGTAAAGTTTACATTACAACCACTCTGCATTGTTATGTGACTAAGGCAAGTCTTTCAGTTCCTATTTGCTATGTGAACTTGATGATGAACTGTTTTATATCTTTATTGTAAATAGCATGATGTGTTATATATATGTTGAGAGTATGAAATGTGAAAGTCAACTTATGATTACGTTGATTGAGTAATGAATGCTGATTGAGTAAGGAACTCAATCTTTACACTTGTTATATAAACTGCAACATATTTCTTATATTAGTCTAATGTTTATGAGATGTATGATAAGCATGTTATTTATATGCTACGTGTTGCATGAAAACTGTTAGATTTGCTGGGCTGTCGAGCTCAACCTTGGAAATAACTATTTTTGCAGGTTAAGGATTGAAGGTAACTCTATGTGCTAGTTGAATGACGTGGATCAGAAATAATATACGAAGATTAATATTTTATCTAAAGTTGTTATTTCTTTAAACCATGATTAAGATTCATGAGATGTACTAAATGTTTTATGATTATAGTCTTATGTTGAGTTGTAAAGTTAAAGTTTGAGATGTCCGATGTATAAAAGATATCGATTTGATATGTAAGTATATATATATATATATATATTAACTCTGATAAAGTGAATCATGGATTATATATGATTCAAAGACATGTAGATGATAAAGGTTGTGATTCAGGGAATTAAAGTAAGAAGATAGAAAAGTTTAAATTATTCCGCATTTTATTAAGTTTTACGTCAAATAATGATGTAAAATCAGAAGTTAGACGTGTTATTAACGACCGAAGTCGATAATTGAATTGTATGAATTTTGGGGTCGTTACAGTTGGTATCAAAGTTGATAGGTTAGAAACCTTAGGTAAAAGTACCTTAGGCTTTAACCTTAGAGAAGAGATGTGAAGATGATAAAGAATAAGCTCAGATAGAGTTTGGACAATAAGAAGTAATTTAAGAAATTTATAAAGAATGTATTAAAACATGCGTAAGAGGATTCAAAGAAGAATCTCGCAGAGTTATAAGGAATATGAATGTGGGGTTACCCAACTCCAATAATAAGGATGTAAGGTGATAATAAATAGACAGTGTCTATAAAAAGAGAATGATAAAGAAGTTAAGAATAAAAGTTATATCTAAGTGTGGTACAATCGTACTCTTTAATAGTTGATGTATAGTATCTGGGTTAAACGATTCCTTCATAGAGCGGAGGTATATACGAACTAGCAACTCGGAACCTAGTTTGTTGGTTGTTTGTGGGAAACTGTAATGAATAATTTGTTTGAGTTGTGATTCTGAGGACAGAATCCTTGTAAGGAGGGTATGATGTAACATTCCAGAATTTTAAAGTGTAATATTAAATATTTATTGATTTATATAAGTATTTAATGGATTATGTTTATTGTTGAATAAATAATTATTCAATTTGAGTTGATGTGATTTAGTTAATTATTTGTTGAATAAATAATTAAATATTAAATATTAAATATTTATTTGTAATATTAAATATTTATTGAATTATATAGGCAATTTGAGTTGATGCGATTTAGTTAATTATTTGTTGAGTAAATAATTAAGGAGCTAAGAAAATTAATTGCTATGAGGTTATATACTAATTTAATTTAATAATTAAGTTAGAGAGCTAATAATGATTAAATGAATTATAGTATTTTAAATGGAATTGTGATTAAAATAAAGTGTTAGTTGATTAAATAAAATTATAATTATAAAGAAATTATAGTTTTGTGATAATGATTTATGTATTAAAGTAATTTAATAGATTAATATTTGAATTGATTAAATTGATTATTTAATTAAATAGAAGTGTGACAAATAATCTTGCTATAAAGGAGTTATTAAAATAAATTAAGGGAGTTTAATTCAGTTTTTCCAAATAAGGCCTATTGCCTATTAAGTCTTTAATCTAATTGTGTTTTACCAAACAAGGCATAAGGGTTAATTGATTATTTTTAGTGGTTAGCCAAACAAGCCTTATGGCTTTCGATTTTCAAAATAAAAATAACTGATGTCAGTTAAGTTAGATTTATATTATATATTTAATATATACATTATATCCATATACGTTATATTTTTATTACGTAAGCTAGAGTTGGGAGAAGAGAGAAGAAGAAGAAGAACACAGAGAAAAAATTGAGAAAACTCTAGAGAGAAAGTGAGTGATTCTAACAGGTTTTTGAGAAAGGAATTGGAGAGAAGAAGCTTGAGAATAACCATCATCTTCTTAATCAAAGGTAGGAGCTTAATCTTTTCTTTAAAAAGTTAGTTTTTTTCTTCTTCCAAAAAGTTCTTTGTGAAAATTTTATAAAAGATAAATTGTTGTTATGTATATAGTTTTGTATGATTATTGATTATAAGGTTATTTCATGAGTTTATGCATGATTATAGAGAAATCAATTCATGTATGTATGTGTTTTGTGAAGAAAATATATTACAGAGTGTTCATATGAAAAATATATGAGTATGGCTTAATTTAAAATAGAAGTTAAGGTTTGATTAGTTGTTAGATTGATAAATTGATTATAAAAATTGATAAAGTATGTATAATCATAACTATGATGTTTTGAAATTTCTGTTTTGATTGAAAAACAAAATCACAGTGTTGATTTTCATTAAAAATGTCAACAATGGAGTTTTTGCCAAAAACATTGAAATTGGGTGTTGTAACTTTGATGTTTATGTTATTTTATAAGTAGAAACATGTTAGAAGTCTTCACAATTTGTTTATATGAAGTCTATATGTGTATTACATGTTAATTAGTCTATTAGATTCGAGCTTTTAGGCCAATTTGGCTTTTGTTCATCTTTATTATCGAAGCTTGGTCGCCAGATTACGGAATCAGCAGTCATGTGTAACCAAAGAAGACTAAATCTCATGTAGTACCATGACAATAATGGCTTATGACCCGAAACTGCAGCCTTGAACCATAGTGTAAACTATGGCGCCGCAGCGTGAGTTAACAATAAGTTCTGACAGTTTTGTTTAAGTATACAAATTTCAAAAATAAATGTTATGTGTTAATAATATGAATGTTAAATGATGATTTCAGTAGTATTAAACTATGAATGAGCATGTTATCAAGAGTTAATTAGTATTAACGTAGTTTGATTATGTGAATTGGTAATTTAACCTACATGATGTATACATTTTGTTTATATAGATATAAAATGTTGGTAATGACTAATTATGTCATGATGACATATGTATAGGGTATTGATTCAAGTTGTAAGGTTTAGCTTGTGCTAAAGGCAAGTTTTCTAACTCTAAAACTTTGTTGTACAAGTTTAATTTCGTTGAGCACATTATTGCTTTTAATTCCATTTCAATTATACAAGTTGCTACCTCTACACTTTCGTGGAGTTAGATTGTTTATTATTGATAAAGCTCTTGTATCTAGTGGTTCATGAGGATGCAAGTATTCTACATCTTTCATCTTATTATTGAACAAGTTCTTTAATATGTAACTCGTTAGTTAGCAAGCGAGTCACTGTATTCTAGTGATGAGCAACTTTTTCGTTCAATTTACTATTCATGATGCATGTTTAATACCCAATCTTCAATAACCTTGAATGTTATGATTATTCCATGCTTATGCTATTAGATTATTCCTAAAGCATGATGTTAATTTACAAATATCAATTCAGTTATGATTATTTCATGCTTATGCTATTAGATTATTCCTAAAGCATGATGTTAATTTACAAATATCAATTCAGTTATGATTATTCCATAGCATACAGTTATTTCTTTTGTAATCAACTAATCCTTAGTTGATTACCGTTGAATTCTAAATTACCCTGTAATGTATCCAAACCAAACTTACTTTGGTGCGGACTTGTATTCTAAATACTGAGATGAACAACTCTTTTAATAGAGGTTTACGCTTAGCGTTGAAATGGTTGTACACAATACATTGTATTGAGCCTAATATTGGCAATTGATGTAAAAGTTTAAAGATTTATTTATTGTTATTTCAAGTGGGCCTTGTTTGCTCACTCTTGCCTGTAAAATTTCTTACAGTTAAAGTTGAATCGAGTGACGTACCTAGCACCAGTAAAGGAAAAGGAAAGATGAATAAATACTGAAGACTGCAATAGTTTTGATAGTTTACTTTCAGACTTTGATTTAAAGATTGTAATGAAGTTTATTTAAATTTTCACATTTGAATGATTGTTGTTAAAGGTTAGATAACATGGGAGATTTTTATTTAAGTTTAATCCTGTATGGGCAGGTTTTGATTATTCAATTTTATTATAATTGGGTAGTTAGAAATGAATATTTTGATTAAGTGAACACCGAATCCTGTGGGAACAAAGTAAATGGATTTGGAGGTGTCACAGAAACCACACAGCGTACCATATTAAAACTGTTAGAGACTCACTGTGTACCAAGTATAGAAAATGAATATGTATGATGAAAATGTGGAACTCAAATGAAATGTTGAGCAATGTAAATGAAGTTAGAAATTCTTAAAGGAAGAATTGTTATATAATCAAGAAAATTCAAAGAAGAATCTTGAAGAGATATAAAGATAAGAAATGGGAGTTACCTAACTCTAATAGCCAAGATAACGAATAATGTTGTAAATGATGAAAAAGGGAAAGAATGAGGATCGTAAAACAAAACGATCACGAGTTAAGAAAAGAATTTTAAGGGAGATGATTATAGAATTAGATCACGACGTGATCTGTTTAAGTTATAAAGGAAAGATGGTCTGTAATGTTTGTATAATTATATCTTGATGCTATGAAGCTAAGGTACTATGAAATAAGTACGAGGTAAACTCGCGAGGAGTTATAAATGATGAGGTACGAAAAAATAAGTATCGAGTAAAGAGCAAGTTATAAGCAAGATAGAGTACTTAGGAGGGATTTCAATTGAGGACTCATGTGATTGCTGAGTTGTACAAACCTTTGTATGGGCGAGGGTTTTGTGTTTGCGCTTAGTTTATCACATTGATAATCATTGGAATGTTGGTGTCACGTTATCAATGTATATGTGGTGAAAAGGTGATTCTTTTTTCATGTGTATATTTGATAGTTAGAAACTATTAAGATTAGTTAGATATTATTAGGATTAGGCGCGGTTCTTGAAACTAATGCATATGGTAAGTTCGTGACTCATAATAATATGGTATGTTTTGAACCCCTCAGCGAATGGACGCATATGGTCTAACTAGGATAAGTTCTTAAGCTCATATTATTGTGGCAAGTTCTGAACTTCCAATGTGCGGTAAGTTTGATGAACTGGGGTATAATTAAGTGTGAATGGAGTATTGAGGATGATAGGAATAGATAGACCTATTAAGTAATGGATCATTATAGAAAGTGGAGTTGATGGTGGAAGCACGGGTATTTCAAATCTTCTAGTTATGCTAGACTTCAAAATTTTTGACATCAAGCTAAATTCGCACTATGTGCCGTTTTAAAATGAATTTTTACTCTCAACGCATGGTGACAAATGTGTATGTGTGGACTTCAGGACACTGGCACGTCGTTACATGTTGAGATATGATATCACTAAAACTGATTTTCAAAGATTTTTGAATTGTTTAAAGAATAGTCTATGCTAATTGTTTCGGCTAGAAGAAAATGATTTGAAAATATAAAAATGTATTTTATATCATTAATGCATCATGGAACCTGGTGCAAAGATGATAAAAATGATGGAGTTATCAATACAAAATTTCTTAGTGTTGGATGTGATCTAAGGATCGTCAGCCCACTATGGTATGATGTAGTATGACAAAGTCACAAAATGACAGAATCCTCAAACAGGTTGTAAACACAGTATGGTATCATGACGTCATAAAATTATTTTCAAAATTTTAAAGATAGTTAATTGCCAACAGGGTTTGGCCATACATGTTTCTATTGAAATTGAATTATTGGTATGAGTCTAAGCTATTTGATTCAGCAAGACCAACTTTTATGAAATTCAAAGTGTTATTGGAAATTTTCTCGAACCAAATTATTTCGGTTCGGATTCAGATGTTGAGAAGCTGAGGTGAACAACCCTTTTATAGGGGATTATATTACGCGAAAGCATTAAAATGTTTGTGCACACAACATTTGCATGCAAAATTTGATTTTCCTGAGTACGAAAAGAAAGGTCCATATAGTCTTATGACTGTTAAAGGTTCAAGTCGAGATACTTGATAACCTAGGGACGTAGTTCAAGGTCTTGCGACCCCTCAGCATGATTGAGAATCTTTTAAATTCCCGAGTTATTCATACTGCTTCCCAATTATTAAGAAATTGTGGAAGACTCTTGTTATTCTAAAAGACGAATGTGGTAAGGATGATATTCCTTAGAAAGAAGTAAGTCGTAGAATGCGACACTGAATGATGAATATATGGAATAAGTGAGAAAAGAAATTTTGAAATGAGAAGGAGATGGGTTATCAAAGAATATTGTAAAACTTTTAATAGAAAAGTTATTAATTGTAGAAAGATCTTTGTGGAAAGAAGTGGTTATAGAACCCAATGAATGAATAAAGTATTAACGTAAAATCTATTTTGATAGATTGAATGAATAAAGATTAATAAATAAAATTTCGAGGACGAAATTCTTAGAAGAATGGGTGAATCTAATATCCCGAGTGTTTATGATAACGATCCTTAGAAAAAGAAATGAATTGGTTAAAGAATATATAATACTCAAAATATAATTGAGTTTAACTGAAACTTATGAAATAAAACTTACATGAATTTATTATCAAGAATGGTGGGAGTAGGAAATATAAAATGTAACAACCCGATATTTTTTATATAAATAAATAAGAAATTTTTCGTATAATTTTTTTTATATATTTCAAGGATGAGGATTTGTACAAGATATTGTGTATATGTATTTATGTGATAAATAAAAATATATTTATTGCATGAATATTTACAAATAATTTTATTTTAGAATTATTGATTATTATAAAGTATATTCTTATAATAATTAATTTATAGTAGAAATGTTTTATTAATTATTTTTCATGAAAATATAAGCATATATTATTCAAATAATATATTAAATGATTTTAGAATAATTATAATAATTATTTTATTATATGAATTTTAGTACAAATTATTAAGTTAATTATTTTACCTTAATTATTAAGTTTAAATATGAAGAATAAATCAAATATGGAATCCAGGATTCTAAATTTGGATTTTTATCGTGAATGAGAATAATAATATAATAATATTATATTTTGATTTTTCAAATGCTATAAATATGTACTTTATATATACGTATTGATAATGGTTGAGTCAATTATGGTGTTTAATGTCAAAACCCTATCATTAATTTGTTTAACCCTATTTTTAAATTTAAATGGGAAATTCAAATACTGTTATATAACTGTGTATATGATTTATCTGTGATTTGATTAATTAGGTAAACCCTAATTAAAATTTAGAACCCCTAAGTAATTTTTAGAAAACCCTAATTAATATTTCTAAAACCCTAATTTCTGAAATGAGAAACCCTAATTGGAAACTCAAATTAGAGTTCGAGATTGTTAGTAATTGTGATAAGTTGATTAATTTACAAGTATTAGAATTATAATTGTTAATCATGAAAACCCTAATTACTAAATTAGAAACCCTAACTTTTATATTTAGTAACCCTAATTATCAAAATCGTAAACCCTAATTGCTAAATT
This sequence comes from Panax ginseng, assembly GCA_020205605.1. NCBI lineage: Eukaryota > Viridiplantae > Streptophyta > Magnoliopsida > Apiales > Araliaceae > Panax > Panax ginseng. The sequence continues at coordinate 99,650,851 of CM035148.1, forward strand.
AGCAAAGTTAATTATAATTAGTGATTTTAAACCCTATTGTTCCTATATAAAGTAATTAAAAAAATTAATCATAATTAGGAAACCCTAATTTCAAAATTTAGAAACTAAAATTTATTTTTTTATTTTTTTTATACAAACCCTAGTTGGAAAATCATTCAATTTGTGCTAAACCTTAGAGTTAAACCCTAAGAGTTTGACTTGATTACAATTTTGCCATTAAAAATAAAAGCCAAATGACCCTTTTACCCTTTTGTGCATTTTTAATTGATAACTTGTAAATCCTACCAAATAATGGAGTGGGTGACCAACTATGTTGACATTGTGGCAAATATCTCAGCAAATCAACCTCTCTTTTCCAGCAATGTCATCAAGATACATTGCACCAATGTATTATAAAAGGATTGAGAGAGAGAAAATGTACTCATTTGTTCATTTTACACTCTAAGCTCTTAGCAACTCTCTCTCTCACCTAAAGCTCCGAAAATCATAAGAGATTCAGTCCCGAAAACCAGCCCCACGAATACCACTAACAGATCAGGAAGCTAGAAATCAAGATTGTTCATAAAAGGTATAAAACCCTAGCAAGAATTCTGTCCAATGATTCCATGTTAGATGTTAGATTTTTTTGTTAAACATGTTGTATAAGGTGTATAAAGATGATATAGGTTGCTAGATGTTAGATCAATAACATCTAGAGGCTCGGATTAGGTGTTTTTAAAAATCTGGGAAAATTTATTATGTTGACTGACAACCAAATGTCAGGCCCTTTAGATCTCTGAATGTTAATGATTTCTGTGTTTTTAATGTTTGAACATGTAGTGTGCTACGAGATCTGTGATCTAGAACTTGTGGCAGGAACAGATCATGCTTAGAAAGTTAGTTAATCTTGGTCAAACACCGTTGACCGACATTGAATAAGACAGATCTGAGTAACCCAGAACTTGCCCAGAAATCTCTGACAGCAAGTTCATGGGCCCAGATCTTTCATGTTTTTGTTACTTGGATTTTGTTGTTGTAACAAGTTTGTTGTTTGTTGTTTAGTATATATATTTAAGCTTATCGAGCATCTAAATGATTAACAGGATTCATGTAGTGTACGGTCAAACCATGTAAGAAGATCACGATTTCCGTTTTCTGGGTAACCCATAAAACGTATGATCGTGATTTCTGACATGGGTTGACCGGTTAATATTTGACGATTTAGTTTTTATTATGATGGTTTTATGTAATAGATCTCTACTCTTGCATGTTGTTTACATACTGCAATCCTTAAATCACCAAACACCTGCACAGATTGCAAGTTTTAGAAGCTCAAATGAGGACAGTCGAACTGTTCTTCATTTCTGGGTAACCCAGAAATGAAGAACATGTCTAACAGTCCCTTTGAAGGCTCAGATCTTGTTCGTTTATTTCTTTTTGATCATGTTTGTTGTTGGATAATGTAATCCTACCCTAGAACTACACGATCTGACCAACAACATGCCCAAAAACTACTTGAGAAGCGTTTAATCAGTGGTCAAAGTAGCCAGCTCGTTAACTGCCTATGAATGTTATTGAGCCTCAAGAACACCTAAGGCGATAGATTTTGTCGCTAAAGGCTATAGCGACAGATTTCATAATTATATTTATTTTATTTTATAAAAAATCATTTAAAAATAGAAATTAATTATTAAAAATACCAAATAAATTATTAAAAATTATTTTAATTTCCAAAAATTTGTTTTTTATTTATTTTGAATATATTTCATAAATATGACTGATATTTATAGATATTGAGTCACAAAATAGAGTCTTAGACTCGATAATTACCCGATAAAGCTGTCGGTACACCGACATGTTTCAGAAATTGATCTGAACTTAGATAATTTAATTAGATATGTGATTATTTGTGATTCAATTGTTGTTAAACATGGGTAATAATGTGATTAGGTTATGTGTTGACTGCGAAATGTAGTACTATGTGTTATAGTATATTGTTCTAATCGAACGAATGATCTGATTAATGATAAGTCGTGATATAAACGATAAAAATAAGTTGTGAACTGTAAGCAGCGCATCAGGCAAGTATCATACCTTTGCATTTTCTTTATGCAATGGACATGAGTAAGAATGTTTCTAAACTATATTATTACTATACAGATTATTAACCCTATATTATATACGGTCATTGATTATCAACATGTTAGTATAGGGTAATTCATATATATATATATATATATATATATATATATATATATATATATATATATATTATGTTCGTTAATTTTTATAAATAGTTAAACAAGTGTCCCCACTTGGATAATCATTGTATTTAATCACATGTTGATATACCTTTGTCAATTACCCGTATATATATATGTTGAATTATAGATTATTGTTGAACAAGATAAAACCTTTGATTTGGAACCCAAACAAGTATGAACATCCCTTACACGGGAAAACTTTTTATGCACCCAAGGTTGACAGAGTGAATGATACCCTCGTTCTTGCATGTAGTATTGATCAATGCAGGGCATAACGGGCTGATCACCCCCCGTGCCCGTAAGTTATGACGATTTGCAGATGAATTTCTGTTTAACCTATTCAAAAATTGAAAACAATGTTCATAGCAAGTCACCTAAACCCTATTTATAGTCAGTACGTAGTTTCAAAAATTTGGTATAGAATTGATATATTATTATCATTGGTACAGATTACTTCACAACTGTTGAATCGTTGTAGAAGGGTAGTATAAAGAAAACATTTAAATTCTTTCAGCTTATATATATATATAATTGTTATTACTTGCTGAGCACTCAAATGAGCATCCTTGCTTAATTTAAATGTTTTCAGCTAAGAGTGAAGAACCAGAAAGCTCATGCAGAAACAAAGGAAAAGGAAAGCTAACTAAATAAGATTTGTGGTAGTTTATGTAATAGTTTGATATTATTAAGACAAGGATATATATTATCTATCATGTTATGTAATGAATGTATTAAAGGTTACGTACTTGGGAGCTAGACTCTGATAATCATGTAAATTAAGTTTGATATTTATATTATTGTTATTATTATTATTATTATATTATTCCGCTCATAGAAATGGTATCGTGAAGCACCGAGTTCGGGTTTCAAGTACCCGAACTTGGGAGCTTTACAGGTTGGTATCAGAGCTTAGGGTTAAAAACCTTAGGTGGGCTAGACCTTAGGCTATAACCTTAGAACAGAGGGAAACGTTGAAAATATAAATAACTCATATAGAGTTTAAAAAGAGATGAATTGGATAAATTCATCGTCAAACAAAATAAAAGATAACTTATATAAAACTCTTATTTGTTGTGTGTATATATAATATGCTAATCAAGATAATTTATGTGTGTAGATGTCTGGTGGAAAAAGCTTGTTATATGCATATAGCATGAAGAAGGATCAAATCCATACACCTGAGCTAATATCGAAGCCAATAGCTGAAATAGAGGCTCACGATGAAAACAACTCAGACGAGGTGGTTATTGTAGAAAATGTAGTACCAGATCCGGAGATGGTGGAACTAACAGATAGTGATTCGGACACTAAAGTTGAAGCTGATCAAGCATCAATGGAGGTGTAGGATCTGAGGAACAAGGTTTCTTCTCTAGAAAGGCGTCAGGCGCTATATAAAAAGTCATTAAATAGTCAATTCGCCAAAGTTAATAGAAATAATGGAAGAACAAGATAAGCTTAAAATCTAAATTGATCAGATGGGAGCCACAAGCAACACATCATGTGCAGTTCCGAGCAAGAAGGGGAAAAGAAAGTTAGAATACCATGACTTAGGAAAATCCGATAAGAAGAAAGGGAAAAAAATATGTTATCTTTACGGTTATGAAGGACATACTACTTTGTATTGCCCTGACTACAAACCAGGACCATGTTTTATCTGTGGGATAGAAGGTCATTGGGCGAAAAGTTATCCAAGAAAAAGGTGTAATAAATAAGTAGTATAGGTTATGTTGTGTAGGTGTGTTTAATATAATATATATGATAAGTATGTTTGTTTAATGTAATGTTTCCAACTTTTTTAATGATCAAGTTTGTAAATCCCGACTTTTGTAGTCACCAAGGGATAACTGATGTTTAAAGCATTATGTGCTATGTTATGTAAAATATTCATTAAATGAATATGAATCTATGTTTGAGTAATGAAACAAGTTTAATATATTAAACTTATGCGATAAGGTTTAGAATGTAAGTTAAATTTATGGTTTTATTTAATCAGATAATGCCGCCAAGACGTCGAACTCGCAATCAAAGGGCAGAAGAATATGTCAACAACGTTGAGGGACAACAACAAGTAGACCCGATGCACCACTTTGCAAACATGGTAGCACAAGCTATGCAGCAAAGAATACCAGTCGCTGGGAATCAGCCGGATAATCGCTTAGCAAACTTCAAACACTTTAAGGTTGTAGGACCGCCAGAATTCAAAGGTACAACTAACCCTGTTGAAGCCCAGACTTAGGTCAAAGATATTGAAAAAACATTCATGGTAGCTAGGGTAGCTGAGGGGAAAAAAACCGCTTTTAACACCTACATGATGAAGGGTAAGGCAAATTTTTGGTGGGAAGCGAATCAGGCGAGGGCAGGAGAAGGTGTAGTCACATGGGATAAGTTCAAAACATTGTTTTTTGAAAACTATTTTTCACCTAGTATGCAGGCTAAGATGGAGGTAAAATTTTTAAAGTTGAAGCAGGAAAACATGACGGTGTCAGAATACGCCGCAAAAATCAATGAGTTAGTTAGGTTTGCCCCGCATCAAGTTGATACGGAGGCTAGAAAAGCGAGAAGGTTTGAGCTGGGATTAAAACCCTGACTCTACAACAAGGTGGCGGTGTTGCAGATTCCTACATTTGCAGCACTCATGAAGAAGGCGATTATTGCTGAGGAGGGGAGTGAGGCTATGAGCCTCTACAACAAGGAGAGGAAGAATAAGGGTAAGACCGAAGGAGCAGGGAAAGTGGAAATTAATAGTGGGAATAGGGGTAGTAGTAGCAAGAGGAAGGGGAGCAGTTTTGAAAGTGTGCATGTGAAGCAAGAAGGTATGAAGAAACAGAATGTACCGTGCAAGAATTGTGGAAAGAACCACTCAGGGGAGTGTCTGAAAGGAAAATTTGTTTGCTATAAGTGCGGGCAAGAGGGCCATATCTCTCTCAACTGCCCCAATCCTAGGATGAACAGTGGATGTTTTCTGTGCGTATTGACTGAGCACAAGGTGAAGGATTGTCCGAAGAGGAGGACGGAGGCAGGAAGTGTGAATACTGGCACTGGCAGTGGGACTTTAGCAATCATCGGACCGACTTCGTCAAACAAACCACAAAATCAACGGCAAGGGTCTACAACATGACAGTCAAGAATACGATGGCAGCTGGCACTGGAACTCCATGTATTATTCATCTAACTTTTATTTTCTTATGCATGATTTTCCTATCTATAGTAAATTATTTTATAAAGAAATTTTGAGGGAGGAATTTGAATTCTTTTAGAAATTAAATTTCCGTTTAATCAGAAAGACAAGCTTTATGTGAATAGTAAAAGATCAGTTCGATCAAATTATGATCGAGATCTACTTGTAATGGTTATGTATGCAATGTACCCTTGTATGTATAGGTTTTAAAACGGTGATTCCGAGGACGGAATCTTTATAAGGGAGGGTGAATGTAACAACTCGATATTTTCTATATAAATAAATAAGAAATTTTGCGTATAAATTTTTTTTATATATTTTAAGGATGAGGATTTGTACAAGATATTGTGTATATGTATTTATGTGATAAATAAAAATATATTTATTGCATGAATATTTACAAATAATTTTATTTTAGAATTATTGATTATTATAAAGTATATTCTTATAATAATTAATTTATAGTAGAAATGTTTTACTAATTATTTTCCATGAAAATATAAGCATATATTATTTAAATAATATATGAAATGATTTTTAGAATAATTATAATAATTATTTTATTATATGAATTTTAGTACAGATTATTAAGTTAATTATTTTACCTTAATTATTAAGGTTAAATATGAAGAATAAATCAGATATGGAATCCAGACCCTAAATTTGGATTTTTATCAAGGAATGAGAATAATAATATAATAATATTATATTTTGATTTTTTAGTGCTATAAATATGTACTGTATGTACGTATTGATAATGGTTGGTCAATTATGGTGTTTAATGTCAAAACCCTAGCATTAATTTGTTTAACCCAATTTTTAAATTTAAATGGGAAATTCAAATAATGTTATATAACTGTGTATATGATTTATGTTGTGATTAGATTAATTAGGTAAACCCTAATTAAAATCTAGAAACCCTAAGTAATTTTTAGAAAACCCTAATTAATATTTCTAAAACCCTAATTTCTGAAATGAGAAACCCTAATTGGAAACTCAAATTAGAGTTCGAGATTGTTAGTAATTGTGATAAGTTGATTAATTTACAAGTATTAGAATTATAATTGTTAATCATGAAAACCCTAATTACTAAATTAGAAACCCTAATTTCTATATTTAGTAACCCTAATTTAGTAACCCTAATTATCAAAATCGTAAACCCTAATTGCTAAATTAGCAAAGTTAATTATAATTAGTGATTTTAAACCCTAATGTTCCTATATAAAGTAATTAAAAAAAATTAATCATAATTAGGAAACCCTAATTTCAAAATTTAGAAACTAAAATTTATTTATTTTATTTTATTTTTTTGTACAAACCCTAATTGGAAAATCATTCAATTTGCTCTAAGCGTTAGGGTTAAACCCTAAGGGTTTGACAAGATTACAATTTTGCCATTAAAAATAAAAGCCAAATGACCCTTTTACCCTTTTGTGCATTTTTAATTGATAACTTGTAAATCCTACCAAATAATGGAGTGGGTGACCAACTATGTTGACATTGTGGCAAATATCTCAAAGAATCAAATTTCTTTTTCCAAAGAATGTCATCAATATACATTGCACCAATGTATTATAAAAGGATTGAGAGAGGGAAAATGTACTCATTTGCTCATTTTACACTCTAAGCTCTTAACAACTCTCTCTCTCTCACCTAAAGCTCTGAAAATCATAAGAGATTCAGTCCCGAATACCAGCCCCACGAATACCACTAACAGATCAGGAAGCCAGAAATCAAGATTGTTCATAAGAGGTATAAAACCCTAGCAAGAAATCTGTCCAATGATTCCATGTTAGATGTTAGATTTTTTTTTTAAAACATGTTATATAAGGTGTATAAAGATGATCTGGGTTGCTAGATGTTAGATCAATAACATCTAGAGGCTCGGATTAGGTGTTTTTAAAAATTTGGAAAAAAATTTTATGTTGACTGACAACCAAATGTCAGGCCCTTTAGATCTCTGAATGTTAATGATTTCTGTGTTTTTAATGTTTGAACATGTAGTGTGCTACGAGATCTGTGATCAGAACTTGTGGCAGGAACAGATCATGCTTAGAAAGTTAGTTAATCTTGTTCAAACACCATTGACCGACATTGACTAAGCCAGATCTGGGTAACCCAGAACTTGCCCAGAAATCTCTAACAACAAGTTCATGGGCCCAGATCTTTCATGTTTTTGTTACTTGGATTATGTTGTTGTTTAGTATATATATTTAAGCTTATAGAGCATCTAAATGATTAACAGGATTCATGTAGTGTACGGTCAAACCATGTTAGAAGATCACGATTTCGCTTTACGGGTAACCCATAAAACATATGATCGTGATTTCCTACAATGGGTCAATTCTATTAATATCTGGCGATTTAGTTTTTGTTATGATGGTTTTATGTAATAGATCTCTACTGTGCATGTTGTTTACATACTGCAATCCTTAAATCACCAAACACCTGCACATATTGTAAGTTTTAGAAGCTCAAATGAGATAATTGATTTCTTCATTTCAGGTAACCTGTAAATGAAAAACAGTCCGATAAATTCCTTCAAGGCTCGAGATCTTGTTCGATTATTTCTTTTGATCATATTTGTTGTTGGATAATGTAGTCCTACCCTAGAACTACACAATCTGACCAACAACATGCCCAGAAACTACTTGAGAAGCGTTTAATCAGTGGTCAAAGTAGCCAGCTCATTAACTGCCTATGAATGTTCTTGAGCCTCAAGAACACCTAAGACGACAGATTTTGTTGCTAAAGGCTATAACGACAGATTTAATAATTATATTTATTTTATTTTCAAAAAAATCATTTAAAAAATACCAAATAAATTATTAAAAATTATTTTAATTTCTGAAAATTAGTTTTTATTTATTTTGAAAATATTTCATAAATATTTAATATTTTTGGAATATTAAAGGTATTTAATTTATTTAATTATAATATTAAATAAATTATTTAAAAATAATTTTCATACTTGAAAAATCATTTAAAATTATATTATGATATAAAAAAATATTTTAAGTTATTTTAATGACTTTTAATATTTTGTGATAAATTTCATTAATAAATTAATATTAATGATAATTAAGTTATTTCTAAATGAATTAAATAAATTAATTAAAATGATTTTATTATATTAAAAAATTTAAAATAATAATAAGGTATTTAAAAATATTTGAAGTTATAAAATATAACTTTCAATATTTAAAGGTAGATTTCATTAATTAATTATTATTAATGATATTAAAGTTATTTAATAATTATATTATATAATTTAGTTTAAAAATGATTTTAATAGTATAATAATCATTTTAAATAAAAATAAAGTGTTTAAAGATATTTTAAGTTATAAAATATAACTTTTAATATTTAAAGGATAATTTCATTTATAATTTAATATTAATTTATTATTAATGATATTAAATTTTTTAATAATTATATTAAATAAATAGTTTTCTTAATTTAAAATCATTTAAAAATGATATAAATGAATTAAAAATATTTTAAGTTATAAATAATAACTTTTAATATTTTGATAAATAATACATTAATACTTTAATATTAATGGTAATTATTTAAAATGATTTTAAATGTTTTAAAAAACATTTAAGGGTAATATTAATACTTTAAAAGTATTTTAAGTTATTATAAATTACTTTAACATTTTGGAAATAATTTTATTAATAGTTTAATATTAATTAAATATTAATGATAATAGAATTGATTAATATTTAAATCATTTAATAATGATTCCGATGTTTGAAAATTCATGATAAATTATAATAAACGTTTAAAAATTATATTAAGTCATTTAAAAATAATATGAATGATATTTATAGATATTGAGTTACGTAATAGAGTCTTAGACTCGATAATTACCCGATACATAAATTTTGCATACAATCGATATATTTCGTAAATTGATCCGAACTTAGATAATTTAATTAGATATGTGATTATTTGTGATTCAATGGTTTGTTAAACATGGGTAATAATGTGATTAGGTTATGTCTCGATCATAAATGCGAAGACTATGTGTTATAGTATATTGTTACGATCGAATCGAATGATCCGATTAATGATAGTCGTGATATAAACGATAAAACTAAGTTGTGAATCGTAAGCGGTAGCGTCAAAAAAGTATCTTACCTTTTGCATTTTCTTTATTCAATGGACATGAGTAAGAATGTTTCTAAACTATATTATTACTATACATATTATTAACCCTTTATTATGTACGCTCATTGATTATCAACATGTTAGTATATAGTAATTTAGATATATATATATATATATATATATATATATATATATATATATATATATATATATATATATATATATATATATCTATATATGCTTAATTTTTATAAATGGTTATACAAGTGTCCCCACTTGGATAATCATTGTATTTAATCACATGTTGATATACCTTTTGTCAATCACCCGTATATATATATATATATATATATATATATATATATATATATATATATATGGATAATCATTGATTTAATCACATGTTGATATACCTTTGTCAATCACCCGTATATATATATATATATATATATATATATATATATATATATATATATATATATATATATATATATATATTTAAGCAGATTTAGAAAGACTCGGAGATCCTTCTCCGACAAATCTTTAACCTCTACCATTGCTTAGCTTACTTAACCCCCTTCATCTAATGTTCTTATTTCAAGAATCTTGTAAGTCCATTTTAGTTATCTATCTTGTAAATAGATTGTATTAATCAATAAAATTGTTTTTATTTAGTAATTTAATTGTGTTTTATATGCGCACTTGTTCCTCTCTTGTTTATCTCTTCTTCCGCCCCCAAATGGTATCAGAGCCAAGTTGTTTGTTATTGGTAACTGTTTAGCCAGATCTCTTTAATCAAACTTCTCTTTACTATTTCAAAATTATCTTCTTCATCAAAGTTCAAGTCACCTTACTTACCTGTAGTCCACCTAGTTCGGCTCAACCTTTGTAAGTCTCCAGCTGTGTGTGAGCAAAGGTGTTCAAGTTATAGAACATAGGTATGAGTCTACTTTGGGTAAACGGGTATGCATGAATGAGCTTTGAGTAAGATTTTATTTTTTGAAACAAATCAAGATGAGTAGAGTTATTCGGATCTAGCTCCTCGCTTAGTAACAGTCACTTTGCCTCATGTTCCGATATAGTGAACCAAGAAGAACATAATTATGAAAACATTAATCAAGTTTTAAACAACCGAATATACCTAAGGTATCTCCCAAAGAAATTTATCACCAACATTCTCGGATAAATTTAAAATCGATTATAATGTCAAAATTGTTGAGAGAGTTTATGCAATTAACAAAGAATACGAAAATTGTAGTCTTTTATCACCGTAAGTTATTAAAAACATAGAAAAAAGGGTTATAATTTTATACATATAGGTCTTGTTCAAGTTGCAGCTTAAACCTCTTAATAGAAAAGGAATTAATTCATCAATCTACCTCCGCCTTAGAGATGCTAGATTTTTAAATTACTATCCAAGCATTATTGGTGCAATGGAAGCAAGTTTGCATAATGGACCTATCCATTTCAACCGCTTTCTCGATTTCACCTTTGAGTCTCATTGATCAAAACTTATTTAAAGCCTTATCATTAAATATTAAAACTGATGGAGAGATTACTCAAATGATTGAAGGATCTCAACCCATTGCTTTGATTTAAAGGATTTATTATAAGACGATGAAGTCAAATTTGAACGTTCATGCTCTTAATAAAAGCCCAAAAGATCAAACAATTTTAATTCAAAGTTCAACTAGTGATGCTAATATCCGCATCCCAAGAACAATTCTTTGGAAGGATATTAACTTACCTAATCAATGGACTTTACCAAATGAATTACCACAAAGAACCCATAGTTAACAATTTATTGAATATTGAAAATATCCAACAATTTTCGATGGAATCGTTAAAATTAGTTTTGAACGCATTAGGTCACCAAGTTATCATCGAAGATATTTCTAGTTCTTCGCCCCCGCTTATCCACACTAGAAGAGATAATCGAGGTCCTAAGTAATCCTCTTGTTAAAGATATCAAACTTAAAGGTATTCTTAATGAAGGACAAGTTAGTCATCCCTCATATATTTCGAACGATACCGTCAAGATGAAGACTCTTCTTCCCCAAGATCCTCCTCGCTTATCCCATTACCCCGATTTTAATGCCCCTATTCATAATCAACTAAGAGTCATTAAAAAAGGATTTCGTGTTAAATTGGGATAACTTAGTTAAAGATTTTAATTCAAAATCTAATAAAGAAAAAAGACATCTATTTAGATCTGTCCATCCAACTGAAAAGGAAAGAGATAAGAAGTAAATAGATGGAAAAGATTTATCAAAAATGAAGAAATTAACATCACTTTTTATGAATGGTATGTACAGTATCAAGGTAAATGCAATGTTATTAGTAAAACTCAATGGATTAAAGAAGACAGATCCAAAGTATCATCCAGTCATCCCCCATTAGAAACAGTTCTAATTCCAGTTAAAAACACTTCTGTTATTGCTAGTTCCTTCAAAATACCTGACGGAACTAATAACGACAAAAAAATAATTGAACAATTAAACTTTAGCAATCAATATCTAGCAAATGAGGAAAACAAATAGATAGAATTGAAGAAAAATTTGAAGAAGGTATTCTCAAAAAACCCGATTCAAAGATAGAACAACCTTTACTAAATTTACCAGAAAACAGATATAATTTAAGTTTACCTAATAAAGATGACGAATTGGTCCAATCCATTGAAAAATTATTTAAAAAACCCAAAACAGTAACCCTATACCCAAGTGGAACTATTGTCATATCGATCGTAGAATCGATGATGATAATGAAAGTTCTTCCCGACCACTCTTCTATTTCAAACCTTAATGATCAATTAAATAAATTAACTGTTAATAACACAAGTATCACCGTAAATTGGTATTCGCAGACCAACTCCTACGGATTTACAATTCAAGAAAGAAATCTAGATAAACAGCTTTTGGGTATCCTCTAATAAAATTTATGAATGGAATATATATGGATTTAGTGAACGAAAAATTCTTAATAAACTAAATCATATGTCTATGGTAGCTAATGATTTACATCACTAAATTCAACACTTTGTCTCAACCGGACATTGTTGAATTATTAGCTAGTGGATTCACCGGGCATTCTTAGGTCTTGGTGGGAAAAACATCTCACGTAAGACATTAGAATATCCATAATTCATGCTATTCAAAGAGATAAAGAAGGCAATCCCATCTTTGATGAAGATGCTTTGTATTGGTCTTCCGGATGGAGTTAACACTTTAATATTCACCATAATTAAACATTTTGTTGGAACCCCTAGCAATATTACGAAAAGAATTCATGATCGCTATAATCTTACTTGTCCCACTCTAAGTGATTTTAGATGGTACAAAGATGTATTTACCTCTAGAGTTATGATGAGAAATGACAAAAGAATAAACCATTTTGGAAAGAAAAATTCGTTAATGGTTTGCCATCTTTATTTGCTCACAAAGTTAGAGAAGAATTAAGCAAAAACCTAGGATATATTGATTATGATAATTTAACTTATGGAGATATTATTAGTCATATCCAAAAAAATGGATTAAAAATGTGCATTGATTTTAAATTAGCGAAACAAGCTAGAAAAGACAAAAATAAAGCTAAATATGAGTTAGGAACATTTTGTGAACAATATGGTTTACCGCCGGTGGCTCCCTCGCGAAGGAAGCACAGGCATAAAGATAAACATATTGAGTCACACAAAAATCATAAACGCTGTAAGAAGAGATATACTCACAACAAAAATAAGAACAATAATCAAGATAATTATTATAATAAACCTAAGTCATCAAAGAAAAAATCTTATAAAAAATCAAAAATATTTGATAAAAGTAAAATTGTCTGTCACAATTGTGGATAGAAAGGTCATTACAAAAGTGAATGCAGAGTTAAACAAAAATTAGCTCGCTTAAATATTTCAAATCAAGATACTAACAATTATTAGAATTAATGAGAATTGATAATAAGAGTAGTAGCGAGAATGAAGAAGCTTACGATGTTCCGTAATCTTCTAGTAACAACTCATCCAACGTAAATTCTGATAGTGAAAATGAAGTCACTATATGTACAGAAGATTGTAATAAAAACTGCTGTAAAAGGGTTAGTGTAATTACAAAAGATGAAGAAGAAAGCTCCTTATTAGTTGATCTAATCAAGAAATTAACCGATCCTAATTAAAACTCAATATCTAAAACAATTAAAAGATTTATTAACTAAAGATAAAAAGATCACTGACAAGGTTCTTAGAGCTAAAGAAAAACCCATATTCAGTTTAAATAAGACTCTTGAAAGATTCAAATCTCCAGTTAAAGAAATTACACTTCCTGAATTAAATCAAGAGGTTAATAAACTTAAAAGGGAGATTTCTAATTTAAAGATTGAGATTTCTAGTTTAAGAAAAGAGATTGACAATAAAAAATCAGATCTTCAAATTAATGATTCTTCTTCTAGTGATGAATGTCACGAGGATCCGTGAGTCATCTATTGCCAAAGATTCTCGATCTCTTTATTCAAGGTCTCTCTCTTAAAAGAATTAAAGATATTACTATTCAAAATGGTATATTTCCATTAATTTAGTCATTGATAAAACCTTTTCAAAGACAACTCCCCGCTTCTAGTAGAAATCAAAAGTGCAGAGACTTGAATTAATATTCAAGAAGGTATTATCCCAACTAGATATTATAAGAAAACTAGTGAAAATTAAATTCAATTAATTCATAGAGTCAAATGGAAATAAAGTTCAAATTACCTAAAGTACATATCTCTGTCAGACAACATGTGTTTCAAGACCTCGTTCGTCTTAGTTCTAAATCTTCGACAAAATTATTTTAGGATTACCATTAATATATTTGCTTTATCCATTTACCACTAGTAATAAAGGTTTAAGTTGCGAACATTTAGGAAAGAAAATTATATTTAAATTCTTAATTAAACTAAAAGAAAGAGATTTAAAATTTATTCAAGAAGAATCAATTTCTAAATCATTAAATCTGATAAATTGTAAAAGTTACTCACCTAAATTTTCTTAAAGAAGAAATTAAGTACCAACAAGTTGATGACCAACTTAAGAGTAACAGGTTCAAGAAAAATAAAAGAATTAAAAGATTATTTAATAAATAACTTATGCTCGATTCTCCCAATGCTTTTGGCATAGGAAGAAGCACACAGCTAGATTACCCTATGCTAAAGAATTTAAAGAGCATTTAATTCCTACTAAGGCTAGGCATATTCAAATGAGTCATGAACAAATGGAGTTATGTAAAATTGAAATCAATGATCTCCTCAAGAAAGGGCTAATTAGACATAGTAAGTCCCCATGGTCTTGTCCAAATTTTCTATGTTAATAATGAAGTTTGAGAAAGAACGAGGTGTCCCTCGCCTAGTCATTAATTATAAACCATTAAACAAAGTTTTAGAGTGGATTAGGTACCTTTGCCCAACAAGGATGATCTCCTTGGTAGGTTAAGCGTCTCCACAATCTTTAGTAAATTTGACCTCAAGTCGATTCGCAAGTTGCCATTCACCCGGATGATAGGTACAAAATCGCATTTACCACTCGCGCTCGGACACTACGAATGGAATGTTCATCATTTGGACTTAAGAATGCACCAGTGAATTTCGTAATATTCTTAATAATATTTTGAATCCTTCATCATTTTATCATTGTTTACATCGATGACATCCTTGTATTCTCCAAGACTATTGAAGAACATATTAAACATTTGAATTCATTCTTCAAAAGCAGATTAAAACCAATGGTCTTGTCCTTTCTCCTTCCAAGTGTAGTCTGTTTTGACTAAAGTCGATTTCTCGCTTTAATCCTCTATCATGGACTCACGCCCAATCGACAGAGCTATTCAATTCACCGAACGGCTCCCGTATAAGATTACCGACAAGAATCACCTGAGGGTTTCTTGGCTCGCTTTCAATTATATTGGCCGCTTTTACAAGGACCTCGTGAAGATTTGTAAGCCTCTTCGAGCAGCTTACAAAGTAATCCTCCTCCTTGACTGACATTCATACTTCGTCATTCCGCCAAGTTAAAAAATATGTAAGGTTTTGCCCTCGCTTGCATCTCTAATGATTCAAATTCAAAATAATTGAAACCGCGCCTCGACATTGATTCGGAGGCATACTCAAATGTAAATCGACTCTATTTCTAATGAACAAATTGTTCGTTTCCATTCGGGCGCATGGAATTCTACACAATTAAAATACGAAGACTATTAAAAAAAAGAGATTTTATTTCTAGTTTTATGTATTAAAAATTCCAGAGAGATTTATTAAATCGAAATTTTAGTTAGAATAGATTGTAAGTCAAAGAAAATTTATTCGGAAAAGGACGTTGAAAACGTCCCTCTAAGCATTCATTCACTAGATGGCAAGCAATTTTAAGTATTTTTGATTTTGATATTGAATATATTAAAGGCAAGAATAACTCGGTCCAGATTTTCTCACTCGTGAATTTATTAACACAGTACAATCACAAAGAAAATGAGTGTTCGAGGAGGTTCATCTTCTCGTAGTCATGGCCATTCTGCTTGGTCTAGTTAATCAACCAAGTTAATCAACCAAAGGGAACTGTTGTTCCTCACCCACCACCTGTACACATAATAAATTCCGTGTGCTTGCATACAAATCCCCGAGCCCTACTCCTCGATTCTTGCTAGTCAACCAAAGCCATTTGATATTTTTGCTAGTCAAACTCCCGCTACTCCACCAAAAACCTAGTCATCCAAAGGTTCGATTATCTTCAGTGTTTATGATCATCACTTATTTCATGTCGAGTTAAATATGAAACCTAAAATGACCCTATTCAATGCTAGTTAATTTCAAAGATTTTTCCTTCTGGATGGCATTTTACTCCTTCACTCCATATAAGTCACTTGTTTATTATAGAGATATCATTGTTGAAACAGTCGGTTTTTATAAAACTAATCTATGCCAATGATGATAAATCAAAACTCCTTTATCATTCATTGATATTAAACAAGTCCTTAATTCATCGATTGAGTAGTCATCCATCGATCTCGCATCTCTTTCTAATCAATCTAGTTCCTTTTGCTATTATGATTATATTGAAGCTTCGGCATAAAATCATGCTTCATCAAAATGATGATCATAGTCACTGTGGTTCTTTCGGTTCGACCACAAATTTAAAAGTCAATTCCCAAATGGTTCATTCTTTGGTGGACAAGGTACTATTTTGAGTCATGACATTTTCCCTAAACCTCTCCTCGCCTAATTAGAGCATTTTTGTCATCACAAGAATTATCATTCCAAATATGAGGAAATTCCATCTTCCTTATATTTTGTAGTAAATATAAAATCCTTGGATTTTGAAATGGCAATATATAATTCTGACCACTCAAGAAGTCATTTGTTTTTCGGTCTCCGTCGTCCATAGGAATCGTGGACGGCTCGACTTTTTCTTTTCTCCTATTTCTCGTGTCTCTCGCCATTTTTCAATTAAATGGTGGGATAAATTTGGAGTTGATGTAATAAGAGGCCAAGTTCAAAAGAATTCCATCGCTTTCTCCTCCGCTACCTCCTCCGCTAACGCCAATATAGCTTACTACTACCGCCATTGCATCCTCCAAGAAATCAAAAACAAATCAATTAGCAAAATCGGTTACATCACCCGCTTCTACCACAAATGTTTCGATTATTCTAATTCGAAGTTAAGGCGCCTTCATTGATGCTATTCATTTAAGACTTGATCGATTCATGAAGAGTCGATAAAGCTTCTTTTCACCCGGAGGAGATAATTCTAGTCATGATTCTCGATTATAAAGGCAGTTGTGACCCCTATGGCACAATTGCTCTTCAGGATGCTCAAGATCCATTTTCTTGAGCCCATCTCTAATCAATCAAACTGAAGATATGATTCTCTATTTCCAAATACCAAAGACTCTACTCAGCAAAATTTAGTCATCTCAGACCGCTCCCAAGAAATTTTAGTCACTGCCCGGCAATTCGGGCCACTACCAGCAAAGATTGTCAAGCAGATCTTCGCTTTTGATCAAAGCGACTTTTCAGTCAAGCATCCGGTCCCACGACCGCTTTAGTCAAAAGAAGACGTCTGCTTTTCCACCGAAAGCAGATTCTTTTTCCTTTTACTTTAGTAAAATGTTTTTACTTGTACTTTTACTTTAGTAAAATGTTTCTTACTTTTATTTTACCTCAGTTATTGTAATAGTAATCTTGTAACAGTTCGTTTCCTTGTTCTATAAAAGGAAATCGAATTCATTTGGTTTAGGCAGACTTAGAAAGACTCAGAGATCCTTCTCTGACAAATCTTTAGCCTCTACCGCTGTTTAGCCTACTTACCCCCCTTCATCTAATGTTCTTATTTCAGTAATCTTGTAAATCCATTTTAGTTATCTATCTTGTAAATAGATTGTATTAATCAATAAAATTGTTTTTATTTAGTAATTTAATTGTGTTTTAAATTGTTTATATATATATATATATGTTGAATTATAGATTATTGTTGAACAAGATAAAACCTTTGATTTGGAACCCAGACAAGTATGAACATCCCTTACACGGAAAAACTTTTTAGGCACCCAAGGTGGACAAAGTGAAAGATACCCTCGTTCTTGCATGTAGTATTGATCAATGCAGGGCATAACGGGCCGATCACCCCGTACTCGTTCGTAAGTTATGACGGTTTGCGATGAATTTCGCTTAACCTATTCAAAATTTAAAACAATGTTCATAGCAATGTCACCTAAACCCTATTTATAGTCAGTACGTAGATTCAAAAATTTGGTATAGAATTGATATATTATTATCATTGGTATAGATTACTTCACAACTGTTGAATCGTTGTAGAAGGGTAGTATAAAGAAAACATTTAAATTCTTTTAGCTTATATATATATATATATATATATATATATATATATATATATATATATATATATATATATATATATATTACTATTACTTGTTGGGCACTCAAATGCTCATCCTTGTTTAATTTAAATGTTTTCACTTAAGTGTGAAGAACCAGAAAGCTCATGCAGAAACAAAGGAAAAGGAAAGCTAACCAAATAAGATTTGTGGTAGTTTATATAATAGTTTGATATTATTAAGACAATGATATATATTATCTATCATGTTATGTAATGAATGTATTAAAGGTTACGTACTTGGGAGCTAGACTATGATAATCATGTAAATTAAGTTTGATATTAATATTATTGTTATTATTATTAGTATTATTCCGCTCATAGAAATGGTATCGTGAAGCACCAAGTTCGGGTTTCAAGTACCCAGATTTGGGGGCTTTATATAAAACCTATATTAAGGTAATGTGTTGAAGTTATTTAACGAAGAGATTTGATGAAATCCTGAGTAAGGTAGGGTTTCGGTGATTCCGAGGACGGGATCCTTATAATGAGGGAAGGATGTCACAACCCGAATTTTTGAAAATTATTAAAATAAAAATTTAATAAATAAAATTATTATTATGATATGAGAGAGTAATGTATGTTACATATAAATGTAATATGTTAATATATTACGATTGTGAGATCGTAAATAATTAAAATATTTATCAAGTAAAATAAGTATTTTAGTTGAAATATTTATGGATTAAAATAAATATTCAATGAAAATTATCATGGAATAATTTATTTAAGTATGATGATATTAAATAAATTGATGATAAATAATTGTATAATTTGTGCATAATTATTACGTTAATGTGGTGGTGGTTTTCTAATTTAATTAAGTAATAAAATTAGAGGATTAATGATTGTTAAATAAAATTATAATTATATTAGCTAAATAGAAGTTATAATTTTATTAGTAAGGTTTAATTGATTTATTAATGAATTGAGATTAATTCAATTCAAATAGTTAATGGGTGTGACAAGGGTATCATATGATAAGAAGGAGTGCTTTAAAAAAATTGAAAAAGGAGATTTTGGGTGCTAGCCAAACATGGCTTAGTGACCCTTTGTTATTGTAACTGATGAGGCCATAATGCATACGCATTATGTTTATATCAGTTATATGGATGTATGTGTTTTGTTCCTAAAGCCTAAGAATAAAGAAAACATAGTGTTAGAAAAGAGAGTTAGAGAGCTTTGAGAAGAAGCTTGGAGGAATCAAGGAAGAAGAAGAAGGTTTCTCATCATCTAATCAAGTTTAAGAAGAATCAAAGGTATTCATCTAGTTCTAAAATTCTAATTTATAGTTTCTCAAGTTCTTCACTTAAAAGGCTATTTTGGTTGGGTGATTTGAAGATATGTTGTATATATATGTGTATGGGTGTATAATCTGGTATATATAGTCTCTTTAATTAGTTCTAGAGTAATCAAAATCATAAGAATATGTTAAAGATGAAAAACTTGGGTTTTGATGGCATATGTATATTTTAACTTATGTTGGAGTCAAAATTGATGGATAGAATCTGAAATTGATGATAGATATTGTTAGTATATTGAAAAAAGAAAACAACCCAAGTTGAACGAGTCAAAAAGGATGTAAAACGAATTCGTAGCGAATGAATTCGCTAAATATGTTTAAAACATGAAAAATTAGCATGAACACTGAATTGGAACCCTTAAAATGAATTGTTAATATTATTGAAGTGTTATAATTATTCTGTAGATGAGTAGTTCAGTGTTTCACGAGTTCATAGAGTCGAAAACCAACTAATATTGACGTAAAATGAAGAAGTTATGAAGATTTGAAGTAAAAACATCGCAAAAAACTGTAATCTGGGCGAAGTCGAAGCGCGACACGCCGACCGGGCCGGGTCAATGTCAAGTTATCCGCACAGCCCCGCATAATCGGGCAATCGCAAAATAACGCAGCATACCGAGTGTGAAGAATTTGGTAGCTGGCGCTTCAAGTGTGTTACGTGACCGCCTTTGACCTATTTTGGTAAAACGGCCATATCTTTTTCATAAAAATTCCAATTGACATGATTCAAGATGATCCAGAATGAAGACGAATAGACCTACAACTTTTATTCTTTAAGTTTTTCAATTTGAGGTCGTTAGAAGGGGTCAAAATGGCCATCTTTGGGACTGTTGTGTTTTCGGAGGCAATTGGAGGGTGTCGGGCATGCACGTATGTAAATGTAGTGCTTCTGACAATAAAAGATGTTTTTCTAAGTTATAAAACATGAATTTTAGTCAATATAATGATGCTTAACATTAATAAATGATGTATTAGATAAGCATACTAAGCAAATAGAAGAGAGACAAATTGGGCGTGTGACGAATAAACGTCGAAACGCCGTGACAAGTTTTAATGAATGTAAAAAGTGTTTTAAGTCAAATGAAATTAATATTATAAGATATTAAATGGGGTTAATATAAAACCAATAATGATTCCTATCAAGACTTATACACTTGAATGAACTTCTTGTATGAAATATAGTGAGATATAAGTCGAAAGTTAACACAATCAAATTAAATATTATGTATTGATTAATAAGAAGGGTTATGGGATGTAGAGTAATGTTTACATTACAACTAATCTACATTGTTATGTGACTAATAGTTGATTTGTATGATTATATAATTTTGTAGGGCACGTGAAGTGCAGATAACTGTAAGCTGTTAAACTGTTATTGGTAAACAACGATCAAGGCAAGTCTTTTAGTTCCTATTTGCTATGTGAACTTGATGATGAACTATTTTAAATCTTTATTGCAAATAGCATGATGTGTTATATATATGTTGAGAGTATGAAATGTGAAAGTCAACTTATAATTACGTTGATTGAGTAATGAATGCTGATTGAGTAAGGAACTCAATCTTTACACTTGTTATATGAACTGCAACATATTTGTTATATTAGTCTAATGTTTATGAGATGTATGATAAGCATGCTATTTATATGCTACGTGTTGCATGAAAACTGTTAGATTTGTTGGGTTGTCGAGCTCAACCTTGCAAATAACTATTTTTGCAGGTTAAGGATTGAAGGTAACTCTATGTGCTACTTGAATGACATGGATCAGAAATAATGCACTAAGATTAATATTTTATCTAAAGTTATTATTTCTTTAAACCATAATTAAGATTCATGAGATGTACTAAATGTTTTATGATGTACAGTTTTATGTTGAGTTGTAAAGTTAAAGTTTGAGATGTCCGATGTATAAAAGATATCGATTTGATATGTAAGTATATATATATTAACTCTGATAAAGTGAACCATGGATTATATATGATTCAAAGACATGTAGATGATAAAGGTTGTGATTCAGGGAATTAAAGTAAGAAGATAGAAAAGTTTAAATTATTCCGCATTTTATTAAGTTTAACGTCAAATAATGATGTAAAATCAGAAGTTAGATGTGTTATTAACGACCGAAGTCGATAATTGAATTGTATGAATTTTGGGGTCATTACAGTTGGTATCAAAGTTGATAGGTTAGAAACCTTAGGTAAAAGTACCTTAGGCTTTAACCTTAAAGAACGGGTGTGAAGATGATAAAGAATAAGCTCAGATAGAGTTTGAACAATAAGAAGTAATTTAAGAAATTTATAAAGAATGGATTAAAACATGCATAAGAGGATTCAAAGAAGAATCTCGCAGAGTTATAAAGAATATGAATGTGGGGTTACCCAACTCCAATAATAAGGATGTAAGGTGATAATAAATAGACAGTGTCTATAAAAAGAGAATGATAAAGAAGTTAAGAATAAAAGTTATATCTAAGTGTGGTACAATCGTACTCTTTAATAGTTGATGTATGGTATCTGGGATAAACGATTCCTTCATAGAGCGGAGGTATATACGAACTAGCAACTCGAAACCTAGTTTGTTGGTTGTTAGTGGGAAACCACTCAGCGTACCATATTGAAACTGTTAGAGACTCGTTGTGTACCAAGTATAGAAAATGGATACGTATGATGAAAATGTGGAACTCAAATGAAATGTTGAGCAATGTAAATGAAGTTAGAAATTATTAAAGGAAGAATTGTTATATAATCAAGAAAATTCAAAGAATAATCTTGAAGAGATATAAAGATAAGAAATGGGAGTTACATAACTCCAATAGCCAAGATAACGAATAATGTTGAGAAGGTTGATGAGCGAACCACTAGTAAAGGGAAAGGCAAGATGAAAAAGTGTTGAAGACTTGTTAATTTGTTGAGACTTATGTTTTTAGACTTAGTTTTAATTATGTGATGTAATTAATTAATTAATTTTTCACATTTGATGAATGTTTTAAGGTAAGACAACCTGTGATTTATTGGTTTAAGTTATGTAACCCTTTAATGAGAAGATTTATTGCCTAAGTTTTATTTAATTTGGGTAGTTAGAAATGAATGTTTGGACAGTGAACACCAAATCATGTGGAAATGAAGTACCCAGATTTGGGGGTGTCATAGTAACTTCAAGTCATGACCTTTTGGGTGAGCCTGTGGTGGGCTAAGATGACCCAAGAAGATAATATTGGGCTAGTAGTTTAAGGCTTTATTTAGATGAATTTGATTCGATTCAGACTTGGGATTTGACCCGAGATTAATTCCGGACTCGGGATGACCTGGGTTATTACATATGGTATCAAAGCCGACTCTCAAAAGCTCGGGTCAGGTTATCTAATCTAGTTGTCAGAGGTGGGGACACGAAGGCTGGTGGTATTATTCCACAATGGAGAGAGTGAGGTTCGGAAGTGGGGACACGAAGCCAGCTAGTATTATCCCACAATAGCTAGAGAGGCAAATATCTGTGGACCGTGTGTGTGATCAATTCTGACGAAAAAGTCAGAAATTTAATTGGGGGATTTTGTAACACCCTAGTCCTACATCGAATGATAGGGAAAAAATTTGTGTGCATATAAGGAAATAAGTTACTACCAATAGTACCTTCAAGTCATGACCTTTTGGGTGAGCCTGTGGTGGGCTAAGATGGCCCATGAAGATATAATTAGGCCAGTGGTTTAAGTCTTTATTTAGATGAATTTGATTCGATTTAAACTTGGGATTTGACCTGAGATTTATTACAGACTCGGGATTTGACCCGGATTGTTACAATAGTGACCTGACTTTTTGAAGTTGCAACACAGATCTTTAGAGGAGTCTCTCTTGTTGTTGTAGTTGTTACGGTTATATCTTTTTTTGTTGTTTCTGCCCTTTCTCATAAAGTTCTTCAGCTTTTTTGCAAGCAGGGCTATATCTTCCTTATCATCATTTCCATCAGATTCATCATCTATAGGAGCCTTTGAAGATGTCTCAGCAGCTTTGAGAGCTACACCTTTATCTTTTCTTCTGGTCTCTAAGGTTTTTTTGTTATTTGATTTAGCTTAGGCTCATAGGTTAGAAGATTACCGTAGAGCTTCTGCACTATCATTTCATGTTGGCTCTTTGATTCTCTAACTGTAATGGTCTTTGCATCCCACTTGCTTGAAAAAGTTCTCATAAATTTAATGTTTAGGTCTTTGTTGGGATAAACTTTCCCAAATGCTCTAAGTGAGTTGAGCAAGATTTTGAACTTTTTATAAGTTGCAATTATGTCTTCTCTAGGAACATGAGAAAACATCTCATACTGTTGGGTGATTAGACATTTTTTATTCTCTTTTACAACTTCTGTTCCTTCATGCATCACAAGCAAAGCTTCCCAAACTTCTTTTATTGTCTTGTAGTTGATAACATTTTCAAAAAATTCATCTTCAAGCGTCATGGATAGGATGTTCTTAGTTATTTTATCTAGGGCCACCAACTTCTTCTCATTATCGGTTTATTCTATTCTTTGCTTCACGAACACGTTGTTAAGATCATCAAGAATTGGTGCAAGCTTTATGGGAATATATGGGCCATTGATCACAACATCGAATAGTTCATCATCAATTGCATCCACATACGCCTATATACAAATTTTCCAATTAAAAAATTTATCTTTATTACACAAAGGTAGCTTGTTTCCACCACCAAGGTCAAAATTGGTTTTAGTTAATTCGATGGATCTACTCAAGTTATAAAACTAGTTTAAGAGAACTCTGCTCTGATACCATTTGTTATTCCCAGAAAGGCACAAAGAGAACTAGAAGGGGTTGAATAAATTCTTTAATTTTTTTTTAAAGTGATGATACCAAATCAGTTAAGCAAGTTAATTGTTTGATTAAGCACTCTAAGTTCCCATAATAGATCTCATTGGTATATAGTAGATTCTCACAATGTCAGTAATATTTTGGTGATATAATTAGATTCCTATAATATACTTAACTATATAATTGTGATATTATTGATATGTTGTGCGATTTATGAATATAGAGTTTATGGAAGTTCTTTCCTAAACTCTAAACATCATTTATAAATATTGATATTTTGATGGGTGTAATTATGAATTATGTAAGCCTAATAAATAATTCAAAGCCCTAAATTTTATTTTTGACGGGGATTAAAGGATATTCCCATGATAGACGTATACGATAGTTGTAATTTTGTGATTCGATTATTGTAAATGTAATTCGGACCTTAAATAATTTCGATGGCTTTTATGCGAACAAAATTGAGTTTAAGGCCCCTTGATAGTGGATTTTATTGCTTCGATGTATTTGTAGTTATTTGGATGGCTTACATGCCCATGTGTAGCTCCAACCTTATTTTTGAAGTTTGATTTTACATTTCGACATATGAAAAAATGTTTCATACAAAAATAATCACCAAGATCTTTTAAAATTGAATCAAATTAAGATATTAAATTAACTTTAGGCAAAATTTGGATATAATGAGAGTCTTGATTCCTATTTGTTAAAGAGTTTGCAAACAAATCTTAAATGTTTATCAAACTAAAAAGGTTTTTCCAAATTAAAACTAAATTTTTTATCAAATCTTTCGTGCGTATGTTCAAAAAGTTACTTTCCAAATAATGCACTCGTCAAAACTTTAACGATTCTAAAAGACTTAGATGGTTTAGGAGACAATACCCTAGACCATCTCTTCAATTTGATTATAGGAGACAATACCCTAGATCTCTCCCTTTTCACCACAACTTAGATAGCATTGGAAAAGATATCTTATGTGAAATTCATATATGCACACTTAGAAGGAGGGTTGAATAAGAGTGGAAACAAACGGTGTATAAATTTTGCAACTTAAAATGAATGCAGGAAGTTGTTTCCCTAAACTGAGCTTACTGGATAATCAATGAATCTTTATTCAACAACTTCATTTTTTTCATAATCAAACTTTCCAAATTATTACCTGATATTAATTAATTTATTGAGTTAGAATCAAAATTATACTTGTTGAAAATCAAGAAGTTGATTTATTAACCAAATTAAGAGGTTTGAGTGATAATTATAGAATAACAAGCAATCATATGAACACAAGGAATTTTTACGCGGTTCAGCCCTAACCTCTATTCTAGTGGCCTAATCCACGTCTAATACCAACTAGTATTTGAGACATTTTTTATTAATTAACTTGGTTTACAATTAAACCCTTTTACAAGATAAGTTCCCACAACCTTTGAGTACTTATACTCCCCGAGTACCTTTGCTCCCGAGCACCCTTGCTCCCCGTGCACCTATGCACCCTTAAGCACTTATGCTTCATTGAACTTGCTTGTAAAACCCCTAATCCAAACTGGATTAGAAACCTTAGACTAACAACTTAGTGTACCAATTGTGTAGAGAATTGATTAAAAATATAACAGCAAAATAAACTATGATCAAAGCAATAATTATATCAAAAATTCAAGGCTCAACAAATATGCAATGATCAAATTAAAATATAAAGATATCACTAGTTTAAGTGAAAATTAGAGAAACTAAAATTAACAATAAACTTGAAGTGCACAGCAGCCTTTTGTTAGGTTTGTAATATCTATGAACATGTAACAAATTACATACAGAGAGCGAAAGCGTAAGAAATTATAGTTTAAACATTTACAAACCAATTAAGTGGATCATCATTTATGCGCAATTATTAATTAAACGAAAGAAGAAGAAGATTAGATTCATACACTTGTAGAACTGTGCTTCCACAGGTACGAGTTCACCTCCAATTCTTTTGCACGTTCTCCTTGAATTCATCGGGATGGATTCCTTCCTTTAATCAACATTAGCCACCCAAGAGTTTGGCCTCTAAAGGTGATCCACCAAGAAAGAACAAGTATTCAAGAAGATGTGTGTTTGGAAAAACCATAATTCTATCTCTATAGAATATTGTGTACTCTCCTAACTCTTAGAATTGTCATTCACCCTAAATCAAAATAAAACTCCTATTATTTATAGATGCAGGCAACCCTCCTAAACAATTTAGGAATATAGTTTTATTTTAATTAATTAAACTCCTTTAATTAATTAGACTTCATAATCTTATTAGGAATAATTAATTAAACATTTTTTTTAATTAATTAGCCTCTTAATCTTACTAGGAATATATGTGAGTACCTTTTATTAATTAATTCTCATACTCCTTTTGTGACGCCCCCAAAATAGGTCCACACGACCCATCTTGAGTCGCCAGATATCACACTACATAAATCAAATACAAACTTCATTTATACAACTGTTGAATTATCGTGTAGAGTACAACAACACATAAGCTGTGAGTTTTAATACAAATATATGTAACTCTCATGGTGCATCGACCACAACACCTTACAATGGTACTTTACATAAAAGTACAATCAATAACTTTTTTAGAAATTAAAACCTTTCGAAAATGCTCAAGGAAACCTTCGTACATGGGAGGTCATGCATCTAAGTTATAATAGATATTATATGTCCACAGAATTATCCTTGGTTGACCCAATAGTCCCCAAAGAAAATCGAGAAGATTGCTATCATGTTCTTTCCAATGGTGAGTCTTCTCTTGACCTATAATTATCTCCATTGTCTCCAATTAAGAATTATATTTCAACCAAACTCCAAGATTATACATGTAGTGCTCGTAGATATACTCAGCAAGTAGATGTGCACAACCCTGTCTTATGATAACACGAAGTCGTATGTCATTAGACATCTTGTATGATGGTGGCAAAACACCCTTTCAAAGTTGGGTTTGCCTCACCCTATTTGATTCACCAAATATAACTATTAAATGATGTATAAAATACAACACACTTATCTAAAGTTCTCAATAAAATTATTTTCATACTGCTTAGGGAGAACCTCAACAGCTATAGACCACCGTTCTAATCCCTTGTTACCCCCGCTCAACTCAGCTACACTCTTATTACGTGAAAGGAATTGTGAAGCAAAAGGGTGAGCACAACTAGCCCAATAAAGAATATCATGACTAAAGATAATTAAATTATCAATAGCCTTCGTCAGTAATAAATCAGAGATTTAGAACATATGGTAGATGATAAAACTTTTCAACCATAGTTGCAGCGGAACGAGCAATCCATTAGAAGAGTCAAATAGACCATAAAGTCAATTATCTTCTCCACGTTAAAAGTCCACCAACAATGTTGTATCCCTGTAACATCAATCAACAATTCATGTCCACAATCATGTGAATAACTCATAATCATAATTGTGATTCTAAATTCCTCTTCGCACCCAAGACGAAGATAATTTTCATCATTTGTCTTTACCTGAAACATCAAATATCATGGTTATACCAAATCACAGTTCCTGTTTATAATCATACTATTAAATTCATCTTTGTACTACGGGCCAAAGATATTCATCAACAGTTCATCTTTGCACTACATGCCAAAGATATTCAACAGGAGGTCATCTTTGCACTACGGCCAAAGATATTCAACAACAATTCATCTTTGCACTACAGGCCAAAGATAATCAACAACAGGTCATCTTTGCACTACGGGCCAAAGATATTAATATCTCAAAGAAATATATAATCATTTCAGAATTTATATAAACAATAATTATAACCATGTTGATTAATTCACCTTTGTACTTAAGCTAAAGATATTCAATTATAAATTCAATGGTCATGATCATATCAGTCAAAAATTCATCTTTGCACTACTGGCCAAAGAGAACACATAGTCACGATCATACCAATAATCTACCCATCTTTACACTTAAGTCAAAGAGAAATTTCATCACCAGGATTATAAAAATGTTATATATGATAATAAAAACAATATGATCAAAACATGGATTTAATTTCAAGAGTAAGATTCATAAATCAACGATAATTTGGTTAGAAAAAGAAACCAATTTTGTCGTGAATAGTACCCCCTGAATAGTAACTCATGAATAGTAACTCTGTATTCGTAAATAGTACCATATACGTGAATAGTGCCGTATACGTGAATAGTACCCATGAATAGTACTCCATGAATAGTACTCCATGAATAGTACTCATAAGAGGAAAATACAAAAGAAAACGATATTACATGACGAGTACAAAAGAAATGATATCTCATACGAGTATAATAGAATATACGAAACTGTAAATGGATTTTCACCCGCCACGCAGAATCCACGTGCATGCATCATTTCCACAATTTAATAAAGAATGAATATGAAGGGTCATTCACCATGCATGCGATAGTCCGCGTAGACAGGTTATTCCAACAGAATAATAAAGAATGAAATAACAGAAGAATTTCACCACGCATGTGGTAGTCCGCGTAGACAGGTTATTCCAACAGAATAATGAAGAATGGAATAACAGAAGAATTTCACCATGCATGCGGTAGTCTCATGGTAGACAAAGTTATTCCAAATGTAATAATGAAGAATGGAATAATAGAAGAATTTCACTACGCATGCGCAGAGTACATGGACAAAAGTTATTCCAATGTAATAATAAAGAATGGAATAACAACCCTTACGAGTATTGAAAGAAAATAACTCTCTTCATGAATATAAAAAAATAATACCTCTTACCAATACAACAAATAATATCATTTACCTCAGAAGAAAACTGGATACTGGAATAGTGAAGTAGCAGACTTCTCTTCTTCTTTCTCTCTATATCTTCTCTCTCTATAGCTTCTCTCTATATAATTGTTCTTGTGAGTCTTAGTGAATTGGTGAGAATGAAGGAAGAATGAGCTTCTATTTATAAGAAAACATAGTTTTGATAATTGCACGTTTTGGGGCTCGAAATATTACTGTATAATACCTTCATCTTTTCCTGCATTTTGAATTTAGTCTTGCATGTATTATCAAAATTACACCACCTCCCCTAATAGTATATCATGTGAATCAATAGTACAATCATGTGACTCAATAGTTCTATACATGTGAAAAAATAATTACAGTATAGTACCTTCTGTAAGATCCTGAATTTTAGGAAATGAAAGTATTCAATTTTCTTATAATTATTATTCTATTTAGTAAATGGTTAAATTGATAAAGGGTTAAAGTTAAGGGTGATATGTGAAAAAATTTTAAAGTAAGCAAGTTGTCATAAAATATTTGTTTGGTCGGGGAATATTCTTTTTGACAGGGAATATTCGTACGACGGCACAATCATTGGTGGACCCCATAACGGAAGTATTGTCGTAGTTAGAAAATGATAGAAATATCTTTTTATAAAACTAACGACGAAAGTTTTACTGTTAAACTGTTGAAATACCCGGTGGTAAAAGAACAGTAATACGCGTGATTGCATAGTAGCACACGGTATTGATTATTGATACTTATGTGAGAAGTCACTCAGTTATACTCAATTATTACTACAATAATTGCTGCATAATATCTCTCATATTATTGATTCAATTATTGTCACAGTATCATCTGCATAATATTTATTATTATTAAATCAATAATTGAGACGACAAAGTTATTCATATTATTATTTGTAATATTGACAATGTCTAGAAAGTTCTGTCAGTGAGAGGTTTAGTCACCTAATTGTGCGCCAATAGGGAGAAATCCTTATCGGAAAGCCCCCTCTTTCCTGGGAATGATCTGGTTGTTAAATATTGTGAGTTATAATATTAATGATAAATAAGTTTGTGTTGATTAAAGATGAAATTGATAGTTCCATTATGTTGGGATTATTAGTGTTGGTAGAAATCGACATTTATTTCGATAATAATTGATGTCTGGAGGTTATATTGACCAATCGGGCAATTAATCCGATAAATGAGTAATTAATTGCAATTAATTCACATGCTTATACCTATTTGTTCACATGTGTGTACTATTGAGTCAAATGCATGTACTATTAGGGGAGGTGGTGCAAGATTGATAATACTTGCATGACTAAATTAAAAATAGAGGTATAGATGAAGGTACTATACTGTAATTATTTTTTCACATTTATAGAACTATTGATTCACATGATTGTACTATTGATTCACATGATGTACTATTAGGGGAGGTGGTGCAAGTTTGATAATACTTGCAGGACTAAATTAAAAATGAAGGAAAAGATGAAGGTATTATACTGTAATATTTCGAGCCTCAAAACGTGCAATTATCGAAACTATATTTTCCTATAAATAGAAGCTCATTCTTCCTTCATTCTCACCAATTAAGTAAGACTCACAAAAGCAATTATAGAGAGAGAAGCTATAGAGAGAAAGAAGAAGAGAAGTCTGCTACTTCACTATTCCAGTATCCAGTCTTCTTCTTAGGTAAGTGTATTATTTATTTCATATTGAGAAGAGATATTATTTTTCGTATTCGTATGGATATTATCTTGGTTCAATATTCGTATGAAATAATATTTTCTTCCATACTCTATAGTATTTAAGTAATATTATTTCATTTTGTATTCCTACTTCTACACTCATTTTGTTGAAGTATTGCTTCTATACTCCGTGAAATTAGTAGAATATCCTTGATATTTATTCTTCATCCAGTATCTTTTCATGAAAATATTATTCTGAGCTTTCTTGATAATTATTGATCTTTTTATGCTGGAATACTATTCACGAGTTACTATTTATGAGTTACTATTTACAGGTTACTATTCACTCAAATATTATTTACTCGGGTATTCGGGGCACTTTTTGTGTCGAAGTACTATTCACGAATTACTATTCATGGGTTACTATTCACTCGAATATTATTCATTTGGGTATTTGAGCACTTTTCATGCCGGGGTAATATTCATGAAGTACTATTCATGGGGTACTATTCATGACAAAAAATTGATTCTTTTATGTCCAAATTATTTTGATACATGAATATTATTCTTGAATTTTACTCCACAACTGGTGATCATGTTGACAATTTAGATATTCTTGAACTCTGGATAAATTGTATTATAAATGTTTAATATTTATCCTTTATCTCATTTGATTGATTCTTTATATCATTGTCATGATCCTCATGTTAATATTGTGTTAAAAGTCATCTTTGGCCTATAGTGCATAGATGGACTGTTGGTTATTGGTTTTACAGTTGTATGACTTTGGCCTGTAGTGCAAAGAAGAACTGTTGATTTGATATCTTTGGTCGTAGTGCAAAGATGAACTTTTGATTGATAGCTTTGGCCCGTAGTGCAAAGATGGACAGGTGTATGACTTGATCATGACCAATGGTGATACTAACGAATATCATTGGTCGTAGTGCAGGGATAATTCGATGATGTGATTGGCAAGATCATGACCATTAGTTAACAGTTGAATGTCTTTGGCCGTAGTGCACTGACAGGCAATTGATTGGTATGATCATGACTATTGGTTTTATAGTTGAATATCTTTGGCCCGTAGTGCAAAGATAGACAACTGATTGGTATGATCATTGTTATTACACTTGAATATCTTTAGCCTTTGGGGTAAGGATATTGAGTGAATGTTCTATTAAGCTTTTGTGGCCAGGAATTACTGTTGATTCACATTATTATAAATATGAATTGTGAATTTAACTATAATCTTTGGTGGTTCAGGTGAAGATAGATGATGAAAGTTCTCTTTGTCTTGGGTATAACAAAGAACTGTTAATGGGTATTACAGGGATAAAATTGATGATAAACTTTTTAAATCATAGAAGATAGTAGATATCATGCTCTACTTGACTCTTCTAATGGATTGTTATTTTCGATGTAGTTGTTGATCTAAAACTTGTTGTCTATTGTATTCTATCAGTTGTTATACTGTTGAAGGCTAATGATAATTTATTCTGCATTATCTTAGTCATAATATTTCTTACTGGGCTAGTTGAGATCACCCTTTTCTTTCATTGTTCTCTTCAGGAATTGAGAATATAGATGGGACTAGTCGAAAAATGGAGTGACGGTCCAGATAGTTGCTTTAGTAGTCCTCACTATTCTGTGAAATAGTGTGATAATAATTGTAATGAGGACTTTATTTGAGTTTGGATACTCTCTACGAGATAATATCCGTGTTGAAACTCTCAGCTACGTTTTATCGTATTGTATAAATGAAGTTTGTATTTGATTTTTGTAGTGTGATATCTGGCGACTCGGAATGGGTGATGTATACCTATTTTGGGGGCGTCACACCTTCATCTATACCTCCATTTTTAATTTAGTCATGCAAGTAGTATCAATCTTGCACCACCTCCCCTAATAGTACATGCATGTGAATTAATATCAATTAATTGCTCATTTATCTAATTAATTACCCAATTGGTCAATATAACCTCCAGACATCAATTATTATCGGAATAGATGTCGATTTTCACTAACACTAATAATCTCAACACAATAAAAATATCAATTTCATCTTTAATCAACATGAACTTATTCATCATTAATATTATAACTCATAATATTTAACAACCAGATCATTCTCAAGAAAGAGGGGGCTTTCCGATAAGGATTTCTCCCTATTGGCACGCAATTAGGTAACCAAACCTCTCCTCGACAGAACTTTCTAGACATCGTTAATATTACAAATAATAATATAAATAACTTGGTCGTCTCAATTATTGATTTAATAATATAAAATATTGATACTGTGACAATAATTGAATCAATAATATGAGAGATATGATGCGTTAAATTATCGTGAGTAATAATTGAGTATAACTGAGTGACTTCTCACGTATGCATCAATAATCAATACCGTGTGCTACTATGCAACCACACGTTTTACTGTACTTTTATCACCGATTATTTTATGATAACTTGCTTACTTTGCAAAATTTTCACATATCACCCTTAACTTTAACCCTTTCTCAATTTAACCATTTACTAAATAAAATAATAATTATAAGAAAATTGAATACTTTCATTTCATGAAATTCGGGATCTCACACCTTTAGGAATTCAATAATAATAATAGTAATAATAATAAGACTCCCCTTATTAATTTATATTTAATATTTCTAAAATATTAAATAATAAATATTAAGCTATTTAATTTATTCTATCACCATATATTAATTAAATACACTTAACTTATTATTACGATTATGTCATTTACTTCTTAAATAAATATTTTTCCTTTTATGGTGTCACCCTTTAGGTTCTCCATATTAAACCGGTTGTGAATAAATCAATTAGAATAATTCAAATGTTATTTATTTAAATAAATTAATCTATTAATTTTTTTTAAATAAATAACATTAATTCTACAATAATGATAAGCCTCCTTAGCGATTAACGACTTTCCAGATATTATAAATTTCAACATTAATCATAAAAAAAAAAAATTGAGTAAATAGTTACCGTATAATTCAATCTTTCTACCATACAATGTCCTAATTAAATATATGACATGGAATTACCGTCAAGTCTTAATTTATTTAATTTTATGTATTTCAATTCTTAAATACACAACTCCAAATAATGCAAATTAGAAACTCTTTTCTAATTTCATTATGCCTTGACCAAAGACTATTGTGTTATCATTTACCGAATCATATAGGACATTATCTTCTTTTACTAGAAGCGGTAGATTCTTTGTTGATCATTTATTATTTTCATGTACAACTTATTATAACCAAGCATACCCTTTGATATACCCTAAGGGTCTTAAGGGACATGTCAAAGTATAATTTATCATACATAAGATACTATGATGACCTCAAGTCTAAGGATCACTTGCACTACTATCACTACAGGAATACATATTGACAGACAAGTAAAATTCCATTAAGTATTCCTTAGCGAGCCACGTTCAGTGAACTTATTCTCCAATAAGCACATACATACTTGCTTTGGTGTCTCTACACAAAATTATGAAATCAATTATCCTCATCCAATAAGCAAGCGACGTATGTATCAATCTATCTGAATTCACTAATCCCCTTTTTAGTAATCCAACGATTGGGAAAATGTTAGTTTATGAGCTATTTAAGAATTTAGATCTCATTAGCATGATCATCATCATGATTCTAAAAGCATTGCTCAAAACTATAGGTTTATCACATATTATAAAACAACACCATGTAGATAAACTAAAAGCCTTTAATCAAATAATTCTTTTATTAATAAATAAATAAGATTGTTACAAAGTATATGTTTTATCATCAAACATGATTAACTTGTGTACATATTACTTTAACCTTTTAATGCTTCACAATTGTAAATTTAGCACCCTTAAAATGTATGTGAAGAGAAGATGATTTTAGAATATTTTTCTATGTATTCTCCTTGTTGCGTGTATTCTGTTTTTCTTGTAATTTTCCAAAGTCATGGTTGATCTTTATTTAGGGAAATAAGGTGACATAGCCGTTACTTAATAAAATCAATTTAGGAAGGAATGTTACAAAGATAGATTTGCTTAATTGATTTTATTGTCGTTGGAATCAATTAGAAAAAAAGAAGGGCCATAATAATTTTGCTAAGTATATCCGTTGGAGACACAAACAATCAAGAGGGATATAAGGCAATATTCTAACTTTTTAATTATTTGTTAATTCCAATCATGTTACCGTTATAAATTGCATATGTATTAGTCAAAACTGATTTCGGCCACGAAAGGTAATATAAGATTCTAGTCGGGTCCGTGTTTCCGGCACTGTATGAACGGTGAGATTTATCTCAAATTTTGAACGGTTTAGATGATTTATTGAATAAGCGAGAAATTCAAAATCATTTATATTTTATTAGGTAGATTGCTCCTTAATTGAGATTCCATTAAAAAGGTAAGAGCATCAATTTAGTATATCAATTAATGGGCAGCTACAAAAAGGTCGGGTATGCTAGCAGTTTGAAATTCCAATATGGAAAGAAAGTAATCGTGTTGCTTTAAAATGGGTCCATTAAAATATTTAAGCAAGATTCACTTAACTATGTAATTACCAACTTGCTTATGGAAATAATAGAATATTCCAATTGGATGTCTAAACTGATTTTTTCAAATCACTTGACTATGATCGAGACTTCTAATCAATCAAATAACCAATTATGATAAATAAGGAAGTTAGGTCCATGATTTTAGAACTTTGATATCTTTAATATATAACCAAATCAGATATCTTTAATTATAAATTAAACAACTTTAATTATGGAAGGAAGGTAATTAAATTTACCATTAATCTAACGGAATGGGTAACTCAATTAAAAACAATTCATATCTTCAGAAATTAAAAAACATTTCCATTTTAGATGCCTAATAAATTTGCTCCATAATAAATTAAACACTTCTATAATTATTTCGATGTAATGCATATCTTTTTATATTAATTTTTAAAGCTCAAATTAATCTATTACTTTCATGATTATAGAAAACCTAATAATAGAAAACTCATATCCCAAGATTTATGGAAACAATATTGATTATAGATATAAAAGATAATAATCTTTTAAAAGCTTATTTACTAACCAACTTCATAAATTATGGAAAGTAACAATATTTAAAAATATTTTCATATTTATTTTGAAATTCAAATTATTTAAATTTGCCCTCACTAATTACAAAAACTCTATGTGAACATGAAAATTGGATATGAAAATTGGACATGAGTTTATTTAAATTTCACTTATTTATATTTTGACCCCTAATAGTAGGTAAATACAAATATGTGAAATTCAAATACACTCATGTCTAATTTTCATGTCCACATAGAAGAACTCCACTAATTAGCTTTCCAAAAATTACTCCAATTATTTGATCCATGCTAATTGATTCTAAAGATATGGAAATTGATTTACTTAATCAACTTATGAAAAACTCAATAAATTATGGAAAATTCAAATAATGAATAACTCAATCCCAAGATATATGGTAACATATATATTTTATAAAGAAACATAACATGTTTTCAAATTAATTCCTTTAATTATGGGAAGACTTCAAAATCATCTTTTCAAATTTTAATTCCGCTTAGTTAATATTTGATCCTTATTAATTTTGAAAGTTTAATTAATTCTTTCCATAATCAATTACCCATTTTATTTTATTAATTAACCACTTTACTTTATTCCATAATTAATTAAATTAGTTATATAAATGTATTCATGATTCAATGCAAATTCTAGAGCCTTGATTGAGAAATAATTATAGGATCTTACATTTATTTCCTAATGACTCAAATAAATCTTCAAGCATTCATGTCTTCAATCCTTTAATAAATCAAAATTTCAAGAATTCTTTTGTTGTCTCATTAATAACCTGTACTTACATGAGTAAATATTTTAGTACAATAACAAAGTCATCATCAAAACTTAAGATTGGAATATGACCAAGTCAACATTATGTTTCCTAATTGACGATTCGACTCGACTCTAGGACAAGATACCTTATGTTAGTTCCCAGAGGGCACAATAGATCTAGAAGGGGTAGGAGTAGGAGTGGGAGTGGGGGTGGGGATGGGGGGGGTTGAATAGATTCTTTTTATTTCAAATACTTTTCTGGTTTATATTATATTGTTCATAATCAATATATGACAAACATGAGAATCTTTTCAAGCACAGCGGAATAAGTAAAAGATCCCCTTCATTGATATATTCATAATTATACATACATTATTCGTAGAGTAAGTTTAGTTGTAAGCAGTTAAAACATACATAGCAGTTATAGCAAATATAGTACATAATGTAAATGACATAATGTAAAAGACACAAGGGGTTTTAAGTGGTTCAGAGACTCAAGCTCCTAATCCACTCTTCTGCTTTCAACTAGCAGGATTTCTACTAAGGAAGGGCAGCACCCTAAATCACTAAGATTCCATCAAGGCCAGCAGCCTTGGGACTTCAGTTCACTTAAGAACTCTTCAAGGCCAACAACCTTGGAACTTCGTTTAGTCCCTCTGGACAAGGACCCTTCTGGTCCTGCTTCATTTAGTCCATCTGGACAAGGACCCCTCAGGCCCTGGCTTTGTTGAGTTGTTTGTTGTTGTTGTTGGAGTCGGTGCTGAGCTACTAAGATGTCTTCATGCTCTGAACATCTTATATACTTAACAACTTGGCTTGATCATCCTTGAAGTACAGCTGAGTGTTGCATGATGCTCAGCTACTTTGGTTACTCAACCACTTCGGATGACCCCTTGTTGAACTGCCTTGAAGATCATTCTCTTTGGTACTTAATGTCTGCACATGAGAGGCTTCCAAGCTGACAGTAGGCTCTTCTATTAGGTACTTAGAAGATTTCTCATGCTTGACACAAAGATGGATTTTGTGATCTCCCTTCTGCTACTTGATGCCTTCTCATGATTGACTTGCTAAGATGACTGTAGGCTATTCTCTATTATAATTAGAGTATCCCCATGATGGACACCAAGATGACATAATGTTCTTCTTTCTCTTGGCAGTTCTGAACACTCTTCATGTAGTAGAACTCTTACTTCTACATAGTAGAACTCACACTTCTACTTCTTTCTTTATCTGACTTCTGAGTGTTCTTGGTGGATCGTAGAGTGAGCCTTCTGACTCACTGTTTCACATGATTTAGATCAGTCCACCTTCTCTCCAAACTCGGCAACTCCAGCAACCTTTGATCTTTAAATCTCTTTCTCATTTATACTTCTTCCCAATCCTTCCGTTGAAAAGTAGCCGTTGAAGGATATTCAAATATCTTCACAGATCTCAAGTTGCTTGATGTGGACTATTTGATGTGACTTGTCATACTTTTTCTGACGATGCAGTCTACTGTTTCACCTACCCTATCAGATGTATCACTTTAATGTCTTAGGCAGGTCAAAGACTTTATTAACTCTTTCTAATTTCTCGACCAGAGGTTGTCCTATTGCATCGATGCTCTCAATAAGCACTTGTCCAAATATTACCCTTCAGATTGAACCTTTGCCAATGCTTCAGTCTGCAGTTATTCGGACTCTACGATTCTGATGCACGTCTTCAAGGACTTGATCGTAGTGTCTTGTTGAGTGTTTCTCATTGACTAGTAGAGTTAACACTACGATCTTGAAGAGTGTTGATTGGATCTTCAATGTAAAACACCTCTTCCTTGTATTGTGCAGTGCTTCAATACTTCTGTTTGTCTCAACTGTTCTTAGAGACTGATGGCCTAATTCCTTGCTCTGGTCTCCTTCTGAATATCAAGACACTTCAGATTTGTGGCACGTCCAGCTTGTTTTCTCCTTGTGATCTTTCGTTCACTTATCATCAATGAACCGACCACCTCGCACTTAATCACTTTAGCCTTGCTCTTCGTAATTCCACCAAAGATCTCTGGCTTCACTTTCCATCAATTCCTTCTCTGTTTGGCAAACACTACGATCTTGGTTGCATCCAAGATCGTTGTCTTCTGTTCACTTGATAGCTAATGATGTCGACTTTCCTTACTACACGTCTTCTTCTTCGATTTCCTTGTGGAAGACTTCATCACGAATGACCTTACACCTCAATCTTGATGTTTGATTGGGTTGGTGCTTTGAGATCTTCCGTTAGCCTCGCATGTCATTCGTTGAGTGCTCTCCGGTTTCTTGGATATAGCTTGCAGCTTAAACTAGAGGCTTCGTTCCTTTGGATATTCTGGGAGTGCTCATTTGTTGAGAACCGTATATGCTCTACGATTCATCCTTGGCATTGTGAGCACTTCTTCTTAGATCTTAGTTCTTCACTCTACGATTTAGCTTTGGCTTGTGCAGACACTACGATCCCGAGATCAGATCTTGACACTACGATTTCTGCCTTGTGCTTGTTGTCTTCATCTGATCTTGCTTAACTATGATCTCTGCATGTAATCAATAGACTCTAAGAACTCAGAGTGTGATCTACGATCCTTGACTTGGCTTTGGCATCAGTAGACTCTACGACTCTGAGTGTAGTCTATGTTTCTATCTTGGCTTCGGCAGATGACCCACGACTCAGAAAGCGTGTCGTCTCTCACGATTCTCAACACGACTTCCTCAAAGACACTACGATCCCGATGAAGCTCTACTCAATACACTATGATCCTTCTTCGCTTCCCAAATTACTATGAACTCCGAGATCTACTATCTTGCATACTCCTATTCCGCCTTCGATAGCTCTCGAGTTAACCTTGACTCACCCGGCGACTCACGACTTCAGTGCAAAGGTTTCGTACGATCGACTAGCCTATCTATTAAATCATTAGATCAACCTAACAGGCTTGATCTCTCTATATTTTTAGTCCTTGTACATCATTTCTTTTTAAGGACTTTACAAAGCTGTTTTGCTTATGTAGGATCAACCTAACATATTTGATCAATTCATTCTAAGTCCTTGTACATATATTTCTATTGTCTATCAAAGGACTTTACAGCTTTTTTTAATGCAAGCATACTTGCCTATTATTCATTCATATATGTATATATCATAATCAAATCATATATAAATAGGAATAGCATTCACATGCTTATTCCTGACAATCTCCCCCTATTTGATTATGACAAAAACAATAAGTGCATATGCATGTTATGAATGAATCTTATATACAGTGAACAGCTGTATTTCTAAGACAGTTAATCATGAATGTCATTTAAATTGATGTGGCAATTTATACATTAAGACAATCTACATCCTGGATCCAAAACATACCTATCTAGTTAGAGATGTACCTCTTTGGCTCCATGTATGTTTCCAGGATGCTTGTTGATCAGCTACTCATCTGATTGGTCTTCGTTTTCTTGCTCCACCTAGGATGATGACATTTTATCTTTGCTTGGGTCCTCTTCAGCATCTTCCTGATCAGGCTCCCCCTCAGACTTTGCAATCTTGTTATCATCATCTTCTGGCTCCCCCTCAGATGATGACTCTTTATCTGCAGCTGCTTTCTTCTTCTTTGACTTTTTCTCCCTTAACCTTCTACTCTTCCTTGAGTGCCTCTTGCTCCTCTTCTTTCTATGCCTCTTTTTCTCCCCCTTTTTGTCATCAATCATTTGAGAGAGCTGCTACATGTTGGTCATAAGCTGCTCCATCAGGTAGGAGGAGTTGGCAACTTCAAACTTTTGTTCTTGCTGGCCTAGCTCAAGTTGCACTGAGAAGGTCTGCCTCATATCATCAATCTTGTCAGAGAGGGCTTCGATCTTCTCTGCATTGGCCTTCTAAATTTGTAGAGCTTCTGCCTTCTGATCTTGTATGGCCTTCTGATAGATGTTATCTTTCTCTTGGAGTTTAAGAGATACATCAGCCAAGATAGCTTGAAGCTTGTCTTTGGAAAGAATCATCTCTCTACGTTATGCTTCGTGATTCTTCAAAGAGCATAGATATCTTTTTGCTTAGATCATCGTAACTCTTCAAAGAGTTCCCGTCCCAAAGTAGTTTGATCCTTTTGTTTGGCAGCTTCAGGTTGAGCAATGGATTGGACTCTATGATCGTCATCTTTGGACATATTTTCAAAAGTTTGGATAATCTGAACAATTGTTGAGTACCAATTGCTTGTGGAGGATGCTGAAGTATCAGAGAGTAGTGCTTGAGCATAAGAAGGCTTCTGGTTTTGAGCTTGAACATCATCAGTAGTAGAGTGAAAAGTCTCTATGATCAGCTCCTTGGTCATAACTCTTCGTCCTTCAGAATCCACTCTACGATCGTAGGGGTTGTAGAGATTTCCAACATGTCGATAGACCTTGAAGTGAGGCTAGTTTGTGATCATCTTTTTAGCATAACTTTTCACTCTTGGGAAGTTTTGAGCTACCAGCTCCAGACTTGGAAACTGCTTGTAACACCAACTGAAGGAGCTTCCATCTTTTTCAGTGTGGGCCTTGAGCCATG
Organism: Panax ginseng; assembly: GCA_020205605.1. Classification (NCBI taxonomy): domain Eukaryota; kingdom Viridiplantae; phylum Streptophyta; class Magnoliopsida; order Apiales; family Araliaceae; genus Panax; species Panax ginseng. The sequence goes on from CM035148.1 coordinate 99,692,285, forward strand.
GCATCCACTGGAAGAACCATCTCTCTGGTGGAGCATCTGTTAGATCATTTGACACTTCCTCTAAGATCTTTCTGCTAAATCTTGCAGGGGAGAGTACTGGATAATCTTCTTGTTCGTCTACTTCCTGAGGTGCAGAACCAGAATCTTCTTCAATCTCTTCTCTCTCGGAGCCTGAACTTTCTTGATCATTTTCAGCAGGGAATTCCTCTTGCTACATTTCATTCTCAGAACCTTCTTCAGCCAGATCTTCTTCAGATTCATCTTCTTCATTACTGGTTTCTTCTTCAGCATTTTCTCCCTAGGATACAGACTCATCATCACTTAATTCAATGATGGCATTTGATTGACCACTGCTTCTTTTGAAGGAAAACTTAGCTTGCAGTCTGTAGCTTTTCCTTCTTCTAGGAGGTTCAGGTTTGGGAGAGTTAGACTCTTCTTCTTCTTCAGACTCTGACTTCTCTGGTTCAGCAGACAGACTTCTTTGAGGTTCAGCACTGGCATAAACAGACTCTTCTTTTTCTGTCATCTCATCAACTCTTGATTCAGAAAAGTGGCTATCTGGATTAGTGGGGGCAAGTTCTTCTTCTTCAGACACAACATTACTTGACCTATCATCTTGGGTCATTGGGGCAGTTTCATTTGGGGATGCAATTTGGTCATCTTGGATTTCTTCTTTATCATCAGTGACTACTCTGAGAATTAGCCATTGGGTTTGAGCATTCTTCTTTATCAACAGATGCTGCAATCTCTTCCATCACATCAGCTTCATTTTCATTACTGGATGTTGTTTGTGGAAACTGAACCTTGACATCTGTTTTCTTTACTTCTGCTGACTCTACGTCCCTTTCTTCAGTAGATGTACTGTTCTAGGAAGCTGAGGATGGTTTGTCTTCCACCTTAGCTTTCTTACTAATTGGCCCTTGAAGCAACCTGCTGCTTCTTCTCTTTGTTGTTCCAACAATTAGGACTTTTTCTTCTTTATCCTTGTCCTTTGAGGAGACTCTCCTTGGTGGGGCATGGGCTTTCTTCTCGTCACCAGCTTTCTTCATAACTTTTGATTTCTTTTTGGCAGGTGTGATTTCTGCTTCTATAGAGTCATCAGACTCTGAGCTCTCTTCCTCAACTATCTTTCTCTTCTTTGCAGAGGCTTTACTGCTGCTCCCAGCTGTCATCCTTTTGTTCTCCTTAGGGTTCTTCTTCCAGTTCTCAAATAATTGTGGAGACATCACTTTGTGCACATTCAATGTTTCTCCTTCATCATCCTTGATTTTCCCTCCTAGTTTCTTCTTCAGTATAATACTCAGCATCCTTCCATAAAACACCTTGGTTAGGGGTTTTTCAGTGGTCTTCTTCTTCTCAGCCTTCTCTACCCACTTGGAGATTTGATCAAACAAGATAGCTCCAAAGTCAATTTGTTTCTTCAAAACTATTGCTGACATTATCTTTAACTGTTGGTCAATCACTGTATCATGTGCAGTGTTTTTGCACAGTATGCACTTTCCAACAGTTTCAGCTAGGAACTCATATTCTTCAGAAAACTCTTTCTTCATGTCTTTGAAACTAGGGTTTCTTTGGTACCCCATCAGCTCCTTTGCTTGTTCAGTGTTGACATATTAGAGGTTCTTCATCCCTTGGTTAGGAAAACATAGGCATTGATTGAGGTCAGAAGATTTCAGCTTCAGAGTCTGACCTTTAACCTTGGTAGATAGAGTTCCAGAGTTTATGGAGACGTTTGAGTAGAACTCTTTAACCAGGTCAATGTATACACGCGTACTTGTCTCAAGGCATTCTGAAAACCCAGCTTTCTTTATGAGTTCAAGAATGTCCCTGAACTTCTTCTCAGATTTCTCAAACGATTTGGTTCCGAGCTGAATGCCGGTGATAAATTGCCAGTTCTCCATTTGAATAGTTCGAAGACTGTGGGTGTTTGATTTAGAGAGGTTTATGCGAGATGGTTGTCTGGGATTTGGTAAGGCTCTGGAGGGTAAACTGATTTCGCTCTTGAAAAGCTTTCTAGGGTTTTGAAAATGGGAGGGAGAAAGGTTCGATAGCTTTTTGGTAACTGCCTGCAGATTTGAAATTGTCTTTAAGGCAGTTCCTTCCAACTCTACATACTCAGTGATGTGTCAACCGTCCATTGGTTGCACGTTGCACAATAATGAGCTGTAACTCCCCATAAATTTTTAGTTAGATATTTCCTTTTAGAAGAGTAGACGTTTAATTGACGTGGCTTTAACCGTTAACCTTTTGATTCGTAGAGTAGCATGATGAGGTAGCTATAGACTCTACGATTTCCTTTGTTAACTCAACGATCAACTTCTGAGAGATGTTGCAGTGGATGGCTTTGTCTTTTATCCTTACTTTGATGCAGCATAGCTTACTCACTGTAGTATTCGAACTTATCTCCTCCACTTGAATGGTTTAGCAAGTGTCTCATTTTCCAAGCTTCTTGTGAACTGGAGTACCCTTTGGTAGGACTACGATCGTCGAGTTGTATTCTACGATCGCTGAGGTCTTACTACGATCGTTGAGGTAGCACTACGATCGTTTAGTTCTTTTCAACTTCAACTCTATGATCGTTGACTGACGTGGTCCTTGAGATGAACTTAATCAAGCATTCCTTCTGGGTTAAGGTAGCTCGGGAAGGGCCAACCTCTTAGAGTGAGCTAAGGGTCAGGTTTGTCCCTGAGGTGCTTTCCAAATGGAATACTATAGCTGTGATTTGTAATGACATCTCATTTGACCTCTTCTGAGTGGGAGGTCTTCTACCAATTTTAGACAACTGCATTGCTGAAATCGTGGTGTCCTCCTGCTACTTACATTGCGATCATATGTTTGATCGTAGGCACTTTACGATTATGGGTTGGGTGGCTGAAGGGATATCACTAGTACATTTTGAGACGTTCCTACTGACTATGGATTTTCATTTGGTTCATCAGCCACAAATTTTTGGGACTCTGTAGCTGGTACAACTTTTCATAATATATCTCAGTGTTGTTGTTCCTTAATAAATCACTGCTCCCCCATTGTTGATGTTGTCTTCCCAGATAGATATGATTCCCTCTTCTTCAGGTTCATTTAAAGGCAGCCTTGCATATCTCCTTCTGACTGGAATCTCCATCATCGCTCGAATTTCTCTGTATCATGGAGATGAGTATTTTCAAGACTCATCACTCTACGATTATATGATAACACTAAGAACGTAGTCTTCTTTGACAGTTGTGTTTGTGAAGTTCTGCTCTCGTAATAAGTTCCTCTTGAATGATGCTCGATAATCTTCTGTTGTGAACTTCCTTGAGGATTCTTCCCATATAGCATTCTAAACTATCTTTTAAGCACATAAGACCTTTTCCTTCTTTGGCTGAATGGCTTGCTTCCATATACAGATTAGCAACCATGTGAGCTCCATTCTAGTTAGCTCAGAGGATCTTCAAGGACAGGCTTGGACAGATAGGAACTTTATCAGAATCATCTCTGAATTGTCCTTAGCCTTCTGCTGGTTGAGTCTTCTTGACTGAAGTCTTCTGCTTCATCATTCCTTAGTGTGGTCAGACTAACCAAGTACCTGCAGGTTTAAATATATTTCTATTTTTGGTACCCATAGTTAAATGGGTCCTGCTAGGTTAGTTTTCTAAACCCTTGTTCCTCTTATTTGGATAATCATCATATTTATCACCAACATACATATTCATGCATGCAACTATATTAAGATAATACATTTTGAGATGCATGATGGTGAGTGTGTGGGATTTGGCATCTAGTAACACACTCTCTATCTATGATGGTTTCATCATTCACTGGGTTATGTTCACAGTGTTTAAGTGTTCAGAGTAGGAGTCAATTCTACGATTTATGAGTATCTAGTTGATCCATGGAGGTGATCAGTTTCTACAGATCAGCCAGATCCTTTTGTAGAATTGATCATACTCTGTGAGTTATCAAACACTTAGAATATAGGCTTGTACATACATACTAACCCACTAGCAACAATTACTTCACATAAAGTTTATTAGGCATGTGATGTTCTTATGACCTATTTCAGATTTCCTTCAAGATGTCATCTTCAACCTAAAACTTGGATGGAGAGAAAGTTTGTAGTCATTTAAGTTTCCATCCTCAGGTTACCTTCTCTCTTCACCTTTTTAGGTAGATTGTGACTTCTTGACAGAATACTGTTATAGTTCATAAGAAGATGCAATTATGATGAACAATTATAATAGTGAGGAACCGTACTTTTTTACTGTCAGTTACTAAACAGTCATTTTCCTTAGATATACTGAGTTTAGGTATTGATGAGCATAGCTTTACTTTTTGCTCTGACAAATTTTATTGCTCTTCTTGCGGCCTTTAATCAATCAGTAGTGGTCTTGAAGATATAGGCCAAGAGAACCTCAGTCATTAAGATCATTAATATCTTTTAGCTGACAGAGTTTGCACCCAGCTGTTGGTTGGCCAGACATAAGTTTGAGAAGATCTTCTTTCTTCTCTTCGATAAGCATTTCTTAGTATGTATGGCTTCTTCATCTTTCAAACTGGTGGGTGCTTGACTCTTTGTCATTGACGTCTCTTGAGTGTTCTCTTCTGGTCTTAGGACTACAAGATTGACTACAGGCTAGGATTGGTCTTGTTGATGTATCAATAGAGACCATGGACCAATCTGAGCAGCTTCATGTGTATATACACATTTAACCTATACACAATATTTCCAACATTTGAGCTCATCTACATATAACAAGTTACTTACTACTAAACTAAGTTTAGAACAATGTTAGTGTCTGGGATCAGACTCAAAGCGATTAGCTTTTGAATATAGCATGAGAACCTGCTCTGATACCAATTGTTAGTTCCCAGAGGGCACAATAGATCTAGAAGGGGGGTTGAATAGATCCTTTTTATTTCAAATACTTTTCTGGTTTATATTATATTGTTCATAATCAATATATGACAAACATGAGAATCTTTTCAAGCACAACAGAATAAGTAAAAGATCCCCTTCATTGATATATTCATAATTATACATATATTGTTCGTAGAGTAAGTTTAGTTGTAAGCAGTTAAAACATACATAGCAATTATAGCAGTTATAGTACATAATGTAAAAAAGACACAAGGGTTTTAAGTGGTTCGGAGACTCAAGCTCCTAATCCACTCTTCTGCTTTCAACTAGCGAGATTTCCACTAAGGAAGGGCAAGACCTCGAATCACTAAGATTCCTTCAAGGCCAATGTACTTGGGACTTGATTCACTTAAGAACTCTTCAAGGCCAAGACCTTGGAACTTCGCTTAGTCCTCCTGACAAGGACCCTTCTGGCCCTGCTTCATTTAGTCCCTCTGGACAAGGACCCCTCAGGCCCTGGCTTTGTTAAATTGTTTGTTTGTTGTTGTTGGAGTCGGTGCTGAGCTGCTAAGATGTCTTCATGCTCTGAACATCTTATATACTTAGCAGCTTGGCTTGATCATCCTTGAAGTGCAGCTGAGTGTTGTATGATGCTCAGCTACTTTGGTTACTCAACCACTTCGGATGACCCCTTGTTGAACTGCCTTGAATATCATTCTCTTTGGTACTTAATGTCTGCACATGAGAGGCTTCTAAGCTAACAGTAGGCTCTTCTATTAGGTACTTAGAAGCTTTCTCATGCTTGACACCAAGATGGCTTTTGTGATCTCCCTTCTGCTACTTGATGCCTTCTCATGATTGACTTGCTAAGATGATTGTAGGCTCTTCTCTATTATACTTAGAGTCTTCCCATGATGAACACCAAGATGACATAATGCTTTTCTTTCTCTCGACAGTTCTGAACACTCTTCATGTAATAGAACTCTTACTTCTACATAGTAGAACTCACACTTCTACTTCTTTCTTTATCTGACTTCTGAGTGTTCTTGGTGGATCGTAGAGTGAGCCTTCTGACTCACTGTTTCACATTTTTTAGATCAGTCCACCTTCTCTCCAAACTCGGAAACTCCAACAACCTTTGATCTTTGAAGAACTTTCTCATTTATACTTCTTCCCAATCCTTCCATTGGAAAGTAGCCGTTGAAGGCTATTCAAATATCTTCACAGATCTCAAGTTACTTGATGTGACTTGTCATACTTCTTATGACGTCATAGCTCATCGCTTCACCTACCCCGCCGATGTATCACTTTAATGTCTTGGGCAGGTCGAAGACTTTTTACCTCTTTCTGATTTCTCGATCAGAGGTTGTCCTATTGCATCGATGCTCTCAATAAGCACTTGTCCAAATATTACCCTTCAGATTGAACCTTTGTCAATGCTTCAGTCTTCAGTTATTCAGACTCTACGATTCTGATGCACGTCTTCAAGGACTTGATCGTAGTGTCTTTTTGAGTGTTGCTCATTGACTGGTAGAGTTAACACTACGATCTTGAAGAGTGTTGATTGGATCTTCAATGTAGAACACATCTTCCTTGTATTGTGTAGTGCTTCAATACTTCTGTTTGCCTCAACTGTTCTCAGAGACTGATGGCCTAATTCCTTGCTCTGGTCTCCTTCTGAATATCAAGACACTTCAGATTTGTGGCGTCCGACTTTTCTTTCTCCTTGTGATCTCGCCGCCACTTATCATCAATGAACCGACCACGCACTTAATCACTTTAGCCTTGCTCTTCTTGGTGACCAATATCTCGGTTCACCTTCCATAAGTTCCTTCTCTGTTTGGCAAACACTACGATCTTGGTTGCTTCCAAGATCGTTGTCTTCTGTTCACTTGATAGCTACTGCATAAGCTGACTTTCCTTAGTCAGCTTCTGAAGTCTTCTTTGGATTTCCTTGTGGAAGACTTCATCACGAATGACCTTACACCTCAATCTTGATGCTGATTGGGTTGGTGCTGAGATCTTCTGTTAGCCTGCATGCCATTCGTTGAGTGCTCTCTGGTTTCCTTGGATGTAGCTTGCAGCTTAAACCAGAGGCTTCGTTCCTTTGGATATTCTGGGAGTGCTCATTTGTTGAGAACAGTATATGCTCTACGATTCATCCTTGGCATTGTGAGCACTTCTTCTTAGATCGTAGTTCTATACTCTACGATTCAGCTTTAGCTTATGCAGACACTACGATCCCGAGATCAGATCTTGACACTACGATTTATGCCTTGTGCTTGTTGTCTTCATCTGATCTTGCTTAATTGACTACTATCTCTGCATGTAATCAATAGACTCTACGAACTCAGAGTGTGATCTATGATCCTTGACTTGGCTTTGGAATCAGTAGACTCTACGACTCTGAGTGTAGTCTATGTTTCTATCTTGGCTTCGGCGAGATGACCTACCGGCTCGTGAAGTGTCTCGCCTCTCACGATTCGAATATGACTTCCTCAAAGACACTACGATCCCGAGAAGCTCTACTCGATACACTACGATCCTTCTTCATTTCCCTGGCGTACTACGAACTCGAGATCTACTATCTTGCATACTCCTATTCCGCCTCGATAGCTCTCGAGTTAACCTCGACTCACCCTGCAGATTACGACTTGTGCTCGAATGATCGACTAGCCTATCTATTACATCATTAGATCAACCTAACAGCTTGATCTCTCTATATTATAGTCCTTGTACATCATTTCTTTTTTAAGGACTTTACAAAGTCATTTTTTGCTTATGTAGGATCAACCTAACATATTTGATCAATTCATTCTAAGTCCTTGTACATATATTTCTATTGTCTATCAAAGGACTTTACAGCTTTTCCTAATGCAAGCATGCTTGCATATTATTCATTCATATATGTATATATCATAATCAAATCATATATAAATAGGAATAGCATTCACATGCTTATTCCTGACACCTTAGATTTTCTAAACGTCACGATTCGCCTTAGCACATAACACAATGCACACACTTCACGCTTCTCGAGATAATTTATTAACTTTTAAAGAAAAACATTAAGAAAGCAGTAACCGAGTTTCACAAAAATTGGGGATGTGCCTACACCTTCCCCTTGCGTAAGCTCCCGAATCCTATGAATCTTGATTGCGGACTAATTTTACAGTCACATAATGGATCACTTCGATTATCTAAATTTCAAAATTCGGATGAGTTAGTATGTCTATTTAGACATTTACCAACTGGCGACTATCTAATTGACCCACTTCAAAAATCAAAATTTTGAAATTCAGTTGACATAAGTCATGTAATACCCGGTAAAAATTAATTAATAAATAAATATTAAATAATAAAAGATTATTTTGTTTTACAAACATACTAATTGGACTTTGTTTTTAGTTGGGTCAAATTGTATTTAAGTTATGTGGACTAAAATATGTAAGAGACATTAATTTGGACTTAGAGTAATTGGGTCTAATTTATAATTGTGTAAAATTTTTAAAACCTATTAAATTAGGAGAGTTAGTAAAATATATTAATTAATAAATATGTAAAACCTAACAATACATATCATATTTGACACAAACCCTATATAATTTTTCGTTGGTTATTCGTCTGATAAACAAACGGAGGAGGCGTCTGTGTTGTGGGAAACATAGGAGCAGAGTCTCATTTTTTTCAAGATCAAGTAAGTTGTTATAATTACTATACATGCGATGCGCAATACATATGTGATGGGCGGTCATTATATAAAGTAAATGAGTGAACTGAATTATTTGATTATATTATGCAGTATGAATGTCTTGGTATGGAATGGAGGATATGTTATTTATCTAATATATATAGACATATGGTATATAAGGATTTTTTTTACATCAAATTGCTAATCATTGTGCAAGAAAAAGCTACTGGAATATATTGGAATATATGAGGATTATATATATCATATAGGTTGCATATTATTTATATATATATATATATATATATATATATATATATATATATTCTGCTTTGTTGCAAGTCTCTGCAGACCATGATTTCATTTATATATATATATATATATATATATATATATATATATATATATATATATATATTAATAAGTGTTTGATCATGAAACTTATAATCAGAATTGGTAAATCAAATTGAAGTTATGTATATTAATTTAAATTAATTTATTTTGCCGACATAGTTATAAAATGTGACGCCCCCAAAATTAGGTATACGTCACCTATCTTGGGTCGTCACTTACATGGTACAAAATTCAAATACAACTTAATAATACAACTGTCGTGTACAATACGACAAAAAATATACTGTGAGTTTGAATACAAATATTGTATACTAGGGATTATACAAACTCAAAAGAAGTCCTTATTACAATTATTATTACACTATTTCACGTAATAGTGAGGACTACTAATGCTATCATCCGTCCGCTACTCCATTCCCCGACTAGTCCTCGCTACGTTCTCATTTCAAGAGAACAATAAAAGTAAAAGGTGAGCTCAACTAGCCCAATGAGGAAATATTATGACTAAGATAATGCGTAATATATTATCGTTAGCCTTCAATGATGTTAAACCGATACAATATAACAACCATCAAGTTTAATTGCGGTGAACAAGCAATCCATTAAAAGAGTCAAGTAGAGAATAAAATCTACTATCTTTTATGATTTAAAAGTTTTTCATCACTTTTATCATTTGGGACTCAAACAATAAATAATCCACATCATTGAATCACCCCTCGCACTACGGCCAAGGATATTCTTTAGTATCACGACCACAATTATCCATGCACTACGGGCCAAGAATATTTGTATATTCAATAATGGTCATGATCATGCCAACAACTGTCCATCAATGCACTACGGGCCAATGAGGACTTTTACCACATCATTTGTAGCATTACGGTCATGATTACACGGAATAATCCCTGGTCATAATCATACCAAGACCATCTATGCACTAAAGGCCACATATGACTTTCAACAAAATATAAACATGAGGATGATGACAATGATATAAGAATTCAATAAAATAAGTTCAAGAATTATTTTATCCAGGAATTAATAACGTCCAAATTGTCAACATGATACTGCTTTGTAGAGTAAAATTCAAAAATGCTCAGAAGAATATTTCCATGAAAAGATACTGGATGAAGCGCAAATATCAAGGATATTCCACTAATTTCATGGAGTATATAAGTCAAAACTTTAACCAACTGAGTATAATAAGGAATGGAATAACAAAAGAAATCACCGGGCATGCGATAGACCACACAGACAGGATATTCCAACAGAATAATAAATAACGGAATCGGTCCCACGTAAAACGCATGCATGTGGATATTCCAATGAATAATAAAAATGACGGAATCGGTCCTGCAGAAACGCATAAACGTGATATTCAGCAATGTAATAAAAAAGATTTTAATTCAGTCCCGTGAGAACGCATGCATGTGATGTTCCAACAGAATGATAAAGACGGAACTAGGTCCCGTGAGAACGCATGACATGTGATGTTCCAAATGAATGATAAAGATGGAACCAGTGCATGTGAGAACGCGTGTGCATGAGGATGTTCCAAATGAAATGATAAAGAATGGAACAATGTAAGAATTTCACCAAGTATAGGGTAGCCCACGTATCTGAGTTATTCCAATGTAATAATAAGAATGGAATAATGAAGTTCTCTTCATAGATAAGAAAGAAATAATACTCCCTACGAGTACAACAAATAATATTCCCTACCTTGGAAAAAGCTGATACTTTGGAATAAATGAGTAGCAAATTTCTCTTCTTTTTTCTCTCTATAATTTCTCTCTATAATAATCGCTCTAAAGCTTTTGTGAATTGGTGAGAAATAAAGGAAGAATGAGCTTCTATTTATAGGAAAATATAGTTTCGATAATTGCACGTTTTGGGGCTCGAAAATTATAGTACAATACCTCCAACTTTTCTTTCATTTTTAATTTAGTCCTGCAAGTATTATCAATCTTGCACCAACTCCCCTAATAGTAAATAATGTGATTTAATAATACACATATGTGAACAAATAGTTATATAAGCATGTGAATTAGTAGCAATTAATTGCTCATTTATCTGATAAATTACCCGATTTATCAATATAGCCCCTAGACATCAATTATCATCGGAATAAATGTCGATTTTCACTAAAACAAACAATTCCAACATAATGAAACTATTTTTATCAAAAATATAAATTTTGAAATTTCAAAGTTTGACTTTTCTCAAAAAAGTCAACTGTTGACTTTTTGACCAAATAGTGAATCTCAAAAATTTTGTGTTTATAGACTATTTTACTAATTTAACGTTCTTGACTCAAATATCACGTCCACGTCTCCAAATTCAACTCCAAACAACATTCATTATTAATATTATAACTCACAATATTTATCAATCAGATCGTTCCCAAGAAAGAGGGGGCTTTCCAATAAGGATTTCTCCCTATCATGCCAAGAATTAGGTGACCAAACCTCTCCTCGACAGAACTTCTAGACATTATAAATATTGCAATTTATAATATGAATAACTTTGTCATCTCAAGTATTGATTTAATAAAAAACATTTTATGCAGATGATACCGACCATAATTGAATCCATAATACGATAGATATGATCAAAGAATTATCGTAGCAATAATTGAGTATAATCGGTGTGACTTCTCACGTAAGCATCAATAATCAATACTGGTATTGCTACTATGCAACCACGCCAGACATTACTCTACTTTTAACACCGGGTGTTTCAACAGCTTAATTCAGTAAAACTTCCGCCGTTATTTTCATAAAGTATTTTTGTCGTTTTCTCAATCCGAATGATAATTCCGCTAGTGGTCCACCAATGATTGTGCCGTTGTATACGAATATTCCATGTTAAAACGAATATTCCCGACCAATCGAATATTATATAACAACTTGAGTACTTTGCAAAATTTGTAAATATTACCCACAACTATAACATTATATCAAATCCACACCATAATATTCAAAAATATATTTCGAAAAAATTTAATCTTTATTCAAAAAAAAATCTGGGGTCTCACATAAAAGTTTTTAATAATAAATTTAATATTATTTTGTTATTAATGATTGGATTGTAATAAAATTTTATTAAATTATTTAGATTGAACGGAGAGAGTCTTAACGAGTCAAATTTGGAGTATAAATTTAGGGTATTACATTGCTTAATTCAGGTACGGATTCCGTACTCTTTCAGCGAGACTCTGTTGTTTTTAATTTGTTCGTTTCGTTATTCATTTTGAAATTTAGTTTTGCCTCTCATAATTGTTCCTTCTTAAATTCGTGAGAATGTTTCATTTTGGCATTAGTAATTGAAACTAGTATTTGTACTCTTTGGTCTAGCGTGACATGGTTAATATTTATTTCGATCTTTGTAGAAAGTACATGTTTATATATTTTTAGACTTTATGTTGATATTTCGTTTCAGTTTAACATGTACATGTTAGAACCCCTTTGTTGTGTCGCATGTGTTGTGACATTATATTTTCTTAGAATACCGTCGGGTATACCTGAGCTATAACCACCTGTGGGGGTACCACAAGCATGTCCTTTTGGCACCGAGGCATGACACCTTCCGTGGTTGGCCATTTGGTGTTTGTTGTGGTAGACGTATGGGTCGACCCTAGTTTTTCGTTCTATTCTGTTCTGCGGATTGGTGATGTTTATGCCAAACACGCCTTCCGATTTGCATGCATCTGGATCTGGCCGGTCCGATGTATGTAATGCCTGTGTGGCATTATTTTGATTTGCATGTGTGGCATTATTTGACTTGCCTATGTGGCAAGGTATATTTTTGTTTTGTTCTGAGCTCGGTATGAAATAACACCCAACCATTTGATTCAGCCTATTATTTCGTTGTGTTAGTTTTGTTCGTTTTGTTTCAATTCGTTTCGTTTCGTTTCATTTCATTTCATTTAATTGAGTTAGTTATTTTGGTTCATTATTTGTATTCTATATCCGTACTGGACATTTGACTCATGCTGTGTTTTTCTTCCGGCAGGTAATCAGGAGAATCAAGGGCAAGTGTGATGAGAGCTTCATTCATTCCAATGATTTAGAAATATTCTGTTTAGACTTGATGTGTCAGTTCACTTGGAATTGTAATAATTATTTTAGATTGTGGTTTGAGATAATTTGAGATTTATTATGGTTGACTTGTGGTATTTATCAATTATTAAGACTATCCTTTTGTGGTTTTGAGCCTTGTTATTAAATTCATCAGTTTTGTTATGTTTTGAGTAACCTCTCTTTCTATTTTGGAAAGGGGGTATTGTGAGACCCCAGATTTTTTTGAATAAAGATTAAATTTTCTCGAAATATATTTTTGAATATTATGGTGTGGATTTGATATAATGTTATAGTTGTGGATAATATTTATAAATTTTGCAAAAGTACGCAAGTTGTTATATAATATTCGATTGGTCTGGGAATATTCGTTTTAACAGTGGAATATTCGTACAACCAACAATCATTGGTGGACCCATTATTAAATGTAATTATTATCGGATCGAGAAAACGACAAAAATACTTTATGAAAATAACGACGAAGTCTTACTGCGTTAAATGTTGAAACACACGGTGTTAAAAGTACGATGAATACGCTGTGGTTAGTAGTAGTACACTGCGGTATTGATTATTGATGCTTATGTGAGAAGTCACTCAGGTTATACTCAATTATTACTACGATAATTGTCGTGATCATATCTATCATATTATTGATTCAATTATTATCACGTTATCATCTGCATAAAATGTTTTTTATTAAATCAATACTTGAGATTTACAAAGTTATTCATATTATAAATTGCAATATTTACAATGTCTAGAAGTTCTGGCGAGGAGAGGTTTGGTCACCTAATCAATTGCGCGCTTGATAGGAGAAATCCTTATTGAAAGCCCTCTTTCCTGGGAACGACACGGTTGATAAATATTGTGAGTTATAATATTAATAATGAATGTTGTTCGGAGTTAAATTTGGAGACGCGGACGTGATATTTGAGTCCGGAACGACAAAATTAGTAAAAATAGTCTATAAACAAAAAAAATTTCGGGATTCACTATTTGGTCAAAAAAGTCAACAGTTGACTTTTTCGGGAAAAGTCAAACTTCAAAATTTCAAAATTTATATTTTTGATAAAAAAAAAATAGTTTCATTATGTTGGAATTGTTTGTGTTAATGAAAATTGACATTTATTCCGATGATAATTGATGTATAGGGGTTATATTGATAATCGGGTAATTTATCTCGGATAAATGAGCAATTAATTGCTACTAATTCACATGCTTATATAACTATTTGTTCACATATGTGTACTATTGAATCACATTATTTACTATTAGGGGAGTTGGTGCAAGATTGATAATACTTGCATGACTAAATTAAAAATGGAGGTATAGATGGAGGTACTATAATGAAATTCGTATTTTTCACATGATTATACTATTGATTCACATGATTGAACTATTAATTCACATTATTTACTATTAGGGGAGTTGGTGCAAGATTGATAATACTTGCAGGACTAAATTATAAATGAAAGAAAAGTTTGAGGTATTATACTATAATTTTCGAGCCCCAAAACGTGCAATTATCGAAACTATATTTTTCTATAAATATAAGCTCATTCTTCCTTCATTTCTCACCAATTCACAAAAGCTTTAGAGCGATTATTATAGAGAGAAAGAAGAAGAGAAATCTGCTACTCACTATTCCAGTATCCAGTTTTTCCAAGGTAGGGAGTATTATTTCTTTCTTATCTATGAAGAGAACTTTTGTTATTCCATTCTTTATTATTCTGTTGGAATAACCTGTATACGCGGGCTACCCTATACTTGGTGAAATTCTTCTTTTGTTCCATTCTTTATCATTCATTTGGAACATCCTGTGCATGCGTTCTGCCGGACTGTTCCGTCTTTATTATTCTCATTGGAATATCACATGCATGCGTTCTACTTGGGACTGATTCCATCATTATTATTCTTTTGGAATATCCTGTCAGCATGCTTTTCTGCCTAACTGATTCCGTCTTTATTATTACATTGGAATATCACTGCATGCGCTTTTACGCTTCTGACTGATTCTCGCTCTTTATTATTACTTGAAATATCACATGCATGCGTTCTACGCCGGGCTCGATTCCGCTCTTTATTATTCTATTGGAATATCCTCGTCATGCATGCTTTTCGCTTCGGACCGATTCCATTATTTATTATTCTATTAGAATAACTCACTTGCTGTCTTGGCCTATCGCATGCCTGGTGATTTCTTTTGTTATTCCATTCCTTATTATACTCAGTTGGTTAAAGTTTTGACTTCTATACTCCATAAAATTAGTGGAATATCCTTGATATTTGCGCTTTATCCAGTATCTTTTCATGAAAATATTCTTCTGAGCATTCTTGAATTTTACTCTACAAAGCAGTATCATGTTGACAATTTGGACATTATTAGTTCCTGGATAAAATAATTCTTGAACTTGTTTTATTGAATTCTTATATCATTGTCATCATCCTCATGTTTATATTTTGTTGAAAGTCATCTGTGGCCTATAAGGTGCATAGATGGACTTGGTATGATTATGATCGAGATTATTCGATGTAATCATCACAAAGAATGTTACAAATGATGTGGAAAAAAATCCTCATTGGCTGTAGTGCATTGATGGACGGAGCTTTTGGCATGATCATGACCATTAATGAATACACAAATATTCTTGGCCCGTAGTGCATGGATAATTGTGGTCGGATGATACAAAAAGAATATCCTCGTCAGTAGTGCGAGGGTGATTCGATGATGTGGATTATTTATTAAAATTTGAGTCCCAAATGATAAAAGTGATGAAAAACCTTCAAAATCATAAAAGATAATAGATTTTATTCTCTATTTGACTCTTTTAATGGATTGCTTGTTCCGCTGCAGTTAAACTTGATGGTTGTTATATTGTATCAATTTAACACTGTTGAAGGTTAACGATAATATATTCTGCATTATCATAGTCATAATATTTCCTACTGGGCTAGTTGAGCTCACCCTTTTACTTTTATTGTTCTCTTCAGGAAATGAGAACGTAGCAGGGACTAGTCGGAGAACGGAGTGACGAACCAGATGATAGCATTAGTAGTCCTCACTATTATGTGAAATAGTGTAATAATAATTTTAATAAGGACTCCTTTTGAGTTTGTATAATCTCTAGTAGAAAATATTTGTATTCAAACTCACATTTTATATTTTTTCGTATTATACACGACAGTTGTATTATTAAGTTGTATTTGAATTTATGTACCATGTAAGTGGCGACCCAAGATGGGTGACGTATACCTAATTTTGGGGACGTCATAGTTGGTATCAAAGCTTAGGGATATGATCCCTGGCTAAGATGTGAGACTAGAACTAGGAGGGGAGAGACGGGGAATTCCTTCGCTAGTATGACCTACCTAAGTTTATTTGGTATTCGATTGGTCGGTCAGAGTATAGTGATAATATATTGCATGTCAATTAACCCTTGTTTTGTGGCAGTGTTTGAAAATGGCATCCGAGAATGTTGAGAATAGTAATGGAGCACAGGAGACCGTTGAGTCTCCACAGATCAATAATCAGGACAATGTGCAACAGGATGGCGATAATCCTCCTGTAAACAACAACACTGATCAATTGACGAACGACGGTATGTTTAAGAGCTTTTTAGAATTCATGCAACATCAGGCGAAGACGACTCCTTTTCATAATGCAGGAGGAAACAATGGCAACCCACGGTTGGTCACCGCTAAGCAATTCAAGGAGCTGGGACCACCGGAGTTTTTGGGAAAGCCAGAACCACTTAAGGCGGAGACGTGGTTAAAGCAGATCACAAAGATATTTGATGTCTTGGGATGCTCCGAGGAGCAAAAGGTTCCTTTTGCCACCTTTATGTTGCGTGAAGAGGCAGATCACTGGTGGGAATCAGAAACGCGTTACCCGACTGGCCTTTTCAAGATGTCTTGGGAGAAGTTCTAAGAGCTGTTCAACGACAAGTACTTTCCCGAAAGTATTCATCACATGAAGGAGGTGGAGTTTATCAAGTTGGAACAAAACAATATGACCGTGTTGCAATACGAGGCTAAATTTACGGAGTTATCCCAGTTTGCATCCCATTTGGTCGATAATGAGGAGCGAATGACGCGAATGTTTTTAAGAGGATTGAAGCCGGAGATACGCCAATATCTTATTTCTCATAAACTGTGTTTGTATTCAGATGTTGTAAATAGGGCTCAGTTAGTGGAGCACGATAACGAGTCAACGCAACCAAAAGAGAGCAGCCGGAAAAATGATAATACCGGTGATAACAGTCCTCAAAGCGGTGACAATAAGCATAGAGGGAATCAACATGCCAGAAATGGTAACCACTTCGGTGGTAATCACGGTCAAAACAATAAGAATGGACATTTCAAGAAGAGGAGATTCAACAATGATGGAAAGACGTCAGCACCAACACCCGTTGTTAAGGAAGGAGAACGACCACCTATCATATGCTTCAAATGCGGAGGGGAGGGACACATCAGTCCAAACTGCACGATGTCGTCCAAAGCATGTTATAATTGTGGAAGAGAAGGTCACTTAGCCTGATTTTGTCGTTCACCAAAGACAAGTTCAGCTAGGATGGAGGCACCAAAGGCCGTCCCAGAATAGTCAAAGCCGGTAGTTAAGAGAGAACGTTTTTTTTTTCGTGACAAGGAACCTGAATAAAATTATCACGGGTATGTTAGTCATAAACTCTTGTGAAGTCTATACCGTGTTAAATACCGGTTCTACTCACTCTTTTATTTCACCTAGTTGTGTTCAATGTTTGAATTTAACTCCGGAGAAGTTAGATTTTGATTTATCTGTTGAAACTCAGTTAGGAGAAACCTTCATTACCTCCACTATTTATAAATCTTGTTCAAATCAACACTTTCACGTTACCTGTCGATCGTATCTCTTTGAAAAGACTTGCCTTTGATGTGATTTTAGGAATCGATTGGATAACTACTCATCATGCTTTTAAATCAAGGGTTGTTAGCTTTCATATTCCTAACCAACTTTGTTATGCTAATTCAAGCAACCAAATCACTAAAGTCAATCATGGTCATATCAAGCCATAAGTAAAGAGCTTGGGTCCTTTCGTTGTTGACTTCCTTGTGTGGAATGCACCGAAGCCAGACTTTCTGTAGGCGACGCTGTGAATGACGACGGCAAGTTGATAGGTATCAATGAGATGTGTTACCCAAGTCTTAGATGAGAGTCACAGTTTTGAATGATATTTCTATTGTTAATAAATTTCCTTACGTATTCTTGAAGATTTCTTAGCCTACCCCTAGAGCATGAAATCAAATTTTGTATTGACCCCAGTACAAAACCCATTTCTAAAACCCTCAAATATTTCTTTAACTAAAATGAACGTAACATGCGCCAAAGACGTTGGCTCGAGCTGTTGAAGATTACGATTGTACCATTCAATACCATCGTGGGAAAGCGAACGTGGTAGTTGACGCGTTGAGTTGAAGATCGTATGCGTTTACGAGTGCGATGTTGTTAACACAAAGACCCATTTTGTACGACTTACAAATGATGAAGATAGAGTTAAAGACTCTAGGAACCCACTGAAGAAGAAAAGCGAATATACGAGTAGAATTAATCGACTTTAATCGATAAAGTTAAAGCCGCTTCAAGCTACACACATTTAGAGCTAATGAATGTGAAGAATTAAGAAGGTTCAAGAGGGCGTTATTCTAGAAGCAAGAATCGATGAAGAGAAGAAATCTCAACCCTCGATTTAATTGGCCCATTTGAAATCCTCGATAAAGTAGGAACTGTGGCTTATAGACTCGTTTTACCGCCAAGTATATCGCGTGTTCATAACGTTTTTAACGTATCGACGTTACGTAAATATGGGGATGACCCAAACCACATTATTAATTTAGAACCGGACGAGATAGCGGATGATTTAACGTATGAGGAGATACGTGTTAAAATCTTGGATAAGAAAGATTATATTCGACACTCAAAGGTTATACCTCAAGGGTTATAATTTGAAGTGAGGTCAAGGTATCCTCACCTGTTCGGCATACCAGGTACGTACGTAAATTTCGAGGACGAAATTTCATGAGGGGAGATTGTGAGACCCTAGATTTTTTTGAATAAAGATTAAATTTTTTCGAAATATATTTTTGAATATTATGGTGTGGATTTGATATAATGTTATAGTTGTGGGTATTATTTACAAATTTTGCAAAGTACGCAAGTTGTTATATAATATTCGATTGGTTGAAATATTCGCTTTTAACAGGGAATATTCAGTATAATGGCACAATCATTGGTGGACCCCACAGCAAATTATTGTCGGATTGAGAAAATGACAAAAATACTTTATGAAAATAACGACGGAAGTTTTACAGATAACTGTTGAAACACCGGTGTTAAAAGTACGATGTACTGGCGTGGTTGCATAGTAACACTGCAGTATTGATTATTGATGCTTACGTGAGAAGTCACTCAGTTATACTCATTTATTGCTACATAATTGTTGCATCATATCTATCATATTATTGATTCAATTATTGTCACAAAGATCATCTCGCATAAAATGTTTTTTTATTAAATTAATACTTAAGATTTATTAAAGTTATTCATATTATAAATTGCAATATTTACAATGTCTAAAAGTTCTATCAATGAGAGATTTGGTCACCTAATCATACGCCAATAATGGGAGAAATCCTTATCGAAAGCCCTCTTTCCCGGGAGCGACACGGTTGATAAATATTGTGAGTTATAATATTAATAATGAATGTTGTTCGGAGTTAAATTTGGAGACGCGGACGTGATATTTGAGTCTGGAACGACGAAATTAGTAAAAAATAGTCTATAAACACAAAATTTTCCAAGATTCACTATTTGGTCAAAAAAGTCAACAGTTGACTTTTTTGGGAAAAGTCAATCTTCGAAATTTCAAAATTTATATTTTTGATAAAAAAATAGTTTCATTATGTTGGAATTGTTTCATTATGATGTCTAGGGGTTATATTGATAATCGGGTAATTTATCGAATAAATGAGCAATTAATTGCTACTAATTCACATGCTTATATAACTATTTGTTCACATATGTGTACTATTGAATCACATTATTTACTATTAGGGGAGTTGGTGCAAGATTGATAATACTTACATGACTAAATTAAAAATGGAGGTATAGATGGAGGTACTATAATGAAATTCGTATTTTTCACATGATTATACTATTAATTCACATGATTGAACTATTAATTCACATTATTTACTATTAGGGGAGTTGGTGCAAGATTGATAATACTTGCGTGACTAAATTATAAATGAAAGAAAAGTTGAGGTATTATACTATAATTTTGAGCCCCAAAACGTGCAATTATCGAAACTATATTTTCCTATAAATAAAGCTCATTCTTCCTTCATTTCTCACCAATTCACAAAAGCTTTAGAGCGATTATTATAGAGAGAAGAAGAAGAGAAATCACACTCACTATTCCAAAGATCCAGCTTTTTCCAAGGTAGGGAATATTATTTGTTGTACTTGTAGGAGTATTATTTCTTTCTTATCTATGAAGAGAACTTCATTATTCCATTCTTTATTATTCATTTGAATAACTCAGATACGCTGCTACCCTATACTTGGTGAAATTATTCTCATTGTTCCATTCTTTATCATTCTGTTTGAATATCCCGTCTCAGACGTTCTACACGGGACTGGTTCCATCTTTATTATTACATTTGAAATATCCTCGTCTGCAAGCGTTTCTACACCGAACGATTACGCCTTTATTATTACATTGGAATATCCTGCTCATGCGCTTTTCGACGGACTGATTCCGCCTTTATTATTCTCGTTGGAATATCCTATCACATGCGTTTACCCTTACTTCGATTCCGTCTTTATTATTCCATTGGAATATCCTGCTGCAAGCGTTCTACGCCTGACTCGATTCCGCTTTTATTATTCTCGCTGGAATATCACATCTCATGCGCTTTTACGCCGAACCCGATTCCGTTATTTATTATTCTGTTGGAATAACCCGCATATGCGGTCTATCTCATGCCTGGTGATTTCTTTTGTTATTCCATTCTTTATTATACTCAGTTGGTTAAAGTTTTGACTTCTATACTCTATGAAATTAGTGAAATATCCTTGATATTTGCGCTTCATCCAGTATCTTTTCATGGAAATATTCTTCTGAGCATTCTTGAATTTTACTCTACAAAGCAAAGATCATGTTGACAATTTGGACGTTATTAGTTCTGGATAAAATAATTCTTGAACTTGTTTTATTGAATTCTTATATCATGTCATCATCCTCATGTTTATATTTTGTTGAAAGTCATCTGTGGCCTATAGTGCATAGATGGACTTGGTATGATTATGACCGAGGGGATTATTCGGTGTAATCATCACCGTAATGTTACAAATGATGTGGAAAAAAGTCCTCATTGGCCCGTAGTGCATTGATGGACCAGCTTGTTGGCATGATCATGACCATTATTAAATACACAAATATTCTTGGCCTCAGAGTGCATGGATAATTGTGGTCGTGATACTAAAGAATATCCTTGGCCGTAGTGCAGGGGTGATTCAAAGATGTGGATTATTTATTAAGTTCGAGTCCCAAATGATAAAAGTGATGAAAACCTTCTAAATCATAAAAGATAATAGATTTTATTCTCTACTTGACTTTTTTTAATGGATTGCTTGTTTCACCGCAGCTTAAACTTGATGGTTGTTATATTGTATCAGTTTAACACTGTTGAAGGTTAACAATAATATATTCTGCATTATCATAGTCATAATATTTCCTACTGGGCTAATTGAGCTCACCTTTTACTTTTATTGTTCTCTTCAGAAATGAGAACGTAGCGAGGACTAGTCGAGAACGAGTGACGGAATTGATGATAGCATTAGTAGTCCCTCACTATTCATGTGAAATAGTGTAATAATAATTGTAATAAGGACTCTTTTTGAGTTTGTATAATCTCTAGTAGACAATATTTGTATTCAAACTCACAATTTATGTTTTGTCGTATTGTACCTACGCTTGTATTATTAAGTTGTATTTGAATTTATGTACCATGTAAGTGGCGACCCAAGATGGGTGACGTATACCTAATTTTGGGGCGTCCACAAATGTTACAAGTCAGCTTTTCTAAAATTACCCTTTAAATTCACAATCAAACAAAAGAAAAAATCCCAGCGTCGACATGTATTATTATAATTATAATTTAAATTAAATTTGTTTTAAAAAAAATTACAAATTATTAATCTCCGCGATGATATAAATTCTCAATTAGAATGAGAATAGTTATTAAATTTTAATATCTGTAGAGAATGGGGCAAGTATAGCTATGTGGAATTTTTTATAAGATCCGGAATAGGGATGAAATGTGTAGTCCATCCCCATCCCCATTTATGTAATATATGAACCCCGAGTTATAAGGATTACATCTGAATTAATGATTATAGAGATTTATTTCAATCTTTGAACCACAAAGATAATTTATTGAGAGAGTGAGAAATTTAAAATTATTTATATTTTATTAAATAGATAAGATTAATATTAATATTTGAAAATTAATTTGAATTTTTTTTAAATTTAAAGTTGACAAAAATTTATTTAATTTTACTTGACACAATAACGAATATACCGTAAACTAATATAATTTTATAAGATTTATTGCAATAAAACAATTATAACTTATGAAAAAAAAACCTGTAGTCAAGTTTTTCCCTCATGAGATTTGTATATGCTTTATAACTGGTTTCTCAGAGAAAGAATGTAATGGGCTTCGAAACATTTCGAAATATTAAATAAATTATAAAATTTTGTGAAATTAATTTTTAAAAATCAATAATGATCTTAGAATTTAAAATAGATGGAGTATATTGATACAAGTTTTGCCTCTCAAATAATCCTACGCATAATTCTATTCCTTATCTCCAAAACCCTACATATCTCTGTTCTTTTCTTTTCATGTTTACTTGAGATCGAGACATTTCAACAAAAAACAGCAAAATAAAAAAAAATAAAAAAAGAAGATGGAAATAACAACTTAAATCCATGACTTTTCTTTTTTCAACATTTGGGAAACTTATTCTTCATAATTATGGAACATAAAATTATTCTTATGATATTACTGATGTGCATATGGAACAAGTTTGACTAAGAATATAGCATAATACTGCATATATTATTTTGTTCCTTCGTCCCCAAAAGTGAAAACCCCAACACTGCATATATGAAAATTCAGGTAATATCTGATCATTTGAAATTTAAAGTCAAATTAAAAAAAATACAAAGGAATAATTCTCTCCTAGTGTCCATGGAAACTTCATAGGTATATATATATATATATATATATATATATATATATATATATATATATATATATATATATATATATATATATTGTTCTCTCCATGTTACTTAGGCATATTTCCAGAATCAATTTCTAAGTGAAGAATAATCCATAAAAAAAATTGATGGCCCAATTACTTTTGGGACTATATGCATGTTTTTTCTTATTTTTCGATTTGTAAAAAAAATATTTTTATTTTTTATTTTGTGATGTAAAAATAATACATCAATAAAAAAACTCGTAATTTACTTACTTGGTAGGGTGAACCCTTAACAGTCCCCACAATATTACTTGCATGTATTTTTCTAGGTCAATAACAAATGAAGATTATTACCATTGCACTGTATAAATACAAACCTAGCATCATTATATATACAAGTTTGGTCTCACACGAATTATCTTTTTATATATTTTTGGCAAAAAACACTTTTTTACTGGCCATTTGTGGTTATAAAGTGATTTAACGAATTAATCGTTGTGTTTTTAAAATATTCAATTAAATTTAATCGAACTTTTTAAAATGTGCATTCAACCCATTCCGGCCCAAAAAAATTAGGCGGACGTTAACGAGATCGACGGACATTTCTTTACAATTTTTCTTTTCAAACAAAAAATAAAATGAAAAAATCATTATGTGGGAAAAAATAATTAAAATAATAATAAAATTAAAATAAATATTTTAATTCATTTTTATTTTTTTTCTTTCCTTTTATCTTTTCCTTTCTTTTTAATAATTATTTTTATTTTAAAATTAATTCCAAATAATATAAATAATATATCAAATTTTTTGTATCAATGAGATCTATTACAACATTACATTAATTTCAACAAAAAAAATCATTAATTATGTGACAAAAATAATTAAAATAATAAAATTAAAATAAAAATATTTTTATGTAATATTTTCTTTTTCTTTACCTAAATATTTATAATATGTATAATATTAATAAAATTAATATTCATAATATTCATAATATGTATATTTTATTTTAAAAATAAAAATAAAAATATTTTTTATGTTTTAAAATACTTATCAAATTTTTAAAAATAAAAATAGTTTTATGTTTTATTCCTTCAACATCCTGCTTCGTTACAAAAATGGCTCCTGCCTCCTGCTGCAAAAATGGTTCCTGCAAGGCTGCAACGAATGGATCCCAAATCTAGCAGTCCGACCAGATCCCAAATCTACGAATGGTTCTTACAAAAATGGCTCCTGCCTCCTGCTGCAAAAACGGTTCGCCGCCGTCCGACCTCTACCAGTCCGACCAGATCTTCTCCTCCCTCCCTGGTTCGCCGCCGTCCAGATCTTTTGATGCCGGATTCTATGGCTTTGGGTAGGCGACTGGTGGTGTTAGGTCTACGGATTCCAAGTTTCAATTTTTGTGAGGATGAATATGAACAGTAGGATTTGGTGAGGAAGAAGATGAACAGAAGATGTATTTTTATTTATTGTTTTATTTTAGGCTTATTTATTGTTTTATTTTAGGCTTCTTTATTTTCTTAAAAAATACTGATTTTCTTTTCTGGGACAGTAGGATTTATTGTTTTCATCGTGAAGACAGTTGGATTTATTGTTTTATTTTCTTTTCTTAAAATAAAACAAACATATTATGAATATTATAATATTAATTTTTATTAATATTATACATATTATAAATATTTAGGTAAAGAAAAAGAGAAAATATTATATAAAATATTTTTATTTTTATTTTCTTATTTTAATTATTTTTGCCACATAATTAATGATTTTTTTTTTTGAAATTAATGTAATGTTATAATAGATCTCATTGATACAAAAAAATTGATATATTATTTATATTATTTGTAATTAATTTTTAAAATAAAAATAATTATTAAAAGAAAGGAAAAGATAAAAGGAAAAGAAAAAAAATAAAAATGAATTAAAATATTTATTTTAATTTTATTATTATTTTAATTTTTTTTTTTCCACATAATGATTTTTAATTTTATTTTTTGTTTGAAAAGAAAAAATTGTAAAGAAAATTCATTAAAAAAATAAAAGAAAGGAGCTAATATGTGTCTATGACATAATTATCACGTCGTTTTTTTTTTAAAAAAAAGCCACATAAACAATCCAAGTTTGATTCATTAACGTCTCATTCAATTTTTTTGGATGAATTAGATTGATTGTATATTTTAAAAGAGTTCAATTATTAATTGAATATTTTAAAAACATAAAATACGCTTAATTCGTTAAATCACTATAATTACAGCTACCAAAAAAGACTTTTTGCCATATATTTTTATTTATCAAAATCACGCAATATCTTTTTATATATTTTTTATTTATCTAAGTAATTTAATTGTAAATTTCTCTTTTAAATTATTATTATATATATATATATATGATATTAATATTTTTTATGAAATTATTAATATTTCTCTTTTAAGCTTATAGTAGAAACCCATAGTTTTTTTGTTTTTTTATTTTGAAACAGATAAAGACTCGAAATGACTCAAGTATTTTGAAACTTAAAGTTGAATCATGAATGTGGTATCTAAAAATAAACTTGCCATCATTTTTTTTGAAAATTGTAGAAAAACCAGATGCAGGAGAGAGTCCAAATGGCAACTTAAGAATATTAAACTTTATCTTACTGACATTAATTGAGAATATTTCACTGATTGATAGAGAACAAAATAGGGCTACTCTATCAAGAAAAAGAACATCACCATGTCTTCACCTAATGGTTAAGACTGAGCTTAAGATTGAAATATTGCGATTTTTATGTCTCAAGTTCATTAATTTTCACATTCATTATGAAAGTTTGTTTTCACTTATTTGTGGGTTTGTTTCTGTTTTCATTAATTCTCTATGAAATTTAATTGATTATTGATATTATAATAGTGATGGTGTATTTGATTATAAAATTAGGCTTCAAAAAAAATTGAAGAATCAAGTTGATTTTCTAGCATAGAACCAACAAGTCGGTAAAGGAATATTCTTATTCTTAATTAGGTAAGAATACTAAATTATTTAAGAAAAATAATATATATTGCGAATGTTTATATCGATTTTTGATTATCAATTATGTAGATAAATATTAGTAATAATTTTAATATATATATATATATATATATATATATATATATATATATATATATATAAATAAGTAAGGTTATCGTATAGTTTTTACCAATTTTATATATTAATAAATTTCATAATGAAATTCAGATAAGGCACACTTAGAAGGTGGGGTTGAATAAGTGTGGGAGTAAACTATGACCAATTTTTAAACTTTGAACTCAAACTATTTAATATAGTCTACTGTATTGAAAAATGCAGCTTGCTGAATGAATGTAGTCTACCGAATTGAATTTTTGTTTAAGAAAATATCTTGGTGAATTTATAAGTCAAATAGAATACTTGGTGTTAACACAATATCTCAAGATGAAACAAATGTTTATATTTTAATTATTAAGAAAATTAACTATCTTGAGAAATATTAAAGTAAAACAAGTAATAAAATAACACCAAGATTTTTTACGTGGTTCAACTATTACCCTCTATAATAATAGCCTAGTCCACGTTCAATACCAACTAGTATTGGAGACTCACTTTTATTTCTTTAAATAACCCTTGTTACAAAACGGATTCTATCAAATTGAATTACAATAATTCACTTGAGCACACTTGCTCTTTGTGCACCAGTGCACCCCTTAAGCACCTAAGTTTCCTTGAACCTGTTTGTAACTAAACCTTAATCCACCTGGATTAAAATCCTTTAGACAACACTTAGTCTAAAAATATAAGATTACAATTATAGAGGTCTAATGATCAAAGCAAATAAGCAATTTAACAATGCAAGGCTCAACTAATGAATGCAATGACCAAGTAGTAAAAGTAAGAGATATCACCAGTATAAAGCTCACGAAAATAGCAGAGAATATTATGAATATAATTTGCACAGCAGCTAGAAATATTGCACCGAAAATAATGAAGTTTGCTTTTCAAGTATATGAGTGCAATAATTGTTTTCAAGTGTTGTAAATATTTCACTGATATCAGATTTCTTTTATAGCCCAGAAAATTTATAATCGTTGCTTCATAAATGTATACGTTGAAAAATTATTTACGATGCCAACAGATTTAAGAAGATAAGAAACGTTTCAAATCCTTTTCCGTTGAATTTTTTTTCTTTTCTGAATAACAGATATAGATTATTTCAAAGATAACCCACTAAGATAGAAATTTTCGTGAAAGTCTCATAATCTATAACAATTGCCGCCTCATAAAACAAGTGTTTAAGAGATATCATACTGCCTTCCAAAAAGTAATGGTGTGTTAGTTTTGTAAATATAAGAAAGTATAACATCACCCATCACCCAACTTCTTCAAGATAATCATTACCTTATGTTTCCAAGACTTATGCAATTAATACTACCCAAAGATAATGATCATATCTCTACCGCCACAAGCTATTTTGTTCCCAATAAATCTAAACCGTATGAATTTCTTTTACACGTGTTATACAACTTATATAGAATCAAAAACTCTCTCATAACACATGAAAATATAATTTAATCCGGACAACACTTTTATGCATGTAAATGTAAATACTAACCAACTAGAATATGTCATGTTATAACAATTAGCAATATAAAATACTTAGACATGCACAAAATATTTAATTACATTTTAATACACATAAAATGTCCTAGAGCCTTTTATTGAAAAATTAAGTATTTGCAATGACCTTACATATTTTTCTTAGGACTCAAATCTTTAAAGTCTTTCAACAATGATCTTTCATCAACTTCCTGAAATTTCATAATAGACAAATTAGTTTATAATATTAAGTCATCATCAAAACAGAAAGGTTAGAATATTAACAAACCAACATTCTCCCCCTTTTTGATGATGACAACACCAAAAATTATAACTCCCCCTAAATTCATGTATATTAAAATAACTCCCCCTGAATTCATGCATATTAAAAATTTCGGAAGATTCAAACTAATTTCCACCATGCCTGTTGTTTAGGCATAATTAATCCTGCAAATTTGTTAGCTGAAACAAATATTATAATCACAAAATATAGCAGTGCAGTCATAATATCTAATACTGGCTCCAGCCATATTGTTTTAAACAACCCATCAAAACAAAAACTTAAACACATATTGGTTCCAACCAAATTATTTTTAACCAAAAAAATAATCTTCACAACAACCTTCTTCATAGCATGTCTCCCCATTTGTCATCACCAAAAAGCCACTATCAGATATCAATATCGTTAATGTGAATCACAGGTAGAGAACGATTAGTGAAATAGGGATGATGGAGAAGACGATGAATCCTTTCTTCCATAGAAAAGTCATGAGCAAACCTAGGAGGGAGAGGAATAAAGGTTTCACTAGGTAGAGGCAAGTCAAGGAAATCTCCAATGTATTCGGCCATCCAATTACATCGAGGCCACTCAGGAACAGGAGAAATCATTCTGTCAAAATGTAACCTTCTACCAACGTCATTCATACGATGAGCCATGAAATCAGCAAATTCGCCAACCTGGTAA
This sequence comes from Panax ginseng, assembly GCA_020205605.1. Taxonomy (NCBI): domain Eukaryota; kingdom Viridiplantae; phylum Streptophyta; class Magnoliopsida; order Apiales; family Araliaceae; genus Panax; species Panax ginseng. The sequence goes on from CM035148.1 coordinate 99,721,106, forward strand.
CTCACAAACTTCATCTCTTGACTTAGTTGACATGAGTTTCTATTGATCTTGCGGTGTAGAGATTCAACCATAGCCATGGTGTGAAATTCGAAACCAGCTTGTAGATCAATAAATTCATCCTCAATTTTAGAAAAATAATAGTTCAAATCTTTTGCCTGAATAGGCAGTTTTCCTTTTTCTAAAACCAAAAGCCTTTGTTTTACATCAAGAATATCAGAACGCATAAGCTCCTGATTTTTGAGAATTTTAGTCAACATATCAATTACTTCTGGAGAGGAGGCTAATGAAGTTGGAAGAGTAGAAGAAGCAGGATTTTCAGATGGTAAGTCAGAAGACATATGAATAGAATCAGGAATAATACGAACAAATAAGCCATCAACAAAAGTGATATGGGACTGTTTTAGATTAGCAGAATCAATGAATTATTGTGAGACACCACAATTTCATCATCAAGGCAGATGTTAAAATGCTGAAACATTTTTGTCAAAAACAAACCATAAGGTAGACACTTTTTAACTTGACGAATACAACTTAGCATATGAGACAACATCATTTGAGAAAGATTGAAAGATTTTCCCTTAAGAATCATAGCCACAACCACTAAATCTTGATAGGTAAAATCTGTTCCACCACCAAGTCGTGGAAACAAATTATACCTAACCACCTTATGTAACACACAGGCAGTAGGACACACATTCATAATTTTTGGAAGAAACAGAGTTGTAAGAGAATAATCATTCATAACAATATGAAGTTGTTCCAATGGAGGAAAAGGAATATTAGCAGCACCTTTAAGAGTAAAAGGACAAGGTCCAGCAGTAGATATACCAAGAATACTACCGAAATCAATACTAGTGAAAAATAATGACTTTCCCTAACATATGTTGTAAAACAATCCCCATTGCATTCAAGATTAGTGTAAAACTGTTGAACTAATCTAGGATCAGCAATAGTAGGAGGAAACATCATAGATGATATTTCGCAAGCAATGAAGAGTTTTTCCATAACAGAGTTTTTGAAATAAGGTAAATCCAAAGATTTTTCATAAACAAATTTCTTTGTAGCAATTGAAGTTTTAAAACGAGTTTCAAAACTATACCCTCTAAAGAAATTCTTTGGCATATCAGAGGAAGATGAAAATGGATTTACCAGATTTGAAGGAGACTCTAACTGTGATGAGATATGTTCTTCATACACTGACTGCTTCATCTTGCCTCGTTGAGATGGTTCTGCTTTTGAAGCCTTTAAGAAAGAAAAACTGGAATCCAAATCGTCAGATAGTATTGTGGCATCATACGAAACATGCACAGAAGATTTCTTTTGCACTCACTTGGATTTTATTTTTAGTCTAGTAACGTTCTTCAACGAAGATCCTTCATCGTTTGATTTACCTGACGATCGCTTGCTAGCCCTGGTTTTTATAGTGTTACAGACGAAGGATTTTTGGTAAATAATGGAGGTGTAAAATCTGATTTAAGAAGAAGGCTGAAGATATAAAGATACACGAAATAGAAGTTAATTAAGAGTCTATCACCGAAAGACGTGCGTCTTTTCAATTTTGAAAAACTATTCGGCTGTTGTTCCGTATTCCAAGGTAGAAATCTTTACGTTTCATAATTAAATGATATCCGGCGATAGACATTGATCATTAATAGAAACGTATATCTAGAATATAGTTTAAACAGATAAGGCATGTCAAACAGATATATTTTATCAGATATCATGCAAAAAATAAATGATACATGTCATATAATTTTAAGTACGTAAATCTCAATTATACTATGCACATTCCAAGTTCTCTTCTTAACATGCAGAACCTTTCTTCACTTAAGGGTTTTGTAAAAATGTCAGCCAATTGTTTTTCTGTTGGAATAAAAATTAATTTAATTAATCCTTTTGAAACATTATCCCTTAGAAAATGATGTCTAACTTCTATATGCTTTGTATGTGAATGTAACATATGATTTTTAGAAATATCTATAGCACTAGAATTATCACAATATATAGACACATTATCACATAAAATATCAAAGTCACATAGAGTTTGTTTTAACCATAAAATTTGAGAGCAACAACTCCCTGCAGTTAGATATTCACCCTCAGTGGTTGATAAAGCAACTGATGTGACGACCCCAAAATAGGTCCATTCCATCCAACCCATTCTGAGTCGCCAAATATATGGTACAAAAACAAATACAACTTCAGTAATACAATTGTCGTGCAAAATACGACAACACATATACTGTGAGTTTAAATACAACTATTGTCTAATAGACAGTATAAAAACTCAAAAGGGGTCCTCATTACAATTATTGATACGCTATTTCACAGAATAGTGAGGACTACTAATGCAACCATCTGGACCGTCAATCCATTCCCCGACTAGTCCCAGCTATATTCTCATTTCCTAAAGAGAACAGTGAAAGAAAGGGTGAGCTCAACTAGCCCAGTAAGAAAATATTATGACTAAGATAATATACAACAAATTATCATTAGTCTTCAACAGGGAAAAATATGATAAAATATAATAGACAACAAGTTTTAGATCAACAATCGCAATGAATAAGCAATCCATTAGAAGAGTCAAGTAGAGAAAGAATTCTACTATCTTCTAAGATTTAAAAGTCCATCATCGATATTTTATCCCCGTAACAACAATCAATATACATCTTTAATCAAATATTCATCTTTTGCACTACAGAGCCAAAGATATTCATTTGTATCACCAGATTGGTCATGTTCATCTCAACACTGTTCATCTTTTTTCACGCCAAAGATATTCATTAGGTAATCATTCATCTTTGCACTACATGCCAAAGATATTCATCGATTAATCATTCATCTTTTTGCACTACTGAGCCAAAGATATTCAAGAATATCATCATTTAGGACCGAGGATGATGAAAATATCTTAAAGAAAATGAATCCAAAGAGATAAAAGATCAAATATTAGGGATTCAGTATTACAGTTTTATCCAAGTTCAAAAATACTTCATAATAACCAAATTTTGAAGCGAAATTCAAAATAAAGATCAAAACATAGATACAATCAAAGATAGTAACCATAATAGACACCTTGGATAAAAAGAAGAAAAAATTTTATTTTTAAATGAATAATGTAAGTATTAAGTGAATAGTCTTTGATATCGTGAATAGTCTTGAGTATCGTGAATAAGTAACTCACACACAAAAGATAGAAATTCCACAAGAAAAATTATCATGCTTCGTGAATAGTACTCGTGAATAGTAACTCGTGAATAGTAACTCGTGAATAGTAACCCCGACATAAAAAGTTCCAAATTTGATAAAAAGTTCCAACCAATATTTCGGCATAATGATATTAAAGAAATAATATCACTTACGAAGAAAATAACATCCCTTACCTCAAAAAGATAATACCTCTGGCTGGAATACTGGATATAGCGCTGAAGGAACTTACACTATATAGCAACACTCAAAGTATCAAAATACTCACAAGAATACGCTCGATAATATAGAGGGAGAAAGAGAGAAAACTTATGAATTCTGGTGTGATTTTCAATTCTAACTAAGCACCCTATTTATAGAAAAATGCTTAGAACGCCATAGAAGACTAACCTGCTACCTGATGGCTTTACCTGTTACTATTGCCACCCACCACATTTAAAATTCAATTGAGCACATTTCTCACCAACCAAAAGTGGGGCCCACCAATTCTAGAATTTTTCACCAAAATGATTTATAACCTAATTTCTGAATCAGTCACCTCTTAAAATTCATAACAAATCATACACTCATTTTTAACGGTTCAAAATTTGTGGACATATACTCAACTTATATATGTATAACATATCCAAAAATTACAACGATCCAACGGTCGGATTAAAAATTATAACTCACGCAATATATCTCAAAAATACTTGTTTAATTTTTAATACCTCCATTCCGACAAAAATACTGATAAAACACCTCAACATTAACTCCTTCATTTTTAACAACAATAAATATATCCAACATTTATATCCACATAAAATAAATATTCCCTTATCATATAAATCAATAATTAATTATTCATAAATAATATTACAGAATCACAATTATGATAACCAGGTAGTTCGAGAAGAGGGGCTTTCAATAAGAATTTCTCATTCTTTGGCGCAATTAGGTGACCAAACCTCTCCTTGATGTAACTTTCTAGACATTGCCAATAATGCTATCTAATAATATTATTCAAATAATATGAATTATTGATCGATAATGGGAAATCATGCGTTGATAATTATTGAAACAACAATAATATAAAATATCAATGCAACAAGTATTGAACCAATAAAATAAAATATTGAGCAAGAATTCACATGACAATTATTGAGTAGTGCCTTCTTACGTAAGAATCAATAATTCAAAAATATTGTGCAATACTGTGTGCTACTGTGCAACCACACGTATTACTATATTTTAACCATCGGGTATTCTAATAGTGTTAAAGGTAACAACTACGCCGTTATTTATAAAAACTCAAACTTGTCGTTTTCTTCATCCGAAGCGAGCTTATTACATTATATGGGCCCAATAAATGATCGCACCGTCTGCATTTAATATTCCCCGACAACAAGAATATTCCACGACCAAACGAATATTCCCCGACAATAATGATTATTTAATAACCACTTGTTTATTTTGTGAAATTTGCACTTTTCACCCATAACCAAAATATTATATCAATTTAACACCTTATTATTCACAATAATAATTAGAGAAAAATCGATTTTATTTATAATAAGTTGGGGTCTTACAACTGAAGTTTGCTTTTTACTATGCCACGTAACAAGACTGTGACCTAAAAATATGCAAGCACCACTGGTACTCTTTCTATCAATTTGACACCCTGCATAGTCAGCATCTGAATAACCCATTAGTACAAAATGATTGCAGATTGGATAAAATAATCCCAGATTGATTGTACCACTTAAATATTTAAAAATCCTTTTAACAGCTTGTAAATGAGATTCTTTAGGTTTTACTTGAAAACGTGCACATAAACAAACACTATACATAATATCCGGTCTAGATGCGGTTAAATATAATAAACAACCAATCATACCTCGATATTTAGTTACCTCCACACCTATACCTTTTTTGTCAGACGTAAGCTTTATTGAAGTGCTCATTGGTGTAGCCTTTGAATTAGATCCTTCAAAACCAAACCTCTTGAGAAGCTCTTTTGTATATTTGGTTTGATGGGTATACATATTGTTCTTTGTTTGTTTGATTTGGAGTCCCAAAAAGTAATTAAGTTCTCCTATTAGACTCATATCGAACTCCTTGTGCATGCACTTAGAAAACCACTCACAAAGAAAATTATTAGTAGCACCAAAAATTATGTCATCTACATATATTTGTACAATAATAATATCTTTATTTTCATGCTTAATAAATAATGTAGAATCAATTTTTCCTTTAATAAAACCATTTGAAAGCAAATACTTACTCAACCTGTCGTACCAAGCCCTTGGAGCTTGTTTTAGCCCATAGAGAGCTTTCTTTAGCTTATAGACATGATTTGGATACCTCTCATGTTCAAATCTAGAAGGTTATTTTACATACACCTCTTCATTGATGTATCCATTGAGAAAGGCGCTTTTTACGTCCATTTGATAAAGTGTGAACTTCTTGTAACATGCAAATGCTAACAAGATGCGGATGGACTCTAGTCTGACGTCTAGGGCGTAAGTTTATTCATAGTCTATCCCTTCTTGTTGATTGTATCCTTGAGCTACTAGCCTTGCTTTGTTACGAGTGATAGTCCCATGCTCATCAAGCTTGTTCTTGAATACCCACCTTGTTCCAATGATAGAAACATCTTTAGGAGGGGGCATAAGTTCCCAGACTTGGCATCGTTTAAAGTGTTGAAGTTCTTCTTGCATTGCATTTAGCCAGCTTTCATCTAGAATAGCTTCCTTAGCATTCTTTGGCTCAACTTGGGATAAAAATGCTGAAAAAGCACATTGATTTTGCAATCCTCTTCTTGTAGTGATTCCTTTGTTTATATCTCCAATGATGTTTTCTGGTGGATGGTTCTTGAGATATCTCGCAGTCTTTGGCATTTGTACATCATGTGTCACTTCTTCTTGTTGAGGGAAATCTGCTTCAAGTTCTTCTGTTGTATCTTGTTCTACACCTTGTGAGTTTTCCAATTCATCTTGCTGGATTTGTTCATTTGGTTTGCTGAATAGATTCTTCCGGTTTGCTAGATTTACTGAGATCTCCAAGGTGCTTGCATCCTCATCTCTTTCTTTTGGAAGATCATTATGAGTTTCATTAAAATGTATATGAACAGATTCTTCAACACTCAACTTGTTAATGTTAAATACAAGATATGCTTTACTATTCTGTGAATATCCAATGAAAATTCCTTCATAAGATTTAGCATCAAATTTTCCTAGATTATCACTAGTATTTAGAATAAAACATTTAGATCCAAAAACTTTGAAATACTTATATTAGGAATCTTATTATTTAACAGTTCATAAGGAGTCTTCAAAATAATTGGATGAATAAGTACTCTATTCAAAACATAACAAGATGTGTTTACAGCTTCGGCCTAAAACTTTTTAGAAAGTTTACTTTCTTGTAACAAAGTTCTAGCTATTTCTTGTAATGTCCTATTTTTTCTTTCTACAACTCCATTTTGTTGAGGGGTTCTTGGAGCAGAAAATTCATGACTGATTCCCTTTTGATCACAAAATATTATAAAGTCTTTTTGAAACTCATTACCATGATCACTTCTTATCCTTACAAGTTTTAGACTATATTTTGTTTCCAAGTTTCTGATTAATTTCTCAAATTCCTTAAATTCTTCATCTTTAGTTCTCAAAAATAATACCCATGTATATCTAGAGAAATCATCTACTATTACAAATGCATAGAACTTACCATTTATACTAGGATGTCTTTCTGGTCCAAATAGATCAAGATGAAGTAGTTGTAAAGGAGAAGAGGTTGATACCATGTTCTTAGCCGCAAATGATGTTCTTACTTGTTTCCTGAGTTGACAAGGAATACAAATTCCCTTCTTTTCATTTTTTTTTTCGGCAACCCTGACGAGATTCTTTGAGGATAATTTCTTGATTAAATCCATGTGAACATGTCCCATCCTCTTGTGCCACAAATTAGCCTCTTCTTGTACAGATGCTAGACATAATTCTTCATTATGTTGCTCAAAATCAATAGTATATATATTTCCTTCTCTTTGTGCAACTAGAGTAATATTGTTAGTACAATGAGAAATAGTGCATTTTTCTTTATCAAAACTAACTTGATGACCATTATCCATTAATTGACTGATAATAATAAGATTAAATTCAAGTCCATTAACAAGATATACATTATAAATATTGACCTTACCATTTCCTATGGTAGACACTCGAAATTTTCTGTACTGTTGTCACTAATATTGCAGGAGGACAGGTTCGTCTTTCAAGAGGGAACCCTGAAAGACAATCCATATCCATTCCGCATACTATCAAAAGTTCAGCATTAACCCCGGAACACACACTGGGAGTAATAATTCCAACCTCGGATATAACCCCGAGGCATGTAGATCCAATACCGGAACACACACCGGAGAAGACCGATTAATCTCGGAGATAACCCCGAGGTATCCAGTCTCAGTCCCAATCATGGGAACAGCCACCAACCTTGGTGATCACCCCAAGGAATGCAGTTTCGACGATAACCCCGGAAATGCTTGTTTCAAATGCAACCAGCTTCAATCCCGACTCTCACAACGGGATACTCCGTACCAACCCGGAGATAACACCGGGAGGACAAGCACACCTTAGAGATGACACTGAGGACCTTCAACAATTGTAGCAATCCAATCTCAGCGAAGCCCTGAGCAACGTCTCCTTTATCAGCCCAAACTGGCGATAACACTGGTGAGGGGCAACATCGTCATCTCGCCAACGCGATGCCACGCCATGTCGTCTCGACATTTCATACACACATCTCTATACAACGATGTCCCACAAGAATCAAGAAAAACCAATCCCGAGTGATTATTGTGCGGGGTAACGGATGGAATTTGAAGCTTGAAGACCGGAAGGCATCGTCCCATCTTAAATGACTTCGTACAAACTCTAATCCCATGCCATTATACAACTCTCATCAACGGTGGTCCGAAATAGGTCCTGTATACCTCAATCGGATGCCCGGATTGCACTTCTGAAAGTTCGAGCGGACATTACAGTGCTCGAGTGCACGTACTACGAGACAACCCGACCCAAGAAACCCGGGGCAACCTGGGTTGTCTCTGGTACACCTGCGGCCCAGCCGCAGATACACCTGCGGATCCACCCTCTATAAATAGAGGGCTTGGGGTGGCCATTTTGCAAGAGAAAACGGCGAGGAAGCCCCACCCAATTTGCTCTGTACTCACCCCATACGGGGTACTTTCTCATTTTACACACCTGTGAGCTCATATATAGCTACTTTTTTACCTACAAAAGCTAGTGTTTACCCACTTTAAAGATATAGAAGTCTTCTTTGGCAGTCCACTGTAAGCCTTCTCACACACTTTAAAGTCTCTCTCTTCATCTTTGCACACACCCTTCTTCACGTTGAGAGTCGTGTTGCGTGTGTTTGCCCAGACTTCGGTCCATAGTTTTATTTCAGTTTGTATATACACATATATTATATATATATATATTTATATATCTGGACTAACATTATCGAGTTATGCCTCGATTGAGCCTAGACTTCTGCCCCTCGAGCGTTCTTTGCTTTATATATATATATATATATATATATATATATATATATATGTGTCGTAACTAACTCGTTCGATGAGCTTGATTTTATATCCTAGGGTGCATTTACTCGCTTTATATATATATATATATATATATATATATATATATATAATATATAACTATTTTTACTTTGTTCGATGAGCCTCGATTTTTATATCCTATATTTATCGTTTATATATATATATATATATATATATGCGTTTATATTTACTTCTATATATATATATATATATATATATATATATTCGTCCCAATTTGGAGTTTACTTCGTGGTGGTTGATCGCTTTTGTTTCTTTACGTTTATTTTTAATCCCGCTCGAGTTCACTTCGTTGGCGCTTGATAGCTTTGTATGCCTTTATTTACGCTTTCATCCTCGCCTCGAGTTTCCTCCGTATGGTTGATAGCTTTTACAACTTTTATTTACATTTTGATCCCCATGGAGGTGCTTCGTGGTTGGTGATCATGTCTCTATATATATATTTACAGCTTTTATATATATACCTGCTTACTGCTTTCATAAAAATTATAGTATTATGTGCGCCTAGGAATCATGTGATCACAGATTCAACCTATTGGATCTAGATTCGGTTCCCATGATGGACATTTTCAGCTGTAAGCAGCTTGTAAATTATTCTGCGGTGTCTGAATTTCCTCAGATGGTTTCCATACCCACGAGGAAGTCGGCATTATTTTGTACATTATTTTCTTATAGATGCCTCACATCTCGAAAATAAAATCAATCAAGCCGAACACTTAATAAAATGGGAGTGTAAAAGGTCTCAATTACTATTGAGCATCAGGGTTTGAAAAACCTTTTTATAAAACATCATTGCTATATCTTGTTAAAACTGAATTTTTACATAAATTCAAACCCTGTGTATATAGGTGCGAACGAGGCCTCGCACTACTTCCAAATAACAGCACATTGACCCACACACACACACACATTCAGATAATAGTTTCTTGAAAAGAGGCGGTCACCGTGGTAACACGGATGTCGGGGGGTGCCTAACACCTTCCCTCCGTATAACCAAGTCCCCGGACCCTAATGAATCTCTTGCTTCACCGAATTCGCTTAGCAAAGTGTCACATCACCGGGTCAATGTGCAAACCTTTTCTCATTGTGTTGGTACAACCATTTAAAAACCAATGGCGACTCTTAATACCCATCGTCGACATTATACATGTCGACCTTTTTCACTTGTTTTTTCAAACAAATCTCACCTAAAATGAGAACACCAAAGAACAAGTAACTGAAAAGGACAACTAAAAATCTCGACGTCGATGTGTGGCGACTATCTTCAGGGACTTCAAAGAAGAGACTTAAGCCGCTATTACAATCTTTTCAAAAATCATATCCGCTTGTGTGTGGATGTTGTATTTACATTTATGATGAATGTGTAATGAATGCATTTACTTATTGCACTTAGTGCCTCGCACCATATCTGCCAGGATATTAGTGTTTCAAGACATGTCATCATTTTCATACTATGGTGAGACACGATGTATGTGAATGTATGTTGTGTGGTCCCTCCACCAGAGGCTATCCTGCTGGTGTTTGATTACTAGACTCATGGGAAGACTGATTCCCCGAGGCTCGTGAAAGGCACCACCCAAATTCGCTTCTAGCTTGAAAGACCTGATTAATTTCCGCTGAGTAAATTCACATGATTTGGGAACCTTCATGCCAAAAAGCCATGAGAGTAACCTAAGATAGGTCACCGATAAACCCAAAACGGAGGAAAGTCTCTTCATGCTCTCTCATTTCAATTACTTGTAAACACAATTACTTGTAATTACATTCCATATATTCTCCATGTAATGAGAAATATGAAGAAATGTGTACATATACATACACATTTAATCCTAATATGCACAAAAAAAGTGACATCCGCTTTTGCAGGATAAAATTCCTAAAATGGACGCATCACATAGCATGTTAATTTACATTCCCTAAAGACTAAACTATGCAAGTCTTCGTAGGGAACCAATCGGACCTGTTACCCGGTTAAAATCCAAAAAGGCTACAGGCCTACAATCAATCATGTCGTCATCCGACCAAACTGAACTTAATCCAATTTCTCGCAAAGAATTCGACGGATTAAGCAAACAAATTACAGATTTGGCTATTCTACTCAAAGAACTACACCAGTCTATTCAGGGTCCAAAAATACCCGTGCATGCTCAGTCCTCCACATAAGGGGGAAACCAGGTCATTACAATACTCGAATCTGCAGCTTGGATACGACCAACAAAACTCATGATGATGCCCATCCCACCGAGATCCGACACTGGTGACATCAAAAAGAAAGTCCTCCAAATGGAAGAGACCTTTCGTGCTATCAAAGGAATTGGAACACACGGGAGTGTTTCATATGCTGATCTTTGCATTTTTCCTGGTGTTCATTATCCAGAAAAGTTTAAAAATCCTGACTTCGAAAAATATGATGGGTTAGGAGATCCTTACACACATTTAAAGGTGTTTATTGGAGAACTTGGATCTTATGCAGAGGACGAAAAGCTCAGAATGCAATTATTCCAGAAAAGTCTAACTGGAGAAGCCCGTTCGTGGTACGCAAGATTAGACAACTTAAAGATCCATAGATGGGAAGAGCTAGCACACGCTTTCCTCACTCAATACAACTTTCAATCTCAGATGGCTCCTGATCGGTATCAAATTACCAAGATCAAGAAACAGTCTAACGAGTCTTTCAAAGAGTATGCTCAAAGGTGGAGATGCCTGGCTGCCCAAGTTAGTCCTTCCATGACAGAATCAGAGATGGTCATGACTTTCATAGACATACAAGAAGCTCCTTTCTATGAAAGAGTTTTAGTCGGCATCGATAAACCATTTTCTGAAATGGTCAAACATGGGGAGATGACTGAGATGGGTTTAAAGTCCGAAAAGATTCAAGACCTAGCTGCCCTCAAAGCTATTGTTGATCACATCCAATCCGGAAATTATGGAAACAACCCCCGGAGGGTCCATAAAAAGAAAGAGGAAGATGTTTCCCTGATACTACAGGGTCAAAAAGGCAATCAGAACATGCCTATTCAAAGGAGAAACTACACTCCCTTTCAAGCACAGTCTGCGAACCCTCCAATACCAAAAGGTGGAGAAGTCAAACGCCCTCGAGTGTTCACACCCTTAGGGGACACCCTCGAGAACATTCTCAATCTTCTGACAACCCAGAAGAAAATTACGCATCTTCTTCCACCAGCCAACCCTAATGGACGGGGTTTCAATGCTGCTCGAAAATGTGCTTATCATGTTGGGGCACCTGGACATGATACTCAGGATTGTTGGGCCTTGAAACACAAGATCCAAGACCTGATAGACAACGGTGAGATCGTGGTCACCAAACCAGATCAACCTCACGTCCAAGACAACCCTCTTCCTCAACACAAAGAAGAAGAGGTCAACATGATAAATTGGAGCAACGGACAGAATTCCAATTTCAACTGTGAATCCTCCCAAACCCTCAAAGACGATGTTGACAAATGGGATTATGCCAAGTTCCAGTTCACAATGGAACGAAAAATGAAAGCTCTATGCAAGCAAATTGAACAATTGGCAGAATTAGTGACTTATCAGCATCAAGTGACTCATCAATTAATCAGCCAGGAGCATGCTAGTCTCCTACCTCTTGTCATAAATATTCCCTCGTCACTTTTAGAAAATGAAATGTTGGAAGACAAAGTGACAAAGAGAGCAAATGCCAAAGCCCATCGGGATTTTGCCAACAAAAGGGAATTCACCTATTTAGGCCAACCTATGGAGGAAATCCTTCAGATGTTAATCAATGAAGGAAGGATCAGTTCCCTTCTACCTCCAATCAACCTTCATTCAGGACGGTATAATTCTGATGGAGTATGTCAATATCACTCCCATTCTCGCGGTCATAACACAGAAGAATGCTGAGCACTCCGCCATCTCATCCAAAATTTAATTGATAGTGGTGTCCTGCACCTAGCGGACAATGATACTGTGTTACGTGCAAGTGAGAATATAGGTCCTACTAAGTGGAAGAGTGTGGTAGAAGTCATATCCACTGAAACTGATGGGGATAACAAATTACTCACAATGCCAATAATTCATTTCAAGGGAAGCAACAATCCTATGAAAGTGGCCGCTCCCGAGCCAATCAACATGCCATACAGAGCACAATATCCTATTGTTAGCTTGCGCAAGGTTCTATGGAATTATGGAGAAGGTGAAGGATCCACCTCACATACAACTGCTACAGTGTCGAAGGAAAATCCAATGTATCTTCCCCAACGGGTGATGAAGTCTACCATCAAATCAAAGGGGAAAATACCCATGGAGAAGATTGAAAAATTACTCCACACTATGGGTCATAACGAAGCCAAGGTGGTTTTAAGCTTAAGAGAAGCTCCACATCAAATATCAATTTTGGACTTGGTCCTAACTTCTGAGGATCACCGGAAGATCTTACTGAAGGTTTTAGAAGAAGCCTATCTACCAACATCAGTTGATACAGAAAAATTTCAACATCTGGTTGATAACATGTTCAACAACAATGTGATATCCTTTACTGATGATGACATACTGCCCGAGGGGACCGGTCATTGCAAATCGTTGCACATTGCAGTCTTGTCCTCCGGATACATGCTAGCTGGAGTCTTGATAGATGGAGGCTCATATCTAAATATCTGTCCATACGCTACCTTGGTGAAGATGAATATCAATCTCAACCGACTTCGGAGTAGCCATACCGTCATCAAAGCTTTTAATGGAGCCCGCCGGAATTCGGTCGGAGTAATTGAACTACCAATTGAAATTGGGTCCCCACACATTCTGTGTATCTTTCCACATGCTCCAGATAGATTAGGGATACAACCTACTCTTGGGACGACCATGGATCCATATGGATGGGGCAGTCCCCTCCACCCTTCATCAGCAACTAAAATACATTATCAACAATAGTCTGGTCACGGTCAACGCTGAACCAGAGTGTCCTCAACATAGGGACATGTCATTCATCAATGCCAATGCAGATGTTGAACCGGTCAGTTTTCATGCCTTGGAAGTAAGGAATACCCAATACCATGCTTTTGGAACACCATTTCCCGAACCTAAGATTTCTGCCGAGGTAATGTCGGCTACTCAAGAAATGATGTCATTGGGTCATAAGCCAGGACAAGGGCTGGGTAAATATTTCTAGGGTATCAAGTACCCAATCCAATTAACCTGGCAAACTGGAACAGCTGGACTAGGCTATTCTGTCAGCTCTAGTCATAGGAATCCTCATAAGCATCAGCAGATTCCTTTAGTTTTAACCATGCGACATTTATCTTCGCCTTCAAACTCTGAGTCCGCACAACCTCCTGTAAAGGTGCCAGCCAATGTAATGGCTATGTTATTTCCCAAGCCGATACCGGTGAAGGAGAAAGAAGTCTTTGTTCCAAATTCCGCAGTGGAAGAGGAGGAACGAAGAATCAAGCAAGACTTCATCCGAATGATGTCTGGCATATGCATCATCGTTCATGATGAACATACCAACAGATGCACCCCAGACGATGATTACCCAGACATAATGGCCATCATTCGGGATAGGGAGGATGATGACAATACCTCCATCACCGCAGTCCACCTGACTTTGCCTCGCTTAATTGGAACAACACTCCTTGCATTGGTCGTCAAGGGTAAAGCGCGTAAAACTCTTTCTACCTCAGATATAATAATCTGCACTTTTTTTCAGTACAATATTAGCAGTTTATTTTGTCAGTATATGCTAACATTGTGTATGATCAAAACATTTCATATATACTAAGTGAAAGCATATTTTGTTTCAGGACCCTGAATTTAGATGTGCCTGTACTTGTTGATACGGTGCCTCTTCTCCACAAGGATTATACCTTTGATGTAGAGATGAATTTAGCCTTGATGGAAATACAGGATGACATTGAGGTGCCTCCAGAAATTCAAGAATGGATCCAAGACAAACCTAAACCCAACCTTGATCAAACCACTTCTTTCAATCTCGGAACCTTAGAAAGCCATAAGTTAATCCAGATTGGTTTAGACCTTACCCCAAACCAACAGAATGACATGGTTGTATTATTAACCCAATTCCAGGATGTGTTTGCATGGTCTCATGAAGACATGGTGGGTTTTTCCACTGACATTGTCCTTCATCGCCTTCCCATCAAAGAGGGATTTAAACCAGTCAAGCAAAAGCTCAGGCGATTGAAACCTGAGTGGAGTTTAAAAGTGAAAGAAGAAATTGTGAAACAATTTCAAGCTGGCATCATCATGGTGTCCACATATCCTGAGTGGATATCCAACATTGTTCTCGTGCCTAAACCCGGAGGGAAGGTGCGAGTTTGCGTGGATTACCGGGACTTGAACAAAGCTTGCTTAAAAGATAGCTTTCCCGTGCCATTTATCCACATTCTTATTGATAATACTGCGCAATACGACATGTACTCCTTTGCTGATTGCTTTGCGGGATATCATCAGATCATGGTTGCTGAGGAAGATCGTGAGAAAACTGCTTTCATCACGCCTTGGGGAACTTTTTGCTATAGACGGTTGTCATTAAGCCTCATCAATGCTGGAGCCACCTATCAACGAGCTATGATGGCTCTTTTCCATGACTTAATGCACAAAGAGATCGAGATCTACATGGATGACATCATTGTTAAGTCCCAGAAGGAGGATGACCATATAGATCATCTCAGAAAGCTATTCAACAGGTTGCGTAAGTACAACTTGAAGTTGAATCCAGCCAAGTGCGCCTTTGGTGTTAAATCAGGTAAGTTGCTAGGATTTCTAGTTAGCCACAAAGGAATTGAGCTGGATCCTGCCAAAATCCAGGCCATCACGGAATTGCCCATTCCTCAGACAGAAAAGGAAATACGGGGATTTTTGAGAAGAATCAACTTCATTTGCAGGTTTATCTCTCAACTCACGGCAACCTGTGAGCCAATCTTCAATCTGTTAAGGAAGAACTCCTCCATGAAATGGAATGATGAGTTTCAAAATGCCTTCCTCTCAATCAAGAAACACCTAGTCAAAGCTCCCATGTTAGTAACACCCAGGGATGATGTTCCCCTGTTCATGTACTTGTCCATAAGTGACAATGCCATCGGCTATATGCTGGGATAAAAGGACGATAGAGGCCAAAAATGAGCTATCTATTACCTCAGCAAAAGATTCAGCAGCAGTGAACACAAGTACACTCTGATTAAGAAGACGTGTTGTACTTTAGCATGGGCATCCATGAGGTTACAACATTATCTCCATGGTCACACAACCCATCTCATATCTCGCGTGGATCCTCTCAAATACGTGTTTAATAAACCCATGTTAAATTGCCGGCTGTCCAGATGGCAGTTGATCCTAAAACAATTTCACATCGTATATGTGACTCAAAAGTCCATCAAAGGTCAAGGAATTGCGGATCAACTGGCCGCCGCACCTTCAGGGGATTTCAAACCCTTGGAAACATATTTCCCCGATGAAGGAGTAATGACAGTTCAACAACACCATCAGTACGATATGTGCCAATCATGGAAGATGCATTTTGATGGAGCTGTTAATATGGATGGTTCTGGAGCTGGAGCATTTCTAGTATCTGGTATGGGGGAGCAGTATCCCGTCGCCATCAAATTACAGTTTGTCAGCACCAACAACACAGCTGAGTATGAAGGCTGTCTCATGGGGCTAAAACTTGCCCAATTAATGGGCATCACGCGGTTAACTGTCTTTGGAGATTCAGAGTTGGTAATCAGACAATCCACCAAACCAAGGAACTACATTTGCTGCCCTACCATCGGCAAGTTTTACAGATGGTTGTGGAGTTCGAAGAAATCTCCTTTCTACACATTCCTCGTAATAGGAATGACTTTGCGGACGCGTTAACAACTCTGGCCTCCTTGATTTGTATATCAGATAAGGAACATTTGCCAAGCGTCACAATTTCCCTGCACAAGGCCCCAACCTATGGGAATTACGTTGGAGAAGTATCGGATGAGCTACCTCCCATCCAACATCCTTGGTATCTGCATATCAAGGAATATCTACGAGATGGATTTACACCCGCGGAAGCGAGCCCGACTAAGAAAAGGCGGATCCATCGACTTGCTATGAAATTCTACCTGAGTGGAGATGCGCTCTACAAAAGAGATGCGGGACTAGGTCTCCTCAGATGTTTAGACAAAGATCAATCCCAAAGGCTTATGGATAAAATCCATGGTGGAGTCTGTGGCCCCCACATGAGTGGCCCCCTCCTTGTCAATAAAATCCTCAGGATAGGACATTATTGGCTATCTCTCAAAGCTGATTGCAATGACCACGTTAGGAGATGCTATTAGTGCCAGATTCATGGGAATGCTATACATGCCCCTCCACGGGAACTCCACAATATGAGTTCACCTTGGCCCTTCTCAATGTGGGGAATGGACGTTATTGGGCCCATTGAGCCTAAAGCCAGTAATGAACATCGATTTATCTTCACCATGATCGACAACTTCACCAAGTGGGTAGAGGCAGCCTCCTTCCCCAGGGTTACTAAAGAAGTCATCATTGCTTTCATCAGAAACTGTGACGCCCCCAAATCCGTGTAACATCGATTACAGGACATGGTGCTCATGATATAACATACATCATCATCTATCTAAGTAACTCTAATAATAATAATAATAATAATAATAATAATAATAATAATAATAATAATAATAATAATAATAATAATATTAACTATTACATACTTATTCAAAATAAAGTCCCAAGTCTTTACAACCTTTAATAAACTAAAACTTAAACTTAGCGTTTATCGCTACATCACATCATATGCGAAAATATAATTATTACATAAATAACTCTCATCATTTCATCTTAGACTTTCCTCTGTCCTTTCCCGAGCCCTCAGCGTTATCAACCTTAACTGAAAAGTTTAAGCAAGAATGAGCATAAATTGCCCAGCAAGTATATACAGTAGTTTGAGAACATACATCAGAAGTAGAAGCATTAGTATGAATATTTCTCAATAGTTGAAATAAATATCAAGAGATAAAAAGCCGAATATCGAGATTAGAGTTCGGAATTCTCAATAACATACTAAGGGTGTTAGATACCACGAACATTACTTTGTTTCATCAAAAACCATCGACGGTTTAACAATCAAATAGATTATAATCGGTCTCTGCAAGTACTCTAGGTGATCACTTTATCGTATCTACATTGTGCACAAGTATAAAGTTTAAACGCATAAGCGTAAATGGGACAATATCTGGGGCCATCGCTTACCCCTGTTATCCCAAGGTTGTTCATCTTAGTATTCATACAGGACCTCACCAAAGCAATTTGGATTGGTAAACATCAAATAGCTTCAAAGGATTTGAATTGTTTAAACAATATACTATGTTTGCATCAATAACATCTAGTTTGGACGAAAAGCTATAAAACATGCTTGAATATAGTTCATTAAGGGAATCTGAACTTTAAAGTATAGCGATTTGTAATAGAACCGAATAATCATCAATAACGTTTCGCATCACAATTGAAGTTATAGAACTTTACAATAAAGGAGCTTGCACGAATGATTAATTAATCACAAGGCCAAACTTACCCTCACTGCAATCAACTGAATAAGAGTTGAACAAATTCATAATGAAAAATAGGGTAAGAAACTTGCCTTGATTGTTGTTTACTAATAATGATTAACGACTTTATGTACTATCTCGCACTTCACGTGCCTTCTACACAATTGTATAATCATGTACATCAACTATTAGCAACGCATAGTAGTTGTAATATAAACTTTACTCTATAATTTTCAGAGTTCACTCTATGATTTTCACTCTACTATCTGCACTCTACAATTTTCAGAATTCACTCTACGATTTTTAGTGTTGACTCTATGATTTTCACTCTACTATCTGCACTCTACGATTTTCAGAGTTTACTCTACGACTTTCATTGACTCTACTACGATTTTCAGAGTTTACTCTACGATTTTCAGAGTTTACTCTACGATTTTCATTAACTCTACGATTTTCAGAGTTTACTCTACGATTTTCACTGACTCTACGATTTTCAGAGTTTACTCTACGATTTTCATTGACTCTATGATTTTCAGAGTTTACTCTACGATTTTCACTGACTCTACAATTTTTTAGAGTTTACTCTATGATTTTCACTGACTCTACGATTTTCAGAGTTAACTCTACGATTTTCATTGACTCTACGATTTTCAGAGTTTACTCTACGATTTTCACTGACTCTACGATTTTCAGAGTTAACTCTACGATTTTCATTGACTCTACGATTTTTAGAGTTTACTCTACGATTTTCACTGACTCTACGATTTTCAGAACTTGCTCAATTTAACTCCCTTTCCTATGAAATTTGGACAGGTTGTACCTCATGTTACATACTATTTTATAAAATTATTACATATGTTAATCGAGTCATATACACCATGATCTCGAGGTTCAAAACCCCAAAAATCACAGTTACTAGTTAAACCCAATTTGACAAAAATCCGGATTTTCTTCTAAAGATGCAATTAAATTATTCCTAATGTCCGGATCATCTACTCTCACATGTTTTCACATTTCACAACATCAAACTTCAACAAACTTCCACCTTTTTCATTAATTTAGCACCTTAGAGACATTTTATCAAAGGTAGAGCATGCATTGCTTAATTCTTTGATTTTCTATGAATTTGATGCATGATTAACCCATATCTTTTGTTGTTAATGATCTATAATCATCAAACAACAAAGAATATGGCAACACAAAGCCACAATAAATCATTTACCAATTTTATATGCATTTTCTTCTCATTTTTGTTATAAAAATAAAATGGGTTCATGAATTACCTTTTGATGAATTTCTTCTTGGTTTAATATGATGCTCCTTCTCCTTGCTTGTCAAATCCTCAGTAATCCTCCAAAATTAGTTGTAACTCTCTTAGGCTCTCAATTTCTTTTCATGTTTACTCACTTGGTGGAATTTTCTTAAAAAAAAAGTGTGTTTGTATATATGTATAACTTTGTTAGAGTCTTTTGATTCCCATAACCCCCAACTCCCATAACCCTCAACTCTAATGATTAGTTACTCACAATACTTAATACTACAATAATATAGTTAATTAATAGGAAGAATGTGGGAGTTAGAGAAAATGAATGTGGGAGTTAGAAAAATAAAAAGAATTTTGATTTTAAGGAATAAAATAAATTACTTCCACCTTAGCTATTATGTAATATACGTATACTCCCTCCCTTGTCCCAATTTAATAGTCTCATGGGTCCATCAGTTCAGCTGATTTCTATTAAAGAAAAAAAATACATATATTATTTTAATCAATTAATAAGCTATTTGACTATTTTACCCTTCGGAACCAAACTTTGCGAACCATATATCGATTCCTACTAAAGTCGACGTTCCGGATGTCAAGGGACTATCCGTTTAGTCAAATTCATCTATGAAATTTGTAGTTGACTTTTTCCTCCAAAAAGTCAACATGTTGACTTTGACCAAAAAGTCAACTGTGACACTTTTTTCGTGATTACGATCTATCCCGACTAATTTCGACGCTCGACTTGAATACACAAATTCAGTATCTCTAAATTCACCTCCTAACTCCAAATTTCATGATTTAATACCATCCCACATAATAAAATAGAATAATTCCCTACTTAATTTTATTTAAATAGTTAAATAAAACTAAACCAACCATTTAAATATATCTCATCACATATCTTGAAATAACACATATATGTACCACACACATACATCTAATAAATGAAATCACCCAAAAAGTTTCATATAAATTCGTTTATTAACAATTCTTAAATTACATAAAAAAATATTAAAAAAAAAAAAAAATAAAACTCTGATATATTACGAAACAATGTCGTTTGTCGATATGGACAACCCAGAGGTGATTGTGTCAGACAATGCTAAGAACCTTAACAACAAAATGATGGAGGAATTATGCCATAAATTCCACATCAAACATCTTAACTCTGTCATCTATCGTCCGAAGATGAATGGTGCTGTTGAGGCGGCTAACAAAAACATCAAGAAGATTATGCAAAAGATGTCCGCCAACCACAAAGATTGGCCTGACTTATTGCCTCTTACTCTGTTAGTCTACAGAACCTCAATGCGTACTTCCACTGGGGCAACCCCCTACGCATTAACCTATGGGATGGAGCCAGTGCTCCCCATAGAAGTTGAAATGGAATCCCTCAGAGTGTTGATAGACGCTCAGTTGGATGAAGACTAATGGGTACAAGACAAGTATCACCAATTGTCTCTAATAGACAAAAGGCGAACCGTAACTATCTTCCATGGTCAGTTATATCAGCAAAGGATCACCAGATCCTATAAGAAAAAAGGCCGGCTACGGCAGTTTAAACAACATGACTTGGTTTTGAAGAAGATCATTGGCAACCAAGATCAATCTAAGGGAAAATTCGCTCCTAATTGGGAAGGCCCGTTTGTTGTCAAGGAAATATTGACAAGAGGCGCTATCAGATTGCAAGAAATGGACGGCGATGAATTTCCACAACTCATCAATTCGAATCGACAGCGAAAGCAGACTATATCCGGCGACCATCAAACAAACATCCTGGTGTTGAACCATCAAATCACCAGTCATTCCAGTTTTTTAACCCGTTACCATATGCAACTCTTCCACACTTTTCCCCTCAGGAAAACATACTTTTCAAGCCAGCAACCTGGCTTCTCTACGTTCCTACAGCTTAGGTCACCCACTGCGGATTGAACCTCTCGCGTTTGCAGTTTGGCTACCCATACATGGGATCAAACTTCTCATACCTGCAGTTTATCCTCAACCTAGGATTAAACTTTCTCCTCTCCGCACTGTGACCTACACACATGGGATTACGCTTTCCACTACCGAGAGGGCTTAACTACGTCGACCTGATCTCCTCTTCAATAGGAGTACGTAGGCAACCATTTCATATGGCCCGGTCGCAATAAAAAAAAATAACAAAAACATTCCTACACCATTTCTGCCATATATAGCGTTGAACCTCTTACACCAGGTTTGAACTACGCAGACCTGATCTCCTCTTCAATAGGATTACGTAGGCAGCCATTCATGATGCGGTCTCACCCCCTACCAAAACACAAACCATTATCAGTTGGTACTGGGATCAAACATCAATCCATTACATTTCATTGGCTTCCGACCAAGGGGATGGAATTACCTGAACTCCTCCCAAATAGGAGATTCAGCGACCATCTAAGCTGCGGTCATACCTTGAAGAGCAACACCAATCCATAAGAGATGGAATTAACTGGGCTTCTCCTAAATAGAAGTATTGATGACCATCTTTGGTGTTCTAAGCATTTTCCTATAAATAGGGTGCTTATGTTAGAATTGAAAAACACACCAGAAACTGAAGTTTTCTCTCTCTTTCACTCTCTATATTATCGAGCGTATTCTTGTGAGTATTTTAAGACTTTGAGTGTTGCTATATGGCAAAAGTTCCTTCAAATTCTATATCCAAAGATTCCAAATGTAAGTACTTGCCTTTTCGAGGTAAGGGATATTATTTTTTTTAAAAATGATATTATTTCTTTCAATATCATTATGCCGGAATATTGGTAAGATTTTTCTTGTGAAATTCTTGTCTTTTAGTGTATGGGATTACTATTTACGATACTACACTATTCACGATATCTGACTATTATTCACGAATACGCACTATTCACGTAAAAATTAAATTTTGTTTTTCCTCCAAAATATCTATTATGGATACTAGCTTTGATTGTATCCATGTTTTGATCATTCTTGAATTTTACTCCACTATGATTATTTATGAGGTATTTTTGGACATGGATAAACCGAAATACGAATCCTTAATATTTATTATTTTGTTTCACTGGATTCGTTTTCTTTAAAATATTTTTCATCATCCTCAGTCCTAAATGATGATATTATTGAATATCTTTGGCCTGTAGTGCAAAGATGAATGATTTATGATAAATATATTTGGCCCGTAGTGCAAAGTTGGAAAGGTGTTTAGATGAACATGACCAACTGATGAATATCTTTGGCCTGTAGTGCAAAGATGAATATTTGATTCCAGATATATATTGATTGATGTTACAGGGATAAAATATCAACGATGAACTTTTAAATTCATATATAGAAGATAGTAGATTTCATTCTCTACTTAACTCTTCTAATGAATTATTATTTCCGCTGTGAATATTGATTTAAAACTGGTTGTCTATTGTATTCTATTAGATTTTTCCCCGTTGAGGACTAACGATAATTTGTTCTATGTTATCTTAGTCATAATGTTCTTTACTGGGCTAGTTGAGCTCACCCTTTTCTTTTTTGTTCTATTTTTCTTCTCAGGAGGTGAGAATGTAACGAGTACTAGTCGGGGTGTGGAATGATGGTTATAGAAGTTGTTTTAGTAGTCTTCACTATTTTGTAAAAAAGTGTATCAATAATTGTAATGAGGACTTATTTGAGTGTGAATATTGTCTAGATGACAATATTTGTATTTAAACTCACGCTTTAAGTGTTGTCGTATTTTGCACGACAAATTGTATTAATAAAGTTGTAGTTGTTTATGTACCATGTATTTGGCACTTCGTAATGGGTGTTGTATACCTATTTTGGGGGCGCCACAATTGGTATCGAGCTTAAGATATGGTCTCCAAGCGAGATCGAGAATAGTACTAGGAGGGAGAGACGAGTAAAAATCCTTCGCTAAAGGTGTCATACCTAAGCTTATTTGTTGATCACTTGGAGCATCTGATTAATATGTGATATGTTAATTTCTTTAATTAACCTTTGTTTTATGGCAGTATTTAAGAATGGCAGCTGAGAATATTAACAGTGGAATGAATGAGACCGTGGAGACACCTTTACTCACCAATGAGGAGAACGTGCAACAGGCCGACAATGTTCCTCTTGTAAATAACACCACTGAGCAGACGATGAACGACGTGATGTTTAGGAGCTTTTTGCAGTTTATGCAAAACCAGACGAGGGAGACTCGTGTACAAAATACGGGTGGAAATGATAGCAACGCGCGGCTTATCACGTCCAAGCAGTTCAAAGAGTTGGGACCACCAGAATTTATTGGAAAGCCGGATCCGATCTTGGCAGAGACGTGTGTTAAACAAATTACCAAGATATTCAATGTCTTGGGATGCACAGAGGAACAGAAGGTTCCATTCGTCACCTTTATGTTCTGTGGTGAGGCAGACTACTGGTGGGAATTTGTGAAGCGTACTCAGCCTGCCGCACTCAGCATGTCTTGGGAAACATTTCAGTAACTTTTCAACGACAAGTACTTTCCTGAAAGTATTTGCCATATGAAGGAGGTAGAGTTTATTAGATTAGAACAAAACAACATGACAGTGTCCCAATACGAGGCGAAGTTCACAGAGTTATCCAGGTTTGCACCTCATTTGGTAGAGAATGAGGAACGAATGACGAGGATGTTTCTGAGAGGTTTAAAACCCAAGATTCGGCAATATCTTATCTCTCATAAATTTTCTTTATATTCAGATGTTGTAAACATGGCTCAATTATTAGAGCGAGATAATGAGTATGTTCAACCGAGGGACCACAACCAGGGTCATATCGGTGGGCGCCGATCATCGAGCAATGAAAACCAATGGGAGGAAAAAACATTCTATTAAAAAAGGTAAACCACTCCGTGGTAATCGTGGCCATGAAAATAGAAGAAGCGAAAGCCTGGGGAGATTTTAAAAGAGGAGATTCAACAATGACACCGCGAAGACGCCAAGACCAAAGAAGAACTCGTTTTATGGGAGGAGAACGACCACCGATCGTATGCTATAAATGTGGAAAAGAGGGACACATCAGCCCAAACCGTCCCACAACAGCTTCAAGGTATGCTATAATTATGGAAAGGAAGGACATATCGCCGAGATTGTACGAGTAGAAACCAAGTCCAAAGTGGGGATGGTGACTCAAAAGGTCATCCTAGAAAAGTCAAAGTCAACGGTTCCTGGAAGAGCATTTGTCGTGACTGGTCAAAGTGCAAGGAACCCAAACGAGGTGATCACGGGTAAGCTAATCATAAACTCTTGCGAAGTTTATACCTTATTAGATACCGGTTCTACCCATTCTTTTATCTCTCCGCTTGTGCTCAACGCTTAAACTTAACTCCGGAGAAATTAGACCTCGACTTATCTCGGAGACTCCATTAGAGAAACTTTCATCAGATCCAATCGCTTATAAATCTTGTTTGATCCAAGTTGGTACCATCACATTACCTGCTGATCTTATTTCTTTGAAAATACTTGCATTTGATGTGATTTTAGGGATTGATTGGTTAACCACTCATCATGCTAAAATTGATTGTTTTCGTAAGGTTGTTAGTTTTCATATTCCTAACCAACCTCATTATGCTAATTCAAGCAACCAAACCTCTAAAGTCAATCACCGCCATATCAAGCCATAAAGCTATTCGCTTATTGAAAAAGGGATGTCAAGCTTTCTTAGCCCATGTCACGACTTGAACAAAACACGCCGATGTGAATAATATTTCTATTGTTAGTGAATTTCCGACGATTTCAAGAAGAACTTCCCTGGCCTACCCCGTAACGTGAAGTTGAATTCTTTATCGACCTTGAACCCGCATAAAGCCCATTTCTAAAACCCCATATCGAATGGCTCCTATTGAACTTCAGAGTTAAAGGTCCAACTACAGGAGTTGTTGGACATCGGTTTTATTCGGCCCCAGTACATCTCCTTGGGGTGCTCTTATTTTATTTGTAAAGAAGAAAGATGGGAGTATGCGATTTTGTATTGACTATCGAGAATTGAACCATGTCACCATCAAGAATAGGTATCCGCTACCTCGTATTGATGACCTATTTGACCAAATGCAAGGAGCACAATTCTTCTCAAAGATCGATCTTCGCTCGATATCATCACCAAGATTAGAATCGAGGATATTCCAAAGATCGCCTTCGTAACTCTTCAGACGAGCATTATGAATTCTTAGTCATGTCTTTTGATTGACTAATGCTCCCGCGCTTTTATGGATATGATGAACCGAGTATTCAAGGATTATTTGATCAGCTTTGTTGTCGCTTTTATTGATGACATCCTCATATATTCCAAAAGTCATGAAGATCATGAGCACCATTTGAAGTCGCATCGCGCAGAGGCTTCGTGATAATAAGCTATATGCCAAGTCAAGAAATGCGAGTTCGCTTTGAGGAAGTAGCATTCCTTGGGCACGTGGTGTCAAAACATGGAGTATCTCGCTGACCCTTGGCGAAGATCAAGTAATACAAAGTTGGGAGCAACCAAATTCGGTGACCAAGTACGTAGCTTTTTGGGCTTAATTGGTTATTATCGAGATTTGTGGAAGAATTTTCTCAATCGCTACTCCGCTAACTCACCGACTCAGAAAGATACAAAATTCAGATGGAGCGAGGAATGCGAGAAGAGTTTCCAAGATCTCAAGAGGAGACTCATTTCGCACTGCTCGACAATACCATCCGTTCGGATGGATTTTTATCTACAAATGATGCTTCGTGTAAAGGGTTAGGATGTGTTCTCATGCAACATGGAAAGTCATAGCCTATGCCTCATGATAACTTAAAGAGTATGAGAGGAATTATCCTACTCATGATCTAGAGTCAAGCAATGCTTTTCGCTTAAAGATCCGGAGACACTATTTATATGGGGAGAAAGTGGAAATATAGTCAGACCATAAAAGTCTCAAATATTTCTTCACCCAAAAGGAACTCAACATGCGACAACGACGTTGGCTCGAGTTATTGAAAGATTACGACCATACCATCTAATACCATCTTGGAAAAGCAAATGTGGTAGGTGACGCATTGATTAGAAGATCATATGCAGGTACAAGTGCAATGTTGTTAACATAAAGGCCCATTTTGTATGAATTGCAAAGGATGGAGATAGAGATAAAGGCTCCAAGTACCCACGTGATGATATCAAGCATACGAGTAGAACCGACTTTAATTGATAAAGTTAAAGTCGCTTTCAAGCTACGCATATGGAACTGATGCGTATGAAGAAGAAAGTGCAAGAAGGTGCTATTCCAGAAGCAAGAATCGATGAAGAAGGAATACTTTGAGTCAACTCCAGACTTTGTGTTCCTAACGATTCTGACTTAAAGCATAGAATCATGATGGAGGCACACAACACACCGTTTGAAATCCATCTTGGGAGTACCAAAATGTATCATGATCTTTGACATACATTTTGGTGGAACAATATGAAGAGAGAGATCACGAAGTTTATCTCGAGGTGTTTAACTTGTCAACGTGTAAAGGTGGAGCATTAAGTGCCAAAGGGTCCATTGCAACCACTTGAGATTCCGAAATGGAAGTGGGAACACATTACCATGGATTTTGTTATGGGTCTTCCCACGGTTTCTTAAGGCATAAATGCGATTTGGGTTATTGTTGATAGATTAACCAAGTCCGCTTTCATTTCTTGCCGATACGGAGACTTATTCCTTGAACGTCTTGCTCAGATGTACGTAAATGAGATTGTGAGATTTCATGGCATGCCAAGATCCATAGTTTCTTCGTGACCCAAGATTCACTTCACGATTTTGGATTAGCTTACAAAAAGCTATGGGCACGGATTTATTTATCTGGCTTCGCATACCATCCTCAAACCAGACGGGCAATCAGAGAGGACTATTCAAACTTTTGAAGATCTATTAAGACTTTGTGTCCTAGATTTCAAAGGAGTTGGGATAAGTACCTACCATCGGTGGAATTCTCCTACAACAACAAAGCTATCGTGCAAGTATAGGTGTGGCTCCATTCAAGCATTGTATGGACGAAAGTGTCGCTTCCAAAGATATGTTGGGATGAGGTGGGAGAAGCAACGTTGTTGGGACCAAAGTTGGTACGAATGACTACAGAGAAGATCCAAACGATTCAACAACGATACAAACCAAGACAGATCGACAAAAGAGTTATGCGGATCTTCATCGAAAGGACGTGGAATTTGACATCGGGGATCATGTATTGTTACGTATTGCTCCATGGAAGGGAGTTACAAGATTCGGAAAGAGAGGAAAGATCAATCCATGATTTATCGGTCCATTTCGATTCTTGACCGAGTAGGAAATGTGGCCTATAGACTCGCATTACCTCCCAAGTATGTCTCGTGTTCATAATTTTTTTCATATATCCGTACATCGAAATATGTGAAAGACCCAAACCACGCTATTGAGTTAGAACCGGATGAGATAGTCAAGACTTAACGTACGAAGAGGTACCTATCAAGATCTTGGATAGAAAGAGCATGTCCTACGACAAAAGGTCATACCACAAGTCAAAGTTTTGTGGAGGAACCATGCTATAGAGGAAATGACCCGGAGTTGGAAACAAAATGAAAGCGAGGTATCCTCACCTTTTCAAACACTGTGTACGTGACGCCAATTTCGAGGACGAAATTTCATAAGGAGGGAGGTCAGAAGACCCCAACTTATTATAAATGAAATTTAATTTCTCTATTTATTATTTTGAAATAATAAGGGTTGAATTGATTAATGTGGTTAGTTATGGGTAAAATGCGCAAATATTTCAAATAAGCAAGTGGTTATAAAATATTCATTATTGTTTAGAATATTCGTT
The DNA here is from genome assembly GCA_020205605.1 of Panax ginseng. NCBI lineage: Eukaryota > Viridiplantae > Streptophyta > Magnoliopsida > Apiales > Araliaceae > Panax > Panax ginseng. The sequence goes on from CM035148.1 coordinate 99,749,534, forward strand.
GTCGTGGAATATTCTTCCCGTCTTGGGAATATTCGTATTTACGACAAGCAGCTTTTGTGGGCCCCATAACTGAAAAGCGATTGATGAAGAAAATGACAAGTATAAGTTGTTTATAAATAATCTACGAAGTTGTTACCAAGTAATACTTTGAATACCCAATGGTTAAAACACAAGAATATGCGCATGTCGCACAAGAAGATATTTGTATTGCACCAATTATTGATTCTTACGTAAGAAGGCACTACTCAATAATTGTTACAAAGAATTATCGCTCAATATTTTATTTTATTGATTCAATAATTGCTATGTTGATATTTTATATTATTGTTGTTTCAATAATTGTCACTACACAATATTTTCCATTATCGGATCAATAATTCATATTATTTTAATAATATTACTAGATAACATTATTGGCAATGTCTAGAAAGTTCGTCTAAGGAGAGGTTTGGTCACCTAATCAAGCTACCAAGAAGGAGAAATTTTATTGGAAAGCCCCTCTTTCTTGGGAAACTACCGATCACCAAAGATTGTGATTCTCAGAATATTATTTGTGAATAATTAATTATTGATTTATATGATAAAGAAAATATTCATTTTATGTGGATATAGATGAGAAAATTTTAAAGTGACAATTGTTGAAAATTGATATTTTATCTTTTTCGATAAAATAATTCATTTAAATATATTATTATATTTTAATAATATAATAATGGTGATATTTTTACAATGAATGTGGATATATGAGTAATATATGAGGAGGAAGAGTATTTTTGTTGCAAAAATTATTTAAAACATGTTAAACATGTCTCAGGGGACCCATTTCTTGACCGAATTTGATTATAAATTTGTAAAATCGTCTGTATGTGGATTTCTTCCAATTTCGCTTGAATTTGGAAAAACTTTCTTCTATAAAGTTGTAGATAATGGAATTTCCTATGGAAAAAGACATAAGGTTCAATTTTTCTGATAAAAGGGCTATTTATTATGAATTATTGAAGTTCTAAAATTCCGAATAATTGATTTTTTTGAAGTTTTAAATATTTTAATAAGAAAAACGTTTTTTTTTTTTAGGTGAGGTGGGTCACTCTTGGTATCGGTGTTGTTTTGAATCGATTATAAAAGTGTAAGAATTTAATAAATATATATTAATATATTAAATTTTCTCGCTTTGTGTTCTAAGCATTTTCCTATAAATAGGTGCTTAGGTTAGAATTGAAAAACACACCGTAAACCAAGTTTTCTCTCTTCTCTATATATTATCGAGCGTATTCTTGTGAGTATTTTAAGACTTTGAGTATTGCTATATACTAAGGCAAGTTCCTTCAAATTTATATCCAAAGATTCCAAATGTAAGTACTGCTTTTTCGAGGTAAGGGATATTATTTTTTTTTAAAAAATGATATTATTTCTTTCAATATCATTATGCCGAATATTGGTAAGATTTTTCTTGTGAAATTCTTGTCTTTTTTAGTGTCCGAACGATTACTATTCATGTATACTATGGACTATTCACGATACTAACACTATTCATGTAAAAAATTAAATTTTTGTTTTTCCTCCAAAATATCTATTATGGATACTAGTTTGATTGTATCCATGTTTTGATCATTCTTGAATTTTACTCCACTATGATTATTTATGAGGTATTTTTGGACATGGATAAACCAAAATACTAATCCTTAATATTTATTATTTTTTTCACCGATTCATTTCTTTTAAAATATTTTTCATCATCCTCAGTCCTAAATGATGATATTATCAATATCTTTGGCCTCAGAGTAAAAGATGAATGATTTTCTGATGAATATCTTTGGCCAGAGTAGTAAAGTTGAACAGTGTTTAGATGAATATGACTAATCGATGAATATCTTTGGGCCTCAGAGTGCAAAGATGAATATTTGATTCCGTATATATATCGATTGATGTTACAGGATAAAATATCGACGATGAACTTTTAAATTCATATATATAAGATAGTAGATTTCATTCTCTACTTAACTCTTCTAATGAATTATTATTTCCAATGCATGAATATTGATTTAAAACCGGTCATCTATTGTATTCTATTAGATTTTTCCTCGCTGAGGACTAACGATAATTTGTTCTATGTTATCTTAGTCATAATGTTCTTTATCGGGCTAGTTGAGCTCACCCTTTTCCTTTTTGTTCCATTTTTCTTCTCGTGAGGCGAGAATGTAAATGAGTACTAGCTCTGGGTGTGGAAATGATGGTTCTAGAAGTTGTTTTAGTAGTCCTCACTATTTTGTAAAATAGTGTATCAATAATTGTAATGAGGACTTATTTGAGTGTGGATATTGTCTAGATGACAATATTTGTATTTAAACTCACAATTTAAGTGTTGTCGATTTTGCACGACAATTTGTATTAATAAAGTTGTAGTTGTTTCGTACTCGTATGGGTGTTGTATTATTTTGGGGGCGCCACACGAGCTAACAAGCCCAACATAGTGTCCCTCTCGGAAGAAGGGGAAGTGGTCTCCTGTATATCCACACAACCCATTTTGGGGTATAGCATGACCGAAGCTACCCGTGAACACTCCCAGCCGGATAAGTGCAAAGAAGAAGATGATGACTGCAGGGTCTCTACTATGCTCATCGGTATAATGGTGCGACCCTCCCTGAGAGCTCTCACCGCCATGATGACTCCGATGTCTATCTCATCCATGTATCGTGGCATGTAGACATACGACAATACGCATAACATCAGTACATCAACCCTGGCTAAACGCCAATGATCCTCCGGTGCGGTGAAATCCCCGGAATGTCGTGAATAACTATCCTCAGAGCCAAATTTGTCGAACAAAAAATGTTGGAATATGACGTGGCTCGATGTAAGCTCATCCTGCACCACTCTACGCCGCAATCCAGTGAGCGTCATGAACCGTCGACTCATGTCTCCTAGAGCCATATGCACGCAAGGTCTGTCCAGTGGCAACATCGTTCGTGCATACTCCTCCAGAGTAGGAGTCAACTCATGGGTCCCGAATCAGAAAACTTGCCTATCCGATACCCAATGCTCTAGCATGCCATCTACAAACCCTGCGGGAACCTGAAACATCAATAAGGTCATGGTATACTGCAACAAATGATCTACGGTCACCCTATCTGATGGTGACATGCTATCATACTACGATCGCATACCCGATGCCACCAATGATGGTGGGGTATGATCAATACTGGCTAAATCGTCAAGAAGACATCTCAGACGGGCGTGGTCATAAGACCATCCAGGGGTCAATGCTGAATATCTCTAGACATACATATATATGCATAACATGATACATGCATAGCAGATAATAGATGGCAATATGATATAGGGAATGAAAAACTGTACATACATTCCTAAGTATATCAACATCTAAAACATCATCTATGTACAGCTACAAATACAGGGAAATGGGGCACAGACGCCCTACTACTAACAGAGGCCTATCAAAAGATATAGCGAGAATGGGGTACAGCCACCCAATATCTAACAGAGGCCTATCAAAAGATATAACGAGAACACACATCAGAAGAAGATAATGGTGTCAATATCTACATCATCAATTTTGTCCACCTGATGTAACTCCTCCTGAGTCACTGGATCTCTATCAACAGGGATGTCAAGCCTATATAGAGGAGGATCTGCACTGGCAAAACCGAATGGGTCATCTGAGGGGCCATCGTCTGAGCTGGAAGGATCAAACGAAGCTGCCTCTACTGGATCTCTGCCCAAATGTTGGATAAATATATGTGCCTGGTCCAACTGTCGGGTCAAACTATCAATCTATGTCATATGAGTCAGATCTCGGACACAAGTTATCCAATCAGTCATCATCATGGATCTCGGAACCATATCCCCATAAATCGTGTGGCGGCGGATCGGGCTCCGATAGTACGAGGAACCACCAACGCCGAACGCTCTCGAGTGCAAGGACCTCTCGATAATGTAAAGTCATCGAACCCCAACAATGGGATATCGTTGACGTGTGATCGCGATATCGCCAATGACGCTGGCGGGAGGCAAGATCGGCAGATACGAATCTCCCCATGGTGCTCCTAATAGCACGCTTCTCCTAAATAGAGATTTCACCTCCATCTCGTGAAGAGAGAACTCTCCCGGTGGAAATCACGTGCTTCGACTCCAAATGGTATCCATCCTCAAACCGATGGTCAAGTGTTCCCCTGAATAGGGAATCCATGTGATGGCATCGGCTATCAACAACTCCAGCTGCATACAATAGTGAGTGAAGCCCTCAGCTACAGGGACCTCCGGTAAAATGGAATGATGTCATCGTCGCCCTCGTGGATAGGTATCTAAACCTAACACACTCACAGGACGCATGCATGGGAGCCTCTCATAGGCCCAAAACTGCCAACACAATGGAAAAACATCTACGATCAGTAAATACTCTTAACCTATAAATGGGAAATGACAAGAGAAATACTCACCAACAGAAATGGGTAGAAGCTTCAGCCAAGCTTCATTAAAACTCATGGAGCGATACGCATGCCCCGGAGGAAATATGCAAAGGTGTAGGAACCCCAATCATACTCTCCAATATGGTCCACATGACGCGTGGCACTGATCAAAGCGAATGACACCGTAGAAGAGTTATCTATTCTAAAGCAACCTCTAATGATCATCAGGAATAATCGCTGAAGAATGCGATCCCTGACTCTGATATCATCAGGCATGGGCTCACTCAAAAGCCCGCTCATAGCATCTATGCTCAAAGGACCTGAATGGACAGTCCTGCCTTTGAGCGCCTCCGCCGGAACTCCTAACAAGGATCTGACGGCAGTAAGGGTAATATTCGCCATGCAAGGCACTAGTTCCCCTCTAAACTCCATACCTGTGATAAATCGACAATCCATCGGCGTCATCATCACCTCGCAATCTAGCAGATGAAGTGACTGAGTTTGATGAAACCATCGCTCAGACAATGCCCTGAGGTAACCCCAGGGACAACGACGGGGAAGGATGGAGAAGAATGCCCCGAATCCCCAATCATGCACTACCGTTCTGTAATCAGGATGAAGAGCCTGATACATGGAGTGTATACTAAACCAATTCCCTCGAGGATGTGTGAAGCTGGGAACCTGCATGAAATGCAGATCAACATTAGAATCATTTACTCCTCGTCAATAAGAAAGAAGGAAGATTAAGATCTAACGTCATACCTCGTTAGCATGCAAATACATCGAGGGATGTCTACTCAAATCACCCAGAAGCTCTGGGTTTGCCACCTGAATACAAGGGAGCTCCCTACGGGGAACATGTGTAGCGGGAGCGGGATCCTCAATCGGAATATCCTCATCCTCGTTCTCAACGTCTGGAACATCAGCCCGGACTGGATGAATCACGGCGTTCACCAATCGACGAGACTGTCTGACAGAACGTGGTCGAGGTACTTCAGAAGCCCTCCTCCGTATACCAGAAGTGGTCCTACGGGAACTACTCGGCTGATCCGGATCCATAATATCTGGACAACAAGTCTCCAAATCACCTCAGAAAGGGTGTGGTATTTCCTTACCTGGAGCTTTCTAGAATGCATTTTATGACTATATGCATGCATGCATTTACTTTAACAAACAACAGAGTTAAAATGCATGACTACCCAATGCCTACATTTTGAAATTTTTTTGACATAGTCCCCTTTGAAAATAGGACTATCCACATGCACATAGGCATGTCTAGGTGGCCATTCAGTAGCACACCTGCCCCAAAGTCATATACATAATATATGCATTAAAAATCAAAACCATCCACGCATAAGGTTAACCTCAATATCAGGAGTACTTTGCATTTCTACCTTTTGCTCATTGGACCTCAAATAGGACAAAAAAATAGCATAAAAAGGTGCCAATTTGACTGTCTCAAAAGTCAAATTTTTTTACATCATTATGTTCAGCATGGTTTAATACCAACATTCACTATGTTGAATATTTTTTATCAAGTCATTTGTGTATACATAATCACTACTATGTGTTTAGATGCATTTTATGCGATAACTCAAATTCCAACGGATAAAAATTGGAAAAAATACATGCATACGTTACCAAGATAGTGCAGAACACTTGTACGATGACAAAATTTGCAGAAAGTAGCCCGAACTCAGCAGATCTGAAGGAGGCTTTCGGATTTTCCTTGGCAAAACAAGTTGAAAGTGACTTGTGTTACCAACCTACTTGATTATATCATCCACGGTTGGCCGCAGGCTCATCTGCGGCTGAAGCAGGTGCATCTGCGGCACCTCTATATGGGCCCCACCCCTCCGGCTCGATCCAGTTCGAGTTGCAAAGGAGTTCTTATAGACTAGAAAGGTCAAATTGGGAATAAAAACGCCACGCGATTGAGCAAAACAACATGCAATCCTGGTCTTCTCGGATGAAACTTTGAGTCTGTATATCGCTGTTGATAGATTTCACAATCAATGAATACGTGCAAGTATACACGGTCAACAAGTAATAAAGTGATAAGAAAAGTATCGTTCCCACGAGAAATTATTTAATAAAAATTACCAAGTACTAACTCTTAACCAAATCAATTTTATTTAAACAACCTCAAATCGTGATTTTTAGATTTAAGAAAACTAAATTAAACACTTAAAACTAGGTTACTTTATAAATGAATTCAAATAAATAAAGGTTAAGACTCCAATATCCCCAATTATTAACTATAAACCAATTATTCAATTATCCCAATTATTATGTCTACTGAATTGTTAACAGGAATTCTCAAATGCCAAAAGCCCTTTCTCAAGTGATCATTTGCCTTCTATTTAACCTAGATTAATTTTGTTATATTCCTATACAAAAAAATTGAATTAAACTCGTTACAATCCCAATTCCTTATGTTAAATGCGGCAAATAGATATTTCCATTCTATTCACAAGCCTAATTATTCACTTTGCAAATAACTAAGTCACATGATATCATGCCCAGTTCTAACCCTAGAATTCCTCTTTCAATTCCTTCTAGAGTAACAAAGTAATTACTGATCAGATAATTAATCAATAAGCTCAAGACAAGATAAATAATTCACTTTGACACAAATAATTGGAACAAATCAAATAACTAATTTATAGACATGAAAGGTTCAATTGAAATCTTATAAAAGAGTTAGTTCATAATTAATGAATTGAAACCAAGAATCCACAACTGAATAGACATTAAAAGATAAAAGTATGATAAGGGAAGAGAAGAGAATAGAATCTGTTGTCAGCAAATCTGATGCTCCCCTCTTGCTCTTGCTCTTGATCTTTAGTGTTCTTCAATTTGCTTCAATCTCTAATGGCTAATTAAGAACTAGGGTTTATATTCTAATCTAATGGAGTATTTTATCTAAGCTAAGCTATGTAATCCCCCTTTATTTTATGCCTTACATCATGTATTTATAGGTTACAAGTCCAATTTTTAGCTTAGGAACAAACCCAATCCAATTTGGAGTAAAAAAAGTGTCAAAATTCGCCCAAAAACGCATCCACGCCATCACCAAGCCCTTTCCCAGCACCCCAGCGCTGGGCTTAACGCTCAACCACTGCTCCCAAGCTCCCCGGCGCTGGGTATAGGCATATTTTGGGCGCCCCGGCGCTGGTCCCATGTTCTGACATTTTCTGCTCTGACGTCCTTTGGGAAAATAGTCATAACTTCTTCGTCCGAACTCCGATTTCAATGATTCAAGATGATCCGGAAAGAGGAGAAGTAGATCTACAACTTTCATTCTTTAAGGTTTTCGAAATAAAGTCCGGAGAATTACTCAAATTGGCTCTGAAGTGACTGTTGTGTAAATGGCAAGCCGAAAACGCGCATCTAGCCACCCCAGACGTCGATCCAAGTAACTTTTGTCCCAATTCCTACAAAACAACATAAAATATGCAAGAATAGATATAAAGACTTAAAAACATCCAAAAGATTAAGTTCAAACGCACTCAATTATTAGTATAAAACTCACTTATCAAATACCCCCAAACTTAAACATTTGCTTGTCCTCAAGCAAAAACACAAAAGAACTAAAAATAACAACGTAAATTAACTACATGAATGCATATGCATAATCTACTTCCTAATATACCTACGAGCCCAGTAATAAATCAATATGATATATAGCAACAGGCCTCAAAGATACCATTGATACTCAAACAATATATCCAATCAAGTCAAAATCCATAACTCTAACCAATTAGTCAATCCAAACCTGTCATCACCCATGTTGCGTGTATGTGCTTGTTAACCATTCTAACCAACCACAGTTCAAGATAATCACATAACAAACTTTTTAGAAGGAAAATTTCAGTTCCAATTCAATTACTTTTGTGAACATGACAACTCCGGTTAAAACTAAGCAATTACCAAGTCTTAGGGTAAATACAAGATTTATTTATACTTTTATTCAACCATGAGGATATTTTTGCCCTTTCTCGTGTTTTATTCATTTTTTTTTCTAATGGTTGTGCAATGTCCTATTCCCTTTTAGGCTTTTCAATACTATCTTAACGAGCTTTCGACCAACGACTCCCAAACCATTAAGACCTTAGGGCGCTAGGTGTAAAGACAATCCCCTTGGGCTTACTTACTCAAGTAACAAAGGCCACAAAACTAGACAACCATGCCACGGTGTTTATTCTTTTTTTTTTATTTCTTTCTGGATTTTTTTTTCTTTTTGGAATTTTTTTTCTTTTTTTTTTCATCATTCCTTTTATTCTTTTTGTAATATATATATCCCATAGATTCCCCCAAACTCAAGCTTTTACATCATTCCAACCTTAACCGCCAGTTCACTAATTTCCTTAAATTTTAACAAAGATTTTCCCTCAGAAACAAATTATGAAACCCTTGAACCAAGTGGATTAAAATAGTTAAACTTTACGTGCTAACCGGTTACATAAGTTTTAGACAGGCTCGGGTTATCATCATGATTAAAATTAGAACTCATCATCAATTATCAACACTGTTCAAGTTAACATTTAATACCAATCTTATCATAAGTAGAGCTAAGACCACACCAACCTATCACATGATTCATGCAAAAAATAAAAAATGCAATTATACTACATGAACACATAATAATGCAACACATATATGAATATGCAAATAACTACCATGTATTATATGCAACCTAAAAAGACACAATGCTAACACATAAAAAATGACTACTATACGAGATAACTAACTATATGCAATACGACACTAAAATGCCCCAAACTTAAACTAGACATTGTCCTCAATGGATGAAATATAAAAAAGTAAAGCGTGAGGACTTCCCTGAAAATATAGCAATCTTCCTCCTTGTCCACTAACTTTGGAGAATAGGCTAAGCACATGGAACAAATTGGGCACCACACTTGAATTTGACTTGAATAACTCAGAAACCATGATAGAAGCACTTTTATTAAATCCTAAATAAATTCAAATTCAAAACTACTAATATAAAACTTAATAAAAACTAAAAATAAAAATTAAACTTGGGTTGCCTCCCAATAAGCGCATGTTTTATAGTCTTAGCCTGACTTCTTCAATTCTCTATCCAATTCCCCTTCAAAAATTGAGGAACCCTCCATCCATCAGTAATAATGTCTCTTTTGGGAGGTTCCCAATGGTAATGGCCATTGCGTTTAAGTCACCTAGCATGATCTTTTTAGATAGGATCCCCATTAAGTATGGCAAACCACTAGGTGTTTCCTCCATTATGTCGATGATCAGATTGGGGCATTGAAGATTAATAAACATAATGGAATCTTCCTCTATCTTCTCCTTTTCATCCCACCATGACTCCACAACTGTACTAGCTCTTACGTCACCAAGAGTTTTGCCGACGACATGACTGCCGATTGGGCATGGTATTGTAAAACTGCCCGGATTCTTAAACTTTGGTGGAGAAGGTACATGGGACACTATCAAAATTGGCTCATCTTTGTTGGTACTCAAAGTTAGATCTTTGCCGATCTCCTTTTGTTGGTCTCCAAGTCTTTCCTCTCTTTCAACATCTATATTATTTGGCACATTCGATTGCAGATTTGGTTCGGGCTCATCATCAGTCTCGTCATTCATGTCATAGAGCCAAGTGTATTGAGGACGGTTGTTCAACACATGTGCTATCTTCCCCAATTGATGTTCCAGATTCTTAATCGACGCCCCTTGGCTTTGGAAATTCAGCTCTACTTGATTCATTTTCTTGTCTTGTTCCTCGTTCCTTTTTTTAGAAGCTTTAATAAATTTTTCCAAGGCTTCCTCCCAATTTGAATGTTCTTCCTGTTGTAGTGGAGGTGGACACGAGAAATCCGGTGGGTATGTTGGACTTGGACCATAAAATTGATCTTGATTGTTACTCCATGAAAAATCCGGGTGATACCCCTAATCCTGATGATAGTTGTTGGGATAGCATGACTGTTGGGGTAATCACCACTATACTGTACCTGCTCAAAACTGATGGCGCGTTGATGACTCATTTGATTTCAAATAAATAAAGGTTAAGACTCCAATATCCCCAATTATTAACTATAAACCAATTATTCAATTATCCCAATTATTATGTCTACTGAATTGTTAACAGGAATTCTCAAATGCCAAAAGCCCGTTCTCAAGTGATCATTTTCCTTCTATTTAACCCAGATTAATTTTGTTATATTCCTATACAAAAAAATTGAATTAAACTCGTTACAATCCCAATTCCTTATGTGTTACATGCGACAAATAGATATTTTCATTCTATTCACAAACCTAATTATTCACTTTACAAATAACTAAGTCACATGATATCATGCCCAGTTCTAACCCTAGAATTCCTCTTTCAATTCCTTCTAGAGTAACAAAGTAATTACTGATCAGATAATTAATCAATAAGCTCAAGACAAGATAAACAATTCACTTTGACACAAATAATTGGAACAAATCAAATAACTAATTTATAGACATGAAAGGTTCAATTGAAATCTTATAAAAGAGTTAGTTCATAATTAATGAATTGAAACCAAGAATCCACAACTGAATAGACATTAAAAGATAAAAGTATGATAAGAGAAAAGAAGAGAATAGAATCTATTGTCAGCAAATCTGATGCTCCCCTCTTGCTCTTACTCTTGATCTTCAGTGTTCTTCAATTTGTTTCAATCTCCAATGGCTAATTAAGAACTAGGGTTTATATTCTAATCTAATGGAATGTTTTATCTAAGCTAAGCTATGTAATCCCCCTTTATTTTATGCCTTACATCATGTATTTATAGGTTACAAGTCCAATTTTTAGCTAAGGAACAAACCCAATCCAATTTGGAGTCAAAAAGGTGTCAAAATTACCTAAAAAGCGGCCCACGCCATCACTAAGCCCTTCTTCCTCAGTACTTCAAATACTGGGCTTAACGCTCAACCACTGCTCCCAAGTGCCCCAGCGCTGGGCATAGGCATATTTTGGGCGCCTCGACGCTGGTCCCATGTTCTGACATTTTCTGCTCCGACATCCTTTGGAAAAATGGCCATAATATCTTCGTCCAAACTCCGATTTCGATGATTCAAGATGATCCGGAAAGAGGAGAAGTAGATCTACAACTTTCATTCTTTAAGTGTTCCGAAATAAGGTTCGGAGCATTATTCAAATTGGCTCTGAAGTGACTGTTGTGTAAATGGCAAGCCAAAAACGTGCATCTAGCCACCCCAAATGTCGATCCAAGTAACTTTTGTCCCAATTCCTACAAAACAACATAAAACATGCATGAATAGATATAAACACTTAAAAACATCCAAAAGATTAAGTTCAAATGAACTCAATTATGAGTATAAAACTCACTTATTTGGTAGTCACCCAAACACGAGGTATACCCTGCCAATGATCTCATTTGTTACAAATCACATCCGTCAATACCTTGTACAGGTCCAATGCTGCCAACTCTGGGTCATTACCCTAAAAGATCTACGTGATCCCCGACGGGGGTTACAACGTGAAGCCCCGGCAGGGGATTACAACACACATATAGCTGTTGACACATATATCAATGAAGGTCAAGCAGCCTTGATGTTATCTCAGCCGATGGCGATTAAACCTATCAGAGCTCCAGAGCTATTCGAGGGTTTCATTCTCGATTGCTCATATTCCCCAGCGGATCCCCGGTGGGGGTCACAACGCAATGTTCCATTGATTCACACGTCAGTGAAGGTCAAGTAACCTTGACAATCTACCCACAAAATATCAGTCATTGATTCACACGTCAGCGAAGGTCAAGCAACCTTGACGGTCTATCCCATAGGGTTTTTCAGCCGTTGATTCACTTGTCGGTGAAGTACACGTCAACGAAAGTCAGGCATCCCTGATAGCATTTGCTATTGGCAGTAAATCCAACAAAATCTTGACATGTCCTGGCGATACCAACAAGGAAAGGTCAATGTTATCAAAGAGGATTGATGATGGAATATGTTATACACATCCTCAAACAGACCAAGATTTATCCCCACAGATCTCTTACGCATAAGAGGTACATCTCCAGGATCAAGTCGTTATCAAGGACCCAGGAATTTCGTGATAACCCCAACATTAACATCCTAACAAATTTGGATTACACATCAAATCTGGTCATCATTGTCAATCCCGGTTGAAATAAACAGGAGCCAACAATCATCCCCAAATGTTGAATACAACCACGTACACATGCATCATACATTTACATCATGTTGCTACATATAGTACCATATTTGTCTTGTTGCATTTCAAGCGTCTAGGATTCTTTATCCTACCCATGCATTGCCATGCATGAGTATGATAAATAGGGGCATCTGTAGACACTCAAAATTTTTTGTACTGTTGTCACTAACATTGCAGGAGGACATGTTCGTCTTTCAAGAGGGAACCCTGAAAGACAATCCATATCCGTTCCGCATACTATCAAAATTTTAGCATTAACCCCGGAACACACATTGGGAGTAACAATTCCAACCTTGGATATAACCCCAAGGCGTGTAGATCCAATATCGGAACAAACACCGGAGAAGACCGATTAATCTCGAAGATAACCCCGAGCTATCCAGTCTCAGTCCCAATCATGGGAACAGCCATCAACCTTGGTGATCACCCCAAGGAATGCAGTTTCGGTGATAACCCCGGAAATGCTTGTTTCAAATGCAACCAGCTTCAATCTCGGCTCTCACAATGGGATACTCCGTACCAACCTGGAGATAACACCGGGAGGAAAGGCACACCTTAGAGATGACATTGAAGACCTTCAACAATTACAGCAGTCCAATCTCAGCGAAGCCCTAAACA